>CAWUFW010010334.1:0-704969 GCA_963921515.1 Calotriton arnoldi
TTGTTGTTGATCCATGGGCAACTGACCCTCAAATTTACCGTGAGGGGTCTCTACAGATCTGGAAATAACAGGACCGATGTCTCTAATTATTATTAGAGAACTGTGAAGCTTCTCCTTCATCTGTTGCCTGAATAGACACGAGCCCAAAAGAAGCATCAATTTCCCTTAATTTTTCTGTTCATGACTTAATACTTTCTGCACTATATAAAAGGAAGTGGCTGTTCCTGCATTAGCATGACTTAAAAGTCACCCTTTCAAATGATTCACTAAATAGTGTACCGAAAGAGTATGGTCTATAACACTTAGTCCTACTCTATAGTCTGCCATTCAGGTAATAAGTAGGCTTTCTAGCCTGCTTAACTTCTAAGATCAAACAACCTCAGGATTGTGGTAGAATTGTTGTACCCAGTTCCTTCACTCTCTTCTTGTCATTAGCAATCCTCGAATATATTATCACCCAATTTTAATTAATCTCCAATGATTGTTAAGAATGAATCAAACTCTCAATTAAATGAACTGGTAAGTAGGGAGGTCTGTGAAACAGCATTTATTCCTACCTTCAATGAAATGAACAGTCGGTTAAAATTCTCCATTTCTGTTGTCTTGTGTGAGCTTAACAAATTGATTACGGATCAACTGCTGGGGAGTCCATGCCTCCTTCTACTGGTGAAAAGCCCATATTCCTAAGTTGCCTCTTCTGCTTTGAACTATCCCTCTTAAGATAGGCAGCTGTCTTCTACACACACAGAGCTGGCGGATCAAAGAAAAACAAGGCATTTGACCATGATGGTTCTCCGACTCATACAACCCCCCTTCAGCCACGTTTAAGAGCGGACCAGGACGAGAAGGAGATGATGTGCATTGATTAACACTTCCAATTGCTTCATTTACCCTCTAATGGAGAAACTCCTTAAAATGTAAAGGATCATGGATACACCAGCACTCACCCTGTTAACCTTTAGCTTGAGAGTTTAACCCACAAAATCCTTTAGGCCCAAGTAACTCTTTATGCAGGGCATCAGATGTGACCCGGAAGGATCGTAAACTGAATCACAATGTGCCCATCATGCATCAGCCTTCTTGCACCCGGAATTAGTAACCCATCTCCATTCGTGTGTTTCTTTTTTACATGATTGCTGTCAGACTTCAGTACCACTAAAGCGTTCCGTGAAAACTCAAATGGGAACTAACACAGCTATTCTCAGCGACAATAATGACCATTCTTTTTGGTTTTGATTATTAAAATCCAACATTAATCGGTTCAGTGTCCAGCCTAAAAGGTCCTTTAGCAATTTCCACAGCAAGCCTTTCCTGGGCAGAAATTAACTCAGCGAGGCCATTGCATCGCTGCTAACAGATTCTTTCTCTTCAGCAAAAACTCGTCACACAGGCCACTACACTGTGTTGGAGAAAGAGCTATTGGAAGGGGGCACATGGACAAAAAACAACCCAAGGAATTTCTATGGATGCCATTTCCTTTTATATGGTAAAGGGGTGGTGGGACCAGTTGGAGTAGGTAAAATAAATGATGGATGCTTTTGGAATGGTTGTCATAGGAAGGCAGTGCCTCTAAGCTGTGCATTTAGTAAGAAATGGTACGAGGAATGCTGGATGGGGAGGCAATCCTGTTCAGCAGTTCATTTTGGAAGGTGTAGCTAAAGGTCATGGTGTG
Organism: Calotriton arnoldi; assembly: GCA_963921515.1. Taxonomy (NCBI): domain Eukaryota; kingdom Metazoa; phylum Chordata; class Amphibia; order Caudata; family Salamandridae; genus Calotriton; species Calotriton arnoldi. The sequence goes on from CAWUFW010010334.1 coordinate 1,673, forward strand.
TTTTGTTCCTTCCTAGACCTTTGGTTCATCTCTCTTTCACAGATTTAGCAGTGTTACATAGTGGCATTATCGACCTAATATTTGTAACCTCATTATGTTCTTTCTTCGTAGTATGTGATATCTTCATTGCATTTCATTATGTGCAATAAACTATTGATAATATTAAATAGTAAACAGTTAAAATAAAAACACAAAGGCAACCAGAAACTCTGAAACTTCATCGTGACACTCATATCAAGCTGGTGTTAATTGAGGAGAAAAGAGTAAAATCACACCAATCTATTTACACCACGTTACTCTCATATGTAATGAAAACAACTCATGCATACACTACAGTTATCGAACAATGCCTTGAATGCAGCAAGACAACTGAAAATCGAACAAAGAAGGCTCGTCCTGGTTTCTTTCCTCCACCTTCCTCATGCTTCTGAGCCTGCGGCTTCCCTAGCGCACTGTTCATTCTTGATGAGTTTTCATATAGAAGACCACACTGCAAAATTAGTGACAAAGGGACTCCCAAAAAGGAAGACTTCGGTATTTGTCCAGGTTCACACAGTTTGGTTATGTACGAGTGCAGGGATTCCGAATACAAATCTTTATCTTGATTCTACACTACAGAACAATATCTGCTGGTCTGTACAATAGCATTGGAAGAGCACGGTAGAGGGTGCAGGTCGCCTGCAGATGTGCACATTGATGCCTTAATGAGGTAGACAAGGAGAGAGAGAGAGAGACTGAAATCAGATGGTGTTGGAGTCTCTTCTCTTCTGCTGAAAGCCAGCCCCACATCTAGGATAAGTCTCTCCCCTCTTACAAGGCATTGTGGCAGGACCTGGGTGAGCCGTCCTTTAGGAAATAAGTCAGAATTGGGGAGAGGAGATGCAGCTCTGAGCGGGCTGGAGCCGTTGACCTCCAAACTGGGGAGCCGGGTTCGAGTCTCGGCAACCGACGCTCAAAATTCTGTGATTCTGGGCAAATCACTGAGGGGCATATTATCAAGAGGGCTTTATCGCCGCTTTGGCGGCTGCCCTTGTTGCCGCTAAGCTAGGCGATAATTTTATCGCCCTATTAGCAAGCTGTCGCCACAGGCGTTAGCGACAGCTTTCAGGCGTTAGGAGGCCGGGAATTACATCGTCGCCTTGCATGCCAGCGATATTTATCGCTGATGACATGCACAAGGTAGGCGTTCCCCACTAAAAGCGGCCTGTGAGCGGTCGCTAACACCACTAACCCCTATTATCAAGGCAGGCGAAGCGATAAAATAACGCGCTAAGCGCGTTTTATCGCTAGACGTTAACACCTGCTACTGACCGTATGACTTACCTGTTTAAGGTATAGGAGGTGGAAATCGCACCTTGGCTGTCACATGCAAGAATATCGGCTGGTTTTCCAGCGATATTCTGGGCTTCGCCGCTATCGCTGGAAATATTATCGCTATGGAGATAAACCTTACTAATAGGGTGTTATCTCAGCGATATTTTCCAGCGATAGCGCGGCGAATTAACAGGATTCGCGCTTGTGCGCGTTTAGCGATAAATATCGCTATTCCTACGCTAATATGCCCCCTTAATCTCCCCGTGCCTAACAAAAATGAATGTGTCCATCTGTAACTAAACTGGTGCTCATGTAAAGCGCTCTGATGCCCGATGTCTCGGGTCTAGTTACGATGCTATATAAACCTCTAAAAACAAAATTTAAAAAATAAGCTTTGGACTATGTACAGGTGTGTGGATACCTTTATGGGAGCCATCTGGGGTGGGTGGGCAAGTATATGTATTTGTATATTCAGCAGCTTAAAAGGGTCCCTAAGGTCACTAATACTAACAAGAAAAAGAGCCCTGAAACCCCTTTTTGGTAGTATAACAGCTATAATTGGATAGTAGTGGTCCTTCACACCCCTGGCTATCTGCGGCACCTGCTGCTTGTACTAATTGTAGTGATGGGCCTTTTGTTAAAAAAATGAGCCCCACATCTTACCCCCTACCATAGAGATTTCTCTCCTCTTAAGCTGTCTCTGATCATTTTTAGACACATAAATTAGCTCCCCACGTGGCTGACCCCTTTCCTGGCCCATCTCTTTGGTACTATTCATGGATCTTGCTCCTTATCCTCTTTCTGCTGGACCTATACTCTGAGGCCCTAGTGGTCGGGATGATCACAGCTCTGCATCTAATGTGACCCTGCGGGCCTCCTCAGTGCCACCTCATCTCGCTCCGCAAGGACATCTGCATGTAAATGAAAACAGCCCCGCGAAACCCTGCAAAATAAACAATGTCCCTGTATCAGGCAATCTTTGTTTACAAGTGCTTGCTGAGATTGCACACGTACAGTCTGAAGACCTCTGTTCCAGCACGTTGGGTAATATTCTTTAAAAAGATGTAGCTTCAGTTTTTTCTTATATTACCAGAAGGTCAGAGCAGGTCTGATGTGAATGCTATTCCAGATCCAGGGTGCGTAGATAGTCATGGTCTGTCTTCTGTGCTTTTTTTTTTTCCTTCCTACATCTTTTGGATTTCCCAGTCTGGCATGAGACTGGCTTCTAGTGTGGTGCTGTCCTGCAGAGGTAGTTAAATTCTTAGCCAGGTAAGCTGTGGTGTTTATTTTAATGGTATTTTCAGGTGATGCATCTGAGCATGAAGACAATACACACCTAGATGGGGAGCAAGTGTAGGTCCTTCAGTATTGGGACGATGTGCTTGAGATTTTGCCTGACAATTGATTAGACCCATCACAATGTGTGTGCCACCCTTTTTAAATGTGCCAGTGCTAGTTTCTGGAGGCCATTGAGCAGAGCATTACGCTCTCAGCCAGGTGTGTGAGAACCATGACTTATGGTAGAAAGGGTTTCACTTTCTTCATGAGAGAGAGCTGGGCCTGATTACGAGTTTGGGGGTCTCGCAGCAGGCCACCATGCCTTCTGCGAGGCCATCAAACCCTGTAGTCTGCCTGCCCGCACTTTATTCTGACTGGAATACAGGTCCCGACCCTGCGATGGTGGTCCCACAGTGGTGCCTTTCTAAGGCTCACAGGAGACGCTTAGAAAAGCACCATTGTAGGAGTGCCACAGTCTGTTCTTGCACGAACAAGAAGAGAATGCACAATGTTCATTGAGCTGACGAGCTCGTGGAAGAAGCACCCGCGCGCCAGTGAGAGGTACTTGATCTGATGTAATGTTTGGCAGCCCACTCAGCAAACCCCAAATTTGAAGTCTGTAATCTCTACTGATGACGGTTAAAGAACCAGAAACACGTGTCTAGAGATCAGCACTATCTGCGCCAACTCTGGCGAAATACTTGGAATACTATAGCGAAGCAAGCAACAAGAGACTGCATTTACCAGAATGCCAGGGGCGAACCTTGCTGGGGGTGAAGCGGTGTGCTCCCACCCCTGTTCCTGCTGAGAAGTACTCCCGTGAGTCATTGAGCTGACGAGCTCGTGGAAGAAGCACCCGCGCGCCAGTGAGAGGTACTTGATCTGATGTAATGTTTGGCAGCCCACTCAGCAAACCCCAAATTTGAAGTCTGTAATCTCTACTGATGACGGTTAAAGAACCAGAAACACGTGTCTAGAGATCAGCACTATCTGCGCCAACTCTGGCGAAATACTTGGAATACTATAGCGAAGCAAGCAACAAGAGACTGCATTTACCAGAATGCCAGGGGCGAACCTTGCTGGGGGTGAAGCGGTGTGCTCCCACCCCTGTTCCTGCTGAGAAGTACTCCCGTGAGTCATTGAGCTGACGAGCTCGTGGAAGAAGCACCCGCGCGCCAGTGAGAGGTACTTGATCTGATGTAATGTTTGGCAGCCCACTCAGCAAACCCCAAATTTGAAGTCTGTAATCTCTACTGATGACGGTTAAAGAACCAGAAACACGTGTCTAGAGATCAGCACTATCTGCGCCAACTCTGGCGAAATACTTGGAATACTATAGCGAAGCAAGCAACAAGAGACTGCATTTACCAGAATGCCAGGGGCGAACCTTGCTGGGGGTGAAGCGGTGTGCTCCCACCCCTGTTCCTGCTGAGAAGTACTCCCGTGAGTCATTGAGCTGACGAGCTCGTGGAAGAAGCACCCGCGCGCCAGTGAGAGGTACTTGATCTGATGTAATGTTTGGCAGCCCACTCAGCAAACCCCAAATTTGAAGTCTGTAATCTCTACTGATGACGGTTAAAGAACCAGAAACACGTGTCTAGAGATCAGCACTATCTGCGCCAACTCTGGCGAAATACTTGGAATACTATAGCGAAGCAAGCAACAAGAGACTGCATTTACCAGAATGCCAGGGGCGAACCTTGCTGGGGGTGAAGCGGTGTGCTCCCACCCCTGTTCCTGCTGAGAAGTACTCCCGTGAGTCATTGAGCTGACGAGCTCGTGGAAGAAGCACCCGCGCGCCAGTGAGAGGTACTTGATCTGATGTAATGTTTGGCAGCCCACTCAGCAAACCCCAAATTTGAAGTCTGTAATCTCTACTGATGACGGTTAAAGAACCAGAAACACGTGTCTAGAGATCAGCACTATCTGCGCCAACTCTGGCGAAATACTTGGAATACTATAGCGAAGCAAGCAACAAGAGACTGCATTTACCAGAATGCCAGGGGCGAACCTTGCTGGGGGGTGAAGCGGTGTGCTCCCACCCCTGTTCCTGCTGAGAAGTACTCCCGTGAGTCATTGAGCTGACGAGCTCGTGGAAGAAGCACCCGCGCGCCAGTGAGAGGTACTTGATCTGATGTAATGTTTGGCAGCCCACTCAGCAAACCCCAAATTTGAAGTCTGTAATCTCTACTGATGACGGTTAAAGAACCAGAAACACGTGTCTAGAGATCAGCACTATCTGCGCCAACTCTGGCGAAATACTTGGAATACTATAGCGAAGCAAGCAACAAGAGACTGCATTTACCAGAATGCCAGGGGCGAACCTTGCTGGGGGGTGAAGCGGTGTGCTCCCACCCCTGTTCCTGCTGAGAAGTACTCCCGTGAGTCATTGAGCTGACGAGCTCGTGGAAGAAGCACCCGCGCGCCAGTGAGAGGTACTTGATCTGATGTAATGTTTGGCAGCCCACTCAGCAAACCCCAAATTTGAAGTCTGTAATCTCTACTGATGACGGTTAAAGAACCAGAAACACGTGTCTAGAGATCAGCACTATCTGCGCCAACTCTGGCGAAATACTTGGAATACTATAGCGAAGCAAGCAACAAGAGACTGCATTTACCAGAATGCCAGGGGCGAACCTTGCTGGGGGGTGAAGCGGTGTGCTCCCACCCCTGTTCCTGCTGAGAAGTACTCCCGTGAGTCATTGAGCTGACGAGCTCGTGGAAGAAGCACCCGCGCGCCAGTGAGAGGTACTTGATCTGATGTAATGTTTGGCAGCCCACTCAGCAAACCCCAAATTTGAAGTCTGTAATCTCTACTGATGACGGTTAAAGAACCAGAAACACGTGTCTAGAGATCAGCACTATCTGCGCCAACTCTGGCGAAATACTTGGAATACTATAGCGAAGCAAGCAACAAGAGACTGCATTTACCAGAATGCCAGGGGCGAACCTTGCTGGGGGGTGAAGCGGTGTGCTCCCACCCCTGTTCCTGCTGAGAAGTACTCCCGTGAGTCATTGAGCTGACGAGCTCGTGGAAGAAGCACCCGCGCGCCAGTGAGAGGTACTTGATCTGATGTAATGTTTGGCAGCCCACTCAGCAAACCCCAAATTTGAAGTCTGTAATCTCTACTGATGACGGTTAAAGAACCAGAAACACGTGTCTAGAGATCAGCACTATCTGCGCCAACTCTGGCGAAATACTTGGAATACTATAGCGAAGCAAGCAACAAGAGACTGCATTTACCAGAATGCCAGGGGCGAACCTTGCTGGGGGGTGAAGCGGTGTGCTCCCACCCCTGTTCCTGCTGAGAAGTACTCCCGTGAGTCATTGAGCTGACGAGCTCGTGGAAGAAGCACCCGCGCGCCAGTGAGAGGTACTTGATCTGATGTAATGTTTGGCAGCCCACTCAGCAAACCCCAAATTTGAAGTCTGTAATCTCTACTGATGACGGTTAAAGAACCAGAAACACGTGTCTAGAGATCAGCACTATCTGCGCCAACTCTGGCGAAATACTTGGAATACTATAGCGAAGCAAGCAACAAGAGACTGCATTTACCAGAATGCCAGGGGCGAACCTTGCTGGGGGTGAAGCGGTGTGCTCCCACCCCTGTTCCTGCTGAGAAGTACTCCCGTGAGTCATTGAGCTGACGAGCTCGTGGAAGAAGCACCCGCGCGCCAGTGAGAGGTACTTGATCTGATGTAATGTTTGGCAGCCCACTCAGCAAACCCCAAATTTGAAGTCTGTAATCTCTACTGATGACGGTTAAAGAACCAGAAACACGTGTCTAGAGATCAGCACTATCTGCGCCAACTCTGGCGAAATACTTGGAATACTATAGCGAAGCAAGCAACAAGAGACTGCATTTACCAGAATGCCAGGGGCGAACCTTGCTGGGGGTGAAGCGGTGTGCTCCCACCCCTGTTCCTGCTGAGAAGTACTCCCGTGAGTCATTGAGCTGACGAGCTCGTGGAAGAAGCACCCGCGCGCCAGTGAGAGGTACTTGATCTGATGTAATGTTTGGCAGCCCACTCAGCAAACCCCAAATTTGAAGTCTGTAATCTCTACTGATGACGGTTAAAGAACCAGAAACACGTGTCTAGAGATCAGCACTATCTGCGCCAACTCTGGCGAAATACTTGGAATACTATAGCGAAGCAAGCAACAAGAGACTGCATTTACCAGAATGCCAGGGGCGAACCTTGCTGGGGGTGAAGCGGTGTGCTCCCACCCCTGTTCCTGCTGAGAAGTACTCCCGTGAGTCATTGAGCTGACGAGCTCGTGGAAGAAGCACCCGCGCGCCAGTGAGAGGTACTTGATCTGATGTAATGTTTGGCAGCCCACTCAGCAAACCCCAAATTTGAAGTCTGTAATCTCTACTGATGACGGTTAAAGAACCAGAAACACGTGTCTAGAGATCAGCACTATCTGCGCCAACTCTGGCGAAATACTTGGAATACTATAGCGAAGCAAGCAACAAGAGACTGCATTTACCATCAATTAAAAATAAATTACGTCCCACCCTTCCCACCATTTACACCTATAAACACCACAACACACACCTAAAACTAATTACACAATTACCATACTTCATTGCCAATTAATTAATTAAAATTAATTAACAGCAAATGATTAATTAATTCATAATAAATTATTTACACATTTAACACTATAACATCTCAATTAAACAAATATTAATAAATAAAAAATATTCAATACATTTAATATAATTAAATTGCTTTACACCCTATTCCCCTATAAACCCACAACCCGCTAAGGAACTAAAAACGCAAAATTCAAATAAAAAAATTAATAATTACTAAAATTTTAACAAATATAATAAAAATACCAACAATTCTTATACAAAAAAACATACATCACATACATATAAGATATATACTAAAATACATAACATTAATAAAAAATCGATATTTTTAACAACTATATTTTTGCAAACGATATTAAACACTTCGATATTTTAAACATCGATATTACTTACCTAAAATCGATATTCTTGACCACGATATTTTGTCTGTCGATATTTCTGACCCACGATATTTTTACCTCGATATTTGTGCAAGTCGATATTTTTGCATCGATATTCTGTCCCTGCACCAAAGAGTTTCTTGCTCTTCGTCCACTAATGAGACAATTACATATCCGTTTTGGCATTTTGCATTCTTGTTCATGTAAAATTACTCTTGAGGGAGTTACATGCTCCTTTGACGATCCTGTCAAACTAAAATCGTTTCTCCAAAGTTTCTCACAACACTCTGTGAATACCCCTTCCCAGTGCTACTAACTTATTCTAATTCTTGTTATTCTTACACTCTACTAATATTTCTTTCTACCTGTCTCTATAATATTATTATATGGCTGTTATCTCCTTCATATCTTAGTTTCTTTCCCTCTGCCACTCTTCTTGCTCTTGTTGCTTTGCGTCCCATGCGTTTCTCTTTTACTCTTCATCTTAGATCTGAATTTCTTTACTTGATCTATCTCTTTCGCCTACTTGCTTTTTACTCTCTTTTTGTACTGTTTTATCAATGTTCTTTTTTTCTTCTTCATTTTTTCGAATTACATTATGTAAATGTTACATATTTATTGAATAAATGGTGTCTTTCTGTTTTCAGCAGTGTCCATGCAGCGTATTACCTGTATCCCTGTATCTCTCATCCCACTCCCTAAATATGTGTAATGTTCTCTCGTGGAATGTTCGTGGTCTGGGACATCCTGTCAAAAGACAAGAAGTACTCTCTCACTTGTCCAGATTGAACTCACATGGTTTCTTTTTGCAGGAAACTCATTGTAATGATGTAAAATCTCTTAAATTGAATCGACAATGTGTAGGCCAAGTAATGTATTCTCCTGCAATTAATCGTAAAGGTGGTGTTGCTATTCTTTTTCATAAATCGTTGCATGTACACGTTTTATCAACTCAATGTGATAGTGATGGACGATGGGTAATTGCTAAGGTTATTAATCATAACAGGGAAATCTTTTTATTTAATATTTATGGTCCAGTTAAACTGGATCCAGATTTCTGGAATAGCATCAAGATTTTATAAACTAATCCTAACATTATTGTTGCAGGAGATTTTAATCAGTGGTTGGATCCATTTACTGACAGACAGTGTAATGTAAATGTAATCCTGACAAATCTCACAAAGCATTTCAATCTGCCATTACCACTCATCCATTATTTGATGTTTGGAAAACTTGTAATCCTGATTCGTTTGAAGTCACGTTTTTCTCCAACGTTCACCATACTCATTCCAGAATTGATAACATTTTGGTCAGTAAACCTCTACTTCCCTCCATCCAATCCGCAGAGATTGGCTCTATTTTTATTTCTGACCATGCTCCTGATTTTTTCTTTATTTGATTTATCTCTGAACAATTCTAAAACTGGTCGATGGAGATTTAATAACTTTCTCCTTTCCAACAATAATTTTTTAGCTGAAGCTACCACCTTTATAAACGAGTTTTTTAAAATTAATCAACCTTCGGACACATCTATTCCTAACACTTGGGATGCCTTCAAGGCCTCTTTTCGTGCCTTCATTATAGCATGTGCAGCAAGGAGGAAAAAAATCAACCATGCCAAATACACTACTTTATTACAACAACTCAAAACATTAGAGCATAGTTACTTTTCCTCTAAATCCTCATCTGTACTACATGAGATAATCAAAGCCAGGTCTGCTCGTAATAAACTTGCCACTGTTGATGCCTGTAATATTCTCCTTAAAGTTAAGTTTTAGGGGTCGATTCCGATCTCGGCCGGAAGCGCACCTAACACTATTCGTCCGGAAAAAAACCAAGCCGAACGCGTGTTTCCCGACCGATTCGAACAGTCGTCCGAACGAGCAAGTACGATGCGCATAACAGCACAGATTCCGAGCGAGCCGTACTTACCCATTCCAGCTCCTGTTCCCCGCCCGAGCCGGATCCGTAAACGCCGAATCGAGTCGCACGGAAGCAAATATACAGCACCTTCCGGCCGGACTAGTACGATGCGCCTTCCGTACGCGCCGAACCCGTCTCTATGTCCGGCATGTCAGAGCATCCGGGAGAGCTGTACATAAGCTCCGATTCGCGCCACAAGACGATCCACGGCTACGAGACGAACAAGCCAGCGACGAGTATGAGTCGAAGCCACGAGAAACCCGAACGAGACGACCCAACCATGAATCCCATCGCGCAGGTCCTACCAATACTCTACATCTATTACCGGAACCGGTACGGACGCGTACGGCGCAGACGGTAAGTCAAACACCCACAACACGTACCCGACACATGTCACACACACATAGGGATGCAGAAATGACGTACACTAGCAACAGCAGAACCATAGGGGCGGGATGGCTATCACCAATGCCATACACACCCATAGGGGTCTGATGCCTACCACTACCACCACCCCTACTCAGGGGGGCCTGGATGCCTACCACTACCACCACCCCTACTCATGGGGGCCTGGATGCCTACCACTACCACCACCCCTACTCATGGGGGCCTGGATGCCTACCACTACCACCACCCCTACTCATGGGGGCCTGGATGCCTGTCACTACTACCATCCCCACTCATAGGGGGATGGATGCCTACCACTAACACCACCCCTACTCATGGGGGCCTGGATGCCTACCACTACCACCACCCCTACTCAGGGGGGCCTGGATGCCTACCACTACCAGCACCCCTACTCATGGGGGCCTGGATGCCTGTCACTACTACCATCCCCACTCATAGGGGGATGGATGCCTACCACTAACACCACCCCTACTCATGGGGGCCTGGATGCCTACCACTACCACCACCCCTACTCATGGGGGCCTGGATGCCTGTCACTACTACCATCCCCACTCATAGGGGGATGGATGCCTCCACTAACACCACCCCTACTCATGGGGGCCTGGATGCCTACCACTACCACCACCCCTACTCATGGGGGCATGGATGCCTGTCACTACTACCATCCCCACTCATAGGGGGATGGATGCCTACCACTAACACCACCCCTACTCATGGGGGCCTCGATGCCTACCACTAACACCACCCCTACTGATGGGGGCCTGGATGCCTGTCACTACTACCATCCCCACTCATAGGGGGATGGATGCCTACCACTAACACCACCCCTACTCATGGGGGCCTGGATGCCTACCACTACCACCACCCCTACTCATGGGGGCCTGGATGCCTGTCACTACTACCATCCCCACTCATAGGGGGATGGATGCCTACCACTACCACCACCCCTACTCAGGGGGGCCTGGATGCCTACCACTACCACCACCCCTACTCACAGTGACCAAAATGTAAGTGTGGGGTCCATAGCTGAAGCCCAATTGAACATTGTGGCAATGGGGTCTAAACCCCCATCATCACAGTGACCAAAAGGTAAGTGTGGGGTCCATAGTTGAAGCACATTTTGAACATTGTGGCAATGGGGTCTAAACCCCCATCATCACAGTGACCAAAAGGTAAGTGTGGGGTCCATAGTTGAAGCACATTTTGAACATTGTGGCAATGGGGCCTAAACCCCCATCATCACAGTGACCAAAAGGTAAGTGTGGGGTCCATAGTTGAAGCACATTTTGAAAATTGTGGCAATGGGGTCTAAACCCCCATCATCACAGTGACCAAAAGGTAAGTGTTGTCATGGAAAAAGCTGCAATTGCCAAACAGCATGGATGATTCCTGGTCACACAACAACAAACACATCAGTGGCAAAGTAGTGGTTGTGTCCCATAGCAACATAGATTGGGTGAGGCAAACAGTGCAGTGCAAATAAAACATACCTTTGGCCATGTGCAGACAAACATCACCCATGGGGGCTGACATTGTCAACATTTATCAGTTACACAATGACAGAAGTGACCATCATAATGCAGACCCACATATCTGCACCAATGGACACACAAATGTAGATATCCTGTGGAGACTATAGATGTGAGGTGAACAAATACCATACCATGGCAGCAATGGGACATACAAACCATGATTATTGTGCTGACTGATGACCTAGGAGTCCCAGGGACAGCAGGGGAAATCCTCCAAACAACATACAGCCAATGGCACACTAAAGATATGCCAATGCAGTGGTGCAGATACACAAACACAAACAGGCAGCCTCACACTGCATATCAAACACAACAGGTGATGGGGGGGGTGTGCCAGTGTCCCCAGGCAACCACACAACACATGAGGAGGCCTGAATTCCAATTACACAGATGTGTATACAGTGCCATACAAAAGTAACTCATGGATCGGATTCCCCTATGTGGGCAATCAGGCATTGTTAGATGAGAGGGAGCCCAAATTACACATGTCACACAAGCTTGTAGGAACAGCAACTAACACAGCAAGAGACAGACCCAGCACTACCCCCAGGGACCCCACATTGTGGTGACACTAGCCTGCATGATAATCCCACTGTGATGACAAAGGTAGATGTCGTTCACACTGTGAACCACAGCCATGTGTCCTGAGCAACTAACTACCATTCACACCTACACAAGCACAAATCAATCAGCACGGCCTGTCAGCCAAGGCCAATATGGAGGTAGGCGTCTAGCCGTGCAACAACTCACATTTGCACACACTCAACACCACACACCTTGATCTCCACCAATGTGCAGCAGTGAAGCTCACATGGACTGGTGACATTGCACATGCACCCATGACAATCCCAGGGGTGGTGGTGGGAACTAAGGTGCAAAACCCATCACACATGGCCAGTCAACAAGACTCGTGAATGTCTGACACACTGCACAGTACGCCGTACATGGGCATGACGTGAAATCCACCCCAATCAATGGGATCCCGGCCACAGTCACACACCAATGAAGAAGCCAAGGTGACCCACAAAGAACACACATAGACAACTTCCAACATTGCAGCTCTGACCCTGAGGAGTGGCAGCAGTCACACACACAACGTGTCACAATCACTGAAAGCTACCACAAACTGTAAATTACATGACTTGTGTAACCAACAAGTGCCAAGGGGAATCCTGACTGTGTCCCATCTGCATTTGCCCACATCCCCAGCCCTGACAACAAAGACAACTAGGGATGACAACCTGATGAACATTAGTTTGCCATGCACCCACATCCCGGAGAAACCAGGTCCAAGATGCTGGATGAACACAGGACAACTCAGCAAGCATCACAAACAGAAACATCCCTAGGGACACAGCCTGTGTAGGAAAAGGGAAGGGAACACACACAGACATGCTCACACAACACACAACACGGGCCCAGGCAATGTCACGGGATTACACACTGCCATGAGGGCACTCCACTCCTGTGGAAGGTCCGCTGTGCCAAACCTTGTCTGTGCACGACTCAAACATGTCAGCAGAACACTCGGTCAGTGAGTCAACAACTACAACACACTGAAGGCTCTGCTCACATCAGCCTGGGTACGGGAGTGTCACGTCAGTCATCTGCATACACCCAAAACATGTGTCAAGCAAGTTGCACTGTATACACAGATGAGTCCTTGAACATTGATGTGCTAAACTGCATGTCCAGTGGAGATGGGCACACAGTCAGGGAAATAGAAACATTGAACAGTGGTAAGCCCACCAGATGTGCATCATTGTAAGCCAAAGAAGTTAATTCACAAATGCAAAATGTACATCCCTGTGTCAAATGCTGAACATTACACCCTGAGACTGCAGCAAAGGATGCTATAGATCCAGACTACATTAGGACACATATCCCATGGACCACATGGAGTCCATCACAGCAACACTTCATTTTCCTGATCTGAACACTATTACAACTGCAAATGCATGATGATACTCATCTACATCATGTACATCCAAAGAAAAACCACAAGTAAACAAAAAGAGGCTTTATTCAGCAAATGTTAAACTAAAATTTTAAGTCCAAAAGAAACTAAGGCCAATGGCCAGTCCAAATACACAGTCCCAACAGGGTGATATGGGACAACTTGTCACCCATTGCTTGCCTGCACTGGTACGGACAGGGGACATCCCCCTCGGAGGGGCATACAAGGGGCAGGCCAGGCACCGCAGGGACAGGATCAGGGGATGCCAGAAGGAGTCAGTGAAGGGGTGGTGGGTGCAGGAGTGTCACCGGCAACTGCAGTGGAGGTGTCTGACTCAGTGGGGGCCGGCACCACTGTAGGGCACAAGTCAGATGGTGTGGGTGCTGCAACCACTGCAGTGGGCCGGTCAGATGGAGTGGACTGGGTCCCCAATGCAGTGCCCGAGTCAGACGGGGTGGTTGTGGACTCCACTGCAGTGCATGGCTCCATGGGAGTGGAAGGGGGGGGCAGATGAGGTGGGCAGGACAGAGGGGGGGACCCGGTCTCCACACCAGTGGCACAAACAGGCAGAGCGTCTGGTTTGGGGGTGGAAGAGCAAGTGGTAGGGGGGGGCCTAAGCAGTTTGGGGATGCGGTATCATTGTGGGGGAACCTGGGGCAGGGTGTGGCGGTGGAACCTGTGGAGTGGTGGCCTGGGGGATGGAGGAGAGAGACTGTGTGGTGGAGCTGCGTGGTGGTGGTGGTGGGGTCTTGCCCTTCCTGGTCCGGGGGGACTTTTGAATGGGGTCCTCAGTCTGCCTGTGCCTGGGGGAGGGTATCCAGGTGTGAGGGGCACTCCCCTCTGTGTGTGGTGGTCGCCTCTTCCGCCTGGACTTCGTGTCAGATGTATCTGTGGGGAAGAGGCCAAGCTCACAGAGGAAGAGCTTCTGGGAGGGGGGGTTGCAGGTGAGGCAAGGGAAGGGGTTTTGGAGGAAGAGGTATCTGAGGACTGCGGAGTGCTCGTGGATGCGTGTGTGTGTGTCTGGGCCCCATCCCCTGTGAGTGAGGTATCAGTCCCCTGACTGTGCGTGCGTGTGCGTCTGGATTTTGGCTTGTGTGTCTGTGTGCTGCTTGTGTCTGTGCTAGTGCGTGCCGGTGCCGGTGTGTGTGTGCTTGGGACAGGTAGGGTGCTGGGGATTGTGGATGGGGCAGAGGTAGGAGGGGTGAGGGACTGTTGCAGGAGGGACACTGCTGCCGTCAGTGAGGAGGCCATGGACTGATTGGTCCGATGTAGGGCAGACATGCCAGATGACATGCCCTCCATGAATGACACCAGTTGTGTCAAAAGACCCGTGTGTGCATGGAGGACACTCAGCATTGATGTCTGCCCTACATGGATCTGTTTCAGCAAGTCCACAGACTCCACACTCAGGGCAGCAGGGGGGACAGAGGCAGGGGGTGCGGTGCCTGGCATGAAGGAGACATGCTCCCCTACACGGGAGCCTCCACGGACATGTGGGATGGGAGCAGATGGGAGGGTGGAGATGGTGGTGGTGGCGGGGACAGACTTGCTTGACGTTGCCTCTGGTCTGCTGACACCCGCCTCCACAAGTGAGTCCTCACTGGAAGTGCTGTTTTCCCCAGCCAAGGTGGTCGTAGCTGAGGTCTCCTCAGTGTGGCTCCCCTCACCCTCCGTGCCACTGGGTCCCTCGGTCTCCCCTGCAGTGGACCCAGTCTGGCTCTGCTGCTCCTCCTGGTCCGTTGCGCTGTCTCCTCCTGTGGCCGTGGATGTATCTGCAAACAATCAGGATAAACAGAGCAACATTAGTCACCTGTACTGACCACACACACCACAGTAAGTACAGCACATCACAGAGCAATCCCTGCCATCATTTGCTAGACATTGCAATTAGTGCTGACACTGATTTGAAGAAGCCCATTGTCTGCCTGACAGTCAGTCATGCCACACATATCCTACCTGTCCATGCACCCATCTGTCTGCTGCCTGTTGTATGCGACTAATCATATGTGCACACATGCACCACATACACAGTTGTTGGACATCCAAGAGAACATATGGAAATGTGTCACTCCAAACACATGCCATCTCCTGCCACTGACTCAGTACATGTGTCAGGAAAAGTGATGGGCAAAGTCTCTGTTGATATGCGTGTTTTGGTTCCATCACCAGACACAATGATGTCCTCATGTCCTGATAGACAATGCGACAATGGTGTGCATGCAGGACATATCACACCACTGCTGGATCACCCTTTGCGATTGGAATGTCATGGCACAGGCCTGTCTGGCAAGTCAGTCATAACTGTCTCCTGTCACAGGGGCAGTGCATACACACAACACCAGTCTGCACTGTGTCACAATCATGGAAGTTTTTGAAATGTAAGCCCTGTAGCTGACAGGTGCACATGTGCACCCCTGGCCACCCACATCATGAGGACTGAGATGATCCCACGTCAATCAAATGAGACATTTGAGTGACTGCAAACACAAATCCATACACATGTGCACTTCACCGTCTGATGAGAATGAACCAAAGCTGCCTGCACCTCAATGTTTCATACAACATCGTGCACAGTCAAGGGATCAGAGACCTATGCATTAACCTATGTGCAGATCCCATAGTCACAACTCAGATGGCTGGCCACCCCAAATTGTTAAACACTCCAGGAGTCCAAATAGCAAGGCCACACCACGGTGACACAGAGGCATACACCTGAGTGCACTCTTCACAATGCCCAATATGTATGCTGACACACGGGAGTGGGAGAACAGAGTGCCTTCGATGTACGGAGTAGGCATTACAGTCCTGGTCCATGTGCAACATGGTATTAGCCTGAACACTAGGCAGGTGGCTATGCATGTGTCACACACACGATGTACATACTCCTGAGGCTCCTACCTTGGTCTCTGCAGCAGCATGGGTGTGTGGCACATACCCCAGACATGTGGTGAGTCAGAGCAGCAATTGGAACACACATCAAAGCCATACCCAGAGTACATGTCAGATCACAGGCATTGTGAGCAATTGTACCACCCATGCAGCCCACCACAAAGTTCATGTAACTGATGCTGTCCCCAACTTGAACCACAGGTAACTGCAAGTACACAGTACCCAAGTGACCTAAGTCACAGACTGTAAGGGCCACACCTGTGTATCAGATGAGGAGGGGGCATGACACAAGTGAGGGACATGAGTCCAGGACGACATGACAGTTGTACTGTGGAAGTGGAACCAGGCTAAAGGAGTGCATAGAGCATGTCAGTCATAGTACACAGTTGAGCCTAGCACTTACCCCCTCCTTGCTGCTGTCTGGCCTTCAGCTGCCCATCCAGGTCAGGGAAGACCACCGCCAGGATCCGGAGCATGTGGGGGGTCAGGGTCCGGTGTCCGCCCCTCCTGTGAGGAGGCGACCATTTCAGCTGGACCCTTGCGATCCTCCGGGTCCAGCCATGAAGGTCCTGCCACCTCTTCCGGCAGTTGCGGATCCTGCGCCTGTAGACCCCCACCGATCGTACTGCCCGGATGATGGTCAGCCAGATCTCCTGCTTCTGGTGGGCATCAACCTGTGAGGATGACAAAGTGAAAAGGCCATTACTACACATGCAACATTTCCGTGCATCACACAGTTGGATATACATGTCTCAATCACAGGGGCATATGATCTATACAGGTAGTGCAACTATGGCTATGAACAGTTTGCCAGCAGTTACTAAATGGTATCATTGCCTGGGAAGTCAAACCTTGTTGGAATGCACTGTTACTGCACTATACCTGTTCAGTGCATGTGGCTACACACTTTGGGGGTGACAACTACTCAGTGAGCATGCTAGCCACTGGTGTACACACTGTACGTCTTGCTAGTCAGACAACATGCACAATTAGTAAGGCAGTGGACAGCACACTCACCTGCTCCCCTGGTTTCCCATACAGCTTGCTGTACTGTGGAAGGAGGCTGTCCAGCAGGGCCTGGTTCTCCTCAGTGCTGAAGGCTGGGGCTCTATCCACAGTACGTGCCATTGCAGTAGCCAGAGGATGCAGAGACAGCTGCTGTGGTGGTGGCAGAAGTCGTCCTGGAGCATGTAGTGCAGGCAAGTGAGTTCTCAGGGGAACAGCCAGCATTATATGTGTGTTGCAGAGGCAGATACTGTCCCATGTGTCCAAAGTGATAGGTCCAAGTCGTTTGCATCTTCTGAATCTCGCCAATCCATGGAATTGCACCACTTATACACACCCACAGCATCCTTCAAAAGTTTAACTTCATGACACCCATGAATTTGTAACATTGTTGTGGGTGGCCAACTGAATTCACTGCATCCGACTCGTACAAGCTTCGAAAACGCGTCCGTTACCATGTCAGGCCATAGCCAATACGTGCGCACCGATCGGACCATTGCTGAGACGCATATTTCGAAAAACAACACGCATCCGTCCACATCATATGCAATGGCCAATGCGTGCGCACCGATCAGTCCATTGCTGTACGACGCGTATTTCGAAAAACAACACGCATCCGTTCACATCATATGCAATGGCCAATGCGTGCGCACCGATCGATCCATTGATGTACGACGCGTATTTAGAAAAACAACACGCATCCGTCCACATCATATGCAATGGCCAATGCGTGCGCACTTATCGGTCCATTGCTGTACAACGCATATTTCGAAAAACAACACGCATCCGTCCACATCATATGCAATGGCCAATGTGTGCGCACCGATTGGTCCATTGCTGTACAACGCGTATTTCGGATGACAACACGCATCCGTCCACATCATTTGCAATGGCCAATGCGTGCACACGGATCGGTCCATTGCTGTACGACGCGTCCCAGTACAAGTCACTCGCATATGTCACCATGGTTGTCACTGGTGAACGTATGCCAGCCACATTTACTTGCCAGGGACTCAGGGGCACACGTACAACACCACAGGCTGTCCACACTGTATCCTAAGGCATGTAAGGCTGCATTACCTGTGTGTGTATTGGGGTCAACATGTGGTTTTTTTGGTGGCACTTGGGGGCAGCCACTCCCAGGCTGTGCACGTGTTCATGGGGACAGAATCCTTTGTGTGTTGTGCACATGACCACTGTGATGTGCAACTGTTCAGTTCAGAGCATGTGGCATGGTCACATTTCCAGGTTGTGTATGTGTATGTCATGTCACATACACCCTGAGTCCCATGTGGTAAGGTATGTACGTCACAGGGTGACCCATTGCCACAATAGTGATGGCCCTCCACAGTCTGTGTGCATGTTGTGTTTCCGATGTCTCTGATTCCATGTGCACAATGGGAGACAGTCTCCACATCCACGTTGTTTGTGCATGGACTTTGATGTTGTGCGTGTGTGTGTCACAGACGTCCATGTCTATCCTGCAGAGGCAACAGGGGCCACTACCTGTGGGAGTCATGGTTGTTTTGCTGACGTGTACATGATACGCCATGTCATGCCAGTGTCCATGTGGCAATACAGGGTCCCTGGGAATCTACCTGTCAATGAGCTGTGATGCCTGTGGCACATCTGTCCTCACATGTCACTGTGGTGTGTGTTTGGAACGTGACAGCAGTACATGGGTACTGTGACACAGCCTAATGATTTCCCATAGCACAACCTGGAACTTGTTGTCAACACATGTTGAACTGTGATGTTAGATGTTGGCCATGTAGGTGCCATATATGTCCATACAGAACGGCACACACATCAGGTACTTGTGTCTCGTAATGATGTATCATGTGATATTGAGTATGGTCAATGCCACATATGTGGGGTGACTGACAATCTTTCTTTCTTCACCTATGCACTGCAGGGCACCAGCTGTCCATAGACCATTCCCTGACCTTGCAACGATGGTTGAACGTGACTGCATCCGACGGTACCGCTTCAACAGGGCGCTGATTGAGGAATTGGCGGTGCGGTTGGCCCCACATTTGCAACCTGGCCGGCCATACCCTACAGCGCTGACCCCCAAGGTGAAGGTGATGGCAGCCCTACACTTCTTTGCCACCGGTACCTTTCAACACACTGTGGCGTCTGCTGGTGGGATGTCACAGGCCATGTTCAGCCGTGTGCTACGCGATGTTTTGGAGGCAATGTTGAGATACTGAACCAGTACATCTATTTCCCTAAACGTCAACAACTCACTGACGTCAAGAGTGACTTCTATGCCCTGGGGAGGATGCCACATGTCATTGGCCCCATTGATGGGACACATGTGGCTTTGGTACCACCACAGGCACATGAGCAGGCATACAGGAACAGGAAACATTACCATTCGATCAATGCTCTGGTGGTATGTCTTGCAGATATGAGCATCTCACATGTGTGTGCCCGTTTCGGCACACGATGCCTACGTGATGAGGAGTAGTCGCATCCCGAGGATGATGTCACAGATGCAGAACCAGCGTGCCTGGCTTGTCGGTGTGTACTGACTTTGTACCATTGTGTGTGTTCTGCAATGTTGTATTCCACCCTCTTTTCCAACTCAGCTAATGTGCAATTGTCTGTATGTAGGTGACTCCGGATACCCCAACATGCCATGGTTGCTGACAACCCTCAGGAACCCTGTGACACCAGCCCAGATGCGCTACAATGAGGCACATGGTCGGACCAGGAGAGTGATCGAGCGGACATTTGGTGTCCTGAAGAGCCGCTTTCGCTGCCTAGACAAGACAGGAGGGGCCCTCCCATATGCCCCAGCAAAGCTGTGCAAGATTGTCATCGTTTGCTGCATGCTACACAACCTGGCAGTGCGGCAGGAGTTGCCTCTCATCCTGGATGACGATGACCAACATCCGCCACCTGTGGAGGATCCTGGCCTGGGCCACGATGCCAGTGATGATGATGATGATGATGATGAGGGTGATGTCCGCACACAGCTCATCACCAACTTCTTCAGCTGAATGTGAGTATCCAGAGATGTCATGTCAATGATGTGAGTTTGCATGATATGTGTGGGTGGTGCTCTGGTGCTGTTTGAGTGTGGCCATGTGCTACTTGACTGGATGCGTGCAGCGATGTGTCCTTACAGGTAGTCTGTACTCCCCAACAGTGTTGACATGCTAACTTGGTTTTGTGTAGGTATCTTGTGACATGTATTGGGCATGAGTATTGCAGTTCTGCCCTGTTCTTCAGTGCTTTTGACTGTGTGTCATGTCTGTCCTTCACAGGGTACTTTCAGAGTTGTTTGGTCAACTCGGATCCCCCGACACCATGATTCAGCTTTCAGGGTGGAAGCAGTCGTTTCCCTACAGGTGATGTGCCACACACCCCTGGACTTTATTTCTTCTACACTTGTTGACTGTGTGGCCACTGCCACGTGGGATTACCTTGCATTTGTAGTGTAAACAATATGTTACAAATGTGTAATAAACCTGTGCTTCACTTTGGGATGTGCGTTGTCTGTGGTCACACATCTGACTGACATTTGCTTACTGCACCTGTGGGCTAGTTAACACAGACTCTGAATAGGTGTGGTGTCTGTGCATTCCACTGTATTTCCTGGCAACATCAGTGTAGGCGATGAGTCAGATGGCCCTGGTGTCTATGTGTTGTGTAGCCCTAGTGGTGTGTCTCCCTCATATGTGTCACGTCGCCATGACTCACATGACGGTGTTGAACTTGCTGTAGCAGTTAGCATGCACAGTGTCATTTAGCAGATCATCATCTCCATGACAAAAACAATGTTGGAATCACAACAGAGGCAAGTATGGTGTATTAGTGAGTTTATTTACATACATGTGTGAGGATAGTGCACAGGATGGTGGGTGCTGTACATTGGTATTGGAATCCAAAGTTCCCAGATGAGTTGGAAGTGTTGGTAGCAGAAATGTCCTGAGTAAAGTCCACAGTCATCTGATACATTAGTCCAAATTAAACTCCCCATGTCATGTGGGAGAGTTGGGTTGCATTCGACAGGGTGAACAGTTTGCACACAAAGGAGAATTTCCAGAACAGGTGTTGGGTTCCTGGGGGATGTACATGGCCATCGGCCTCTCAGTTGTCCTTCCTCGGACAACCCCTCTTCTTTCTGGGGGACCCTCACGTGCAGGCCGCTGCGGTGCAGAGGACTCTCCACCAGAGTCATCCTCCCTCCCTGTGGCAGTTGCAGTTGTTGCGGCACCAGATGTTGTGGGCACACAGGGAGGTGTGGACATGTTGGTGCTAATCTGGCGGAGGCATGTCAATATGTCCCTCTGCACCGCTGTCAGTTCTTCCAATGTGTCCCACTTGGACTCCATGCCAGACATGTGTGTCTCCACACGGGACATGTGTGTCTCCACACGGGACATGTGGGAGTCCAAGCGGGCATGATGGGCAGCCTGCTGCTGTTGAATGTCCTTGAGGATCCCCACTACCTGGCTGACCTCTCCGGTGCTATTCTGGTACGCATCAGCAATGCGTGCCAGTTGTGGGTCATCATGCAGTCCAGACCCCTCTGCAAACAGCGACCTCTGCCTACCACCCCTCCCACCACCCCTGGCCACACGTGCGGGAGCTGCGGTGCCACGCACAGGTGACCCTAGGCCCCCTTGGGGGTTGGTACTGGGGTTGTTGTCCGTTGCTTCACGGTGGGCTGGGGTCCCTGTGCTCTTGTCATTCAGTGTCCTTGGTCTGTCCGTGTCGGCAGGGGTGGTCTGTGTGTTGGCAGATGTTGGAGGAATGGGTGCAGGGGGTGCAGATGGTGGTCCTGCTGGTGCTGCATGATGACTCACACCGGAGGTGCCAGGTTGGTCTTCGCCATCCGATGAGGGCAGAGGCTGTTCCACACCAGAGAGCTCAGGGTCCCCCGGAGCCTGGGATAGGGACTCCTCCTCATCTGCTGCTGTGTCCCCATCATCACCTGTTTTTGGAAGAGACACACAATGTATGTTATGTTTCTGCAGGCATCAATGGTTCAAACACATGACAGTTGTGACTGTACCTCTGGATGCGGCCCTGTACATTGCATTGTCCTAAGTTGTCACAGTCAGAGGTTGATATTGGTGTGGCTCATTGTCCTGCCAACCTGATGCATTTCAATGTGGATGTTGAGGTGTGTGCATGACCAGCATTGGTGGTATTTGGTTGACATCCGGACCTCCTTCTCCCCCAGCCCAGTTATCCCACCATGAAGCTTGCCACCCTTGCAGTGGGTGCAGGTTAACTCTCAGGATGTCAGTCAGTGGTGTCCTGCTGTTGGTTGGTGCCCAGTTCCCAGCAGGGCCTGGTACTCCCCACAACAGAGCACCATTGTCAGACATCTTTGAAGTGGCTTTTCACTCCCTGTGAGGTGTGCATGCTTCAGTGTGAGCTTGCTGGGCCATGTGGGTGGGGGATGTTGAGCTGTGACTACCACTCCCATCATGCTATTGCCTACACCCCCTTCCCAGCATGCCCATACTTCCTTCCTTTTGAGTGGACTTCACTGTGTGTGAGTGTGACAGCAATGGCAAGATGGCTGACAGTGTGGTCCTGTTGTTTGTTGGTGCACAGTTCCCAGCAGGGCCTTGTGCTCCCCACAGCTGAGGCCAGTGTCAGACATCTTTGAAGTGGCTTTTCACTCCCTGTGAGGTGTGCATGCTTCAGTGTGAGCTTGCTGGGCCATGTGGGTGGGGGATGTTGAGCTGTAACTACTACTCCCATCATGCTATTGCCTACACCCCCCTTCCCAGCATGCACATACTTCCTTCCTTTTGAATCTGCTTCCCTGTGGGGTAGTGTGCCTGTGCTGACAGGATGGCTGACAGTGTTGTCCTGGCGTTTGTTTGGCTACAAGTCCCAAAAGTGTCCCTGTGCTTCACACAGCATAACCCAGTGTGGATGTCCTTTGTGGGATATTTAATTAGAGTGTGAGGCATTGCATTCTCCCAGGTGAGTTGTGTGGAGTTTGTGTTAAGGGGGTGTGTGAGAAAAGCTGCTGGTAACTATGGTCAGAGCTGTCAGTCCTCCTTCCCACCCAGCCAGATATCCCACCATGGAACGTGCTTCCATTGCAGGGAGTGCAAGTTGGCTTTCAGGATGTCAGTCAGTGGTGTCCTGCTGTTGGTTGTTGCACAGTTCCCAGCAGGGCCTTGTGCTCCCACAGCAGTACCCAGTGTCAGCCATCTAGTCAGTTCTCTTCCACTCCCTGTGATATGAGCATGGTTCAGAGTGGTGTTGATGGGCCAATTGTGAGGGTGACCAATATCTGTGACTACAACTCCCATCATGCTATTGGCTACACTCACTTCACCAGCATACACAGAATTCCTTCCTTTCAGTGAGCTTCTCTGTGAGGTGGTGTTCTAGTGGTGGCAAAATATCTGACTGTGTTTGTTGGTTAGATTTGTGCCACTGCCTTGCTCTATTTGTTGTTAGGTTTGTACATGTCATGACACAGTTACATATCACTATGAGATGGCATGTATTGTGTTTATCTGACTAACATACACATCTTGGGATGATTATCTTTTGGTTGCTGTGGATTTTCTAAGAGTGCATGGTTTGACTATCCCCTTGACAGTGATGTGCGTGTATTGTCACACAATATTGTGTATATTGGTTGTGTACTCACCAGGCTCTGGGATGTTTGATAGTCCATATACGCTCACTGGTGGTAGGATGGCCCGCACCTTCTCCTCCCAGGGCCTGAGGTATACTGGTTTGGCAGGAGGGCCACTGCCGGTGCGCTGACTCATGGCGTAATCCTTCTTGAGTAGGTCCTTGACCCTCCTGCGCACATCATACCACCTGTTCTGGATGTCTTCCTTTGTGCGCAAACATGGTGATTGTGCATTCACCCTGTCGACGATCCTCTCCCACATCTTGGTTTTCTGCGACATGGGGGTCTGTTGGACCAATGTACCAAACAATTGTGGCTCTACCCTGAGGATCTCATCTACCAGGACTTCCAATTCACTGTCTAGGAACTTTAGATTCTTCTTTGGGGGCATGGTGATGGGTGGTGGTGGGGATTGATGTGTGTGTGAGTGTGCAAGTGAGGGTGGGTGAGTGTAGGTTTTGCTGGGTGTATGTGAGGGTGCTATTTGTGAGGTGCTAATGGTGTGTGGCTTGTGTGATGGATGAGTTGTGAGTGTGTCTGTGGTTGCTGTCTGATGGTGTTCTGTGCTGGCAGGTCAGTTGAATTTGCAAAGGATCATGGTAGGGATTTGGGGCCTTTATATGGGTGGAGTTGGGGGTGTGTCCTTGTTCCATGTTTTTTCCCCCTGTATTTATTGACTTTGTCATTGCTTGTTTGGCCCTTTTTTTGTATTTTTTCCTTTGTGTTTTTTAGGCATGTAGGAGACGTTCTTCTGACCGAGTAGGACGCTGCAGTTGGCTCGTGCGGGCTTCTCCGTGTCTTTCAAGCTGTGTTCCTGCTGGGTTTCATGTGAGGCGTACGCGTCGGTCGCGGAGTATTGGGTTGCTTCGGCTCGGTTTTGTATGCGTGTCGGTCGTACGGCTTGGGCTCCGTGCGACTCGGTCTGGTTTTACACGCATTGCATCGTACTGCGTGGGTCGGAGTTCGCGGGTACGTTTCTGTTGGGTTCATTCCTGGTGCGTGTCGGTCGGTTGGATTCGCGTAGTTTCCCGGCCGGATAGCTGGTTTTCGTGCGGTTTGGTCGTTCGGCTTGTGTTCCGTACGAGTCGGTCGTGATTCACATGCATTTCATCGTACTACGCGGGTCGGGCAGCGCCGGTATGTGTCGGTCGGACAACATTCCCGTACCGAGTCGGTCGGTATGTTTTCCAGCCCGAATCGGAATCGGCCCCTAAGTATTACAGAGGTCAAAGCAAGGCAGGCAAAATGTTGGCCAATTTTTAAAAAATGAAATCTGAACGTAAAAATATTGGTCCCATTCTAAATGAACGCCCCAACAAAATGGTATCTTCTGATGCAGATATTTCTGCCACTTTTCAAGAATATTACCAGTTATTGTACTCTGATGACACTAACCCCTCAGAACAAAATATGCATAATTTTTTAGTGGCCTACCTAATCTCCCATCTTTACCTGATAAATTTGATTATTAGAACTTGAGATAACTATCCAGGAAATAATGGATGCCATCAGATCCTTAAAAAAAGCCAAGGCTCCTGGTGGCCTCTCTGTTGATTTTTTTTTCTGCTTTCTCCTCCATTTTTGTCCCTAAACTACTTGAACTTTTCAACTCTTTTCTTGCAGAATCTATGGCACCTGGTTCCTTTCTAGAAGCCTCGATTGTCCTTATTCCCAAACCTGATAAGGTTCACTCCCTTTGTAAAAATTATCATCCTATTTCATTAATCAATTATGATTGCACAATATTTGTCAAAATCCTTGCGTCTCGTCTTGAGACTATTGTTCCGTTATTGGTCAACACCAATCAATCTGGTTTTGTTAAGGGCAGACTTGCTACGGATAATGCTAGAATATTTTCTAATGTTATTGCTTTTGGTAAAAAAACATCAATGTCCTCTAGCTGCATTGTCTCTTGATGCCGAAAAGGCCTTTCATCGTATTAACTGGCAATTTATGTTTACTACTCTTCAATGGTATGGTTTTGGCCCTAATTTCATTTCATTTGTAAAATTATTATACTCTGCTCCATGTGCTAGTATTTTTGTTAATAATCCGTTTTCCCAATATTTTCAGTTACATAGAGGTACTCGGCAGGGTTGTCCTCTTTCCCCTCTGCTATTTGTTTTATGTTTAGAACCTTTCCTTGAACGCATCTGTGTTAACACACTCATCTTAGGTTTTGTACATAATTCCATTGAAACTAAACTGTCGGCTTATGCTGATAATATTTTGATTTATATGTCCAATCCCCTCTCTTCCTTATCTCCCTTTTTACACGAAATTCATCTATACTTTCTGGATATAAACTGAACTTCTCCAAAACTGAAATATTACCCTTAAACTCTTCATGTTACCAATATATGTTTGCTAATACTAATTTTACTTGGTGCTCTACCAAAATAAAATATCTTGGAATTTGGTTTTCCTCTTCTGTTTCCAACACAATTAGATGTACGTTTAATACCTTAACAATCACACTAAAAAACTACTATTCTCATGGTCTCCTCTCCACTTATCATGGTGGGGAAGGTTGGGTACTATTAAGATGATGATTGTTCTGCATGTCCTTTATACATTGTCTATGTTACCTTTTAAGATTCCCATTTCTTATTTCTCTCAGAGTAATTCACTATGTACTAAATTTCTATGGAATAATAAACATTGCTTTGACTAAACTCAAACGTCCCAAGAATGAGGGTGGTGTCCATTTTCCTGATTTTAAATTATATCACTCTGCATTTTTAATTAGACAATTTTTTGCTCTACCACATGAGTTTGGCGACACTTCCATACCACGATGGATTGTATTTGAACGCTCTTTATTAAAGGATTTCTCATTTGAAAATATAATTTATACATCTAACTGCGTCTTTATATCAAATAATCCTATACTGAAATACTCCCAACAATTGTTACATAATGTACTTTCTGCAGGTTTTGACTCACGTCAATGTTTCTTAGCCTCCTCTATTTGGTATAACAAATTTATCAAATTTCAGCACAAGTCATTCTATTATGATCACTGGAAGGAGAAGGGTATTATGTTTATTCGTCAGCTTGTCCAACATAACTCTGTTATTCCCGTTTCCCAATTGCAGTCAGAACATAATTTACCAAGTTCGTTTTTTCATGAATATCTTTTAATATTGGCTTCTTTGCAGTCTTACTTAACAGCTAATAGCTTTCCCTCAGCCATTCTACCACTTACTCCTCTTACACCGTTACACAACATCTCCCAAGACTCTATACCCAAGGCTGCATTTCTCTACAAGATGTTATTATCACCAATCCCTGAAAGATCCAAAACACCTATTGAGCTAAAGTGGGAAGTTGATTTATCCATTTCACTCATACCCCTGCTTGGGATACATTTTGGCTTAAATTATTCAAAAAATCTAAAGCAGCTCGTATTACACAATCTTTATTTTTTATTTATAACAGAGCTCTCATTATTCCTAAATGTATATCCAAGTTCTCTCCCACCTCCTCTCCTTTATGCTGGTCTTGTTCTTCCTTCACAGGGACTTTAATTCACTTATTGTATTATTGTTCTAATGTGTTGAAAGTCTGGAAATCTATTTGGCCAAAGTGTTTAGAAATATTTCAATGTAGTATTTCATTATCAATGCAAAATATTTTCCTCAGAACTGCTTCACAAGATTTTTCTCCTAAACCTATGTTATTTGATATTTTTATTGCTCTTGCTTTTAAAGTGATTCTCTTTTGTTGGAAAGACACCTCTAAATTATCTATATTAACATGGTGGAATTTTATTTGTGATGAACACAGAATTGCTACTGTTTCTTCATTCTCATTGTCTCAGAAAATTAAATTTGATTTACTGTGGCTACCTTTCACTTTGTGTCTTTCTGCTCACACACCTATATCTTAGTCACTGTACACATTATTTATTTATTCCTTTATTTATTTATTTTTCTCTTTCTTTTTCTCTCATTTCTTTCTTTCTCTTCTTCTTCTTTTCTCCTTTTCATGTTATAGTTATAAAGCACAATAAGTATATATTTAATGACTGGTATTGCTTGTTTTAACTCTCCAAATTATTTCACTATTTTGTTTTTCTACTGGATGTAGACTATTACTAATATAAATAAATTAGTGCTAAGTATTCTATTTTATTCTATTCTAGTACCAATGAGAGGCATTCCACATTGACAAAACATTTTTTACATTGCTGCAGGCAACCATGCCTGATTCACTGAGGTGACTGCTGCTGGTAATCTTGCATATGGTAGCAATTAATGTAATCTTGTCTGATGTGGTTACTATTACATCACTAATATTAGTAGCTCGGGAGGATTTTCATTGAACATAAGTAGCTCTTATTACAGAAAAGGTTGGGAACCTCTAGCCTAGAACAATCAGACCCTGTTCTTCCCTACTGGTGTACTAGGTTAAACCTAGAATCTGATGTTCAATCTCATCCTTTTGCAATATCCAAATTCCTGTAAGGCGGTGCCAACTGAGAAGCTGGATAGATATTTTTCAGTTCAGATTTACTAGCCCATAATAAATTGAGGCCGATACCCCTTGTCCTTTCCCTAATAATACACAGAAATCTTTGTTTTTTGCCCACAAACTCCAGGTCCCGTAGAACGGCATTAATGGTGCCTCATCCTCATGAGGCATGAAATCCCATCTCTCCCCTTCCCAGTAACGAATACAAGCGTCCATCGATGACCCACACCCATAATACCAGTTGCCTGTAAGTAGCTTTCACTCTTTACCCCCGTCCATGGAACCAGTCCTCCATTTCCAGCTTCCATTTGCACAAATTCTTCCAATGCCAGCTCAAGATTCATCCTCTACCTTCTCCATTATCAGTCCTTCTTTGCCACCCTATAGTCACTCCATGTCTCCAATTACAGGTCCCCTATGGGCCCTAATGGCAAACAACACATGTACGGTGCCACATGCACAGGTGCAAGCCTCTGACACGCCTTCTAGTCCCAAATAGTTAAGGGAAAATGCTAATCCTTTGCTTTAGGTAAATATGGTCTTTAGTTCAAACAATTACAAAGCGCAGTACTATATCCCTGCATGTCAAAGCATTCAATCAATGCATCAGTTTCAAATACAGCATCCTCATTGTGTTTCTAATTAGGAAAGGCTGGGCCCTGGACCAAGTTTAGCAGCCAGAGCTACATTTGAAGTGATTTGTGAAGATTCTAGCCATCATCTGGTAAGGATGCGCATCAACGGTTGGCAAGGCTAGACTGGCCATACGGCGTATTGGGCGTATCCCCAGGAGGCTTGAAGCCTGGGTGGCCGGTTTTGTTACTGGGGGGGGCGGTTTTGTAGCAGTGCAGCACTGCCTTCACTCACAGTTATCACAGAACTCCGCTTACAAATGCGTCGAGTCCACTCACACACCTTTTGTGTGAGTGAGGGTCCAATGATGAAGCAAGCCACAGGTGGTACCTGTGGGTGAGGACCCTAATAAAAAATAAATAAATAAATATATATATATATATATATATATATATATATATATATATATATATATATATATATCCAACACCTCGCTGCCACTCCACCTCCAAGGAAAACGAGCGCGGACCCAAGTAGGTGCAAATATAGTTTTATTGCCAAAATTAGTCTGCCATGACGCGTTTCTGCCGAACTAGCGGCCTTGATCATATATATATATATATATATTCACTGAAAAAACCATAGGTTTCAGGGACGTTATAGTTAGGTGGACATTTCACTCGTACAAAACCATAGAAGTTCCACCGTTATAGTTAGTTCAGTTAACTATAACTCGCGCACCCGCAATGCACTGCTCATGACGTCACATATTACATAATTCATGGCATGGTCAGTGACATCACTGATGGCATCACTGATGACATCTCAAATGACATCACTAATGACATCATCCAGTGACTGTGTGTTTCTGTAAAGTTTAAATATGTTTTATATATATGGCAAGGTGTATTGAAGGATGAGTGGGTGTATAAGTGTCTGGATGGAGGATTTAGGAGGTATGTAACTGATTGTATAAGTGACTGATTAAACGTGTCTTACTGAATGCATGGGTTAGTGACTAAACTGTGTGAATGTCTGTATCTGTCTGTCTGTTGTTGTGTAAGCTGCTACATGGGTTGGTCAGTAGCTACATTAGTGTCTATATGGGTTATTTATTGTTTGCTTGAGTATTTATATGGGGGACTGAGTGTGTGTGTGGGTGGGTTGGAGGTGTGTGATTCTGTGCATAGATGTGTGAGTGATTGATTCACTGGGTGTATGGGTTCAAGAGTGCATGTGGAAACAGCTGTATGGGTGGGTGAGTGTGTGTATGGGTGTGTTGGTGAGTGAATGGATGTCTCAGTGGTACATATGTGAGTAACTACATATGTAAAAGGAAGTATATGTGAGTGATGGTGTATATAATTAACTATATGTGAGACTGAGTGATTGTGAGAGTGGCATGTATGGATGAGTCTGTACTTGTTTCAGTGATTACATAAGAGAGTAACTATGCGTTACTGTCTGTATGAATTAGTGAGGTGGTGTGTGTATAACTGTTTAGGTGAGTAAATGGGAGTGTGATTGATTCTTTGCATGACTGACTAGGTGTGTGAGTAACTCCATGGATGAGTGGCGGTGTGTGAGTGTCTGAATAGGTGTATGAGTGCATATGATAGTGTTGTATTGATAAGTGACTGCATGTATAAGTGATTGTATAGGTGAATCAGTGGATGTGTGTGCAGACCTAGGAATCAGTGAGTGAGTATGTAGTAACTGGTATTGGTGTGTGGATGGTTTCGAAAATGGTAGTGTGTATTTTACAGTGGGTGTGTTAAAGGTTATATTAGGGTGCATCAGATTATCACGTGGATGATGTCATCAGTGATGTCACTGACCATGCCAGGAATGATGTAATATGTGACGTCATGAGCAGTGCATTGCGGGGGCGCGAGTTATAATTAACTGAACTAACTATAACGGTGGAATTTCTATGGTTTTGTACGAGTGAAATGTCCACCTAACTATAACGTCCCTGAAACCTATGGCTTTTCAGTGAATTTCAAAGGTTTTTTAAATGCTAATTTCTAACTATAACGTCCCTGAAACCTATCGTTTTTTCAGTGAATTTCTAAGGTTTTTTAAATGCTAATTTCTAACTATAACGTGGCTGAAACCTATGGTTTTTTCAGTGAATTTCAAACGTTTTTTAAATGCTAATTTCTAATTATAATGTTCATTAAACCTATGGTTTTTTCAGTGATTTTAAATTATCATTCCAGTCTCAACCTAGTGAAAACAGCCGATATCGCCAGTTTTCCAACAATAGCTTCCGCAAAAAAATTCCCCACAAATGATAGCAACAACTAACGCTAATAATATGCAGAGTTGGCGTTCCCGTGCAAAAATAACACGAAAACACCACTTCCCGATATTTTCAACGAGCAGCCAAATCTGTGGTGCGATCCAAAAACAGGCGATAAGCTGCGTTAGCAGTAAGAATTTAACATCTGCCTTTTACTGGTGTAAAGCAGGACGACTACCTACAGTGTGAAAGGGAGCCCAGCCCATAACCACATCTAAAGACCAACACATGTCATAGAGCTACTGACCATGCAGCTCCGACACCCAAGAAGGCCACAACACCCACTGCCATCACCCTCAGGATCTCCCCCCCGGACCACCCCCCTCCCTACTACCACCGAGGCAGTGCAGAACAGGACAGCGGACCCTCCAAAAACGGCATGGTCCCTCAGCCACACAATAGCTGAATGTTGGAAGATGTGGCAACCAAGTATGTGTGAAGGACGCAAGTCACCCATCAATAAAAATGCACACAATACCAAGTGTAGCGGTGATGTGGTGGTCAGACCTCACTATGCAGAGCACAAACCTCTCCATGTGGATATATACTGCTGGTGCTTGTAGTGTTGTGGACAATAGACGCAACCATGTTACCTCAGGCAGTGGGGAAGATCTCGGTCATGTAGCTGTGTTGTCCCCCCCTGGAAGCGGAAGCGGAGTGGGCTGGTCCAACGTACCCCACTCCAGCGTAGGAGTATGAATAAATAGGCTGGGGCTCTGGGTGTGGTTCACTTGTGGGAAGGCCAAAGTGTCTGCCAGGGCGGCAGTCCTCACCCTGCCACGAGGCCTCCGCCGTGACCGCCGGCCTCCTTGACACAGGGCCCCTGCGAACCCAGCAGCAGAGCACCACGGACTTATGTCTGTACAGACTACTGCCTTCGATCTACACTGTGGACAGCAGGGCTCACAATTCAGATCGAGTCCCGATTGCAGATGACGCAGTCCAGTAGGCAAGAGACATTGCTCCCAGTGCGGCCCGCCCGGACCACGCATCATCGCAGGCTGCGCACACGCTGAGTGCATCAGGTGCCACTAACTCAGTGCACCACAAGTCATCGCCACTTAGCCTTATTAAGGCAGAACTCATTAGACAAAAGACATTGTTACCAGTGTGGCCCGGCCGGACCACGCATCATCACAGGCTGCGCACACGCTGAGTGCTTCAGGTGCCACTAACTCAGTGCACCACAAGTCAACGCCACGTGGACTTATTAAGACAGAATTCATTAGGCAAAATACATTGCTACCAGTGCGGCCCGCCCGGACCACGCATCATCGCAGGCTCCACACACGCTGGTTGCTTCAGGTGACACTAACTGTACAGCTCAACTCAACGCCACATGGCTGTGGGCCCTTGCTGACCACTGCCTCCGGCCTACACTGCGGTCATCAGGGCTCACATTTAAAATTGACTCTTGATTCATTAATTGCAGAGTCCAGTGGGCAACTAAGTATTACGTCCCTAAAACCTACATAATATCCTTTTAGTATCCTTGCTTCAAGAACTTGTTTTATATCAGTTATAGCTTTAGTACAATGACCAACTTCATCTTGCAAGTCCAAACGAACACTGAATGGCAGTCTACACTGCGGACAGCAGAGCTCACAATTTGAATTCAGTCTTGATTTATTAATTGTAGACAGAATTGTACTCTATGTCCTCGAATTTTGTCAAGAGGAAGTGACAAAAAGCATTCCTTGATGTCTGTGCTGACTACTGCCTTCGATCGACACTGCGGTCAGCAGGGCTCACAATTCAGATCGAGTCGCGATTGCAGATGACGCAGTCCAGTTGGCAAGAGACATTGCATCATCGCTGGCTGCGCACATGCTGAGTGCCACACCTACCACTAATTCTATGCAGCTCAAGTGAACGCCACGTGGCTGTGGACTCTTCCTGACCACTGCCTCCAGCCTACACCGCGGTCAGCAGGGCTCACAATTCAGATCGAGTCGCGATTGCAGATGACGCAGTCCAGTAGGCAAGAGACATTGCATCATCGCTGGCTGCGCACACGCTGACCGCCACACCTACCACTAACTGTATGCAGCTCAAGTCAATGCCACGTGGCTGTAGGCCCTTCCTGACCGCTGCCTCCGGCCTACACTGTGCTCAGCAGGGCTCACAATTCAAATTCAGTCTTCATTCATTAATTTCAGAGTCCAGTAGGCAACTAACTATAACGTCCCTGAAACCTACATATTTCGACAGTGTATTCCATAAATGTTTCATCTTTTGTTCCATACACCTACACTGCGGTTAGCAGAGCTCACAATTTAAATTGAGACATGATTTATTTATTGCAGACAGAATTGTACTCTATGTCCTCGAATTTTGTAAACAGGAAGTGACTAAAAGCATTCTTCGATGTCTGTACTCACTACTGCCTTCGATCTACACTGCGGATAGCAGGGCTCACAATTCACATCGAGTCGCGATTGCAGATGACTCAGTCCAGTAGGCAACAGACATTGCTCCCAGTGCGGCTCGCCCCCACCACGCATCATTGCTGGCTGCGCACACGTTGAATGTTTCTGATGCCCCTATCTCAGTGCAGCACAACTCATGGACCCTTTATGATACAATGTTTTGTGTATAATTTCACATCTGCTGCCCCTACCTCAGTGTACCACAAGTCATGGACCCTTTACGATACAATCTTGTGTGTATTATTTCACATCTGTTGCCCCTACCTTAGTGCAGCACAAATAATTGACCCTTTATGATTGAATCCATGTGTCTGATCCAATGATTACTGTTGTACTTGTTGCCAGCACCAACCATTCCCGGAGGGCTGGCTTACACTCACCCCACACGCATCCAGCACAGATGTCACTGGACATGTGACCCTGGTAATTAAAAGTAGTCGAGCGCACATGCCCGTACCCAGTTCCACTATCTATCTGTGTCCGTGTGTTCATTATGTATGCAAGATGCCGCCCCTGGGCCCTACCACATTACATTGTGCTGTGGACAGCGTATGTAACCATGTTACCTCTGGCAGTGGGGAAAACTTCGGTTATGTAACTTTCTCTCGGTCATTGTACAAGTACGTACGTAGAGACTGGATCATTAGAGTACTGCAAGGAAAGTGTATAGTGAATTTATAAGTGCTTGGGGATTGGCGGAGTAATTCTATAAGTACATATGTTGGCGCAGCCTAACCCCGAACACAAGCTTGGCTCTAATTGGCTGCCCTCCATGTGCCAAAAACTGAAACTTAAACTTTCCATGGCCCTGTATTGCTACAGCTGCAACACTCCACTGAATGTGCAATAAACATTCATATCCACACAGATGTGTCATGTCCACCATCTTTCATGTGTGGAACTATGGTTGAATGTAGGGTCAGTGATTCCCCGTACCTTCCATGTTGGCCTTGTTGTGGGACCCGGGTGACGTCAGCACTACAACAGGGACACCCGCATCAGTTGATTCCTCATGCAGCCCAGGACGGAGCCACACCCATAGCTCTGGAGTCATTCTTCACAGCCTCACGCAGGACTGGCATACGCCAGGCCAGCCCACTCCGCTTAAGCTTACAGGGAAGGACAACAACGCTACATGGCCCAGATTTTCATTGCAGTGATCTGCTGGTCACACCCTAGTTGTCAGTACGCCACAGCCACTCCCTCACGGCTAGTATACACCCACACCACACCCATCCAGCACACGCGTCACAAGACACATGACCCTGCCAATAAAAAAGACCGGGCGCACGTGCTCGACGCCATTTCAGAGTTGCTCGCACCGGATACACTGCGGCCGGCACAGGCACACCGGCACGGGACGGTGACTTTCGGTCCACTGAGGTACGGGTACCGTAACTGCTGAGCGGGTGTGCAGCCTGCGGTGATGGCCCGTCCCGGTGGTCTGGACAGCTCAGGTTTTGTGTGCCCTGCTGGACCGCAGTGTAGGCCTGAGCCATCAGACTGCGCAGGCCTACCGCCACGTGGCGTCGCCTTGCTGGTCACAGAGTTAGTGGCACCGCAAGGGCTGAGCGGGTGTGCAGCCTGCGATGAAAAGCCCGGTGCACTGGTATGTCTTCTGCCATGGCGAAATCAAGACCCAGCACCAAATGTGAGACCTGGTGGCCTGCGGAGCGGGGCTGCATGACATGCAGGGTGCGGTGTCCGCGGGCCCAGGGCTTGGGGCTGGCAGCGGCACGTGGTAGGCCCTCTTTTCTACACGCAGGTTGCGAAAGGTGAGGAGAGAGGCTTGTTAGCGCAGCGGCGGGCAGTCACCTCCGGGCAGTGGGAGTGGATGGGGTGCAGCAGCCTGGGTGCGCAGCGGCGGACAGTCACCTCCGAGCAGTGGGAGTGGATGGGGTGCAGCAGCCTGGGTGCGCAGCAGAAGGCAGACACCTCTGGGCAGTGGAAGTGGATGGGGTGCAGCAGTGGCGAGCAGACACCTCTGGGCAGTGGAAGTGGAAGGGGTGCAGCAGCCTGGATGCACAAAGGCGGGACAGAGAATTAGGCGTGTGCAGTTGTATGTACTCTGCCATTACTGATTTCATACTACGTTTCAGATGAGTAAGCTTGAGGGCTCCACTATGTCCCGGCACGTGGTTAGAGACACACCTGTGACGGAAAGGTGAGCTGTGAGGGTTTTGTCCACAGTGTCGGCACTCACTGTCCCTCTCCATCTCTTCCTTTCTCTCCCTCACACTCTTTCTCTCTCTCTCTCTCTCTCTCTCTCTCTCTCTCTCCCTTCCTCTCTCTCTCTCTCACTCTATCTCTTCCTCTCTCTCACACTGTTTTTTTCTTTCTCTCTCTCTACCTCTTTCTCTCTCTCACTCTTCCTCTGTTTCTCTCTTCCTCTTTCTCACACTGTTTCTCTATTTCTCTCTCTCTTCCTCTCTCTCACTGTTTCGCACTCTCTTCCTCTCTCTCTCTCTCACTCTTTCTCTCTGTCTACCTCTCACTCTTTCTTTCTTTCACTCTCTCTTCCTCTCTCTCTCTCTCTCCTTTGATGGACGCATGACGCACCTTATCTTGCTTTTTGTCTAGCAGGCTGTGATTCACAAATTGACGACCCCCCCCGACACGGACCTCCCACCACGAGGCGATCACTTCAGTTCCACTGAGTTAGTGCCACCAGATCTGAGCGCGTGTGCAGCCTGCGATGATGCGTGGCCATCCTGCAATCAACACCCACTCTGAATTGTGAGCTCGGCTTGACCGTGTGTACGCAACTTGCGCCTGAGGAGGTTGCTTCAGCACGTGGTGGACCCTCTTAGACACACGCCGGTGGCAGAAGGTGAGCAGAGAGCCTTGTTTCTGCAGCAGCGAGCAGTCACCTCTGGGCGGTGGGAGTGGATAGTGTGCAGCACCCTGGGTGCACAAGAGCGGGCAGACACCTCCGAGCAGTGGAAGTGGATGGGGTGCAGCAGCCTGGGTGCACAGGAGCGGGCAGACACCTCCAGGCAGTGGGAGTGGATGGGGTGCACCAGCCTGGGTGCACAGCAGCGGGCAGACACCTCTGGGCAGTGGGAGTGGATGGGATACAGCAGCCTAGGTGCGCAGAGGCGGGCAGACACCTCTGGGCGGCGGGAGTCGATGGGGTGCAGCAGCCTGGGTGCGCAGGGGCGAAACAGAGAATTAGGCGTGTGCAGTTGTATGCGCTCTGCCATTACTGATTCTATACTATGTTTCAGATGACTAAACTTGAAGACTCCACTATGTCCCGGCACGTGGTTGGAGACACACCGGTGGCAGAAAGGTGAGCTGTAAGGATTTTCTCCACAGTGTCAACACTCACTCTCCCTCTCCATCTCTTCCTTTCTGTCACTCACACTCTTTCTCTCTCTCTCACTCTGTATCTCTTCCTTTCTCTCTCTCACACTCTTTCTCTCTTTCTATGTCTCTTCCACTCTCTCTCTCTCATTCTTCCTTTCTCTCTCTCTTCCTCTCTGTCTCACTCTTTCACTCTCTCTCTACCTCTCTCTCACACTGTTTCTCTCTTTCTCTCTCACTTCTTTGTATCTCACTCTTTCTCTCTTTCTCTATCTCTTCCTCTCTCTCTCACTCTTTCTCTCTTTCTCTGTCTTCCTCTCTGTCTCACTCTTTCTTTCTCTGTCTCTTCCTCTCTCTCACTCTTTCTCTCTTTGTCTCTCTCTCTCCTTTCATGGACGCATGACGCACAATCTTATCTTTCTTTTTGTCTTGCAGGCTGTGATTCACAAATTGTCGAGGGATGACATGCCATACCTGTACCTACTTTTATTTAGTTGTTTTGTTTAAATAAAATGTTTTATATGTAAATCCATAGATCACTGAGATTCTTATTTGTCCAACCTCACATGCATCTTCTTT
Organism: Calotriton arnoldi; assembly: GCA_963921515.1. Lineage (NCBI taxonomy): Eukaryota > Metazoa > Chordata > Amphibia > Caudata > Salamandridae > Calotriton > Calotriton arnoldi. The sequence continues at coordinate 39,260 of CAWUFW010010334.1, forward strand.
ACTATAATTGTGCGACATCAGCCAATTTGTTACGTTCCAGATTTCCTAACGTTGCTGTCACATTTGTTTGTGTGGGGGGGACGTGAGGGAGGGATGGCGGACAAGGGGCTGGTGGCGGGGGGTGTCGGAGCAGTGTTGGGTGTCCGAGCTGCATGATCGTTGGCTCCATTGCATCTGTTGTCATTCACGTATGGCTCTGGGTGGGCTCCCTTTCATATTGCAGGTTGTAGTCCGACTTTACACCAGCTCAGAGCAGGTGTAAACTTTCTGCTACTAATGCACCTTATCGCCTGTTTTGTACTCTCTTCGACGATCTTGCTGATGGTTGAGACACTTGCGAAGTGATGTGTTCGCTGCTTTTTGCACGAGAACGCCTACTCTACATCTCATTAGCAATATTTGCCGGACTCATCCGTGACGATGCTTTTTGAGGCTGCTATCGCTGGTAAACTGGTGATATGGGCTGTTTGCTCCAGCTTGTGAATGGTGCATTAAATTTATCACCATTTTGGTTGCGATAAAGTGCCGTTAACTCGGCGATATGTCCTTGAGAATATACCCCTCGGTGTTTGAAAGACTTAAGAAGTACTCGAGTGCCGCGCTGAGAGCCGCACACCCATCGCTTTCACAAGTTTGCTATGACAGGGCGGGAGAGAGCGAGGGAGAGAGACGGAGTGAGATAGCACAAGCAGAGCAAGGCCGCACGGGCACCTGGCTCCACATACCAACATGTTTGTGTGCATCGCCATCCATGCACAGGCAATTCTCCCACAATGCAGCCCACACATATCAATCACAGAACATCAGCAATGAAGGCAATGTGGTACAAAACTCCCCTCATACGGGTTCTGTGTCCGGTGTGTGTGGCGGGGTGATGGCTGCATGGCTTTTGCCCCTGACACATCAGACTGCGTAGGTGATGGGGCTGCATCAGATGTCGTCCAGCACCTATGCAAAAACAATGTCTGGCTCACAGAGGCGGAGCTTGCCAAAGGGATACACCCCCACACATAACACACCTTCTTAATTTCTAATTTACCTTCCTAGTTGGTATGCAGATTTCAAATGTCACAAACGCATGCAATTCTTTTCTTGTCACACAGTACATGTAATGCACCGCTTTCATCAAGTATGGAACCAGTAATGGCACAATTTCCCTGTTGCTCCACAAATAAATCCATGTAAAGAACAAATCAGAATAGTTCCTTATTTTTTTAGATTGCAAAACCTCTCTTTATTGCTTATTTTTGAACTTTCCATATAAACTGTTTTGTTAAGGACACATACAGGTGAAAAGTTCAAGGTATTGTATCAACACTTTCTAGAACATTCTACGACACGTGCAGGTTAAAAGTTCATCATTTTTTTAAACCTACCGATATTTTTTTTTGCAACATTTTCTCCAACATTTAACGGCACGTGGAGGTCAAAAGTTCACCATTCCTTCAAGTTTGAACTGCACCTTCCAAATACAATTAGCAGGTGTGGTTGAGCTGAGCAAATTTCATCCTATAATATGTACTCCACGTATAAACTGCTTTTTTATTAACCAATCACAAAGATGCTTTTCAACAAAACTAATATACACCCTACTTTTTAGGACACAATACATTTCATCTCCCAATCCGTTAACGTTTTGTATGTAAAAAAAAGTAGTTCCCCATGTTTAAACATATCTCTTATTCTACGAACGGACTGCATGAGCTACAGACATTTATCCATATCTTCTAGCCATACCTTCAAAATGCTAGTGTGGATTGTAGGACATAGCTATGTTTTCTGGTGCAAGAGGTATGCAGAACAGAGACGTATTGACTTAGACCTAGGTTTACAAAATGTGCACATTAAATGGTTTGCACAGAGAGGATTGAAGTGGCACCAATTGCTCCCTTTGGTTAAAACCTGTTTGCATCTCCAACACCCTGATCTCATGATTGTGCACTGTGGTGGTAACGACCTAGGCACATTGACTGGGTAGGTTTGGAAATGCTTATAAAGGACACCTTTGGACAATTGATGTTACTTTTGCCTCAAACTGCCTTTGTATATTCCAATATATGCCAAAGACAGAAGTGGAAATGGTCAAACCAATTTTGTCATAAGATTGAAAAATCTAGGAAGAATGTCAACAAAGCTGTGTCTGCATACCTCAGAGATACCTTGATATCGCTGATATCTACAGAAGTGATGGAGTACACTTCACAGATGAGGGAAACCGAATTTTCCTGATTAATCTGAAGCTGTGCATTCGCACTTACATGTAGCTCCAACTAATAAACAGGAGGGCTTTTTTAGAGCCGCCTTATATTCCCAATTTTGGCTCGCAGAGTGAGTGTCAGCTGTGATTCGGCTAGCAGAGGGACACCTGCGGGCCGTCGGGCAGGCTCCCAGAGGAAGAGCTGCGGCCCGTGGGCTCAGCTCGCAGAGGGAGACCTACGAGCCGTTGGCTCGAAAAAGCACAGCACCGTACCGGCTCGCAGAGGGAGACCTGTGGCCTGACTCACAGAGAGAGACCAACGGGCCAACAGGCCTGCTAGCAGACACACCTATCAGTTAACGGGCTGGCTCGCAGAGATACAGCTGCGAGCCCTCCGCACTGCAACCAGACAGGCTAACTTGCAGAGGGAGAGTAACGGGCCGACGGGCCTGCTAGCACAGACAGAGCTACGAGCTAACGAGGTGGCTCACAGAGGTAGAGCTGCGGGCCCCACGGCTCGCAGACACAGAGCTGCGAGCCGACGTACTGGCTTCTAAAGGCATAGCCGCGACCTGATGATGTGGGGAGAGGGAGCGTAAAAGGAGTATCTCGCACAGACAGACCTGCGGGATATTTTCAGTATTGCCTCGCAGAGGTAGAATTACGGATCCGATGCCTTTTAGAGGGAGAGATGCGAGCTGACGGACTGAGTCACAAAATGGCTCACAGCTCGCAGTCGCAGAGCTGCGAGCCGACGGACTCGCTTCTAAAGGCATAGCCGCGAGCTGGTGATGTGGGGAGAGGGACCGTGAAAGGGGTATCTCGCACAGACAGAGCTGCGGTATATTTTTAGTGTTGCCTCGCAGAGGTAGAACTACGGACCTGATGCCTTGTAGAGGGAGAGTTGTGAGCTGACGGACTGAATCACAAAATGGCTGCCAACACTTCCTAGTTTCAACAGTTCGCAGCCAGTCAGCCGCAAGCTCGTGCTCGTAACGCTTCAGCCAATCAAATGTCAGAATTCTTAAATATCGATATCTGGAAAATTTGATATTTCTCTAAAACTACTGAACGGATTTTCCCGATTTAAACAAAAGCGTGCTTTCTGGACCAAGACCTTTCTCTGTGCCAAATTTGGCGTAATCCGTTCAGCAGTTTGACCTGTAGCCTTGTCTAAAGTTTCCCATGGAAATTGCATGGAAAAAACACGTTTTGGGACCCCCCTTTTTTCTTAGCCCCCCCTTGACGAATCCCCCCCAAACTTTTAGGATAGCAGCTGACCTGAAAAGAGGAACTTTTTGGAAGATTTCGTAAAGATTTGTCAAACGACGCCAAAGTTATAAGCACATCAAAAAATGCTTTTCCTATGGAAACGTGGTCCTAACTATATCTACCTACTGGCGACCGCCAGTAGGTAATATATATATATATATATATATATATATCCAACACTCGATTCCGCGCAGGAACCCGAGCCGCTTAGCAATGGCAGAGTCGCGATCCCCTAAATATCCAAACAATGCTGTTTATCCTGATCAGTAAAAACAAAACGCCGTGGCCCAAAACTTCTTTCAGCGTGATTTATTGCAATGTCACTCTATGCGTAGAGTGACATTGCAATAAATCACGCTGAAAGAAGTTTTGAGCCATGGTGTGTTGTTTTTTACTGATCAGGATAAACAGCATTGTTTGTGTATATATATATATATATATGTATATATATATATATTATACACACGCACGCGCGCACACACACACACACATCCATAAAAGTTTTTCTTTAATCTCACACAAGTCCGAGACAAATGTAAGGTGAGCACTGATTTACCTGGGTGCCGTTACTTACCGGTCTCGGATAGACCATATATATGCAATATATGATATTCAAGATATTTCCTCCTTTAGTTTGTTGAAGCAGTTTTAAAAGCGCCAGCACCACCTTATATATCCAGCAGTTTTTAGGCAACAATAAAAGTGTCAAGATAACTCTGTTGATTAATGTACCTGCTGGAGAAGGATGGAGCTTTGTCTATTCGCAGTTTTGACTCATCTAAGGTTAGTTAGGGTTAACATGCCTGCTGCTAAGAGCGTGCATCGTGCAGATCACAGAACAGTATTTTATGTCCATACTATGCAGTTCATTAGTTGCAATCGTAACACAGTGAGCTATGAACTGCCACCAATGAGCTGCATGCAGACTATATGGTACAGGTTAGAAAGTTATGTTTTTCCCAGTCTTTCATTATCCTAATGTCGCTAGAAAGGGTTTGTTTGAGTAGAAATACATTCTTATTAGTAGAGCCAACCCTAACCACTGTGTTAGTTCGGAATACTGGCTGAGTTTGAGCTTCTCCAGACTAAGCACTTTTAAAAAATGGGTACCAGTATAGATGACATGTTGTAGTCCACTTTGTCTAATGTAATATTTTCCATACACTGATTTACGCACGTATGATTCTTTGTCTATGTATGTGTGTCTGATGAAAAGTACTCCGACACCCTACACTGGCATGAGAGGTGCTATAAAACAAATGAAATGAGAGAGAGGAACTATGGAGAGATGAGAGGCACTGTTGGAGGGTGTAAGAGAGGGAAACATTAAAGAGCTCCACCAAAGATTGTTGTAGCCTGGTGCACTGTAAGGTGCTTTAAAAGCTACCACAACTGAATATATAACGAAATATTTGTTGTAGAATGCATCATTTTTGCAATTTTTCTCCACATTTTCCTGGAGTGAGAACGCCCCAAATCCTCCTTGTAGTGGTCAGGCTCGCTCGCTCACTTGCTATGCACCATACAGGAGCTGGTCTAACAAACTTTTCTAGGGCTGCTTTGGGTTCCCAGTCCAGCCCTGACGCTTGGGATGAGCCTCAGTTGGTGTGCACATTTCTGGTATGTCTGGTACTCAGCTGGACCAGACCAAAGACTGACCTAATTTATTGCACCACAGAAACAGTACAGGGACACAGGGTACTACTGGTCCTGCGTAAAAGCAGTAGAGGTGGGCAAGCCAATTAAGGCTCAAACCAAGTTAGAGTCACATGTCTGTAAGGGGCTTGTCCCTTGTCCCAGGGTGAGTGTCTCTAAAAGATAGTCAGGGTAAGCACCCCAGGCACAGTTTTATTCCCTTATGGATGAAGTTGTTGAAACACAGAAACTGTTAGATGCAGGACAGCAGAGTGGTTATATAAAATCTGCTTGAATTAAATCCAGAATATATAAACAAATTCATTGCATACACAGCTGCACCTCGCATGTATGTCCTGAAGATTTGCAACCCAGAGCACCCTTTTTGGGATCTCCGAGGCCACTTTTCTTTTTTTTAACAACTTTATTTTTCATTTTAAGTACTGAACCTTTGATGTGCATCATCCATTACAGCATTTGTAAAAATCATAAAATTGCATTATTTACCATAATAAACTCCAGCTGAGGCCTCCAAAGTTGATGGGTAAGAGGAGAGAGAGGGAAAAGAGACAAAGGAAAGAGGGGAAGCAAGCATCCAAATTTAGTCTGCATCCAATGCGCTTTTTATACAGACTTTCAAATTTATTATGACAGACTTATTCTACAATTAAACCCTCCCCATCATTTCTGCTAGGAGACATTTCACAAATATTGGGATGGTGTTGAAATTTTGACCATTTACCTTAATTTTAGTTGATAGAGCACTTAGTGGAAAGATTTACGGCCTAATTACGTGTTTGGTGGTTCATGGGACCGCCAAACACGCGGTGGGGGTGCAGAGGCGGTCGGGGACCGCTTCAGCAGTGGTCCGACCACTGTATTGCGAATATGCCGGTTGGACCTCCAGAGAACAGCTGCAATGGCTAGGGATCCGCGATCCATGGCGGTGGCACGGTGGTCTTGAGGGTGCAATATGCCTGGTGGTACTCATGCGGCGGCACTGCCAAGCATATTACGAGTTTCCTCGCCGCCATCGGTCTCATGGCTGTTCTCACACCATGAAACTGCTGGCAGTGAGGAAACAAAGGGGTCCCTGCAGGGCCCCCCTCTTGCCCCGGTGCAAGGGGGTGCATGCTGTGTGCACGAAATTACTCATAATCTGGGGGGCGGGCGGCGGTCCTGTTTCGCTGTGTGGGAACGGGGCTGCGGCGTGGCAGCCCGCTACCACACCGCCAAACTCGTAATCGGGCACTTAATCTACTGGGCTAATTGTGTTTGTTGAGTACTTTTGTTAGGTATTAACACTTTTGAAGGCCTTCTCTGTGTAAAGTGAGAGAAGGACCATCCTTTTGCTTTGGTGTTTGGCCGCTTTCAGCGATGCTTTCTGAAGCTGATCCTCTAGGTCTAACTTTTTGTGGCTCGTGATGCGTTCAAAGGTAGTGGTGTGGGATAGCAGCTCACATTTTGTTACCGCTTTTGCTGCTTTCCAGAGCATCGTTTGGTGTACCTCCCAACTATCATTTTCTTCAAAATATTTTTTTAGCACTTCTCTGATGCTTTTGAAAAGCAACTTTGTTTCTTAGCCAAGTCCGTTGTGGTGGTTTCTGTGGCAGGAAGGAGCATATTTGCAATCGAACCGAGGCATGGTCGGATAGCATCTTTACTGCTATCGAAGAGTCCAAGATAGTAGGTATGAGGGTTCTTTAGACCATGAAATGGTCAATATGTGAATAATGTCTTGAGAGCATTAGAATATGAAGTATAGTCCCCATCGCTTTCATGTCGATGTCACCAAATGTCCGCTAAATTGAGATAGTGTATGCCTTATGTGAGAGAAGGGGCGAGAGACGAGGATTGTCTCACTTGCGTTCTATTTGGAGTGGGTCTAGCACTGTGTTGAAATCACATCCTGTGATGAGATCGCCTAGCGCAAAATGAGCCAACCTAGGAAACAGGTCAAAACAAAGCTCTTTCTCTCTCCTTTCATTGGGGGCATATATTCAGACCAATGTGAGCAGTGTTTGGCCTAGTCTAGCCCTAACTCCTATGACACTCCTCTCTTTATCCACATATTTAGCAACTCAGTTTAATTCGTTTTAAAAAAGTATTAAATTGCGAAGGGAACCAGTATGAACATAATTGTATTATATCTTTGATTAGGAGATGGGTCTCCTGATGGAAAGCTAAATCAACTTGCTTGTGTTTAAGCCACTAAAGCAATGCTCTGTACTTAATTGGGGAGTTGAGCCCTTGGTCATTTAGGGTAACTACTGTTAAAGAGGCCATTGACCAATGTTGAATAGGTCTCTAATATAGGTAGTTGGTGAACATATTATGTTACGACTAGTGTCACTACTCAATACATGACTGCATTACTTGTTTCTCTTCCCAACCCATAGTCTCTTGAGGGATAGCATGTAAGTGTGCGTGGACTGTGGATGGATTAATCTATAGTTCTTATGTATAAATAAACAAACAACAAATTTGCATACAACACAAGTATTAAAAAGTTTAAACTAGCAACATTGTATCCATATCAAGCCCTGGCACACATACAAACAGTGTTTTAAGTTAATAACTTATAGCAAGGAAACAAGCACGGCATATATAGGTAGATTTAATGTTCTCTTGTTGTCGCTCCAGACAAGAGACCCGCGACTTCCTCAGGGCTTTATGTATACAGGAAAATCTTTTGAGCCTTCTGGCTGGTTATAATTCCGTCCCAGCCTCAATGTGGCTGGGAGATTCCAAGAAGAGTAGTTGCTTCTGTCCTAAATGTTTCCGACCTCGGCACCTCAGTATGGCCATACTGAGGTGCCGAGGTCGGATGCCACTACGAAGCTGCCACACAGCGCATTTCGGGCTACAAAAATACGCCGTCTAAAAGGACGTACAGACGCAACACTGAATCGTGTGCGTCGGAAACATTTAGGACAGAAGCAACTACTCTTCTTGGAATCTCCCAGCCACATTGAGGCTGGGACTGAATTATAACCAGCCAGAAGGTTCAAAAGATTGCTATAAGTTATTAACTTAAAACACTGTTTGTATGTGTGCCAGGGCTTGATATGAATTGTTGTACAGATCCTTGGATCTGAATCGTGGGGTGTTGGGTGATTACCCCCTCCCTGGGCACCATATACCATAGAATAGTAGCAAAATATACACCGGTAAGAGTGAGCGCCATTACCACCCAGGGCACAATCATCCCAATCAGTACTCTCCTAGCAACATTGTAGTCATAGCTTGCTGAAACCTGAGCTGGCTTAATCTTTACAGTCATCTCTTGAACTACTAAATATAGAAAAATACAGAAAGGGGCTAGCTCCACCAGTGAGATGTGGACCTCTAACCCCATCAATGACAGCTAAAGTCTTAAGATTAAGTCTGGGTGGTGAACTCCGCTCCGCTCAAGGAGTTTGCAGAGTTTTCCGCACTCCATGTTAAGCAGAGCTCGCGGACTTCCGAAAAACTCAGCGGAGCAGAGTTTTTTTCCTCGCTTGCGCTCATCAACATCAAGTTGGCAAGCGCGAGCAAGGAAAATCCACCTCCCGGTGAGATTTTTCCTCATTTGTGCTCGTCAACGCCAAGTTGGCGAGCTCGAGCGAGGGAAATCAACCGCCAGGCGAGATGTCTCAACGCGGGCGGTCGGATTTCTCAATGCGAGTGACCGCGTATGCCCGCGACCACTCGCATTGGGAAACCTTCTGTTCGCGTTGAGAAAGCTGCCACTCGAGTAGAAAATCTACTCAAGTGGCAGAAAGGAAGCAGCTCCCGCTTGCGCTGTGCATGGTGCCGTTCGCGATAATTTCAAAGCGCTGACAAACACCTGACACTGAAAATTATCGCAAACTGCATTTTTTCGAACCCACTCCGCTGCTTGTAGAGCTCCACATAGCGCGGCGGAGTTTGTTTTACACTTCGCAGAGTTCCACGTAGCGTAACTCCGCGAACTCCGCCCAGGCTTACTTAAGATTCAAGCCATTACTTAAGTGACTTTTACAAAAGTGAATTTTCTTCAACAAAGAAAAGAGGAAAAACTCAATGAATACTGTCATAGTGTCAAAACTTGCTTCAGCTCTCGTCCAAGCACCGAAGTCGCATCTCCCTCTCCCGTTGTCAAGGTATTATCTTGTTTTATTTTTTTTTATTTTTGCATTCTGGGTGTGCCTCCCTCCATCAGTGGTTTCAGAGTTAGGTTTGTGTTTGCCTGACGAGGACGAGAATATGACTCTATGCCGAGAATCTCTCGGGCCTCACTCACCTCTCGCACTGCATGTTTTTTCCCATTCTAGAAAAAGAGTGCAAAATGGATAGACCTCTCTAGATAAGATTTTCCCTTTTTGTAGAAGTTTGGTTGTTTCCTAGAAGTGTCTGCATTTTGATAGGGTGAGAGACGGTATGTCCTGGAACAGTAAAAGGCTGTCTCCTCGAAAAGGGATAGAACCTTGCTTATGAGCTTCTAGTAGTAGTTTCTCATTTTCTTCAAAGAAGTGAGCATGTGTAAGCACATCTGGGGAGAGATTTTGTCTTTGCTGATTGCTGAGTAAACCATGTGGGTTTAGTGAGTCTAGGTGTATTGGTTTATTCTCTGGAAGTTGAAGGAGCTGACCATATGGTGTTTATACATAAGTTTCCATTTCTTTATTGGGGACTTCCTTAGATTTTCATTGGAGGTGAATATTATTACATCTAGACTGGTCTAGAATCAATAATAAGAATGAGTTTCTAAAGCGTAGTCTGGTGTTGGTGCTCCAGGGCTTTAATTCTCAGCGATTGATCATTGTTTTCATGAGCTTGCTCTGCTAGGGTGGTTTCAACTTGGTCAAGTATCAATTAATTTTTTCGCAGTGAGTGGTCGAGGTCCAATAGTACTTTGTTAAAGTCCTGTCGTGAGGGAGTTATATCTTTGTAAAAAATCTGTTAGGAGAGTTTGTATATCTTCTTTTGTAGCTAGAGTGGAGGTTTGCTGTATCAGTGGCTGTTGGTGTTGCAGGCGATTCATTAATGCCCTGTGATGGTAATTGTCCGAGACCCTAAGATTGCAGCAAGTACTTTATTGATGGGGCTTTAGCAACTCTTTCACTATTTGTAGCCGTGGTGGATAGAGCTGCCAAGGTGTCTAGTGGGCCCCCTTTAAGGGCGTCTGGGAGGTTATGTAGGATGGGTTGCCTCTTCGGGGCAAATCAGCAGTTCTTTGCCCCATATGTGAGAACATAATGACTCATAAACATTCTCTGGGCCAGTTTATTTTAGGGTCATCGAGAGGAGAAAACTTGGATCCTCAACTCCCAAACATTGTGTCAGAGGCCCCTGAGTGGTAGGCCTAGTTTTTGTTAGAGAGAATCAAATGCCCATTTCCGATAACTACTCTTTTTATGTACTCGTGGGGCAGCCAAATGCTAGGGTCTCCTACATCACAGAGGCAGTTACTCTGGTGACCATGCCCCTTGTTAGCCCACAGTATTACTCAGGCAGTAGCCTGCCTCGTTGTGCCACTCTCCAGCAAATCATTTGATTGTGCTCTTTCAAGTCAGTAGCCTTCTCCCTTCAGTGCAAGGAGACTACCGTAGGTTTTTATGAGCTCCTGTTGTATTGCTCCAGTTCAGGCCAGGAATAGGGCTCTTCAGCCATCACAGCTTGCAGGAGCCATCTTGGAGTTCTTGCCATCCCCGCTGTATCCATCCAAATTTGCTGCTTTTACATTTCCCCAGGTCAAATCAGTGAAACGGATACTTGCTGGAGTTTTAGATGTTTAGCGTGTGTGAATTTGGCCTGAAATAGATTGCCTTTTGGGGTGGATTGGGGTCCCAGCTTGCTAAACTCAGTAGAGTTGCGTATTCACAGGCCTTAGCCTTGGCCAGCCCCCCTACGCTTTTTTTCTAGTCAATTTATTTGCCCTCACAGAAGTGCTGAGCCACACTTGAAACGGTTTACTTTTGTTAAGTTGTTCTACTTTCTTCTAGAAGAACATATATCTATTCACTGATAAAACATAGGTTAAAGTAAAGTTATGGTTAGCTTTGGTTATAGCGCCTTAACCGATTATTAAAATTCTTAGAAATGCACTTAAAAATGACATTTAAAGTGGCCTTAGTAAGTTGCATACACAGAGCAGTAATGTGGGTTTGCCATGATCCAGCTTGATACAGGTAATGCATTCATGCCTGATGCGTTTCGGAAAAACCATTTCTTTTTTCAGGCATGAAGGCATTACTGGTCTGTGTATGCAGCTTACCAAGGCCGCTCCTTATGAATAAATTTGCCTGTTTGAAGAGTGCACTTCGTTTGGGGGCAACTTCTTTGGATTTCATCATGACGGCTGGCCCGGCCGTGGAGTGAACCACCGCGGGATCCTTGTGGGCTGCAGCGTGCTTATTTGGGCAGCATTAAGCAGATCAACAGGGCGTCAGTATTTCGGGGGCGACCTTTGGTGATAGTTGCACTGGCAGGGGAAATGTTTTTGGACACGCAGGATCATGGCAAACCCACATGGGTAAACACAGGAACTACCAGCCCCATAATGCACAGCACTGACCGTTACTCACCTGAGAACTATTTCGTTTGAACTGGGGATAAATTGGATGGTAAAGGTTGCTGTGTGTAATGCGTGCTGCCTTTGAAAAAGGAAATGGTTTTTCCGAAATGCGCCAGGCATGAAGGCATTACTGCTCTGTGTATGCAACTTACCAAGGCCGCTCCTTATTAATAAATTTGCCTGTTTGAAGAGTGCACTTCGTTTGGGGGCAACTTCTTTGGATTTTATATATATATATATATATATATATATTATATATATATATATATATATACACATATATATAGTCACTGAAAAAAACAAAGGTTACAGGGACGTTATAGTTGGGGTCAGATTTCACTTGTACAAAACCATACAAATTCAGCAGTTATAGTTACTTGAGCTAACTATAACTTATGCACCCGCAGTGCACTGTTTATGACATCATATACTGCATAACTCATGACATGGTCAGTGACATCACTCAAATGACCATGTCTGCTGGGTGCCCCCAGGGCACCCAGTCTCCACTGGGACCTTGGGGCGAGCCTGAATGCCTGCGCTGTCCCTGCCAGCTCCCCGCCTCCTATGGGAGCCTGTACTGCTTTTAGACATAGGGAGCTGCTGGAAAGGCAGCTCCCTGTGTCTGAAAGCAATTTTGCCCCACTTCCAGCAAACGAGAGCATTTTCAATGTTCTCGCTTGCTGGAAGTGGATCGTTTCCTGTGGCTTGGCGGGAGTGGCAAAACTCCCTCCAAACCACAGCAATGAGCTACGTCCCGATGCTGGGCCCCCTGGGACATAGCAGGAGCGGGCCCTAGAGGGGAGCGGTCCCCAGGGCCATCTATGTCTCCAGGAGAGGGGCTGCGTCGTCTCCTTTCTTGTTGAAGTTTTCCCCCAGGATATTGTGGTCCCCAGGTGGGGTCCCTGAGGTGCCCCATTACAAATTTAAAAGCCCCAGGGAGGTGGTGGTCCCCAGGGCATGGGGGTCCAGGAGGCCCCCACTATCTATTTATTACATGAGGCCCCGAGGAGGTGGTGGTCCCTGGGGCCTGGGAGGTCCAAGAGGGACCCTCCTTTAATTCTACATGAGCCCGGGGGAGGTGGTGGTCCCTGGGGCAGTTATAAGCCCCAGGAGGGGGGCCTGTGCACCCCCCCTTTATTTTGCACATGTCCCCAGGACCTTGCCCACCCGGGGGACGATTACAAAAGAACCAGGGGAGCCCACACTTTTTTTCTTTTTCCCTTTTCAGCAGGAGCCATGGATCCAATATGGTTCCTGCTGAAAAGTTTTAAATAAATGATTTTTTGGCCCCAAGAGGCCTAGGGGGTCAGGGTATTCTTACCCTGCCCCCTTTTCTTTTTTTTTACATTTCTTGTGGGACTCGGCTCAAGTTCCGAGTCCCTAGATATGTGTGTGTGTCTGTGTGTCTGTCTGTCTGTATCCTGAATTAGAGTTTGGCTGATGGGTTGACAGACATCCTTTCCCCCATATTACAAGTGAGGTATTCTATAATACTGTGAATGGGCAACCAGTCACATTTGTGGTAGAGTGACCCGTCCACCAAACTCCAAATCATGCTCATAAGTGTCAGACTTATTTAAAGTGATATTGCATTTATTGGACATCGTGTACTAAATTAGGTCATGACATATCTGAATACTTTGTAATTAAATTTGACGCTGAAGAAGATATCCATCCAGTGGTTGATTTGAACTCGCATTTCACTCAGCTTGCCTCTTAGTTGACATAAGTAATGGTGTGGAAGAACTTTGATCTTATTTTCTTTTGTAACACCTGTCACGTCACAGCTTGTCTCTTTTCTCACCATGCTCTGACCAAAAGATAAGAATTCACTCTCAGCCCCTTGTTTGAGCTTGTTACGACCCTCTTTGGAGTTACTAGCAGTCTTGCGAAGTGTCTTTATCTCCCTAGTGGCAACTAGCTTTGGGAGCTAGTGGTATCTAGGTTTAAGTCACCTAGGAGTTAGCAATACCTATCAGAAAATTGTGCTGTGGAAAAATCATAACAAAAAGAATTGGGGAAATCTAGAGCATTAGAATTGCTTAAAAATTACCTGATTATTAGATCCAAGGTGGATTTTACATTGAATGTCACCCCTTCTATCACTTAAGGCAATGATTCAATCTTGACAAAAAGTTGTGTAGCTTAATGAGTGGCTTTGGATTACCCAAGAATTAGTAATGGAGGTTCACTTAATATCGGTTCTACAGGGTTTGCATAACAGAGTGGTTAGGTATTAGGTGATAGAACAAGGATGAAACAAAACACAGGGCCCGATTACGATGTCGTGCAGAAAGCCATCCAACAGCTAGTCGGAGGCTTTCTGCACGACATTGATGGCTTCCCTCGACTGCCATATTACAATGCGAAACCGGCGGGGCTATTCCTTTGCGCTCCCGACAGGCTCATAGAGCCTGTCGTGATGGCGGGAGGAATGATAATCCCATAATAACGGCGGAGCCACCCTGGCCCTCTGCTAAACATCCCTGCCACACGGTGTAGGGATGTTTACAAACATCCATTTTTCAATGGCAGTTTGTGCTGCGGCCATTTTCCGCCCGCCGCCCAAGCTGCCATTGAAAAATGGATGTTTCTGACAGCCCATAGAGCGATTGCATCCTAATACAGCGGGTGAAACCTCCGACCTATGGTCGGGCGGTTCCACTCGGCAACGATGTCGATCAGACGCAAGTCCGACTCACATCGTAATTAGGCCCATTATGATTAGTAGGTGTGCCTAATAAGTTTGCACCTCAGGAAGATACCTTGCCTTTCATGTAATCAAAATGTATTGATCTTCTCTTGGAATGTTGCAGGGCTATTGTAAGAGAATCAGAAAAACAAATATATTTAAAGGTTCTGATACATTTGTTTACAAAAGACTAGGGTAAATAAACATTTTCAGATTGAGAATTATTATGTAATTAGTAGCCCTTCCAGAAGATCGTAGAGATGTCATGGAAGTGGAGGTAATGCCTTCGTCCTTTCTGTAAATTATTCCTGGAATTCTATTTTTTTTTTTAACCATCTGAGTAATTTAGGGCCTGATTATGATGGCGGTCGGACTTCCAACCGACCGCCATCCCTTCGGAAATGGGACTGCCCGACTAGCTGTCGGCAGTCCTGCAACCGGTATCACGATGTGACCGCCTTGAAGGCGGTCGCAGCGGAGCACACACCGCAGTATAAAATATACACTCTGTACATATCCCTGCACTATGTGGCAGGCACCATGCGGTGCCTGCCACATGGTGCAGGGATATGTAAGGGGGCACCTTAGGTGCCTACCAGGGCCCATGTCGGAGGGCCAGGGAGGAAGGGAGGCCTGCTACAGGCCCCCAATGTCCCTTATCGCCTGCCTTTTCATGGCAGGTAAACCGCCATGAAACGGCCGGTGGGAAGGGATATCGTAATCCCTATGGCAGTGCCTGGCAGGCACTGCCACCATTGTAGGGATAGTGGACCGTCCGACGGGCTCCTTGAGCCCATTGGATGTGTGGTGGCCGGTCTCTCTGACCGCCAACCATCCGCCTGCCATGATAATGCGGCGGGCTGTAATGCAGGGTCTCACCGCCATCGTAATGAGGCTCTTAGTTTTTTAATAATGCTTAATTTTTTGATATTGCTATTGGATAGGAATAACTCCTTGTTCATTTAAAAAAATGTAATTCATTGCAGCAGTAATTGATAGGAAACAAGTTGATTCGGTCTTAGTTGAGACTTCAGTGCTACATATCTAATCAAGTATTGGACATATTTAGAAATATTGATTTGACAGAAGCATGGATTATTCCAGTGAAGATGTTTCTGCAGAGCTGTATAGGGTAATTATATTATAGAAGGGGAGGGAGTTGGGTTGTGTGACAATCTATGGACAAATGGATCTGCTAAGCTAATGCACAAATGCATTATTGGATCCTCAACAAATGATGATGTTACTACATGCAGAACGTTTTGACATCTATCGGAGGCCCAAGTTTTGGATACTGTTCTTAGTGATCATTCAGTTTTAAGCATAAACTGTCTTTCCCTCTCCAAGCCACCTTGGATTGGCTCTTGACTTGTGGACATGTTGTGGTATAAGAACTATTAAACCAGATACACTGGAGTTAAATAAATATAATTCTTTATGCAGAGGTGTAACACAGGCCCCACAGTACAGAGGGAAACTCAGCCATCTTTATCCTGACCTTTGCATTGTGACTGTAATTATAATAGGCAGCAGCTGCCACCTGGACCCAGCCTCTGTGTTGGAAAACACATGCCTGCTCTGAACATAACCAAAATTTCAAAGTGTATAGTTTGGAGGGTAAACTTCACACCCCGATGACTCTCCAGTAATCCGATAAGTAATATAAATATAAGTTTGGTAGTGTCCCCCCATACTGGGTGTACCCCCTAACCCAGAGGATAAATGACAGAAGAAATTGAGGGGGTTCCAGTACTTAAAAATCACTTTTTTTGTTATGTTGATTATTGTTACATTATATATAATATCAAACAGGTGAGCCAATTGAATGCATGTAAATCAATTAAATACAAGACTAAAGTTTGTGGTTGTAGTACAAATTCTTCTGTTGGTTTAGATATTCTTTGTTATGTCTATAGCTCATCAGTACATAAATGGATCAAAACAACGCAACACGCTTATATGTAACTCTGGTAGAGCATTCTTCCATATAATTGTTAATTAGGGTTCTTGTGCATTCCGTATTGAAAACATTAATTGTGCTTCATGGATGAACAGTCAGCCAACACATGTTTCGCCCTCTGTGGGCACAATGAATGTGTTCAATACGGATTGCACAAGAACCCTAATGAACAATTATTTGGTTGAATGATCTTCTAGAATTACCTATGAGCATGTTGCTACCTTTGATCCGTTTGTGTACTGATGAACTCTAGACATACCAAATCATATCTAAACCAATACAGAAGAATGTGTACTACAACCACGATCTATGGTCTTTTAGTTAATTGATTTACATGAATTCAATTTGTTTGCATGTGTGATATAGATAATGTAAGAATAATCAACATAACAAAAAAGTGATTTTTAAGTGTTGGCAACCCTCTCAATTTCTTCAAACCTTCAAAGTGATTGCTTTGTTTGTTGCCAGTGACGAGAGGCCCGCGGTCAAAAGGCATTGCTGTATCCCTGAGTGTAAAAGAGTGAGCAGCAGAAGTGAGAAAGGGGAAAGACAATAAGGGAAAAAAGAAAGGGCTGCAGAGGCTTACCACCTTTGACACTCACAGAATCAGGTATGTAGGAGAGAAGGTCATCCATATTGGTCTAACAACATAAGAACACTGGAAAGAAAGCAGGACTCCGCTGAGCCTGCTGAAGGAGGCAGGCCAGGAGCCTTCATTGTTACATTTTGCATCACAGGGAAATGTGTGGATAGGAAACAGCCTTTAGAACGCACTCTTAACCACGCAATGCGATTAGGATGTATTCTTTATAGCACATCTACTTTTGCGATGCATGCTTTTACAACGTATAATGGTAAACATAGGTAAGTAGTGAAAAGTACGTTAAGTGGTTTATAAAGGATAATTAAAATAGTTATAATTTTTAAAAGTTAACATTTTTAAAAATATATATAAAGAAACAATCATTTAAAAATAATTTTAGTATAGCATATTAAAAACAATTATGCAAAATATTTTTAAGGCATGTGATATTAAGGGTATGGGAGTTATGAGTGGCGTAGTGTGTTGATACTGAGGCATTATTTAAAACAATTGAGTATTTATATAGCATATTTTAATACATAATTTTGAAATTTATTAATAGATTAGCAAATTTAAATAAAATACGGAAATTAACTTTTAGGACTGGGATGTAAGGAATTTAGCAGCTGTAAGTCGGGTAGTGTATTAATACTCGGGTATTACTTGAAATATTTTAATTTAGATTTAGATCATAAAAATCCGATTAGAATATTTTAATAAAATATAGAAATTAATTTTTAGGAGTGTGATGTTAGGCATATAAGGGCTATGTGTTTGGTAGTGTATTAATACTCGGGTATCAATTGCAATTTTGTGAGTTATAATTTAAAAACAATATTTTAATTTATATTTAGATATTAATAAAGAGAGTCACATATTTTAATAAAATATGCAAATTAATTTATAGGAGTCGGATGTTAAGGATGTAGGGCTATGGATGGGGTAATATATTAATACTCAATTATTAATTAGAATAATTGAGTGTTAAATATACAAATTAAATTAAACTTATACTTAAAAATTCACAACTATATTTAAATATTATTTTAAAATATGCAAATTAAGTTTTAGGAGCCAGATGTAAGGGATATATGGGTAATGGGTGGGAAGAGTATTAGTTCTCAGGTAATAAAATAAATACTTATCTATTACCTTATAATTTATAAATGATATTATAAAAAATTAAATTATGTATTTTAATATACAATGTTACTCTATATTAAAAAATACAATTGTGAATTTATTATATAATTTAAAAATGCAATTTGAAAAACAAATACAAACACATATATCTATATTTATTAACAAATTAATAAACCCAAAAGATTACGTTTGATAGATATAGTATTTAAAATAAATAATGTTTTTTAATTTTTTAAACGTATTTTATTCAAAATAGAAATATTCCACAAGTATCTATTAAACACATTGTATAATTCAACACTTTTAGAAAATTATTAGACATTTCTTATAATTAAAAACAGTTTTTTAACATTTTGACAAACTGTTCCACCTGCTTTTTCATTGATTTAAATAGAGGAAAATGTATTTTTACATCTTTTTTTAGGTTGACGTACACGGTTTTGCATTTGTTTCTACAGTCAGTGGAGTGTTGCAGTCAGGATCGGATGGACGGAGGAGCAGTGCTCAGGTAAGAACAATCTAGAAGGTAGTTAATTGAAAAGTTTAAAAAAAGTATGTTTAACCAATTCATCACCATACAGGTTGTTTTCATATGTGCACATCAGAAGGGTTGCTTATTTTTCAATGTAGTTTAAAAAAAAGTCAAAAAGTTGGTAACTATTTTTTTGCATCATGAAAAATTTCATTCTGGGAAAAAGAAGGAAAGAATGTCTGAATCGTAGCTGAATATGGTTTTTATTGTTTAGTAAGAACATCTCGATTTTTTTTTATTAAACTCATTTATATTTTCAGGTCTTTTTTCTCTTGGATTATGGCATTTTTTGGAATGCTGAAAAAGTAAAAGTGGTCAAAGGAAACCAATTTTGGCGGGATTGTTGGTTATCGTTTATTGGATTACTAGTAACTTTTGGTAAGTGGAGTATTTGAATAGCACTACAGGGTGAAGAAAGAAGACAACTGCAGGTAGGATTAACTATTTTTAAATTACAAAAAAACTTTCAAAAATTACAATTGAAATAATGTAAATTAGTCACCAAAGGATGATTTTAATTTTAATAATGTAAAACGTACACAAGGTTGTCAAGGTACTCTGAAGTTCCCATCAATGAAAATTGTTGAATTCCAGCCAATAGCCTCTCAGACATTTCTTTTCTTTTTTTAAGATACTCTGATTGTGTCATTCTCATTTCCTGGAAACTTTGTTCCTTATTATAAATTTCCAGGAAATTGTATAGTTTGGGGTGGGATTTGCCAATACTGTTGTTAAAGGAAATATGCCAACCCTCTATTGCATTGTTGGTTTTTGAACCTGCCTCTTAACAGGTCGAGTAACAGTTCCACCACTCAATTGGGAATCGTGGTTTCCTCCTGTTACCCGACCTGCTTCAAATGCCAATCCATGCATCTTCAAAATAATTTAGAAGTGGTGCCAATTAACTTTCATTTTGGGTAAAAACAAAATCAGATTGTATAATTGTGGTGTAGATTCTTCCACACATTCGGAAGGTACAAAACACAATGCTATTAGTTTTTTAAGTTCGTACTGTAGCTCACTGCTTGTCATGTAATCCTAAACTAAGGATGATTTTTTATTTTTCCCCAATACACCTAGAAAAAAAATGAAAAAACATCCTTGAATTTGAGTTCTGGGTACATTTTTTGAATAGTGCTTATCATTTGTAATTGACAGTCACTTATTATTTTAATAGGTCTTTTGTTTATTGTTTTAGCTTGTACAACTGACAAAAATTCAGTATATATTGATGTTTGTTTGTCAGGGGGTAAGCTATAAATTGATGGGATGGTAGTGTTATTAATATTTGCATGAATAGCGTTAATTTAGGTGAATGGATGGGGTGTAAATTTAAAAGTTCCATCCATCAGCCAAACTTCACTATTCTCAAGAATTGCTTTGTTATGTATGGTACTAAGATTAGTGTACTTTTGAGAGGGTTTTCGTTAACATACAGTAAGTAGGAAAGGTTCATGGTTGAAGGTCTCAGTTAGTTCTGCAGGAATGTTAATATCTGAATAGGTTTGTGGTGTTACTCTCTGGGGATTACTCGCATGCACTCAGTTAATCTCTCCTTACAATAAAGGTAATTATTGAACTTTGGCAGTCGGTTTCCATGGCATGACAGAACATAGGCAGCTTTTCGAATTTTCATTTTCTGTTGAAAGAAAATGTGTTCTAGTAATTAATTAGCTTTTAAATGTTTATGTTTTTGAGAAGCTTTTCCTGCACCTAAGGATTTGGAAAAAAAAATCATTTGTTAGTTTCTGTAACCAGTTTGGGTAAAATGTAATTGATTATTTGCTGAAAAGAAGTATCATGAAATAAGAAGTTAGATTTATTTAATTTTATTTGGTCTGAATGCTAATTACCCATTGATTGATAAAGGCTTTGTATGCTCTTTTGGAGTTTTGTTTCTCACTTTATGTTGAGGCTTCGGTTTTGAATGACTAAATGTTTCTATCGGATGCTGTTTTGAGAAAAAACATGAATTAAATATTGTTTAATTTTTGGTATTTATTTGTAAAAAAAAATGTTTATTTGCTTCAAGTAATGTATTTGTTTGGTTGATCTGTTCCTGTGTTTTTTTTATAAATAGGTTAAAGTAAAGGTTTACTGTTTCAGCTTTGTTTTCTTCAGGCACCTTCCCTGAGGTAACACTTGGTGGAGGTAGTTTGTAAATCTACCATTTGTTTGGTACCTTCCCTGAGGGAACACTTGGCTGAGTTAGAATAGTAAATCTGCCTTTTAATCCATGTTAGTCACCTTCCCATGAGGTATCACTTAGCAGAGGTAGTTTGTAAATCTGCTCCCAGACACTAGCCAGCACCTGCCCTGATAAGACTGCAATTTGTCACATTTTGTTTTTTAAATTAACATTGTCACGTTGAGGAAATATTACCATTACATTTAAAACAAAAAGCTAAATATATTTGTATTTTAACTTACAATATTGTCTAATATGAAAAGGATCACATTCAGTTTTGTTTTTGTGAATTTGAAAATCCACTGAATAAATGTCTGCAAATGTCAAACAAAATATTAGATTTCTATCCTTATCATATCCTTATCATACACCTTGCTATTTCTACTCGTATACATTGTGTAAGTTATACTTACTTTAATAGATTGATGGCAGTGTTTCAAAGTGTGTCTTATAAATACTCCTCTACACTCCGGTGCATGTGATCATGTCAGAAGGCAGTTTACCACTGACTTCAAAATGGTGGACACGTTATTCTATGGTATTTAAGGGTTAACCATAAAATACAATAAAATATTTTCTGAATCAAAATGTGACTAAACTTATAATTATTTTTCTGTTGTAATTTAACATGTTTCTGACCTTCCTGGCAGGGTTTGACCACCCTGTGTAGAAATGAAAAAAGTCAAACTTTTACATCTGCATATTGTTTTGCTATTGAAGAAAACGCTTGTGTCGTTTTGTAATGTGTTGCGTTGTTATATATTATATAAAGAGGTTCCATAATTATATGTAAATTAGTGTTCTATGTGGTAATAATTTACATAATGTCAATATGTAACTTATGAGAGATATATGATGCTGTGGTCTGTATTGTGTTGTTAAATGTAGGAACGTGTGGTGTTGTGTTGATATGATTTGCATTAGGTTTAACCCTTTCCGTGCGCCCGTCGGCCAACGGCCGTCGCGAGCACTACCTCCGTAGTGCTGCGCACGTCCGTTGGCCGACGCGGCCCCGCCCACTCAATAAAACCGCCGCACCGCGGCGGAATTGCCGCCGCGGTTAAGTGGTTAATAGTGTTCAGTAGTTTTTGGTGGAGTTGCGTAGAGATGTGTAGTGTGGTACATGATTGCATTGTTCTGCATAGACTTGTGTAGGCTTGTGTTGCGTTGCGTAGCGATGCAGTGTGTTGTGTCAACTTTCGTTACAATGCAATATGTTTTTTTGTGTAGTGTGGCACTGCACAGTCCAGTTTATATTTGTTTCACTTAATTATAAATTGAATATATTAATGTAATGCAAGTGTTTTAAAAACATATTAAAGAAGCATATTTTTTATGTATATATATTAAAGTGTTCATGGGAAAGTTTTGCGTGGTAACTGTATGCGTTGTTAAGACACATTCAGGGGCTCATTACGATGTGAGGCAGAAAGCCTCCTACCAACAGTCGGAATCTCCTTGACCGCGTCGGAGCCCGACCAACTCACGGAGTACTCCTGTCGGTCGGAACAGCATCGTACACCCCTATGGACAGCGTTTCTGCCGTCGGGAATACGATGTCAATTTCCGACAGCCTTTCCGCGTCGGCTTGTCCGACAAGGAAAGGCTGTCGGAAAGTGACTTTGGGGCCCCAGGCATGTTCCCCTATCCCCTGCAGCCTACGATTAATGGCCGAGGGGGTACCTAAGGTACCCCCCTGTAAAATCCTGCACTGTGTGGCAGGCACCATATGGTGCCTGCCACAGGGTGCAGGGTTTTCCACACACACCCCATTTCCACATAGGAGCCTGTGTTACGGCCCGTTGTTGGGCGTACAACGAGCTCCCATAGGGAACAATGTGACTCTGACTGAACAGTATTCGGTCGCATCGTAATCCGGCGGTCGGAACCACCAACCATAAGTGGGTCGGTCCTGAATCTGAGTCGGTGTCAGGCGGAGGCTTTCCGCTCGACATCGTAATGAGCCCCTTAACGTTATCTAATGGACATACGTTGTAAAGGCATGCGTGGTAAAGACATATACGTTATAATGACTGCGTTGTAAAGGCATGCGTTGTTGCATCATACAACCATGTGGATTCCCCTTCAAGCACTGGCCTTTCAAGTTTTCCATGGACCCCAACACAATTGTGGAAAATAGTATTTGTCTGTTTTCATTTGTGTAGTGTAATACCAGCCAAAACTGGAATCCCATGGGCCCCTCAAGTCCAGCTAACCCAACCAATCTCTGTTGCCACTGTCTCTCTACCTGCATGCCACACTACATTGAGCACTGGGAGAGAGGCTTATATAGGTTGCCATCTAATTCTTCAGCATTGGTTACGATCGGAGTTCCGCAAGGATCCGCACTCTCACCCACTCTTTTCAACCTTTTTATGGAACCTCTCACCGTCATTCTGAACCATGCTAACATTCAGTACCACATGTATGGGGATGACACGCAACTGTACTTGAAGATCTCCTCTCAAGAGGACATAAAAACGCTAAATGCTGCACTTGCACAAACGCAACAATGGTTAGCCCAGAACCATCTTCTGTTAAATACTCTCAAAACTGAATTCCTTCTGATTGCCCCCCCCCCTAATCACTCTGCACCTACCCTGGACTGGCTTAAACAACTCACTGCTCTTAACTGCACCCCTCATGTGGTAGACTCTGCTAAATCTTTAGGCATCACCTTGGACAAACACGTAAATATGCAAGCGCACATCAGTGTAGCTATTAGGGGAGCCAACTTTCAACTTAACACCCTTAAGAAAATCAAGCCTTTCCTCCCCCCGAAGACATCAGGGCGGATGTTCAATCCCTGGTTATCTCTAGACTGGAATACGGTTTGGTGACCCTTGCTGGACTTCCCAAAGCTAGCTTGGCCCCATTCAGAGCTTCACTAAACGCATCGGCCAGACTCATCACGGGCTCTAGAAAGCATGACCACATCTCCCCCCACCTTTTGCAACTAAATTGGCTATCTATCGAAGCTAGGATACGTTTCAAGATAGCCTGCTTTACGCATAAAGCCATACAATACAACACCTCGGTCTACATGGCAAATAAGCTTGAACTTTCGGGCTCAGGCCGGAACCTAAGAAGTACGTCCACCCTACTTTTGAAACCTCCCAAATTCAAAAAGAAAAGATCTTACAATCGTGCTTTCACTGGTCTAGCTCCAAGAATCTGGAACGCCCTGCCTCCCGAGATCAGATCCAATCCTTCAGCTTCTTTCAAGAAACTTGTCAAACGGCTATTCTTGAATGAACATTAACAGCATCAACTTGTTCTCATGCTTTGTCTACAAATTTGATTCTTATTGTACTCCGTAGGTGCGATTTATTGTATGCTTGTCTGTTTAATTTTTATTGCGCTCTAGGGCACTTCTGATACAGTTCTGGTCGAGCCAACTCCCCAACCCCTGACCGTGTTTGTTTCCCCCCGTTGTTTGACAATGTATGATTTAGCTACACGCTCTGTACCATTGTGCTTTGGTTACTCATGCTTTCGCCAAATCTGTACAGCGCTCTGATACCCGTAAGGGTCTTGTTCGTGCTTTATAAAACTTTTCAAATAAATAATAAAATAATAAATTGTGCCCGTGAGGATCCTGACAGAACATTTTCTGTGGTAACTCCTGCAAATTGTAAATTCTGTTTTTTTCCCCTTCATTTAAATGAATTGCAGCCACTGAAACAACTTTCCAGGCTCCAACTCCCACAATGATGTGCATGGTAAAAAGATAAAGATAAACAAACATTGGCAAAGCCAATAGGTCTCACCTGTGTGAGCTATTGGCTTTGCAAAAAGGTATTTAGCCACACTGCACAGCATCCTAAATGCTGTGCAGCATTTCTAAAGTAAAACAAAAATAATCTTTTAGGTGGCTCGCGTCATTTTGTAGGTACATGTTCTATGCATTCGTGCACCTACAAATTATGAAGCCACTTTTTTTGTTTTTTATCTACTGTTCTTCATCTGTTTGGTAATTAAAAACAAAATACACCACACAACAGCATTACATTTTTTTTAAGCAGGTGAGCGTAAGCAACGGGGGCAGAAGCAATGGGACAGAAGCCACAGGGGCTGAAACAACGGGGTGAAGGAATGAGGTAGTTTGAACCAATACAGGGGATGGCGGTGGGACACGGTAGAGGGCAGAGGACACAGAAGTAACACAGGGAGAGCAGAAGGACACAGAAGCAACAAGAAGAGGGTGGCAGACGTGAAAACAACACGAGGATGGCAGGGGAACAAGTAAGTAACACAGGTGAGGGAAGGGAGCAGCTTCAACATGGGGAAGTGAGTGTAATGGGGCAGGGAGAAGCACATGGGGGCAGGTAGGTTCACGAGGGGGAAGAGAAGTACACGAGGGAGAAAGCTCAAAAACACATGCACACCAAGTCTCCTTATGTAAAATGTAATGAAATTGTTTACAATATGATGTCACTTCAAAATCTTGAATAATTCTTTTTAGTCCCCCTCACCACCCCACGTTCCAAGAGCATAGTTTTAAGAAGCTAGGAATGAATTTCCCACTTGGATCACCATAGGGACTAGTTTGCCATTTGATTTTTTGGTGTAATCGCGAATGCTGCAGGGAGCCAGCTCCAGACTTCTATGGACCTAGATTGATTATCTGTCATGTTACATTGTCTTACAAAGATCTGATGTGTTTATCTCTATACTAACTGCATTTTTGAAAACAGATTTTTTTTAAATTGTGAAGTAGTTAGGTGAATAGTCACTGTTTTAGAAGAATGGTTTGCCTTCCAATTGCGTCTGGGGAGCCGGGTAGGGGTTCTCCAGGTAATTAGTTATTTTAGTGCCCCATTTTTTTTGTAAGATGGACTTTCTCAATAAAACCTGAGCTGCGATGTCCACTGTGAGCCAGATAACCAAAGTGGGCGTGTTTGATTGTGCAGTGCATGGAAGAAGAAACACAATGGTGTTAGTGGTGTAAATGTGACAGATATTCATGGGTTTTCATTAGTTTAATGATTTTTCCTCGATTTCCATCTTTCTTGCTTCCTAAGGTGTTATGCCCTGAATAAAGTGATGATATCAACCCTTTTATCTTTACCAGAGCTTGTTGTTGGTTCTCCACTATGTCGGACCTGGGGCTTTGATGTTTTTTCTTTCGAAGGTGTAGTGATTTGGTTTTCCTTAATAGCCTTGTTAAATATGAAGTTTAATTTCCCTGCATGCACAAGAGTGGTTACGGGTTGTTCTATTTACAACAATAGAGAGGCAAGTAACCAAGATTTTCAACAGTAAATACAATCAATATCAATGTCAAGGAACAAAAAAAAAATTATACGATGCGAGAGGTCTTGTGTTCTTTTTAAAGTCTTGTACTTCTTTTATTCATTCTGTATCAGTATAAACAGTTCGACACAGCCACACAGGCAACGCGTTTCACCCACAATACGGGCTTCTTCAGGGCTGTAAGCATGACAAACAAGACTATCAACATGGGACAATACACATAGACATTAAACAAAACTCACATATATATAATAGTACACAGTCACATATCCACTTATAGTCACAACTTACAATACGTACTGTTAACAAAAAGAATTCCTAATACAGATAGTAAACTCTACAGATAATGATGAAAAAAGATTTCTAATACACATAGTAAACTGAACAGATAATGATGGTTAAAAGCAGAGAGCAAAAGAGCTCAGGGAGAGACAGATTCCTTCAGTACCCTTATTCGGATAATACATTGTGTAACAATGGACTAACACCATCTCACATCTCATGGGTGCAAACGGATCTAAAAATGATACATTGCAAAAGGATTCTTCTGCTTAAAATTGTTTACTTTTGTACCTATTACCTTCTATCCAAACCATTGTCATCTCCATCAATTGAATGCAAAATGGATAGGTTCAATTATTGATATAACCACTGTCTACCGTCATTGAGAACAAGACTGCCAACACCATTAATCACACCAATTTGATACACCCACCGTAGTAAGCCTGGCTAATCCCTTCAAGTGGCAGGTATCTTCTACCGGTATAGTATTCCACTCTGGTCAGGTCAAAGTCTAAGGAAAATACAGAGGGGCCGATTCCGATTCGGGCCGGAAATCTCTCCGACCGAGCCAGACCCGGAGAGATATCCGACCGAATCGGACCCGTGCAGCCCGACCGAACGAGTACGAGGCGCACGTATGCCATCGGACTCGATTCGGTCGGACTCCCATTGAAGTCAATGGGAGCCTGTCGTACAATGCGTACGCGGGCTCCCATTGACTCAATGGGTGCGAGGCGAACAAGGGGCCCCCTAGAGCGTGTATGCGGCGAAGCGATTCGCCCCGTACACGCACAGGTAGGGGGAACCCATGGGTCCCCCCTGTGTGCGACTCGCATGGCTTCGCGTTCAGGGGGGTCCGACACGGACCCCCAAAGTACGGCTCCGACAGCTCTTTTGAGCCGGAGTGTGCGGCTCGGTCGGACTGCTCGCGGCGCGCATCGTACTCACCCGGCCGGGAAACGTCTCCATTGCGCGGTGCGCGTCGAGTCCGTGCGAGTCGGTCGGTGCGGTTCGACCCGGGAACGAGTCGGTCGGAGCGGTCGGGACGCCCGGACGAGTCGGTCGGCGATTTCGCATCGTACTCGCTCGTCCGGACGCGCGTACGGATCGGTCGGGAAATAGGGCTCCGAATCGGATCCGGTTAAGCCGAATCCGATTCGGAGCCCTACCGGCCGAGATCGGAATCGGCCCCAGAGTCTGACGTCAAAGCACATGGTGCTTAGTACACTATATTTGATCATACATATTAATTAGAACAGGATCGTAGTAACATGCTGCACTCCTGTGATCAATCCAAAACCTGTGTCCCCAAAAGTGAAGTGTTACCTGTTTCAGGACAATTAAACAAGTCATACTCGTGTTGCGCATCGATGCATCGTGCTATATAGGTGGCAAAAACATCACCACCCAAATCACTCATGCATAAAAACACAAAGTTGCTTATAAGCTCTCATCAACCTACATGCCGCTGTGTAAGGATGCCATAATTACAGAGGCGGTTAGGGGAGTGGGGTAGAGTGATTCAGCCTCGGTACCAAGCGTATATCGCATGCATGTGTAATAAATCCATAAATTCACATGACACTAAACCAACGTGTCAGCCTATTCAAACCTTGATAGGTCGTGCATAATACGTGCACTCGTTCGGACCAACCTCTCAACTTTTAAGAGAGCTCTTGTAGCACCTCGCATCTGAGGCTGAAATTTAAATAATATACAATGTAAATATACTAAGACACATGACAGCTACCAGATCAAAGTGCGCAAATATATTAACATAAAGAATCATAATCCCCTCAACACTTTGCTTCCATACAAGCAGCGATACAGCAATTAAAAATTACAGTCTGCCTAATGCGCCACTACTTTACCACCTTCAGAGGCTAGGAGGAGTTCCTCTGAAATCCACAGCGTATGGCATAGCTAAGTTTTGCATGGATAATCTTAGTAACCCAAGAGCGTATCTGGTTATAACTCAAACAGCCATTCACAACAACGGACTCCTCTAGGAATCTATGTGCAATCTGCACATCCATTCCAAAAACTTACCCATGTACGGCCATAGCAAGCAAGCAAGTGGGGTAGTGAAGTGTATCCCAAATCAAAGAAGCCACCCTATTCGTTCCGGAAGCCTTAAATACAGAGTGAGTTCCGGTTACATTAAGAAAAGACTAGACCGCGTCGTTACGTTATGTAGCATGACGCGCAACCAGGTGTCACGTCAGATACTCCTGTAACCACGACTACTGATGTACACATCTTGTTTCAACATGGCGCATCTACGCGCATTATGTATCTCTGCAATTGACTTTGTCATTTCTTCAACAATAATCAAGTCCTCTGGAACTGATTTATACTTTACTGTAGCGCATCCACAAGTACAGAGTGAGTTCCGGATCCATTAAGAAAAGACTAGACCGCGTCATTACGTTACGTAGCGCGACGCGCAGCCAGGCGTCACGTCAGACACTCCCGTAACCAAGACTACTGATGTACACATCTTGTTTCAACATGGTGCATCTACGCGCATTGCGTCTCTCTGCAATTGTCTTTGTCATTTCTACAACAACAATCACGCCCTCTAATGGAACTGATTCGTACTTTACCGTAGCGCATCCACAAACGTTCTGTTTGGCTACAGTCACCAGATTTTAAAACCGGGGAGTATCTGGTTGTTTGGCTATGCATGTCAGGTTACGTGCTAAATAAAAAACCAATACACAGTCATAAAATAAAGCAACTCGTAACTCGATATGATGTGGCGAGAGCTACACCCCTCCAATATGTCACATAAATCACAGAAGTGATCATTCCAGTCCAGATAAATAGTTAAAATTGTACTCGCTTTAGGCAGTTTTCAGAACAACAAATCACCACAAAAGTACCGTTATACCTCGAGTGCAGATCAATGTGAGATCATATCTCCCGAGGATCACACAGAACTACACCACTTCACCAAGTGGGCAAAAAGCCAATTAACTTGTAGGGAACCCTATGTCAGGTCATGGGTGCACCATGGCACCCCACTAATAGTAAGTCACATATCAGTCACACTTTACGGGTTGTTCCTAGGCCACAGTGGCGTGTGTATTACTAGTTAGCTGTTTATTTAGTGTTCAAGATGTAGGGCGTTCCACTGTGCTTGCAGGAGTTGGTTTTGGTCCAACTGACTTCGAGTTGGTTTGATGGGTGAATTTGCTTGCAGCGCAATAAAATTTAAGGGTGTTTCTTCCTCCTGGAAATATGCTTTATTAGGATCCCTACTAATCGGATTATCTTGACTAACTGTAATTAATTTTTCTCGCTTGACTTTTCATTTCTTTCAAAGATTGGAAACATTTTGTTAGGTTGGTTATGTTAAAAGGACTTTTTTTTTTTAAACACTCTTTATTGGCATTTTATTTATTGGCATTGTGGCGGGCGGTGCTCACAGCACTGACCGCCACAATGCTGGGAATAGACGTCGTGCATTGGCATGCACAAGGTGACAGGCACCGCGCGGTGCCTGCCACTTTGTCCATGCCAATGCAGGGGACAACGCCGCCATGGGAAGGCACATCTCCGCCTGCATGCTAATATGGATGGCGGTGTCTTGCAGACACCGCCACCATATCAGAGCCCGTTTCCGCCCGGTCTCCTGTCAGACCGGCGGAAAACCGGAGGACGGTCTTTCCGTCCGCCGGGGTCCCCCCGCCATCGCAATATGGCGGGGGGAAATTGTATGCGGGCGGTGAGAAATAGCGGGCAGATCGCCACCGACATACGGGCGGTGGCGATCCGCCCGCTATCGTAATGACCCCCTTTGTGTCTAATAATTGTGCACATCTCTATGAATCCATATACCTACCATCAGGAGTATCACTTTGTAATCTATCTATCCCATTTCACTTTGTAATCTATCTATCCCATTTCCTCTTCCGGGATGTGTTGCGGAGCTCTCCCCTCCTCTACTTCCTCCCCCAAGGGATCCTTTACATCTGCAATCATTGCGGACCATGTTCGTGCATCCTCTTCAAGTCTTTCATCTTTCCTAACGTG
The DNA here is from genome assembly GCA_963921515.1 of Calotriton arnoldi. Lineage (NCBI taxonomy): Eukaryota > Metazoa > Chordata > Amphibia > Caudata > Salamandridae > Calotriton > Calotriton arnoldi. Next base: position 69,579 of record CAWUFW010010334.1, read on the forward strand.
TTTCATTCTGACCAGTCCAGCTGTGGCCCATTCTTTCAAATCTCTCAACCACCTACTTATTCTCCTCTTTGCAAGTACCAACCCTTAAAGCACAAATTTTCTACTCAACTTTTTCTTTTTCGGGGTAGGTAGTAAATGCAACAGAGCAGATCGGATTGCCCTGGGGATAGACAATATGTTTGCTACCAGTATAATTTTCAGCACTCCCTCCCAGAAAATGCTCAGCCTCCTACATTCCCATATCATATGTACGAAGCGTGCTGGTGTTTCTCCACATCTAGGGCAAGCATCTGATCTGTCTGGGTAAATTATACTCAGTCTATATGGGGTTAGATATACTTTGTGCACTATATTATACTGAATTAATTGTTGCAGCTCACCTCTTGAACTCCTATGTTAAAAGGGCTTTTTACTCAGGTTTTCTTATATCATGCCTTTCGAGCCCTTTTTTCACGAAGGCTTTTGTAATTGTAATTGCATTTATATAGCGCTTATTACCCCTGGCAAGGCATTGAAGCACTTTACAATGAGTAGCATGCTACTCCGTTACCCAAGGTTAGTGGTTAATCCAGTAGTATTGTTGGTTATTCGGATTAGTAATGTGCTCTGAATGGGGAAAAACATGCATTTACTCCAGTTTCTTTGTGGTAGATTAAAAATAATCACTGGAGGGTAACTGTTCCTGTGAAGGGAAGCTTGCCTAATCGGCAGCGTAGAGTGTAGTGGGCAAGAAAGTTAGTAGAAATCCATCCGAACAGATGAATAATAGGTTGGTTGAAAAGAGGGGGATGTATGTGGCGGCGGAATTCCTTGAATTTGAAGAGTTGCCCTCACACGCCCATTAAGGTGTCATGCTTCATCATTGGCCGTTTAGCTCCTCGTGGGGGTGGCACTGCAGTCCCCCATGGGCCCCGCGAGAGGGTTCTTTTGCGGAGATCTTTTGAGAGGAACGCCGTAGTGGTGCGTGCGGGTATGTGGGGAGTGTGCAGGTGAGTTGAAAATAACGTAACGGTACCCTTAGTAATATCTATTCTTGGATCCGTTCGGTATGATTAAAAGCAGGAAAAAGAACGTAATTACCCTTACTCCAGTGAGGAGGGTCAGTTCGTTTTTCAAAAGGTGAATGGTGATAAAGGTCATGGAGTCGACATGTTTCACGCCCTATTGGTCCCTACTGGATCCTTGGCGTTTCATCAGGACCGGAATTTTTTTTTGTAAAAGTGCAAAGATTAAATTCAGACAGGGGTCTAAGGAAGAAGTACACCCTGTTATATAAAGCTGAATCAGGTGAGTGGTCATTGTTGTCTGGGCACAGTCGTTTAGAGCACCTCCTACGTATTAGTCCAACCTATACAAATAGATAAAAATAAATGAAAGTACATGTGGTGAGAAAGTGTTGGTGGGCGGATACATAAAACGTTATTCACATATGATTAGTGACCAAAGTAGTAAGAAAAGCCTGTACACAGATTGGATACAGAGGCATGGCGTGATAGTGCTTTTAAATATTACATTAAAGCGTTATGGCAATGCATTATTAAAAATCACCAGGGCAACCAAAGCGATTGAGGGTGCCGTGGTTCATACAGCTCAGAGCTTACCCCAAACAATACCCGGGATGCCTCAACGGGGGAAGCAGACGACTCGAAGGTTACCTTAGTGAAGGAAGAAACATAAATAAAAAGAGGATTTGCAGAGCGAAGGACCAAACTCCTTCCGTAACCGGAGGGACATGGTCTCATTCCTTGATAGTGGTGACAAAGAATACCAGGTGGTGTACTCACATTGACCTTCTGAGGTAACGCATTCGTACCTGCCCTCATCTGCCAGCCGCTGGAGAAAGTGCGGCGGGAGGTGCCGGTATAAGAAGGGAGTGTTAGAAACTAAAGATGTCCCTGCTTCGAGGCGGATCATGGAAATGACGTGATTGGACCGGTAGGAGGGCCTCAATCGGCTGTCACCGCTCAAACTCGTGGCCATCTTGGAAGGGATAAAATATAGCCGATATTGATACGAGTTAAAGAAAATCGTGCTATGCATGGGGTCACTGCCGGTCAGAAGAGTAGTGAGAAACGTTGGTTGACACAAAAGGGGGGAGGTGGGGGATAATGGCAAATCACAATGGACCAGATGTACGACCATAGCATTTTGCGACATGCAAATTGCGACAAATTGCGAGTCACAATTTGCGAGTCACAAACTGTTATGTACAACAGTGTCTGAGACACTGTTTGCGATCCCAATGAGGTCGCAAATTGCATGCCTAATGAATATTAATGAGGCTGTCGCAATTTGCGACCCCATTGGGAATGGCTAGCACTCCCAGGGATGGTGGGCTGCTGGGGTCAGCAGACCACCATGTCTGGGACTGCTTTGTCAATAAAGCAGTTTTTAAAAAAAAATGCTGCCCATATTCCTTAAAGGAAAATGGAATGCATTTAATAAATAAAAATGAAACTTTTCAGTTTCATTTTTTAAGGGAAGGCAGTGGTCCCTGGGACCACTGTCTGCTCTTAAAAAATATTTGTGCATGCATTCCCAAAGGGGAAGGGTCCCATGGGGACCCCTTCCCGTTTGCGAGTGCCATACCACCCCTCTGAGAACGGTGGTAAACTGCGAGTGTTTTGCGACCACAATTGACCCCACGAGGAGCTAAATGCCCAATGATTAAGCATGACACCTTAACGGGTGTGTGAGGGCAACTCTTCAAATTCGAGGAATTCCCCGCCACATACATCCCCCTTTTTTCAACCTACCTATCATTCATCTGTTCAGATGGATTACTACTAACTTTCTTGCCCACTACACTCTCCCCTGCCGATTAGGCAAGCATCCCTTCACAGGAACAGTTACCCTCCAGTGATATTTGACATACTGTCTTGGGAGCACGGGTACTGAACCTCCTTTCTCAAGCTCCCCGTCCCTCTCTCTGTGCATTAGAGATTAAAAATAATACCAGTTAGGTGTGATCATTAGTGGGGTAAAGGATTGGGAGATAACTGAAGTTAGAGCATGAATGTGAAGCAGAAGAGGAGGCAGAGCAATAGTAAGCGGCAGCAATGTGCAACATGGAAGGAAGGCGGAGATGGATCAGACATTCTTTGAAGAGATGCATCTTAAGAGTGGGAGAGTGGCTGATGGGTAGGGTGGATAGTAGTATTGCCCGTGGGGTTACTAAAGCCAGCATTAGTAGTAGTCGTGTAGTATCCCTTTTTGATTACTAAACTGCGCTTGTTGTGGTGCTAGGTCAGTTGTGTTTAAAGAAACTGGAGATTCTAGATCGGGAATATTCTCTTTGTTCAGCCAACCACTGTAACCTTTGTGTGAGCTCCAAACCCCTTTATTATGTTCATAGTAAGCCACAACGTCTTGCAACATAGTAAGTTCGACCTAAATATAAATGTATTAATATATGTATAAATAATTTTCAGAATGCACATATTCACCCTTGCAGATTGCCAAGCAAGTTCAAGCTCTCAGAACTAATTTGCTTGACTTATACAATTTTAAAATTAAGACTTAATATTGGAGTACACAAACACACACGCATGCATGCATGCACGCACACACGCACATTCTCCCTTTTATGCAGCACATTCCAGAAACATAGCAAATAAAAGAAGAAATCAAAAACATCTCCAATGTTTAAAACATCTCCCTACTTCCGTACATCCTATTAAATTAAAGTTTTATACTTTTACCATCTTGCCATAACCAAAAGTGGTGCACAGTGTCAAGGGCATCTCCCCTACCAAAATCTACCCAATGTTTCTTGGAGAGAAAGCAACATTTTAATTATCTTTTTAAACATTTTAAAACCCATGGCAAACAGTTTTTTTGGAAACATTAAGGTGAGTGACTTTTTCACCTTCTGCTAGTTTAGACAATTTTTAACAAAAACATCTGGCTCACCTCACCCTCCAGTGGATGTTGGTGTGTGTGACAGTCTCATACCTATGTCAGGATGTGAGGTACCCATAAATTTGTCTGTAGTCTGACAGCACCTGGAAGTCCTGGCTGCTGCATTAGAGTGTGTATCAGACACTCTGCATTTATCTCAGAACTGTTAGCCGGGACCACCAAACAAAGAGAATGAAAGAGCAGGATGAAGTCCGAATCAGATTGGAGATCTGCAGTAACTGATTCAAAGGGTTGTTGCTAAGAACCGGAAAAATAAGGAAGAGAATAACCAGGGGGAATAATTCTTAAAATCAGACAAGATGAGTCCGCCATTAGTATCAGAAAGTATTGCTTACCAGGAGAGTAGTCTCAGCAGAGAAGCCAAAAACAGAAAAGGCACTGTCATTTGGTTGAACAAGCAGCACCCACCCACCTGAGCCAACTCTGCTGGTGCAAAAGTCCATTGTTCATGCTTGTGGAAAATGAGCACGGGCTGGACCCCTTGGAAGTTTGTGCCCTGGGCAGTGGCTCATCCTATCAATGCACACATTACACAGCTCAACTCTGAACACCCTTACTGTACCTTTGAAAAAGAAAAAAACCTCATCAAGTGACTCCATCATTTAATGCCTATTCTGGCTTCCAAGCAGCCTTTACAATGGCAGACTAAACAATTGCACACATTTAAATGTCTTTCAGGCAGCAGGCACCCTGGGAAGAAGGCTTGATTATTTTTTAACTGCCTGCCTGTCCCTCTGGATCACAGCACAGGAGGCTTCCTCCCTTCCACTTCAGTTGAGCCATCTCAAGTATTATGCAAAAGGCTAAAATTATTATTATTATTATTATGAGCTTATAAAGCGCACTTATACCCAAGGGTGTCCTGGCGCTGCACACTGACTCCCTGGAGCACGAGGGGCCTATTCCCTAAATAACCAAGTCTTCAGCCCCTTTCTAAAAGAGAGGAGCTCCTCGGCATTCCTGATATGCGCCGGCAGGCTGTTCCAGGCTTTCGCTGCACCATATGAAAAGCTATTTCCTCCCCAACTGGCCTTTTTTATTCGGGGCACCGCAACTAGTCTGCCTTCGGAGGAGCGCAACGCTCTCCCTGGCACATACCAATTGAAGCACCGACTCAAGAACTCTGGGCCACTGCCCTTCAATGCCTTAAATTGAGCTCGTCTTGATACCGGCAGCCAGTGCAGTTGCCGGAGTCCCTCTCGAACGGAGGCAAACCTTGGGATGCCTGTTAGCAGTCTCGCCGCCGCGTTTTGTACCAACTGTAATCTGTACAGATGTTTTTTTTTCAAATTCAGGTACAGACTGTTACAGTAGTCCAAGCGCGACAGAATAAGGGCTGAGACTGCTAACCTAAAACCATCAGCTGGAAGAGAAAATTATGGACCAATGGCGTCAGTTTAATCATAAATCACAGACATTTATGGACAGTCCGTGTAAATTACGGACCGGTGGTCACCCTAATTCCCACTCCAATGTAAACAAAATCAGAGGAAGTGTTGGGGGCGTGGCCAACCACCAAAGAAGATGGTCGCTAATATTTAGAGCTCCCTAACCCACAACAAAATCCCACATCCATCCGATACACCATCCACTCATGAAGCAAGGGGAAACTCCAAGGAGATGATAGAGAGTCGATAGGTCTGTCTGATTCTGACATTCGGTGGCACATTGTAGCTCTGGCGAGATCGAACCTGGGGAGCTTGTGAAGTCAGTGTGGCCCATTGGTACCAGAGACTTGCTGCGGAAAGAAGGGGCCAGGTTGAGGGTCACGGCGTCTTCCGTTGGGAGGGGTCCGACTTTGGGGCACTCAGAGACCGTTTGAAGAGTGAGGACAATGGTAGCTGCAAAAGCCTGAAACAAGGATTCCTATGGACTCTTTGAATTTCCTAATCAAGATTAATATCAGGTCTGTCCTGTAGGATCTCTTCCTTCAAAAGTTTAGTAACAAACCCCTTCAAACCTTTGGCCTCTGTTCCTCTGGGATATTCAGTAATCTTAAATTGTTTCATCTTGAGTAGTTCTCCATTCTTTCAACGTCCTCCTTCAGTAGCCTATTTTGTTGCTTTAATCTTCTCCTCCAGAACCCGTGTACGCTTGGCAAGGTCATCCATCTTCCTCTCGAGTGCACAGCATGATGATCCCTGTATTTCTTTCTGGTTGTTTTCCAACGTCTCAAATCTTTTCATAATTTCAGATCTGAGACCCAAGAGAATACCCTTTAAGGAATCATGTGACGTATCACTCTCATCAGACTTCTGTCTCAACCCAGTGCATGGCTTCAGCAACCCTCTCAAAGGTATTTCCTTGCTCATGTATATCTGCTGCTTTCGGTGCTGCATTCCTGGATGCAGTAGGGGTCTCTCCTAAATCATCGATCCCTGAAAGGGTACGGATTACCCAACTGAGCAAGCAGTCTTCTCCCGCACTTATGATAACCCTCTGATTTTGTTTCGGCTCCTGTGCGGCGTCCTTGATTGACATCCACTCCTCTTTGTTACTCTGTTTTCTTTATTCGGAAGAAGTATTTAAGCGAGAGTGTTGGCTTTTTTGGTTTCTTTACTGGACAAGCTGCTTTTTTCCCACCAAACCTGCTATGAGTCCTACTTAAATTCAGAATTTGCTGCATGGCTGATGTATTCTTGCTAAGTGTTAGCTCCTTGATGGTTTTGGTGTCCCTTATGGAGCGTCATTCTCTCACTATTTTTTCCTCCAGCCCTGCTGATCTTAGCGAACACCTATTTCTGCCCTGGCTTCTGCTTGAAAACGTTGGATTTATTGTCATAATATTAAAGAAGGCAGATGTGGTGTTAGCACTTGTAGGTTTGAATCATCCATGAGGGCCCCTGAGCCTCCCTGCCTGCACTGCTCCTGCCATCAAAAACCTACCTGACTTCAATTGCTCGCCCAACTCAGGACTTCATTCACCTCTTGATCAGCATCTACAGCATTTGTAGCAGTTAATACATCAATGAATACCTGTGAGGGTCAAGAGGGCTGTGGGGCTGACTTCTCCCCTTGTTGGTCAGTCATCCATTCCTGCTCCTGGCAATTCTCACTGCCGGGAAAACACCAGGTCATGCACGCCACTCTCAGCAATACTCGACTCGTCGCTTCCTCCAGTGCTTACTCTGGCCACGTTGCCTTGGAGGCTAATGTGAGCACCAGCTGCAGCACTGGTGTGCCGTAGCGAGACCAAAGGCCCTCTCCAGCGAGAGCCAGGGCGAGAAGCCAACAGGTCCTTAAATCAGGTGACATGCAGCAGCATAAAGGCAGTTTAATAAGCTGCTTCAATAGGGGTAAGCAATAGAAGAACTAATGTCTGTCAATGGTAGAAAATCGGTCAACAATGCAGAGCAATCATCCCCGATGCTAAGCTCCCACGACTGGCATCAGCCCGCCGCCATGTTCCTCTTGAGCATGTAATCTATGAGTTACAGGTAAAATAATGTCTAAGTTCTGTTTGGATTGTCCATCTCCTTTGCTATTGCTCTTGCTGCTTTGATTCACAGAGACTTCTGGTTGATTCATTCCATGGAGGGGTCCCTAAAGGAGCTTCTGCAGTAAGATCTTCTCATAATGAGACTCTCAGTTCCTGTGTAAAGAATTTTAATAAAGTTCTGTTATTTTTTTTAAATGTCCCTGCAGTGTGTGTTGGGCTGGTCCTCTACCAGATTAAATTGGCCCTGAAAAGAACAGTACCCTCAAGTGAGTCTTAAAACAAACACAGAATACTGTTCAGAAGTAACCAGGTATAAAAAAGAGATTCCAGTTAGCTTTAGTCCATAGAATGCACCCTTACTTAGAATTATCGCTGAAACACAAGATTGATATTCTTGTTAAATTAGGTGGTTTCCCATTCAGAGCTGTTTTGGGGCATGGGCGGGCCTACCTATGCATACATAGCTGTTTTTTTGTGCTGATGATGTCCATGATTTTATCCATTTGGTGTTCCTTTGTTCTACAGAATATTTTTACATCTGCTTTTTCAAAAAGGATAATGCATAATACCTATAACTTTATGCAATGCTGTCCAAATGAGCAAGTTTGCTACTGCATTTGTACTTCTTTACGTTTTCTGGATTTGTATTAATTAACCTGTGTCCTTTGTGGTGTATATTGCTTTTTCATGGTGTTTTGTTGATCTCTGTTGAGGTTTAAAACAGTAAAGAATTGAATTGCAGGTTAGGTTTTTGAGCATGGGGTTAGGGCAGCAGAGCGGTCGAGTGATGTCAACTGCCTGCACCAGATCCAGACGTCAAAGGCCCCTGGTCTCTGGCACCGGGTCTGACGTCGGGGCCAGACGCACAGTTGAAGAGAAACGGACAGAGGGGTTCTATAAAAGAGAGTGTCAGTAACAAAATTCAGCTGCAGCGGGTTAGCAGCTAGTTGTACAATTGCACAATATGTAACTAGGAAAATAGGGGGGAAATCCCTGACCAATTTGTGTGATCTAGGCAAATCTTTTTTACTTTTTCTAAGTGCCACATTTTCTGTGAATGACCAGTTCGAGAGTGTCTTTACGTTACCCAATTCAGTATAAACTCTGGACAAAAAGGTCACTTCTATGTTTTCTAATAGGTGATAATATTGGATGTATGATGGATATAAACACACACACACACACACACACACACACACACAATTGATATTTTTCTGCAAAATACGTATATTTTCTTTTTAAAGGCAGGCATGGTAAAGGCATATGATTGGTAAAAAATATACAGGTAAGTACAAACACTTTTTTGGTGTGTACATATATATATAACGCGTAGGTCTCTTTCTGCACTGTTGGTGGCTTGATATGAAATAAAAGGACTTACTTTGAACCTGCAAGAACCTGGCTGTGCTGTTTTTCTTCCATGCCCTTGGAGTGGGGGGCTGCTGCTGGTAAAGAAATCTTGGAATATATGCCATGGGAGCCAGCTTCTCCCCCAGTTATGCGTGCATGTTTATGGGCTGGTGGGAGGAGCTGGTACTACGGAAGGAGTATGATTCCATTTATGAGGGAAAAGTAATATCCTGGTTGCGATATATTGATGACTTGCTGATTATATGGAATGGAACTGTGAAAGAAGCCAATGATTTTATTACTTCAATCAATGTTAATAACGTGAATCTTGCATTTACATTTGATATAAGTGAAGAATGTGTTTCATTTTTAGATGTTAAAGTCAAAGTAGTAAGCAACATTTTAACAACTTCCCTCTTCCGCAAAAAAACGGCTGGCAACACCCTGTTGCATGCGTCAAGCTCGCATCCCCCACATTTAATCCATAGCATCCCCTATGGGGAGATGCTGCGGTTGCGCAGGATTTGCAGCAATACACTGGAGTTGGAAAAACATCAATCTGAAAGTAGAGAACGGTTTTTGCAGCGGGGTTATAGCTCTAGCGTAATTGAGACAGCCATCCGTAAATCTAGGGCAATGGCCAGAGAAGATCTTTTATTGTACAGGGACAGGTCTCATAAGGTTAGTGAGATAGATTCAAGCAATTCCAAAGAGCCAGTGAGATTAATCTTAACATATTGTCGACAGGAACGCCAATTACGCAAGATTATACATCGTAATTGGCACATAGTCAAAGAAGATCCTATTATAGGAAGTTCCCTCCCCGGATTCCCCTCTATCACATTTAGGAAATCAGTATCTATGGCAAATGTTTTGGTTAAGAGTAGTCCAGAAAATAAGAAAGTAGAAGGTTGGTTGACTGCTAGAAAAGGGTTCTTTAAATGTACAAATTGCAAGGCATGTACATATGGAGAGAATAGAACCACATACATGACAGCGTTCAACGATAAGCCCCATAATATTAAATTTCATCTGACTTGCAAGACTGAATTTGCAGTCTATGTCTTAGAATGTAGCTGTAATTTGGCTTACGTGGGGAGTACTAAGCTGCCGGTGCACAAACGGGTTTTACAGCATATTAGGGCAATTAGCAATAATGACCCTAATTACCCGGTAGCCCGACATTTCAAAGAACATCACAATAACAACCTCAAACATCTCAAATACTACGTCATAGATACTGTCCCGGTACAGAGAAGGGGTGGTGACAGAGAATGGAAACTCAGAAGATTAGAAACCCATTATATTCTAGAGCTCGACACTAAACAGCCAGGGTGGCTTAATATGAGTGAGGATTTATACACTTACCTATAGAACATCTAGGCCCCCCAATATTACATTGATCCAACTCTAGAGATTGTGAATCAAAAAATATTTCCTTTTCAATGATAGATAACGGTATCGGTTTTAATAATCAGTCCCCGTATCTTTGCACATTTTGCACGTTTTGTACTTTTTCCTCACCGAACTTAATCATGAGCTTTTTATGTATAATTGAATTTTATCCCTTTTAACATTTGGAAATGTATTTATTGTTATTTATTGAAAAATGGATGATATGTATATTTATAGAATTTATATGTATTTATTTAGAATTATTTATTTACATATGTATAAATGTATTTATGATTGTGGGAAACATTTGGAAATTAATACAAAAATACTCTTTGAGACATCAAAAAATTCCTATACAAGCCTGATTTTGCACTTGCTGTTTTTGCACAGGAGATAATATACAGTTGCTGTAAAAAACGCCAATAGAGTAGAAGGTGTACTATACAGGCAACTAAACAATATAGGTTTTTAGAAACATTTGCACTATACAATTGGAGATATGGGCTCACCTAGCTCACTTTGCACTTTATAACTTATTGCACTTTACTAGCACTTTATCTTTTAACACTTTTCTTACTCCTTTTAACACTTTTCTTACTCCTTTTATTCAAGTCTGTTTTAAAGTACAGATCCATGTAAATAAAGTCTAGACAATGGACATATAGCGCATTTATGCATTAAAAATAGATTTTCAAAAAGAAACAACATAAGTGAATAGTTATTAACTATTCTTGTAATGGAGTTGTTTGGGTTTTGCATTTTAAAAATATGGAATGTTTTATGCATTTATGCATGTATTAAGAATCAAGAGATTTGTTTCATAAATATTTTGTCTATGTCTATGGATCAATTACCATACTGTGACTTTAAAAAGGGAGTATTCACAAAGCAATGTTGTCATGTGATCAAGGCAGGGATCTGCCGAAACGCGTCATGGCTGGCTGGCGGTGTATTCAACTAATAAATTAATTGCACCAAATCTGGGTCTACGCTCGTTCTTTCCTTCAGGAGAAGGTAGCGGTAAACGAGTTTTACGGCATATATATATATATATATATATATATATATATATATATATATATATATATATATATATATATATATATATATATATATATATATTTGGAATAGCTCCGAGGTATCGGATTGCCGCGGCCCGCCGCTTGACCCCTGGAAGTTGAGAAACTGCTGCCAGTTGGCGGACCATGACTACATGGTGAGACGTAGTCACTGCACTGGCGTCTCCAGACTTTCTTCCAGAGGGACAGGTCAGCTGGAAGTAGGGGCCAAAGACTGTTTATTTACCTATATTTTCATCATGGTTTCTTCCTGAACTGCGTGAGAAATTCATCTCTCACTGGAGTTAAACAGCCACATGAGTCACTCCTTTTGCGATCAACATGCTGCATGATGGGACTGGCAGTTTTCAACACCGAACTGCCGGAGTACTCTGTAAGGCAACGCAGTTCAGGTGAGCACCTCACCATTAAGGAGGGAGGAGCATATAAAGGACACCAACAAAGAAACTTTGTGTAAACTGCGGCATTTGAGGAAGGCTAACCGCCGAAACGCGTCATGCCGAATATCCTTTAATAACTGGTCATTGAAGCCCCGCTGTGTCCCTTGATCTACTCGGATGGGAGGAGATGGTTTTTTCATATATATATATATATGTGTATATATATATATATATATATATATATATATATATATATATTATCTACTGGCGGTCGCCAGTAGATAGTTATAGTTAGGACCTATTTTCCATAGGAAATCCGCGACATTCTATTTGAAATAACTCTTGCGTCGGTTGACGAATCTTCGCGAAATTTTCAAACTTTATGGCCCGCTCCGGTCCGCTCCTACCCTGAAAGTTTCGGGGTGATTCGTCAAGCAGGGGCCGAGAAAAAAGGGGGGTCCCAAAACGTGTTTTCCCCATTCATTTTCCCATAGGAAACTTTAGCCACGGCTACAGCCCGAACTGCTGAACGGAATTACACCAAATTTGGCAAAGAGGTAGTTCTTGGTTCAGAAAGAACCCTTTTTGTTAAATGGTGTAAATCCGTTCAGTAGTTCCTGTGAAAATCAAAAGGAAAATCACATATATATCTATGGCCGCGTCGGATTCGCGCACCCTCCCGATCACGAGCTGCATGCTAATTGGCTGTCAACACTCCAAATCAGGAAGTGTTGGCAGTCATTTTGTCCTCGGTAGAACCGAGGGACAGAAACAAGTGCGCAAAGCGCAAAGGGGGCAGGGTAGAAACACCCTGACCTCCTAGGTCTGCTCAGGGGTCCCACAAGGACCCCCTGGGCAGAAAAAGCATATATATTTTTTTTAAATCGTCGGGATGCGCTTAGGGTGCGCGACTCCCGCAGAGAAAAAAAAAAAGAAACAAGTGCGCAAAACACACAAAGGGGGCAGGGTAGAAACACCCTGACCCCCTAGGTCTGCTCAGGGGGTCCCACAAGGACCCCCTGGGCAGAAAAAAGCATTTAAAAAAAAAAAGAAATCGTCAGGATGCGCTCAGGGTGCGCGGATCCTGCCGAAAAAAAAACGCGCTTCGATGCAAATTTGCCCCCGGGTGGCCCAAGTCCCGGGGGCATGCGGGGGGTGGGTTTATTGTTTATGGGGGGCCTCTAAGGCCCCCCAAGCCCCGGGGACCGCCACCCCCCGGGGCTTTTTAAAAAAAATGATGGCGGAAGGGCTGTGTGCCCTCTCGCTGTACCGGGGACCGCCACCCCCCGGGGCTGTTTTTTTTAAATTTAAAAGACCTGTGTGGGGGCTCCAGCCCCCACACGCCCGTGGACCGCCACCTCCCGGGGCACTAAAGATTTAAATATGGGGGTCCGTTACGGACCTCAGAGCCCCGGGGACCACCACCTCCCGGGGCTTTGAACAAGTTGGGAGGGGGCCGCGCGGCCCCCTCCTGGAGCCAGTGATGGCCCTGGGGACCACCACCCCCAGGGCCGGCTCCTGCAGTGTCCCGGGCTGCCTACCCTCGGGACACTGTAGTTTGCTATGACAGGACGGGAGCATCGCGGCTCCCGTCCTGTCATAGCAAACTTGTTTGCATTTTGAAAGAGAGAGCAGGAAACATGCTCTCTCTTTCAAAATGCAAATCAATTGCTTTCCACACGGGGAGCAGCATGTTAGCAGCTCCCCATGTGGAAAAGCAATGCGCTGCTCGCGCAGGAGGCGGGGAGCCGGCTGGGACTGTGGGGGATTGGGGACCCCCCACAGTCTCCAATGAGAGGCCAGGCCCCGGGGGATGGGGTCCCCGGGGCCATAAGTGGCCCAGGAGGGGGGCCACACAGCCCCCCTCCTTAAAAAAATAATAAAAAGAGTGGCCCTGGGGATGGGGTCCCCAGGGCCCAAAAAAAGGAAAAAGGAAAGGGGGCCACACAGCCCCCTTCGAGGAAAAAAAACAAACAAAAAAAACGATCGGGCCGCAGGCCCCGCCCCTTCCTTTACCACTCTGCAAACGCGCCCTGGCGCGTTTGCAGAGGGGGAACGAATTCCCCTGAATACTGGGGTCCCTGGGGGCCAACTAGCCCACCAGGAACCTCCAGTATGCGCAGGGCTGCGTTGCAGAGAGGTGTACAGAGGCCATGCCCCTTTTACACCTCTCTGCAACGCAGCTCTGTGGCGCTTACTGGAGGTACCTGGTGGGATAGTTGGACCCCAGGGACCCTCAGGATTCAAGGGGACTTAATCCCCAACTTAAAACGCGCCACGGGCGCGTTTGCACAGTGGTGAAGGGAGGGGCGGGGCTTCAGGTGACATGTGTGCAAACAGGCCCCGTGGCGCATTTTAAGATGGGGAATTAAATCCCCTTCAATCCTGAGGGTCCCTGGGGCCAACTAGCCCACCAGGTACGTCCAGAAAGCGCCACAGAGCTGCGTTGCAGAGAGGTGCAAAAAGGGGCGTGGCCTCTGAACACCTCTCTGCAACGCAGCTTCCTGGCGCATACTGGAGGTACAGGGTGGGCTAGTTGGACCCCAGGGACCCTCATGATTCAAGGGGACTTAATCCCCCAACTTAAAACGCGCCATGGGGCGCGTTTGCACAGATGTCACCTCAGGCCCCGCCCCTCCCTTCACCATTGTGCAAATATTCCTCTAAAATCAGCCGAACTACGAATTCCGATTTACTCACCTGTTATCAGGAGAGACCTCAGTGCTGCATCTTTGAGCCCAGTACTGATCCTGAAAAGTAATTTTAACCGTACTTACCAGTAACTTGAATTTCCTTCCATAGGCTAACATTGACTGGTTTCACTTGGAAATTCTTCTAAGTGTGGAGTTTTGGAACTTTATAATATTCCTCTAAAATCAGCCGAAATACGAATTCCGATTTACACACCTGTTATCAGGAGAGACCTCAGTGCTGCATCTTTCAGCCCAGTACTGATCCTGAAAAGTAATTTTAACCGTACTTACCAGTAACTTGAATTTCCTTCCATAGGATATCATTGCCTGCTTTTTGCTGAAAAAGTTTCTAAGTGTCGATTTTTGTAACATACAAATATTCCTCTAAAATCAGCCGAACTACGAATTCTGATTTACTCACCTGTTAACAGGAGAGACCTCAGTGCTGCATCTTTGAGCCCAATACTGATCCTGAAAAGTAATTTTAACCGCACTTACCAGTAATTTGAATTTCCTTCCATAGGCTAACATTGACTGGTTTCACTTGGAAATTCTTCGAAGTGTGGAGTTTTGGAACTTTATAATATTCCTCTGAAATCAGCCGAACTACGAATTCCGATTTACTCACCTGTTATCAGGAGAGAACCCAGTGCTGCATCTTTTAGCCCAGCACTGACCTTGAAAAGTAATTCTAACCGTACTTACCAGTAAATTTAATTTCCTTCCATAGGATATCATTGCCTGCTTTTTGCTGAAAAAGTTTCTAAGTGTCTATTTTTGAAACATACAAATATTCCTCTAAAATCAGCAGAACTACGAATTCCGATTTACTCAACTGTTATCAGGAGAGAACCCAGTACTGCATCTTTTAGCCCAGCACTGACCCTGAAAAGTAATTCTAACCGTACTTACCAGTAACTTGTATTTCCTTCCATAGGAATCCATTGTCTGGTTTTCAGCAGAAAAGTTTCAAAGTGTCGATTTTTGAAACATACAAATATTCCTCTAAAATCAGCAGAACTACGAATTCCGATTTACTCACCTGTTATCAGGAGAGACCTCAGTGCTGCATCTTTGAGCCCAGTACTGATCCTGAAAAGTAATTTTAACCGTACTTACCAGTAACTTGAATTTCCTTCCATAGGCTAACATTGACTGGTTTCACTTGGAAATTCTTCTAAGTGTGGAGTTTTGGAACTTTATAATATTCCTCTAAAATCAGCCGAACTACGAATTCGATTTACTCACCTGTTATCAGGAGAGAACCCAGTGCTGCATCTTTTAGCCCAGCACTGACCCTGAAAAGTAATTCTAACCGTACTTACCAGTAACTTGTATTTCCTTCCATTGGAATCCATTGTCTGGTTTTCAGCAGAAAAGTTTCAAAGTGTCGATTTTCACAAACTACAAATATTCCTTAAAAATCGCCTGTATGACTTAAACGCATTCTTTCAACTGTTTACAGGAGATGCACCAGTGCTGGATACAGGATCCACCACTGAGTAAGAAAAAGTAACGATAACACTACTTACCTGCTAAGTGAATTTCCTCCCAGAGGATAACATTGGTGAATCTATGTGAAAAAGTTTCTGTCAACTTTTAAAATACAATAATATTCCTTAAAAATCACTACTGTAACCAAAACGCTTTTACTCAACTGTTTACAGGAGATGTCCCAGGACTGAATCTAGGATCCAGTCCTGTGGTTAGAAAAGTAATCCATAAAGTAACTAATTGCATTTAACTAGAAATTCACATTGAGCTCAATGTTGCATTGTGTTTGAAATTGTGTTGCCCATTGCAACAACTGTAACTACTGTACTTAAAAGTCTATTGCCTATCTGCAAAGTATTTAAACTAAAGTAATTCATTCTGAGAAAGTATATTTTGTAATGTAATGTATAATGTAATTACAATGAAATTTAAAAAATAAAATATGTAAAAATAAATAGTTTAAAAAAATGTAGTAAATCAGTATCAAAAAATAAATATAACAATTAATACATTTAAAAATTGTCATTTACAAAACCTTTGAAATTCACTGAAAAAACCATAGGTTTTAGGGGCGTTATAGTTAGAAATTAGCATTTAAAAAACCTTTGAAATTCACTGAAAAACCATAGGTTTCAGGCACGTTATAGTTAGAAATTAGCATTTAAAAACCTTTGAAATTCACTGAAAAAACCATAGGTTTCAGACACGTTATAGTTAGAAATTAGCATTTAAAAAACCTTTGAAATTCACTGAAAAAACCATAGGTTTTAGGGACAGTTATAGTTAGTTGGACATTTCACTCGTACAAAACCATAGAAATTCCCCGTTATAGTTAGTTCAGCTAACTATAACTCGCGCCCGCAATGCACTGCTGATGACGTCACATATTACATCACTCATGACATGGTCAGTGACATCACTGATGACATCACTGATGACATCTCAAATATATATACACATATATGCACATGTATATATATATATATATTTTTCTTCCTCATGTCACCACCGATTGGCACCAATCGACACGCCCTTCGTGAGTGCCCAAAATCGACTCTGAATCAATCAGATTTACTGGGTTAAATTGAAATTTACACAGCCCTCCCAGTTTGCTGAATTGAGAGGGTGTAATCATTGGACAGAAAGGTCTTCAGATCTTTAGCAAGTCCCAGAACCCACCTCTACTTCTATCCAACTCCTTGAAAAAACCCACAGATCTCTTCCATCCCTGCCACAAAGGAGCCTCAGTCTGAGTCCAAAGTTTGCAGATTTCTCTCCTTGCTAGTAATATTAAGTATAAGATCAGATAGCGGCAATGTACCTGCAGATCATGCATGTCTTTAACCAGCTGGGATATCCTGAACATAATTAAATCAGGGCTTACCTCTATGTTGACACCCACGGAGTGCGAGATAGTCTTACCCACTGCTGACCAAAATTCTTCCAGTTTTGAGCAAGTGGCAAACATATGCAAGTCATCTGCGTCTTCGCTGCCACACTGTTTACACTTTAGGTCAACACTTCCCCTTATCTTTTCCAGCTTTTTTGGGGTCCAATAGATTCTATGCAAGGTAAAAAACGTGGTTTTTCCTTAAAGCAGCAGGTTTAACTACCAAATAAAGTGTAGCACAAGATACTTGCCATAAGTCTGCCAGCTCCGCTTCTGGCAAGTGTCCATCCCATGCGCTAATGGTGTTTTCATCTCGGCCAATTCTGCTGCCAATAGGTATTGATACCAGTATGCCACCTCTTTTTTCCTTGCCGCTATATCCTGAAGAACCAACTCCATTTGTTCAGAATCTGCATCCAGCCCGTTTTGGCCCTTAAGCCACGTATTGACTTGGTAGATTTTAAATCTAGAGATTGCCCCATTCGTCTTATTGTACCAAAAGCTCCATGTTAGCTATTGTCCATCATCCACCAACTGACCCCACCGCCTAACATCTCGCTGATTCAGAGTTTTCGCCAAACTATCAGATAGACATTCTGGGGTTCCGGGGGAATCCCATATGGGGGACAGTCTGCTATAGTAAGGTACGCCCAGGATTGATCTTATCTCGTACCAAATCCTTGCCGCTGTCTGGAGACATTTCAGTCTGACCTTTTAAAAAAAATTTGGAGCCCATATTTGTAAGAGAATCCTTCCTCAGGTAGGCCCACCAACATGGTTTTAAACATAACTCCTATTAGGGACTCATCGGGCCGTTGAAGAAGCATTCTATTGTTTTTAAGTTGGAACGCCCAACAATAGAGCTGTAGGTCTGGGAGACCCAAACCCCCCAATCCCGCTTTCCGTCTCAGCTTTTTCCATGAGAGGCGTATTCCTCTGCTAGCCCAGATAAAGGATGTTATCTTCCCTTGCAGTTTCAGGAGGATTTTTTTCAAAGTGTAATGGTATATTGTCAAAAAGAAAGGTAAGTTTGGGCATGATGGACATTTTCACGAGGTTAATCCGGCCATAGATCGTGAATGGAAGGTTCTGCCATCTTTTTAATAACCCATCTATCTCTTTTCCTACTCTTTCAAGATTTTCAGCCATGATCTTCCCAGGGTCTCTAGTTATTTTAATCCCTAAGTATCTCAATTCCTCAACACAGTTTATTTCTCCACCATCTTGGTTCCAGATCATTATCTCTGTTTTTTCCTCGTTTGCCGCATATCCTGCCAGTGTGCCGAATTCCCTCACTCCCGCAATGAGGTGTGGAAGGGCAGATACTACGTCCGAGGTGTAAAGCATAAGGTCGTCAGCATAAAGCAAAATCTTCCTTGTATATGCCCCGATTTTAAAAGGTTTAATCCCTTCATTTAACCTCAAACTTTGAGCTAAAGGCTCTATGTAGAGATCAAACATGGGGGACAGAGGGCAGCCTTGTCTTGTCCCTCTCTCAATTCGTACTGGAGAAGACAGACTATCATTCATCAAGATCCTCGCTGTTGGAGCCCTTTTAGATTTCAAACATTGTGTCTATCATGTTTTTACTTAGACCAAAGTATTTTAGTGCAGTCTTTAGATACCTCCAATTAACATGGGCGAATGCTTTTGCTGCGTCCAATGTAACAATCGCGAGGGGTGCATCCAGCGTTGTAGCTAGATCTATAGAGCCTATCAAGGTGTGGTAAAGCTCATTCATATTCTTCCGAGGAAGAAAACCCTTTTGATCTTGATGAATCAGCTGCCCCACCACCTTATTCAAACGGGCCACAAGAATGCCGGTGAAAATCTTATAATCACAGTTAAGCAAGGATATTGGGCAAAATGATTGGCAGTATACTGGGTTCTTTCCTGGCTTCATAATTACAGAAATCACAGCCTCATTCCATGACAATGGGATTGACCCACCAGCTATCAGAATAGAGTTAAATAGCTTAACCCAAATGGGGATGATCTCTTCCCGCAACACAGAGTACAATTCACAGGGGATCCCATCTGGGCCTGTGGCTTTCCCTTTTTTTTTGCTTTTTCAAAATATCCAAAATCTCACTGCCGCTAATTTCTTGTCCTAGATAAAGTGATTGGGTTTCTGTAAGTTTGGGGAGCTGCTTTTCTAGGAGCCAACCTTGTATTTCTGGCTCAGTTACCACTAGGTCTTCTGGGTATAGCTCCTGAAAAAAGTTGGTAAATGCGGCTTTGATTTTATTGCTCTCCTCCACTATCAACCCTGACTTCCCCTCTATAATCTTCCCTATATAGGGGCCGATTCCGATTTCGGCCGGAAGGGCACCGAACGATGGTCAGAGCCCTTCCGACCGAATCGGAACGTGCCGCTCGGATTCCTTTCCGACCGAGCCATTCCGATGGGCTCGGTCGGAAAAGAATCCGACTCGGATTTCCGGATGGCTCACGACGGGTTCGGAGAGCCCGTCAGCCATCCGGAAATCCCTCTGTACTCCCCCGGCTGCCTCTTTGCGACCGAGGGAGTACGATGGCAGTTTTTCACTTCCTTTTCGTGCCGGTCTTTACGGCACGAAAAGGCAGTCGGTCACTGTCTTTGGGGGCCCCCAGTGGGACCCCCATGGGTGCAAGGTCGCCGAATGGCGGCCCTGGAGGCACCTATGGTGCCCCTCTGTTGAACCCTTCCACCCGGTGGCAGGCACCTTGGGGTGCCGGCTACAGGGTGCAGGGTTGAACTGCACCCCTGCTTTCTCCAATGCCAGCATGCATTCCGTCCGGAATGCATGCTCCCATTGTGGGAGATACGAGTGCGACCGAACAGGGTTCGGTCGCATCGTACTGCCTGGGCCGTAACCGACGACAGCAGGTCGGTCGGTTACGGCTCCGGACCGATGTCGGACGGACCTGAGTCGGTCCGACATCGGAATCGGCCCCATAGTCTTGTTTCCTACCCAGCCTTGATTTCCAAGCCAGAAGCTTCCCACAACATTCCCCTTGTAGAATATCTCTGGCTCTTCTCACCTCCCATTGCTGTGTCACTTTCTCTTCCATTTTGGTTCTAAACTTCAAATGTAGGCCTTCCAGGTTATCTACCCACTCCTTTCTTTCTCCTTCCTGACCTATATTGTCTTTTAATAAAGTATCCACTTTGCCTATCTCCCCCTCTAAACTATTGAGGTATTTTTTCTCTTCTCTAACCCAATTCACTGTTAGATTTTTGATAATTTCCCTTAACCATGCTTTATATGCATCCCATAGCGAATACAGGGGGACTGACTTCAAGTTCCAAGAAAAGAATTCCTCAGTATTACATCGTATCTGCGCCATTAGCTCGGACTGCAGCATTATCCTCCTATTAATCGTCCACCTCCCAATAGTATATGTGTCTCTCCTCTCGATTTTTAGAAGCAATGCTGCATGGTCTGATAAATGTACAGGCAAATGGTCTATCCCCACTACCTGCTCCACTTCTTTCCTGTCCATGAACAGGTAGTCTATTCTAGAGAAGTGCCCATTCTTCTTACTATGGAAGGTATAATCTCTACGATTTCCCTCCACTCTACGAAAGACATCACATATGTTGAAGTTCTCCACCATGTCCAATAGGTGTGCCCTAATCTTAGGGGAGGTGATCTGGGTCCTAACTGACGATCTGTCAAGATAATTATTTAATAAGACATTAAAATCTCCGCCAGGAATGATGGAGGATTGAAAATCTACAAGGTTAGAGAAGAGTGAGTCAGAGGGGTTACATCATCTATGCTTGGACCATAGTAGCTTGCTAGTGTATATGTTGTGGGATATATTTTGATTTCAGCAATTATCCAGCGCCCACCCTCATCTGCTCTGTACCTAAGTAGCTGTATCCCTGCTTTTGCTTTTAATAGTATAGCTATCCCTTTGGTACAGTGCGTTTGATCTGTAGAGACCCAATTTCCTATCCAACTTTGTTTTGAGAAGAATTCCTTACATTCTTGTCTCAGGAGGTGCGTCTCCTGAAGCATAATTATTTGGGCAGTCTGATTTTTTAAGTATTGCGCTATTACTCGCTGCCTTCTATTTACCCATGACCTATTCACGTTCCAACATAGAATCGTCAATTCTTTCTTATTCATACTCCTTCGTCTTCCTCTTTTGGCACCCCCTTAAGCTGGCCTTCTTATTAGGTGATTTCTGACTAGCTTTCCTTCCTTGACTTGAGGACAAAACATTTTTTTTTTTTACCCATGATCCCCACCACTAGTGCACCCTCCCGTGGAAACCCTCCCAAAAATGTTATAGGCATCACTACTGCCTACTGAGCTCATGTTGGGGGAGTGCCTATATTACCTATGTTGCCTTCACCCCTCCGCTTGTCATCGATCTGTTACTCGGATTCCCTAGTTTTGCTTCCTCAATAAATTTATCCACCTCAACAGGATCTGAGAAGTTATGCATTTTGTTCTGCCACATCACTTTTAAAAATGCCGGGAATCTCATTTGTACAGATGCTCACAGTTTTTTTTAGCTCATCCATTCTGTTTCCTAGCTCCCACTGTCTATCTGCTGTTTCTTTAGAAATATCCAATCTGACTCTATAGGAGGTACCCAGAGCCTGCAGAGACTTTTCTTTTAGAGCTAGCCCCAGGATTTTTTCTTTCAAAGAGTACGATATAAAGTTTACCAGGATCTTTTGTGGGGTTTTTACGACCAGGATGTAGCTTAAAGGGGTCTCTATGTATTAGTTGAATTTCTACATCTAGGTTTAGCGAAGCGACCTCCTGCGGAAAGGAATTTTTCAAATGCTTATCACAAATGTTTTGATATCTGAACCTTCCAACCCCTCAGCCACACCCAGGATTCTAATATTATTTCTCCTGGCATTATTTTCCAACCTTTCAAGTCTTTCCGATAGTACCCTCTCTCTTTGCTTCAGCCGTTCCACCTCTTGTGTATTCGTTTGAGCTTTAGCCTGTAGATCTTGTACACCACGCTTCAACTCTTGCGTTCGCAAGGTAAGCCCTTCTATTTTTCCTTCCAGGTTCGAGCATATTTCCTGAATTTCCTTTTGATTTGCCTCAGAAGTGTTGAAGCGTTCTTTAATTTCTTGGGATAGGTGGCTCAGCATCTCCTGCACCGCATCCTTACTGTTAAGGCTACTGGCGCTCACGTCTGCTCCCTCAGGACCTGGTGACCCAACAGCCCCATTGTACTGCTCCGGAGTGTTTCTTCCTTCTCCTCTGACCTCAGCAGTTAATTCCTCCACATTCAGAGCAGAAAATCTGTTTTGTGTCGTAACTGCTGGGTAGACTAGGGAGGTGCCAGTCACCCATGGGTGTATTCTTCGCTTCAGTCATTACCTTTGCCAACCAACCTTTGCTCTACTCTCCGAACTTTTCTGGTCGGGGATGGGCCTTTTACCCTCCATGCTTTCCTTGGCACTTCTTATGTCGGTCCTGACCTTAAAGTATGATCTGAGTGAAGTGGTAATTTTCTGTGCTTTTAGGACCAGAGAACTTTGTTTCCCCTTTAGCAATGGTAGATTCGCCAGATTCGGCAGGTTAGTTATGTTCTTTTTTGGAGGTGGGTCTCTATTGGGACCAGTATTTGCTCTAGTTTTTTTCCGTCTAGCCTGCAATTTCACTGGGGATTGGGGGGATATTTTACCAATACCTCCACCCTCTTCCAACACCCACAGAGAGCAGATGTGGGATCTTAACTTATAACAATTATCAGAATGGGTCTGTACTCTCCCTATATTTTTAAGACCAGGTTTCTTGCACCCTTCTTGACTCTCCATCTGTGGCCCTAGCTGCAGGCCATTTGGTGCCATCTGCATACTACAGCTACCGTCCTCTTCATGGCTCTGCTTTTTAACAAAAAAAACTTGCTGCTCACCTATGGCCGCCTCGGTTTTCTCCTGCTCAGCCAGAGTTACCAGATCCTTCTCTGGGAACAGGCTGCTTGTGCTGGCTCTACCCCCTCCGTTCACCTCTCTCCCTCGCAGCTGCAGCACTTGCCGAGCCGCGCGGAGCACTCGCAGCGCTCCCGCAACCCAGGGTGGAGATCCTGGAGCCACCATTCACTGCATGGTAGTGGAGGCAAGCTGCATCCGCACCGGCATCCGTGGTAAAATCATGTATATTTATGTGTTTTTTAAAATATATATTTACACATGCATAAATACAAATGAGTGTGTGTGTGTATATATATATATATATTTAACGAATTAGCACTGACCAGTGGTCCGTGCCTGCTTTCTGTACCAAAAATGGTAAACATCTGCTAGCAGCGTACTTGAATATATATATATATATATATATATACATATTTTGGAAAACGTTGTGCCCATGCACAAGAGCGCACTCGAGACCAGCGCTGATGGTGGCAAATCTTTATTCAAGTAGAACCGCTGTCATCAAGAGGGTAAGTACAGCACAGTGGCAGTGTTTAAAATACGACGCGTTTCGGGAATAGCTCCCTTCTTCCTGGTACAACACCGCAGCTTGCAGTCCAACACACCTGCATCCATTTGACCTAACACGCCCTCCAATGGGCCAATCCGCTGTGAGGTCAGTCACAACTGAATTCTGGGACTTGCAGTGTGTCACAATGTCTATGGCCACAATCTCTATCTGCGAGTCTTAATGCATTCAACCCTGAATGGGCCCCTCTGCATGTAGCGGCTCAAAATCAACCCCCACGCTGCTCCAAAAGACTCCGCAAATGCGAAGCCTGACGGCCCCCTTTCCAATCATCGGGGCGGTGCTGCTCTCCGCGGCTGGGCGGCCGCGTACAATTTTGGAAAACGTTGTGCCCATGCACAAGAGCGCACCCGAGACCAGCGCTGATGGTGGCACATCTTTATTCAAGTAGAACCGCTGTCATCAAGATGTATATATATATATATATATATATATATATATATATATATATATATATATATATATATATATATATATATATATATATATATATATATATATAATCTACTGGCGGTCGCCAGTAGATAGTTATAGTTACAACCTATTATCCATAGGAAATCCGCGACATTCTATTTGAAATAACTCTCTTGCCGGTTGACGTATCTTCGCAAAATTTTCAAACTTTGTGGCCCGCTCCGGTCCGCTCCTACCCTGAAAGTCTCGGGGATTCGTCAAGCCGGGGCCGAGAAAAAGGGGGTCCCAAAACGCGTTTTCCCCATGCAATTTTCCATAGGAAACTTTAGACACGGCTACAGCTCGAACTGCTGAACGGAATTACACCAAATTTGGCAAAGAGGTAGTTCTTGGTTCAGAAAGAACCCTTTTGTTAAATGGTGTAAATCCGTTCAGTAGTTGCTGAGAAAATCAAAAGTAAAAAGATAGTGATATCTATGGGCACGGAGGATTCGCGCACCCTGAGCGCACCCTGCGCGCACCGTCCCGATCACGAGCTGCATGTTAATTGGTTGTCAGCTGGCTGTCAACATTCCGATTCAGGAAATGTTGGCAGCCATTTTGTCCCTCGGTAGAACCGAGGGACAGAAACAAGTGCGCAAAGCGCACAAAGGGGGCAGGGTAGAAACACCCTGACCCCCTAGGTTTGCTCAGGGGGTCCCACAAGGACCCCCTGGGCAAAAAAAAAAAAAAAAATTTTTAAATCGGCAGGATGCGCTCAGGGTGCGCGAATCCTGCCGAAAAAAAAAAAAATCGAAGCGCGGTCTCCCGCGCTTCGATTGTATTTTGCCCCCGGGTGGCCCAAGTCCCGGGGGCATGGTGGGGGGGGTTAATTTTATGTGTGGGGGGCCTCAAAGGGCCTCTAAGCCCGGGGACCGCCACCCCCGGGGCTTTTTGGGAATGGTGCGGGAGGGCTCTGAGCCCTCCCGCAGCCCCGGCGACCACCACCTCCCGGGGCTTTTTTTTTTTAAATTGAAAACCTGTGTGGGGGCTCCAGCCCCCCACACGCCCCGGGGACCGCCACCTCCCCGGGGCACTAAACATTTAAATATGGGGGTCCGTTACGGACCTCAGAGCCCCGGGGACCACCACCTCCCCGGGGCTGTGACCTGAATGGGAGGGGGCCGCGCGGCCCCCTCCTGGAGCCCTTGATGGCCCTGGGGACCACCACCCCCAGGGCCGGCTCCTGCAGTGTCCCGGGGTGCCTACCCCCGGGACACTGTAGTTTGCTATGGCAGGACGGGAGCCTCGCGGCTCCCGTCCTGCCATAGCAAACTGCTTTGGATATTGGAAGAGAGAGCAGGGAAACCTGCTCTCTCTTCCAATATCCAAGCACATTGCTTTCCACATGGGGAGCTGCATCTTAGCAGCTCCCCATGTGGAAAAGCAATGCCGGCTCCCAAGGGACGCGGGGAGCCGGCGGGACTGTGGGGGATTGGGGACCCCCCACAGTCCCCAACGGAGAGGGCCAGCCCCGGGAGATGGGGTCCCCGGGGCAGAGTGGTGGCCGGGAGGGCCACGCGGCCCCCCTCCCCAAAAAATAAAAATAATTAAATAAAAAAACGGAAAGGCCGGCCCCGGGGATGGGGTCCCGGGGCCTTAAATGGCCTGAGGAGGGGGCCACGCAGCCCCCTCCAAAGAACAAAAAAAATCGAGGCCATGCCCCGGGGGATGGGGTCCCCAGGGCCAATACAGGCCCAGGGAAGGGGGCCACGTGGCCCCCTTCCCGTTTTTTTTATTTTATTTTAATTACAAAAAAGGGGTAAGGCCCTGGGGGATGGGGTCCCCAGGGCCCAAAAACATGAAAAAGGAAGGGGGGCCACACAGCCCTCCTTCAGGGGACAAAAACAAACAAAAAAAAAAACGATCGGGCCCGCAGGCCCCGCCCCTTCCTTCACCACTCTGCAAACGCGCCCCTGGCGCGTTTGCAGAGGGGAACGAATTCCCCTTGAATACTGGGGGTCCCTGGGGGCCAACTAGCCCACCAGGAACCTCCAGTATGCGCCAAGGGGCTGCCTTGCAGAGAGGTGTACAGAGGCCACGCCCTTTTACACCTCTCTGCAACGCAGCTCTGTGGCGCTTTTGGAGGTATATGGTGGGCTAGTTGGACTCCGGGGACCCTCAGGATTCAAGGGGACTTAATCCCCCAACTTAAAACGCGCCACGGGCGCGTTTGCACAGTGGTGAAGGGAGGGGGCGGGGCTTCAGGTGACATGTGTGCAAACAGGCCCCGTGGCGCGTTTTAAGATGGGGAATTAAATCCCCTTCAATCCTGAGGGTCCCTGGGGGCCAACTAGCCCAACAGGTACATCCAGAAAGCGCCACAGAGCTGCGTTGCAGAGAGGTGTAAAGGGGTGTGGCCTCTCTACACGTCTCTGCAACGCAGCCCCTGGCGCATATTGGAGGTTCCTGGTGGGCTAGTTGGCCCCTAGGGACCCTCAGGATTCAAGGGGACTTAATCCCCCAACTTAAAATGCGCCACGGGGCGCGTTTGCACAGATGTCACCTCAGGCCCCGCCCCTCCCTTCACCATTGTGCAAATATTCTTCTAAAATCATCCGAAATACGAATTCCGATTTACTCACCTGTTATAAGGAGAGACCTCAGTGCTGCATCTTTCAGCCCAGTACTGGTCCTGAAAAGTAATTTTAACCGTACTTACCAGTAACTTGAATTTCCTTCCATAGGATATCATTGCCTGCTTTTTGCTGAAAAAGTTTCTAAGTGTTGATTTTTGAAACATACAAATATTCCTCTAAAATCAGCCGAAATACGAATTCCGATTTACTCACCTGTTATAAGGAGAGACCTCAGTGCTGTATCTTTCAGCCCAGTACTGGTCCTGAAAAGTAATTTTAACCGTACTTACCAGTAACTTGAATTTCCTTGCATAGGATATCATTGCCTGCTTTTTGCTGAAAAAGTTTCTAAGTGTTGATTTTTGAAACATACAAATATTCCTCTAAAATCAGCCGAAATCCGAATTCCGACTTACTCACCTGTTATCAGGAGAAAACCCAGTGCTGCACCTTTTAGCCCAGCACTGACCCTGAAAAGTAATTCTAACCGTACTTACCAGTAACTTGAATTTCCTTCCATAGGCTAACATTGACTGGTTTCACTTGGAAATTCTTCTAAGTGTGGAGTTTTGGAACTTTAAAATATTCCTCTAAAATCAGCCGAAATACGAATTCCGATTTACTCACCTGTTATCAGGAGAGAACCCAGTGCTGCATCTTTTAGCCCAGCACTGACCCTGAAAAGTAATTTTAACCGTACTTACCAGTAACTTATATTTTCTTCCATAGGAATCCATTGTCTGGTTTTCAGCAAAAAAGTTTCAAAGTGTTGATTTTTACAAACTACAAATATTCCTTAAAAATCACCTGTATGACTTAAACGCATTCTTTCAACTGTTTACAGGAGATGCACCAGTGCTGGATCCAGGATCCAACACTGAGTAAGAAAAAGTAACGATAACAGTTTTTACCTGCTAAGTGAATTTCCTTCCATAGGATAACATTGGTGACTATATGAGAAAAAGTTTCTAAGTGTCAACTTTTAAAATACAATAATATTCCTTAAAAATCAGTACTGTAACCAAAACGCTTTTACTCAACTGTTTACAGGAGATGTCCCAGGACTGAATCTAGGATCCAGTCCTGTGGTTAGAAAAGTAATCCATAAAGTAACTAATTGCATTTAACTAGAAATTCACATTGAGCTGAATGTTGCATTGTGTTTGAAAATGTGTTGCCCATTGCAACAACTGTAACTACTGTACTTAAAAGTCTATTGCCTATGTGCAAAGTATTTAAACTAAAGTAATTCATTCTGAGAAAGTATTTTTTGTAATGTAATGTATAATGTAATTACAATGTAATTTAAAAATAAAATATGTAAAAAAAAAAATTCTAAAAATGTAGTAAATCAGTATGAAAAAAATTAATATAACAATTAATACATTTAAAAATTGTCATTTACAAAACCTTTGAAATTCACTGAAAAAACCATAGGTTTCAGGCACGTTATAGTTAGAAATTAGCATTTAAAAAACCTTTGAAATTCACTGAAAAAACCATAGGTTTCAGACACGTTATAGTTACAAATTAGCATTTAAAAAACCTTTGAAATTCACTGAAAAAACCATAGGTTTTAGGGACAGTTATAGTTACTTGGACATTGCACTCGTACAAAACCCGTGAAATTCCCCGTTATAGTTAGTTCAGCTAACTATAACTCGCGCCCCCGCAATGCACTGCTGATGACGTCACATATTACATCACTCATGACATGGTCAGTGACCTCACTGATGACATCACTGATGACATCTCAAATGACATCTCAAATGACATCATCCACGTGATAATCTGATGCACCTTCTCACACCCTAATATAACCTTTGATACACCCACTCTAAATTACAGACTGCCATTCGCAAAACCATAGACACTCCAACACCAATAACTACATACCCACTCACTGATTCTTAGGTCTACACACACACATCCACTCACTCACCCGTACAGTCACTCATACTTATGGTCACTCAGTACAGGACTATCATATGCACTCTTACTCCTATATAGACACTCAAACACCGCCACTCATCCATAGAGGTACTCACACACCTAGTCAGTCATGCAAATAATTAAACACACTGCCATTTACTCACCTATACAGTTATACACACACCAGCTCACTTAATCATACAAATACTAGCACATTGTTACGCTCTTATACAATCACTGATACAAGCACACACTCATCCATACAGCCACTCTCACAATAACACACTCTCACTTATAGCCATTTAAATACTCTAACACACATATATACTGCCTTTCACATATGTAGTTACACACACATGTACCACTGGGACATACATTCACTCACTAACACACTGTTACACACACTTACCCACCCATACAGTCTAGCACAGATGCACTCTTGAAACCATCCACCCAGTGAATCACCCACTCACACATCTATGCACAGTCGCACACACCCCATCCACACAAACACTCAGGCACCCATACAGATACTCAGACAACAAATCAATAACTCTTATAGACACTCATGTTGCTGTTCACAAACCCATGCAGCCACTTACACAGCAACAGACAGATACAGACATTCACCCAGTTTAGTCACTAACCCATGCATTCAGTAAGATACGTTTAATCACTCACTTATAGAATTAGTCACGCACCTACTAAATCATCCATACACACACTTATACACCCACTCATTCTTTAATACGCCTTTCCCTATATATATTAAAAATATTTAAACTTTACAGAAACACACAGTCACTGGATGATGTCATCAGTGATGTCATTTGAGATGTCATCAGTGATGTCATCAGTGATGTCACTGACCATGTCATGAGTGATGTAATATGTGACGTCATCAGCAGTGCATTGCGGGGCGCGAGTTATAGTTAGCTGAACTAACTATAACGGGGGAATTTCACGGGTTTTGTACGAGTGCAATGTCCAAGTAACTATAACTGTCCCTAAAACCTATGGTTTTTTCAGTGAATATATATATATATATATAGTAAATACACACATATAAATAGATATGTTTGGTAAAAAATGTACAGGTAAGTACAAACACTTTTTTGGTGTGTACATATACATATATATGACATGGTGCGTGAGAGGGAGGCAGCTACAATGGAGAGGTTCTCTGATACCCTCCCGGTGACATCTAGTGCCATAGTAAGAAATACTGCAAGTACAATTGACACAAACTCCGTAAAAAACAAATTCAAAATACTTGGAAAAAAGATGCGTATGTAACAGAGCAAGTGGTGGGAGTCCCGATCACTTCAAAGATATATCGACGTAGGAAGAATCCCAAGAGGTTTGCGGATTCTCACTGCCCCCACCTATGAAGACCCCAACCCGGATTTAATGCGCGAATGGGCAGAATGTAATCTAGAGTCCTCGCGCAAGCTGACTTTGATTTTAATAAAATATGCTGATATTGACCGGGCACAGCTACTCAAAGAAATTGACGATATCAATGAAGAGCTGGATAAATTGGGGGAAACTGAGGAAATAACTAAACTACGTAGAGAAATGCTAACGAGACTCAAAAAAGAAGAAGACAAAATGAAAGAGCGAAAGGCGTATAAATTCCTGAGAGACAAAAATGATTATAAGTTAGGGCAAATCTTTACTTTCGCTAAAAAGTACGATGCTCTAAGGGTATCTAAATTCAAAACGACACAGTGCCCTACAACTTTGACCTCAAAGAGGGTAGGACCTATGAATAAGACATCTCAATCGGATCTCAGCTCAGCAGGGGGCAGCGAATCCGAGTCAGAAATGAGAAATCCCCCAAGTGAACAACAACGTGTCAAACCATCACCAGGCGAAGAATTACATTTTTTATGTCTAGAAAGGAGGCAAACCCTCCGACCAAGACTACCAAGGAACAACGCAGAACAGCCGAAAACTTCAGGCGAAGGCAGAGGCGCAAAGCCGATAGAAAGCGCTACAAATGCCAACAAGAAAAGAGGACGAGGTTATTGGCAGAGGAGATAAACGAAAATGAAATTGAAAAAGTTAACAATACTGTAGTCAACTTATCTAAAATACAACTAACACCAGATGAACTGAGAATACTAAGTCTAGGTTTATCATATTCGCCAGCAAACTACTTCAACTATGCATCGGCGAGGATGGATCTTTACAAAGGAGTCAGAAAATTAAAACTTAAAAATATCATATGCTATTGGGAAATAGTGATCAAAAACAACAAAGCGTGGTAACTACAGAACCCACGATGCCCCTTAACCTTACTCAATCAGACCTTCCTCTTTTGCGAGAAATGGAAGAACTTTGGAATGGAGATGAAAGTCGACATCATACTATTAGTGGGACCACTACCAGTACATTAAGGAATGGCACTCCAGCTCAGCTTACACCGTTCAAGCCCAAATCCACCTTTAACCCAATCGCCCCTCGTGATTCAATTGATGTGTTCCATGAGTCAGTCGTTACACGTATTAAAAAATTGAACAAAACTGTACTTATGTCCAAAAGAAAATTCAATAAACAAGATCAGCAATATAACTGTTTGATAAACAAACTACAAAAGGACAACACTATTGTTATACGCAACAGCGACAAAGGTGCGAACATAGTCATATGGTCGCAAGAAGATTACAAAAGCGAAGCATTTAGCCAACTGAACGGCAGATCATGTTACAGTCGGAGTAATATGGCCCACCTAAAATCCACACATCAAGATTACTACAACAAATTGGTGATTTGGAAGAGAAACAAACTGATAAGTGAAGAAGAATACATGTTTCTCAAGAAAGACAATCCCACTACTCCATCGATATACTTTATCCCAAAGATACATAAAGATAATATCAAACCTCCGGGTCGACCTATTATTACAGCTAGAGAAGGATTGCTGGAAAATTCATCCAAGTATGTCGACTACTTTTTACAGGACTATGTCAAAACCTTGCCCTCTTATGTTCGCGATACCAGCGATTTTATCAGAAAAATCAAGGACTTTGCTTGGCAGGATGATTATTTGCTGGTGGCTTTAGATGTCACCTCGCTATACACCAGCATTCGACACGAAGATGGAGTGAAAGCTATTCAATTTTATCTGTCACAACGAGCTCCACAATATAAAGAACATAGCAACATGCTTGTTGAAATGGTGAAGTTCTGTCTGAACAATAACATTTTTATGTTTAACAACTTGTTATATCAACAGACAAGAGGGGTGGCCATGGGGGCCAGCTTCTCTCCCAGCTATGCATGTCTTCACATGGGCTGGTGGGAGGAGCTGGTCCTCAAGGTTGAACATGGGCATTTTGTGGACAGCAATATAAAAATGTGGCTCCGCTATATTGATGATCTCCTTGTTATATGGCATGGTACAAAAGAAAAAGCAGAAGAGTTCATAACCAAGATCAATTCCAACAGGTTAAACTTACACTTTGCAGCAACCATTAGTAAGATCGCAGTTAATTTTCTGGACACACAGGTCTATATACACAATAACACAATTCAGACCCGTCTATACAGAAAGGAGACAGCGGGGAACTCCACCTTACATGCTGGTAGTTCACACCCCAAACACCTGATCAACAGCATACCGTATGGCGAAATGCTACGTCTCAGACGGATATGCAGTAATGAAGCAGATTTGAGAATAGCCCAGGAGAACAGCAAATCTAGATTTTTGGAGAGGGGATATTCTCGTAAAATTATCAACAGAGCTATATCCAAATCTATGATCTCAACTAGAGAAGCACTTTTGAGAGATAGACAACTTGACAAAGTCTTTCAGGACAGGATAACATCTGAGACAGTCCATGACACGAAAGAATTCAGAATTATCATGGGATATAGCAGACAACATAAATCTATCCACAAAATAGTACAATCAAGCTGGCCATTGGTCCTAAACGATCCAGTGATTGGACCTCTACTGCCGCAGAGGGTGTCCATCACTTACAGTAAAGCCCCATCTATGAGGGACAGTTTAGTAAAGACTAACCCTGAGATCATCGAAAATTTTAATTGGCTTCAAACACACAAGGGATTTTTTAAATGTAAAACATCCAAAGCATGTATACATGGCATTAACAAAAACACGTAATCCACCCCATTTAGCAATAGGGAATACAAAATTCAAAAGCTATTAACAGGTAAAACTGAATTTGCCGTTTATGTACTGATGTGCCCTTGTGGCCTCAAATATATAGGCAGCACAAAACTGCAAGTTCACAAACGAGTATTACAACACCTACGCGCAATCACTAATCAGGATAATACATATCCAGTAGCTCGACACTTTAGGGAATTCCATAAATCTAACAACAGAGAACTCAGCTACTTTGTGATTGACGCTATCCCCCCTAGCAGAAGAGGTGGAGACAGGGAACACAAGCTCAGAAGACTAGAGACCAGATATATTTTACAACTTGATACTAAACACCCGGGAGGTCTCAACGTTACTGAAGATTTATACACGTGCCTTTAATGTATCTTAATGTATTTTAATGGGTTGTGCAAATTGTTTTTCTTCTTTCAACAGCTGCTATTCAATTTTAGATATACAGTTTTTAGACGATTTTATGAGACTGGTTTATGATGCAACATATATGTGATATTTATGTATCTTATTTACATCTATAACTTCAAAGTATATTTATATGTTTATTTATGGAACCTATATTTATTGTATATTTATATATATATTGATATATGGAACCACATACATTTAATGTGGATCATAGTATATGCATCTCCACATAGCAGATATTATTTAGTCACTGACCCTTGGGAGAGATTATTAGACATAGCACCTTGATAACCCATGAGACAAGATCCCGTTTGTGTACCCTCCAAAGTTGAATGACAATATGAGATTGAAACTGATTATTCATAAGGATTTGCCTTTCAACCACATAGACTATAAAAGATAATAATCACCACTTACCATCCCAGCAACAGTTCCTATATTGCAGTAATATTTTATATAGATAGATGTTGATCCACGGAGTATAATTTATTCTTTTTCCCTATCTCAAGGAATATTGTTTTTGCTTGCAGATCACAATTGTTTTATGTTTAACTTTTTTAAATTCACGTCACGATAGCACTTTAACACTTCATATTAAATAGATCCAATGATCATTCTGTAAAAACACATATGTTCAGCACACAAGATCAGAGAGGATTCATCCTCAGTATCACAGAGCAATGTTGCTACAAGAGTCTGTGCAGAGCATAGTGATCATAGGCATGTTTGATACATTGAATTTGTATCTGGATTCAACCTGTACATACTGGGGAAATATGGATACAGGAGTTAGACATTAATTGCTTATTAGCCATATTATATGATAATGCAATGGATACATGACACACCTGAGAACAACAATAATATATTTATTTGTTTTTAAATCCATGTATTTTACAATGAATTTCCTCGGTACAATTGAGTGTATTTAATATTTCTTCGATGTCTATGAATTTTAATGTCACGTGATGTTCACGCCTTAGGCACTGTCACTTTAAAAATGCCCATAAGTCCAAACCACCATGTCATGTGAACAAGGCTCGCGTGAGCCGAAACGCGTTATGACGACTTTGGAGTAAAAATATCTTTTTGCACTTATCTTGGGTCCGTGTCCGTTCTTGGAGCCATCCACCTGATGACGGAAAGAAAGTGATATACATATATATATATATATATATATATATATATATTCCACCAATTTGTCCGTGGTGACGCGCTCTCTCTCACAGAGGGTGTCGGTGTCGAGGGTGGACTGGCCCTCGTAAATTCTTAATCACCAAATTATCCAGCCAAGGATTTCACCGCACACCAAGGGAATCTTATTCAGACTTTTATTTGCAAACGTGCAGAATATCCCACAACCACCACATATATATATATATATATATATATATATATATATATATACATACATGTATATTTATGTATTTTTTTATATATATTTACACATGCATAAATACATATGAATGTGTGTGTGTGTAGATACGTATATATACATATATATAGTAAATACATATCAAGGAAATATATATCCTTGAAACTCCCATACCCACTAGCCACTCTAAACCCTACAAAATTCCCCTGCCATCCAAAAACCCATACCCACCCTAACCCCTAACATTTCCCTTGCCACCCAAAAACCTATAGCCACCCTAAACCCTATAATTACCCTTGCCACCCAAAAACCCATACCCACCCTAAACCCTAAAATTGCCATTGCCACCCAAAAACCCATACCCACCCTAAACCCTAAAATGACTCTTGCCACCCCAAAACCCATACCCACCCTAAACACTAAAAAGTCCCTTGCCACCCAAACACCCAAACCCACCCTAAACCTTACAATTACCCTTGCCACCCAAAAACCCACACCCACCCTACACATTAAAATTACCCTTGCCAACCAAAAACCCATACCCAATCTAAACCCTAATAAAAATACTCATCCTAAACCCTTTTAAAAAAAACTTTCCCTATTCACTGAAAAAATCAAAGGTTACAGGGATGTTATAGTTAGGCTTAACTTTCACTCGTACAAAACCAGTGAAATTCAGCAGTTATAGTTACCTGACCTAACTTTAACTTACGCCCACAATGCATTGCTTATGACCACACATATTATATTACTCATGACATGGTCAGTGACATCACTGATGACTTAATGGTGGAGGGGGGCTGCGCGGCCCCCCCTCCCTGGGCCGATTTCAGCCCTGGGGACCCCATCCCCCGGGACCAAGCCAGGTCTACCTGTGTTCCCTGGTCCCACCCTGGGAGCCCAGTGTGCTTTGGGACTGCAGGGGAACCTCAAGACTGCAGCAGTCCCAGCCGGCTCCCCACCTCCTGCGGGAGCCAGCATTGCTGTAGCACACAGGGAGCTGCTGGAAATGCAGCTTCCTGCCTAGGAGAGCAATAGTTTCATCTCTTTCCCTGCCCGCATGTCTGCGGGCAGGGAAAGAGATGAATACTTCGCTTCCAGCAAGCAGTAGCATTTTAACAGCTCCCGCCTGCTGGAAGTGGAGTGTTTGATTTTGCTTGCTGGTTGCTGTCACAGCTCCTGCCAAGCAAACAGCTATGTCCCGGGGGATGGCCACCCCGGGACATAGCAGGAGCTGGCCCTATGGGGTGGTGGTCCCCAGGGTCATTATTGGCTCCAGGAGGGCAACTGTGCGGCCCCCTCCTTTGTTCTGCACGGACTGGCTTTGGGGAGGTGGTGGTCCCCAGGGCCGTGTATGGCCCGGGAGGGAGCTGCTTTGCCCCCCTCCTTGTTTTATTTTTGCATTTGCCCCGGGGAGGTGGTGGGGCCGGGGGACCTCGCGGACCCCCACTATATTCTTTAATTTAGCCCAGAGGAGGTGGTGGTCCAATAGCCCTAGGAGAGGGTCCGTGCAGCCCCACTCCTTTTTTAAAAAAAATAAAGCCCCGGGAGATGGTAGTCCCTGGGGTGGTCCGCCGCAGCCTCCCAGTATATCTGTATATAGCCCCAGGGAGGTGGTGGTCTCCGGGGCATAAATATGCCCTTGAAGGGGGTTCATGTGTGCACCTTTCATTTATTTAAAAATACTCTGCATGCCCCCGGGACCTGGCCCACCCTGGAGCTTCTTGAAAAATAAGCACGGGATACCGCGCTTATTTTCATTTTTCAAATCACGTTGAATTTCGCTGTGAATTTAAAAAAAAAATTGCTTTCTTGCCCTGCCGGGGTCCCTCTGTGACCTCAAGACCAGGGGTACGGGGTTAGGGTATTTTTACCCTGACCCCTTCTCTTTTTTTTTGCTGTTTTTTTGGGACTGGACTGAAGCCGAGTTCCAAGATGGCTGCCAACACTTCCTGGTTGAGGTGTTGTCAGCCAATTCGAGCTCTGCAGATCTCTCACGAGCTCATTATTATTCATGAAAACTTCACCGTAGCAGATATTAAAATTTAGTTTTCCTTTAATTTCTCAAAAACTACTGAACGGATTTACTCCAAATAACTGAAAGCGTAATCTGCGAACAAAAAGCTACCTTTCTGCCAAATTCAGTGTAATTCCGGCCAACGGTTCGGGCTGTAGTCGTATTCGAAGCTCCTACGGGAATTAACATGGGAAACGCATTTTATTTTACCCCCCCACCTTTTTCTCGCCCCCAGCTTGACAGATCTCCACAAAGCTTTCTATGCACAATTAGAATTACTGGGGCACTTTGTCTGGAAAATATTGTGAAGATTCGTCAAAGGGCGCCAAAGACACAGGCAAGTCAAAAAACGTTTTTTCTATGGAAACATGTCCTAACTATAAGTATCTGTATGTATGTGTCTATATATATATATATATATATATATATATATATATATATATATGCTACTACCGTGACCAAGAACGTGAAGTTCGAAACGCGTAGGGAGGAGAAGAGCTTTTGCTGAATTAAAACCTTTTTAAACTGCTAAGGTGTGTGCCACGTTTCATTGTTTTGTTGGATCATATTATTGCGGAGAATGGTCTTCGCTCCGCCGTGAGCACCGGCTGTGAAAGTGTTCCCTCGTGTGGAGATCAAGTTGTTTTGAATATATATATATATATATATATACGCTTAGTACACACATTTAAAACGCAACCCATACCCACCCTGAACATGCCCACCCTAAACCCTTTCAAAAAACAAAATTGATGTCAAGTCATGCGGCCTGGTATAGTTATATGCATTGTAAAATCCTGCGTGGTAAAGGTAATGCGTGGTAATGGCCGCGTTGAAATGACTAAATGTGTCACGATATATGCTTGTGGCCTCAGATTATAGTAAGAATGTATCACTGCCCAAGCATGCTGCGCCAAGCAAAGGCATTTTTATCATGTAAATATGACAACTTGTTTAAAGAGTAATTGGTTCTCCAGCTGTAGGCTGTTCGTTCCATCCTGCTTTCCCAAGCTTTCTATATATCTAATTGTGCTAATAGTTCCCCTAGGTAAGCTCCCCGGGAGTTTACTTGTTTTTTTCCCCATTTGCGGCTCGATCTCAAGACAGCCTAAGTTGTTCAGGGATCCGCTCTTTGAGGCCCGAAGTCTCCAGCACAGTTTAATGAAGGTGTTCATGCTTTGAAATTTTTGATTTTTACGGTCAAATTCCAGAAGGACCTGAGATGGAGATGTTGCTTACAGCAGGTTAGATACCACTTTATAGGCATTTATTTGTAACTGGTTTAGAATATCTATCTCTTTACCACACAAGATTTCCAGACCATATGCCAAGGAGGGTATGAATTGTGCTGCCATTATGGCCAGCAGTGATAGAGATTCTGTTCATTTGCACCCATAGTGCTGCCGACTTACTGCTATAAAGTGTGCGCCTTCAAACTTTCAAGCTACTTCAAAACGTTTGTTCTCTTTGTCATTCCTTGTGTTATGGTGGGGCTGCCACTCAGCGGTATTACAGGACTCGCATATCACTGTTGCCAGGGAGTAGGGTGAAGATGGCCATAGTGCTACCATCTTCCCTCCGTGTTTCCATGGCTAGAGTAACAGTGGATTTGGGTGGCTTTGAGAGTCAGCCATCCATCTAGCAGAATGGAGCTCTCTACAGTTGCTCCATATCGCTGTGTGCAGTAGAACAACTTAAAGTTGACACTACCACCTTCCTTAGTATTCATACCTGAATACTTGAATACTCCTGAATAATTAATACTCCTGCGGTAATGACGGGATGTATGCGGGGCAGATAGAAGTTTATCTGCCACTCTCCAAAGATTAAGGACAGAGTCCGGGAGAAGGTCGGCTTAGTCGCCATGGTGTGGTTGGAACATCCAGGTGGGTCCTGCATACTGTGCAGCCTTGTTTGAAGGTGATACTGTCTGAGACTTGTTTTTTTACCACACAGTGAATACGTATACGAAAGTCTAATCTATTTGAAAGTGCAGCCAAGGGTGTGGAGCCTATGCGAAGACTCCCTGTGTAAAGTAGCCTGTATTAGAGAGTCCTTGGGAGGTAGTGGATTTGAAAAGACGTATCCTGATTAGACTTTATATATTTAGAGAGAGAGAGAGAGAGAGAACATGAACCACCAATGGGCTCCCTTAATTAGACAGAAGTGCAGGGGCATAACGCAGTGCTGAAGGGCCTGTGTTACGCCCCTGCCGGAATGCTGAATGACTGTGACCTGATATTTATTGAACTGGGGGACATGAAGTAATGCTTCAATATGGACAGACAGGGAGAACTAATGAATGAGCATTCAAATAGACCCTACGTCCTAGAGAACATATTTATTAACGAAGTGCAAACTCTACCTTTATGCATGCGCTTCGGGCACTTTTTGAAGAAGCCTTGGTAGCTGTTGATGCGCATGCACGCTCTCTCTCTCTTTTTAGATCGAGCATTCAAGACCTCTTGTATATACTTTAGTATATACTTATATGTGTATGTACTTTGTGGGCTCTGGAGATCAGCCCTAGGACTTGTCTGCTTCCGCTTAGGGACTGT
Source organism: Calotriton arnoldi (assembly GCA_963921515.1). Classification (NCBI taxonomy): domain Eukaryota; kingdom Metazoa; phylum Chordata; class Amphibia; order Caudata; family Salamandridae; genus Calotriton; species Calotriton arnoldi. Next base: position 108,659 of record CAWUFW010010334.1, read on the forward strand.
TCAACTGCCTCTATTTAACTGTCTTGATAGAAAACGACTGGTAGAGGTCAGTAAAACACCAGAATTGCTTTCTGCTTGTTCAACTGCCTCTATTTAACTGTCTTGATAGAAAACGACCAGTAAAGGTCAGTAAAGTACCAGAATTGCTTTCTGCTGAGGGACTTTCTTTTTTTAATTTTTCTGGCAACTGCCTCTATTTAACTTTCTTGATAGAAAACGACCAGCAGAGGTCAGTAAAATACCAGAATCACTTTAGCATTCTCTAGATTCCAGTCCATAGAAATTGTCTTCCACGAGCACCCGTAGACAATAATATTTTTTTCAAATCTTGTATTTTCAGTGATATGACCATCGAAGGCCCTGATTTTATATTAAAAACGGATCTTTGGACTATACCATTTCCTGCTGAAAGGCAATATTTCTCTCCATGTGTTCCCATGCCAGGCGTGTCACGCAGTTTGGTTCTTCGTTTCCCTCCATGTGAAAGAACAGTAGATGTTTCTGCACCCAGGCTAATGTACTGCATAGCTAATTACATATAAGGTCCCAAAGGCGAGACCGATTGCATTGCAAATGCTTGTTTCCTTTCTCTCTCTCTCTTTTTTCCTCTCTCGTGCATACAAAGCGGCAGCAGCATCGTTAAAGCTCTTCGCTTTCAAGCTCTCTTCTCATTACTGTGATCTGCTGTGGGGCTGTAACATAATTAGCCCGAGTTAGCCAGGCGGCCTGAAGGACTTGTCTGCCTTGTAATGCTGCTGGGATGGTACGTTAATAGTGATGTCTGCTGAGCTTTTCTCAAAAGATGATTCACAGCCGATAGAGACCTCCAACTATGTGATTATAGCCCGAGGACTTCGCCACCTGTTTCAGTACTGATGCGATGTTAAAACTTCCCTCTAAACCCTAATTGGGAATCCTAGAATCTAAAGAGGAGATCAAGAGAGAACAAACGCAGCACAGAAGGTAACTGCCAATTGTATGAGGTGGACTTTTAAAAACCGCTTAAAAGTGAAATGATTGTCGTTTTAGATTAAAAGGTGAGGCATACCTAGAAGCCAAAGCGGAGGAGGTGTGTCGCCTGCTTCTGCTTTCATGGAATCTAAGGCGATGATGTAAGACAGTCCCTGCTGATTGTCATTTCGGTTTGTAGACCTACACTTTTTGGCTGTGTGAAACTGGTAGCCTGGCAACCAGCCTAAGCATCGAGAGCAGGAGTTACATGATCAAACCAGATGCCAGACAGATGCCAACTAGCCAATTTCTGTGACTGCTACGGCCGTTGTCTCTCTGGAACCACTGAAGCCAGATGCTGCTGTGAGCTACCAGGGGCTTAGCTTAGTCAAAAAGGTTAGAGGGGTGTCAAATAGATAACAAACATTTGCAATGCGATTGATCTCGCATTTGTGAAAGTTAGAGCTATTGGTGTTGTAAATGACTATGTTTTTTACTTAGCCTGCATTTTACTTACTGTAGAGGAGAGCGGTGCAAGTGTTTAACATAGGGTGACAGAATTTTAAAGCCAAAATCCGGGACATTTCACAAAAATAGAAGAAGGACTACAATTTTACTTCAAGCAAGCGCACAGTTTGACAGCGCTCATCAGCTGAGAATTACAGAACAGGCAGTAAGAACATACATAAAATGCAATTATTAAGCCCAGTAGCTTGCCTGTTAATTAACAAAAACCAGGAGGGAGGAGGCAACTGCAGTCGAAGAGAGGGAGAAAACGAAGAGGAGGAGGAGTCAGCTGCAGCGGGGGAGAGGGGGAGAGGGAGCAAGCATAGCTGTGTGCAGTTCCTGAGCTTAAAGAAGCATAAAGGGAAAAAAGAGTGCTCCGAAACTAATAAATAACATAACGAGTAACAGCTCATTTAACAGGGGCAGTCCTTATGGGGGGTTACAAACATACAAAAAGAGGGACTACTGAGCTTATTGACCAATGAAAAGCAGCCATTTAGGAAAGACAGGGAAGGTAGCTGTAATGATGTATGTATTCTTGTTAGTTAATGGAACGGTACGATACGCAGTATTCTTGTGATTGAATACGTACCGTGTCGCCTGTGCCACAATAACATGTATTCTCTTAAATGTGTATGCACATGAGGCAGTTTCTTGTCGGCGAGTTTGGAGTGCATTTAACGACAGATGCATTCTGATCTTCGTCAAGGAGAGACGCACTCCCATGTTGTCTGGATTGATACTGCAAATAAACTTATTTCAACAATATTGGATTTCGCATGGATTACTACTTTACATTTGGCGACGTCTGAGGAACTTTCTCACGCATTTTCCAGATTTTCACCATTTTTGTGCAACTCGGCAAAGAAAAGAAGTGTCTCAAATCCTTCGGTACCTCTGTAGTTCATTTCTACAGCATTCAAGAAGTTGGAATTCGCCTCGTTGTCTCGGATCTCTGCTTTTCCTTTGGTTTCACTCCTTGTGCTCCGATACCTCTGCCCGCATCATTTGAAGGATGTTAACATTCCTTCAACGCTGACACCATCTCGCAATAGACGTTTGGTGACCATCTTGGATTGGGTAACCCGGCATAATCTCTTACTTCCTCGTTTGCCTCCGCAGCCGATTAGCTGAAGCAACGAGTGAATCATCATTGCTGTTAGCCTTTTGTGCTTATTTTGGCAGCAAATTTTGAAGGATTCAATTTGCATTTGCAACTTGTGGTAAGACTATCCATAAAATTATTATTATTGTGACTGTTGCAACTTATCAAGCTCTTTACAAGTGTTTGCAACTCTGTATGAGACTATTTATTTTTACTTAAAGTCAATTTTTAATTAGACTTGTCTTCAAACCAAAATATTGTACAACTTACTCAGTTCTTGCCTGTTCCTGGCAAACCAAAAACACCCTGGAAAATTTGGTTTCGTTCATTTGAGAACCACCTTGTTGCCATTGATGCCGAAGAATACTCTCCCAGAAGAAAATTGGCAATTCTCTTTAGCTATTTAGGCACTGAAGGGCAACAGATTTATGATAACTTACCTGTGGCTATTCCTCCAACGGGTGATGGCGATGGATGGAATATTTTTACAGATGCAATACAAAGACTCAACAAGAAGTTCTTAGATCAACCAAGTGTCATTCTTGAGAGATTTAATTTCATGAAGAGAAAACAAGACCCTAACGAATCTGTTGAGGAGTATATATCTGCTTTGAGAAATCTTGCTGCTAATTGCAACTTTGGAGCTGCACTTGATACTTATTTGAGGGATCAATTTGTCTATAGCTGTCACTACAAAAAAAATCCAGGAACGTATTTTAAGCTGCAGAGATCCTTCCCTCGCCGAGGTCATTGACATGGCTAAAAGCATTGAAAGAGCAAAAATTTCCTCAAAATGCATTTCTGTTGACAATTTTTCTGCTGTTAATTTAGTTCAAGAAGATTCAATTAATGCTGTTTCTTTTAAAAACAAAAGTTTTAAATAGTTTCAAAAGAAACCAAATACAAATATTGCCACAGTCCCCCGCATCCGGAAAACGACCGCCGGCGGCAGATCCTTCTCCCACCTCGCCGCCAAGACCTGGAACACCCTCCCCACCAACCTCCGACAGACCCAAGACCTACTGGCCTTCAGAAGACTCCTCAAGACCTGGCTCTTCGATCAGTAGCAGCACCACCCCCCTCTTCCCCCAGCGCCTTGAGACCCTCGCGGGTATGTAGTGCGCTTTATAAGTGACATGATTGATTGATTGATTGATAGATGTGGTTCTAGGTCACATCTTGGTAACAGCCCTTTATGCCCTGCATTGGGTAAAAGATGTGCAAAATGTAATAAGACAGGTCACTTTCTATCGGTCTGTAAGAGCAAGGGTGTTGTTCGTGTCAGCTCTATTCAGACTAATGATTGGAATGGTGCAAGTTCTAGTGAGCATGAAGTATGTGAGCAAGATGACTTTCAAATGTTACTCTTGACTGTTGATGTTGATGTACCAAACTCTCATGCTGTTAAAGTTAAAGGTCCTTTTTTGAAGTTACTTTAGGTGATCTTGTACTAGGGATGGTGGCAGACTCAGGGGCCCCGGTGACAGTCATTTCTGATCGATTTTTTTAGAGATCATTGGGGCATAAAAGTCATGCTTGAACGTACAGATATTATTCCAAAGGCTTATAGAGATAAGGAGATTGATATGCTCGGTTTCTTCTTTGAAAATGTAACTTGCTTGGGCAGGAACGTTTACACCAAAGTTTATGTAGCCATTAAAGGAAAAAATATTGTGGGGTGGCCCTTTAAGTTAGTACCCGGATCAGATAACCCTGTACAACTTAATGATGTTTCCATTTCTTTGATTTCTGAATCTGAAGACACTGATGTACAAGAGATTTTAACTGAATTCTCTGAAGTTTTTAGCTATAGTATTGGCAAGATTACAAAATTTGAACATTTGATTAAACTAAAACCAAATGCCATTCCCATCTGTCTTAAACCCAGATCTATACCATTGAGTGTAAGGAATGATCTCAAGATATTGCTTGATAACTTGGTGTCAGAGGGTATCATTCAGTCCACTGACTCTTCAGAGTAGATCAGTCCCATAGTGGTAGTTCGAAAAAGGGAGGACATCCGTCTGTGTGCGGACTTGCGCAATTTAAATAAAAATATTCTAATAGACGGCCACCCTTTGCCAAAAATACAAGATTTGGTGACAGGTATTAGTGGTTCAGAATTTTTGACCCTGTTAGATCTTCGCTCAGCGTATCATCAAATTCCCCTGGCTTCAAAATCTACTGATTTGACTACTTTTGTAACACCCTTTGGTGCGTACAAATTTTTAAGATTACCGTTTGGCTTGGCCTCTGCGGCCAGTGTATTTAAAAAATTCATGGACCACATACTTCAGGGAATTGAGGGTGTACAGGCATACCAAGACGATGTATTGATTTATTCCAACACCAAATCTGAACACATGCTCATCCTAAAAAAGGTTTTAACAGTGTTTAAAAATGTTGGTATAACTTTAGGAAATGAAAAATGCAAATTTTTTGTTCAATCACTTGTCTACCTTGGGCATACCATTTCAAGGTCAGGAATCAAACCTACATTTTCACTCAGACAAGCCATCACACTAGTTCCCAATCCTACAGACAAGGACACCTTAAGGTCATTTTTAGGCATGATTGAATATTATTCTAGATTCATTGCTGGTTATGCTCAAATAGTTCAACCCCTACGCGAGTTGCTTAAAAAAACCTCTGTCTTTTGTTGGAATGACGCTGCTGAATTAGCCTTTATCAAAATCAAAAGGTTGATTATGGATGCCCCTGCACTGTCATCATTTTCACCTGGTCAGAGATGTTTTATTTCTGTTGATGCTAGTCAACACGGACTGGGTGCAGTATTGTGTCAATGGGTTAATGGAAAAGAACATACGATTTGGCTTTCTTCTAGATCCTTAAGCGTTGCTGAAACCAATTACAGCACCATAGAAAGGGAGGCCTTAGTTTGCTCTTGGGCTGTAGAAAAATGTAAAACCTTCATTTGGGGCACATCTTTTGACATATACACAGACCATAGGCCTCTACTACATCTTTTAAATGGTAATGGTACAGGAAAGGCCTCCGCGAGATTGGTTCGCATTTTGTCTCGCTTACATGAATATAATTTTATTATTAAGTACATTCCAGGTGGACATAATGTAAGAGCGGACTGTTTATCCAGGCTACCATTGAATGACAACACCACAAAGAGTAAATTTGATGAGGTGGAATGTGTAGTGGGCAACATTGAGGACTTGTTTGCGTCACGAGCATGTTTTTCTTACAAAGACTGACTTGATGCTTATGACAAAGACAATGTACTACTGTCTTCAAAGAACATGGTAGTCAATAGTTGGCCCAAAATACGTTCTTTACCTGCTCCTTTGAAATCTTTTGCTCAAATATCAGATTAACTATCGATAGTAGATAATATTCTCATGCGGGGAGACTTATACATACCTCCGGTCTCGCTCTGCTTTAAACATTTCCAAATGGCTCATGCAGGGCATTTAGGAATTGGATGTACTAGTAGGAAATTAAAGGAACACTATTGGTGGCCTGGTTTGGACAAAGAGGTTTCTTAATGGGTCAATGATTGTCAGACATGTCTGGTTTCGGACAAACATTGGAGAACTGTCAAAACACCCTTATACAATGTACCCATTCCAAATGAAGCCTGGTTGAAACTGGCTCTTGATTTTGCTGGACCTTTTGATCTACTACCGAATGATAAAAGATACCTTATGGTGCTTATAGACTACTTTTTTAAGTGGGTAGAATTTGAATTTACTAACACACCTGACTCTGGGTCAGTTATCAAATTTCTGTCCAGGGTATTCAATTCTGAAGGATTTCCCAAAGAATTAGTAACTGATAATGGCACGCATTTCACGTCAGGCAAGATGAAGGACTTCCTCACTCATCATGAAATAAAACATCTCAGAGTAGCGTTATACTCGCCTTCATCCAATGGGCTTGTTGAGAGAATGAACAGATTCATTAAAGAAGGAATCCAATCTGCTTTATCTTGTAACTTACCTGTTGAAGATTTCTTAAAAAAGAATGTTTGGTCATATCGGACCACTCCTCATTCCACCACAAGAATTTCTCCGTTCAGGTTGCTTAGAAAAAGGGATCCCAAAGGCAACATATGCCCTGATTGGCTGAAACAATTAAAAGAACAGACTGTTCCATGTATTGCTTGTAATGATAAACACATTTTGAGAGAAAATATTTCACGTCAACAAATGGTACAAAAACGTAACTTTGATTCCAAATATACAAGTGTAGGTCCTGACTTTCAAATTGGTGATTGTGTAATAGTTAAGAAACCCAACAGAGTTATGAAAGGTGCATCTACATTTTCAGACCCTGTTCAAGTCTTGAAAATAGCTAAAGGCTCTCTTTCTGGATAAAAAGGGGTGGTGGAGTAAAAGAGTTGTGGTCAAAGTGTCTCAAGAACAGGCAGCTAAGATTTTGGTCACTAAAAATTCGAATGATCCAGATACTGACTTTGACTCTTACTTGATGTTGGGTACCCTGGCTTGCAATGAATGCAGTCTCCTGATCCTGCTCAGCTCAGGGTGTTCCAGTCCTGTCTCTATGCAGGCTGAAAATATAGGTGATTCTTCTATGCACATGAATGTTTCTCCTTGTTTAGGTACCTTGGAAGAGCAAGCATGTCTAGTTAATTCAAAGTCTTCTCACAATTGTCCTTTGCCTTCAAAATTTAAGGATTTTTAAATGTATTAAAGTTATTTTGAAAAGAAGGGGGATGATGTAATGATGTATGTATTCTTGTTAGTTAATGTAACGGTACGACACGCAGTATTCTTGCGATTGAATACGTACCGTGCAGCCCGTGCCACAATAACATGTATTCTCTTAAATGTGTATGCACGTGAGGCAATTTCTTGTCGGCGAGTTTGGAGTGCATTTAACGACAGATGCACTCTGATCTTCGTCGAGGAGAGACGCACTACTGTGTTGTCTGGATTGAGACTGCAAATAAACCTGTTTCAACAATATTGGATTTTGCATGGATTACTACTTTACAGTAGCCAATTAGAAAGATAGGAGGTGCTTAAAGCCCATATTCCAGGCACCTCAGGTCTCAAAGAGACAGCGCATGCAGTTAAAATGACAATTTGACCTTTTGCAAGCTGAAGTGGAACGGTTTTGCTCAGAGAGCTTTCTGTCCAACTTTTGTTACATGCATGCACTAGATGACAGCTAGGGGATGGAAGCACTGGTTAATTTGTAAAAAAAAACTAAGTTCTGGTGCTCTCGCCAGGAGGCGGCTTACACAAGCCCATTTCTCCTGTTACCGCCACCTGAAACAAAACCAACTACTAACCATGAAAGTGTGGAAGAGCCTGTGGCGTAATGGCCAGAGACCTGGGGAACCAGGTTTGAGTCTCGGCGTTGGCCCCTATCCTGTGATTCTGGGCAAATCACTTAATCTCCCCATGCCTACCGTAAATGAATCTGTCCGTAACTGGTGCTCATGAAAAGCGCCGGTGTAGATGATTAAGTGCTGAGCACTGAAAAACACAGGCTCAAATTAAGCACTGGATGGAAGTGATCTATAATACCACAGCACTAACAGTTTGTCAACAATCGAGTTCCTTCCCCAAATACACATCGATGCAAGACTTTGAAGGACTCTAATTTGTGCTCTAAATTGGAATGGAATGGAAGCCTATTTACAGGGTGCATGTTTGCCCAAACAGGCATCTTGGCGATAAAAGACAAAAAAGCAGAATCGGAACAGCTAATAGTAAGGGATCAATAACATGTAGAAAAGAATAGATATGTTTTAATGCTTTCCAGTAAAATGTATATATATATAAGAATGGATAGATTTGATCCCCAATGGTTATTATTCCCCAGCATAGGTCCAAAATGAATCTCATCCTGCCTTCTAGGCTGAACTTCATTATGCCTGGTACTGAGGACAGTAGCTAGAAATTAAAACTAAGACGCTTAAATGATTTAGAATGCCGAAATCACGGGCAGCTAGTGGGGATTTTTCCACACCCTGAAAGATCGTATACATTATGCCCAGGGCTTTATAAAACACCCTCTACTTGATTGGACGCCAATGTAAATTGATTCTAGCCTGTGAAACATGACCGTTTTTCTCAGTCCACATACTAATCTGCCTGCCTGAAACTACCTGACCGTGCAGAGGTTTAGGGAGAAACAGAGACTTTTCTTATTGGTATGAAGTTGACTGAAACAAGTGTATGAGACTGTTTGTGCTGCTTCCTAGAAAGCTGTTCATCTCGGGAAAGAACCAGTGACTTGACTTTTTAGGAAGATGAGGCCAAATGGAGTTATGCCACCTGGCCACGTGATTTCTTACCAGCAATAGCTCTGTCTTATCAGCATCAAGCTAAGGTTTTCACAGAGAAAGTTAATACTTGGTTTGACATCCAATGCCAGTTTCTCTCCACCAGTCAAATAAACAGTATCTCAACTATTTCTAGTTCCTAAGCCCCGCCCACTATCACGGATTTGGCATTGTGATACACCCAAATAGAGCCATACGAGTTGCTTTGTTTCTAAAGATACCTAGATGGGCTGACTCTTTTATTTAATTCTATACGCTCTGATGACTTCATTGCGTTTAACAGCTTATGCCAAAATGCATATGGGTCAGAGGTGCTCATTTGTCTTTCATACCTGGGATAGGGTTTTGTCACCTCAATGGTGTTTCATAAGGGGCAATCCCAGACCTACTAATGAAATAATAAAAAAATCACACTTCCATAATAGCAGTCTTTCATCACACGGACATCCTAACATCCTGTCCTGGTCAAATTTGAACATATTTTTGGGTTCAACACGACTAGCTCTTCTTCTATACACTTTTATAAATGTGCAGGGAGTTATTCTAGAAATGACTGAGCATTTTTTGAAAATCCTCTCTTCCACAAAAAAAACACCTTTTCAAATTATGAGAACATTTAATGAGATTCTTCGATGTTTTTTAAATTCTATTCGCCTTGCAAAAATATCTGAAAATGTAAAATAATTTAGCATCCTTTTAATATCTATCAAAAAGTCTTTTAAAAATCTCTGCACGCTTTAAAGATATTTCATGCACTTTTTAGAGATGCACCCTTGAAAATAATGTGATCACTTAATAAAAGCATGTTTCATGCACACATAGAGAATTCCTAGGGGCTATTTTAAAGAAATCTACATCTATTTTTGAAGAATCGTTGTGCACTAGAGGGAAACTTACAGCAATCATCAACAAAACAATGTTCTAATACTTTCAACGACTTGCACAATTTTAATTGTAATGAGACAAACATTGGATCAAATTTGTATTCTGTTTTTTTTTCTACTTAGAATATGGAAGTTTTGACTCATTTCTCAGAGAAATAAACCGATGTGTATTGTTTTGTTCAGACCAAAATAGCCTGTAGGTTTTGTTTTGAGGTCAACACATTTTGTTCAATCCTACATTTCAGTACCAATTCTGCATAGTTCAACGTAGACATTCTAAATGTGCCATTTTTGCCTGGCACATATTTGTCTTTTTTATACTGAATGATTGCTATAGATGCAAGGCATGGGTCATGCACCAAAGCATTTATGCAAAATGACTGACCATGGAAATAGTTAACGTACTATACTCATTATACCTCAGTTAGGGAATGATCCACAAAAAAGACACACTGGGGCAGACAGTGGCAATAACAGGAGGTAATGACCATTTTGATGGTCATCAGTTATATCATTAGTACAAGCAAAATGACAATAATGTCACCCCTTTTCGCCATCCTCTTTTTCTTTTGTCGGATATCTGTTTTGAGTGAGCTTTCATGGTGAGGGGAACAGCTGCCGTTACGGGCTTGATTCGAAGCAACCTAATTGGCTGACCTGCTCTTTAAATTCCAAGAAATTTGCTTGTCAATTATTTAAACATTTCTCCGTATGCTGATAAAATTCTGTTGCTTGCTTCCAGCGTACTTAGCACAGCAGTTTCACCAACAGGTAAACAACGTAAGAAGGGGATGATTTCAACATATCATTTACATAGCTTATTTCCGTCTGACTTGAGGGAATATGAGCTCAGTGCAAAACTCACACAGTGCTGCTCCTAGAAGCTCCACTTTATAACTGCACCTAATTAATCTCCCTTTTTTCAGTTGCACAAGTTGCACAAGTTCTGAGTCATGCGTACCAGTGACAAACAGAAACAAAACAAGAATGGGAGATTTTTCAGCAATGCATTCAATTGATGAAGGTTACAGTGCAAAGAATAAATAAACCATACTGACTTGGGGAGGGGGTGGGGGGAGGGCGGGAGGTGCAGAGAGAGAACAGAATTAGCCTGCAAGGAATTTGCCTCGCACTTTGTACCACTGCTTCTAGTAAATGGACAGACAGCCCGTTTAAAGAATGCTAAAACACAGTTTTAACTCTTTGTTCAGCCGAAGCAGCAGTTAAAGTAAGGATTAAGTTCAGAACAAAAACATTTATTTAAACTGGGCAATGCTGACTTCAACTTGTTACAGCTGCCTAAGTTTACAAAAATGAAATCAGCAGGAGGAATGCAACAGTGATTAGGAGAGGCGAGACCGCACCCCGGAATTCCAGGCCAGAAGGAATTAGAAAGAGTTTTAAATAATACATGATAAAGGTTACAGCAGAAATCGCATAGGATCCTCTAAAGGGGCGGGAGGCACGGCAGGGGAGACAGCAGTAACACAACTGTGGCATTAAGAGGAGGTGGGAGGAAGAATGCTGCATTTGAATGTAAGCAGCTAGGGTGCTGAAGCTGAACACACACAAACAGTAACAGAGCAGGAAGCCAAGAAAAAAATAGTCCTCCAGAGAATAGATAAAGAACCAGAGCAGAATGACAAGGTGCTAAGTCCCTGCTCTTTGGGAGGAACAAAAGAGAGAAAGGACGGACAAAGAGGCAGGACTGACCACTAGCAAGCAAGGATTTTTAAAAGACACTGACATAGACAAATGAAAAGCAATTGCAAGAAAGGGGATGGACTAGAAGTCCACAGACTCATTACAGCAGGTCTCGAAGAGACAGCGCATGCGCTGTCTTGCTCGACCTAAAAAGGTTAGAGGAGTGTGAGCCTTATTTCTCCCAACAAGCAAGGTGGTGTACCCAACTAAACTAAATTGGTGGGTGGCTGTGGCATGGGGGAGAGGGTGTCATGGGCCAGGTTTGGGGCTTATATTTTTACTGTTTGGAAAAGCAAGGAGTCTCACATAAGCATTAACAAATAAATACATTAGACATAAGCCACAACATGAGCTAACACAGTATTCTGCTAGATTGTCTATTTATTTTCAAAGTGCAGTACACTTTTACTAAAGACATTTTTAACATGTACTAAAAGGCTCTGATAGTATACATATAGGGAGATGGCCACTTGAAACATCTAGGTTGATTATTTTACACACACCTAGAACTATCAAATCTTTTGTAGATTAAGAGCCATTATTCACTATTGGACTAGTCGGTTATCATTCTGTATCACTTTATATAGGTTTCGGTCGCATTTTGCTGCTTATGTTGATATATTTCTAAACCATACAAAGTGAAATTTACAAAAGATCTAAGGAACTGATTGTGGTAGCAAAACAGCAAATAACTTTTCTCAGATGTATTCCTTTTTTACTACTGCCATCAGGAAGACCTCATTAGCACCTTAGGAGATGCAGTTTTCATTTAGATTTTCACTCTTCATTTACCAGTAAAATACTGATCAATTTTCAATGAGGTACTCTCCTTTCACTCAACCGTGTTAGGTTGTGCAGATTTTGCATGGATTCTATGTAGAATTTTACGTGAAGAGTGCCAGGAATTGTGCCATGCATTCAAGGTTTAATATCTCTCATCTCCTGACCTGACCTGCTGGCAATGGAGCAGGCTTTGGACAGAGAGGCCTCAACTGGAAGGGAATAATAATAGAAAGCCTAGATGGCACAGAGCTGAGGTGAGAGAATGAGAGATGTCGAGTCCAAGCTTTAAAACCCTCCCCCACCCTTGTACTACAGATTAGGGCCCTTAGGCAGATGTAGGAGGAGGGACCAGTGGAGGACAGGGCCAGAACTGCAGGCAGAGCATCCAGTACCATGTGCTGCACGTGGTGGGAAAGCACGCCTCCCTCCCCAACAAGCCACAATGTTGAATTAGAACAAGACGTGCAAACACTCCCTTCTACCTGAACATAAAACAACGGCCAGCTTGGCAAGCCTTCAATGCTGTGGCAGTGTGATTGGACACCCCGTCACACTCCCTGCAGAAACCAGGCCGGTAAGAGGGAAACCACACAAATGTCAGAGGCAGGCCAGGCAAGGAACTTGAGCTGGTGGCACTAGTAGGAAGATCTGTGTTATCACACTAAAGATAGCTATCATATACCACACATACATAATGACTATTTTGCCACGTAATGGTTCAATACTATACAATAATCCATTTTATAAGCTTTAAAAATAATACAAGATTGTGTAAAAAAACACAAGGGATAAAACACATTGGTGTAACATTGGCCCCCCTAGACCCCGAGGTGTGGGGGGGCCCGATATCCAGGGGGCGCCTTCAGGCACTCTGCATGAGGGCAGGCCCCTGGCCTGGGAGTTCCTGACTTGGGGGGAGGTTCATGTACTTTGCAGGGGGGGGGCCTTCAAGTGTTGTTATGCCACTGATAAAACGCATGCCTCCAGTGTTACATATACCTGCTTGCAGTGGGTGCATCACTCATTGAATGGTTTGTAACAGATTATAATGTGTGGCTTATAGGATATGTGCAACAAAGCATTAACTCAGTGGTCTATCTTAGAATACAAATCTGCGTCCTAACATTACATGAAACGATCTAGAACAGGTACATTAATCCTCGAAGCCTTTTATGAGACTCAAGCCTGTAACCAGAGATTACAGACAAAACTGTGACTCCATCAAGTTAACAATCCCAGCAATACCCATTAATTACAACATTTTATAACGACACAGCACATGAAGATTTACTATGATAAAGAATCATTTATATGCCAGGTTCGAATTAAAAGAATACCCGTCTCTAGGTGGGAATAACGATGTTACACTGAGATTGTCATAGGCCTGGCACCACAGTCACACAGTGCATGCACAGGTGGGTGACGTCAGATATCACACCAGACCCTGAGAGGAAAAACTGGAAGGTGCTGCGTTTCAGGGACACGGGGGGAGAAGAAATGTCTCACGGCTGGACTGCTGACTTTGGAGCTGGGAAATCAAGGTTCGAGCCTCGGGGTCGACTCCACATCCTGTGATTCTGGGCAAATCACTTAGGGGCATATGTAGATAAAAATATATTTGCGATTCTGAAATTGCGATTTTCCGCGAATCGCATTTAGAGAATCTCAAATTCCGATGTAGGTAAAAAATCGCAAAAAAATAGCGATTACCAAAAATTCGCAGAATTAAATAGCGATTACCAAAAATTTGCAGAATTAAATAGCGATTACTGAAATTGCGATTCCTTAATTGCGAGAACGCAATTAAGGAATCGCAATCTCGAGAATCTGCAATTCAGGTGCAGAATGATGACATCACAACCAGGAAGTGTGACTGCCCATGCTGCACCTGATTGCCAGAAGCTGAGTGAGAGGCTGTGAGGAGAGTTGGAGATTTGTGCTCAGCAACTGAAAGCAGGAGAAATGGAGTCCCAGGGGACAGAGAAGCAGCAGGAAGTGAATACCAGAAAGAGGAAACAAAAATTTACAGAAAGGGAGCTGGAGGTCCTCACCCAGGAGATAGTCAGCAGCCATGACCTCCTATTTGGTAAACAGTCACTACGTGTGCCAGAGGCACGAAAACGAAAATTATGGACTGACATACAGGAGAGAGTGAATGCAATTGGCGTGACACACCGCTCAGTCGAAGACCTAAGAAAAAGGTGGTACGACATGCGGCAAAGGTCAAAGGAGAGGGTGGCTACAAGATTGGCTGAGGCCAAAAAGACCGGTGGTGGGACGTCCACAGCAACAGACTCAACGCCCCTGGAGGAACTGGTGGAGGGCACCCTTCAACCTGAGAGTGTGAGTGGCGTGGCTGACCTGGACAGCTCCGAACACCCAGACACCAGACAAGGTAAGATGCATGCCAAAACCCCTGATACATACCCAACCCACTCACACCCCCAGACACACAACCTGAGCGCAACTCCAGTACATGTCCACAAGCACACCCAGAAATGCATTATGGGAGATGTAGTCACATGCACTGATACCTGGAGCAGTGAGACACAGCAAGGTGGAATAGGGATGAGACATTCAGGAAATGATGACAACAGACAGATAGTACTCATATGATTTGAAAATTGTAAACTGTAATGCATTACAAATGCGAGACAAAACACAGAATTAATGTGTGCATTTAAATTCACAGCACCACCAACAACACAAGAACCCATGGCAGAAGGGGAGGACACAACAGAAAATGAGGACGAGGCAGGGCAGGATGAGCAGGGCGAAGTGAGACCATCAAACCCTGCGCCATGCAGACGAGCGCAACATAGTGCCACCACTACCACAGCTGGAGGCAGAGGCAACAGACACAGCAGGAGAGGCACAGCCAGTCCGGAGGCAGCGTGCAGGACAGCAGACAACACAGTCCCCTGTACAATCCAGTGAAGGGAGTGGGCCGAGACGCAGGGCACGGCCGTCCACCAGCACTGCTCCTCCCGACGAAGACACTGTGTTCTCGGGCCTTGAAGGCAGCATGCTGGAAGCACAGCGCCTGCAAGTCAAAGGGATAAGGTCAATACAGCGCCAATTGTCTGCACACAATCATAACATGACAGAGATGCGGGTTGGTGTAATGGCCATGACAGGTGCACTGGAAGGACTGTGCAGGGAGATGAGGAGAGACAGGGCAGCCAGGCGCAGGGAGAGACAGCGTCTTCACACCCGGCTGGACACATACACAAGAGCTGTCAACCGCCTGTCAACCGCCACATCCCTGCTGGCCCGAAGATGTGTCAGTATGCAGCATGAGATGGCTCACTGCTGCCAGGACGTGGGCAGGGGCCTGGTGCAGGTCACACATGCCGTGGACCAGATGCGCGCAGCTGCGACAGGTGGCATAGGCCCACTTAGCACATTGGATACGGACGAACAGTCCAGCAGGAGCAGCATCACCCCACCAATTCCAACGGACAGACACCGGAGTGTGCGCCAGGGGAGAGTAGATGATGACTCCAGGGAGGGCAGTGGGCACCCTGAGCGAGGGGCAAGAGGGCGTGCACGTAGGAGGTGAAGTAACATCAGGGACTAATGGCTATGTGTGAGGCAACACATACCATATGGACTTATTGGCTGATGGAAATACTTGCACTGTGGCACAAACATGTGCAAGCAATGTCAATGTAGTCACACTGTGTGACAGATGTATTCCTGCACCAAGGGAAATAAACATCACAGTTAAGCACCATTCTGTGGCATTGTGTCCTCATTACTCACTTAGAAGTAGTTATGTGTGATCTCATCTCGTCTCAGGCGCCCGGCAGCCGCCCCGGCCCCACCTGCTGGTCTGCGACGTGGAGCTGGTCCCATCTCATCTGATGTGTCTGTATCTGTCAGATCCACTGGGGTGCCTTTCTTGGTAGCGATGTTGTGTAGTATTGCACAGGCAACCACGATTTTGCAACATGTCTCAGGGCTGTACTGCAGCGCACCTCCACTCTTATGGAGGCAGCGGAAACGGCTCTTAAGGATTCCGAAGGTCCTCTCAATGGCACAGCGTGTGGCTCTGTGGGCACTGTTGTACCTCCGCTCACCTGCAGTGGCTGGATTCAGGTACGGTGTAAGGATGTAGTCATGTACAGCATATGCACTGTCCCCTGCTGGGTATAAGTAGAGTTATGTTCAATACTGTCCTGCCAGTTCAAGCCTTTACTGGTTGTGTGTTTGTAAGCCATACAATTACCTAGCAGGTAGCCCTCTCCAAAATCGCCATTTGTGAGTCTGCGATTTAATCCACAGTGGCGAAACATGAATGAGTCGTGTGTGCTTCCTGGGTATTTTGCCACAATATCAGTGATTATGTGTTTGGCGTTGCACACTACCTGGATGTTCAGGGAATGATATGACTTTCTGTTCCTAAACACATACTCATTCTGTGATGGGGGTGTGAGTGCGACATGGGTCCCATCTACGCAGCCAATGACGTGGGGGAATTGGGCTATTTGGTAGAATTCCTGCTTGGTCTGATCTAGTGCCTGTTGTGTGCTGGGAAATTGTATGTGGTGATGCAGCCTCTGAACCATTGCACCAAGGAAGGCGTGGAAGAAGCGCGAAAGTGCACTCTGTGAGACCCCTCCTGCTGAGGCTATCACCCCCTGAAAACTCCCTGATGCCAGGAGGTGCAGTGAGCACAGAACCTGGACATGGGTGGGAATGGTGTGTGCCCTGCGTGTGGGGTGTTCCAGTATGGGCCTCAGCTCCTCTATTAACTCCAGGATGCTGTCTGGGTGCAGCCTGTAGTTCACATGGATCTCCTCCTCGGTCAGCTGGAAGAGGGTGATGCGTGCTCTGTAGATCCTTTCCTGGCGTCTCCTTCTCTGTGTAGCATCTCTGATTCGCAGCCTCCTGGCTATCACATACAGCCCAGCCATGGTTGTAAATCCCAGTGGCATTGTGGGCCTGTTTAAATAGGTAGCACCTGGTTACCACCTGCTCAGAGTTGGTGGTAATTGAGAAGTGCAAATTTGCGAATTTCATGAAATCGCTAATTGCGACTTTTACCTACATCTCAATTTGCGAATTCGCATTTAGCGAGGACGGTAGTAGCGAATATCGCAAATGATGTGCCGCTGATTGCGAATTCGCTAAATAATTCGCAGAATCATTGGTACGCAAAAAAAGGTAATCGCTAATTTAGCGATTCCCATTTTTGCACAGCGGAAACCTTTCCTACATTGGAACGGTCTGTTTTGCGATCGCATACACCCTAATTTTTGCGATTCGCAGTGTTTGCGATTGCAAAACAGCTTCCTACATATGCCCCTTAATCTCCCCGCGCCTACCAAAAAAAAAAAATGAATGTGTCCTTGTGTAACGTAACTGGTGCTCATGTAAAGCGCTCCAATACCTTCGGGTCGAGTTCGCGCTATATAAATCTGCAAAACAATTTTTTCAAAAATGTCCCCGATTGAAATGCTACCAAAGAAACCTCTTTTACAACTGCTCAATTTTTAATCAGCAACGTTTTTTGAGGGTACACCATGTCAGGTGCCAAATAATGAACCGAGGGTCTTGTGCCTTGATTGCTAAATTCACGAAATGGTGCATCATACACTGAAAAGAGAGAATGTGCGCTCATGTTGTCATAATAGTTCCTACTTTCAGCTGCACCACATGTGTACAAAGGTCACTGCTAAACACAGAGCTGAAATTCAATTTTAATATTGTGATTAGATACACAGAGACCGAGCCAACAAACACGGAGGAGGCATTGCCATCATCCACAAGGAGACCCTCCAATGCACCACCACCGAGGACGACATCACAGCTGTCATGAAACACCTCTATTTCCAAACCTGAAGCGAACACT
Source organism: Calotriton arnoldi (assembly GCA_963921515.1). NCBI lineage: Eukaryota > Metazoa > Chordata > Amphibia > Caudata > Salamandridae > Calotriton > Calotriton arnoldi. The sequence goes on from CAWUFW010010334.1 coordinate 126,739, forward strand.
ATGCTGCTGAATGATGCCTACAAGGTCCTCCAGACCCTCCTACATCAACCACCAGCTGACCTTCCACCAGCCGACCAGACAACTCCAATCTGCCTCCCTTGCACATGTCCCCGCAGCAAAGTTTGTTCTTTCTCCTACCTCACCGCAAAGTCCTGGAATGATCTTCCACTCCTGCTCCACCTCCGAACCTCCCCCTCACTTGCAGACTTCAGGAAGGGACTCAAGACCTGGCTCTTTGACTAAGGCTCTCCACTCCTCAGCACCTGGCTACTGCCAGGTTGATAAGCTGCGCTGTATGAATATTGATTGATTGATTCAGGCTAGTTTGACCTCATTTTCCTTGTATTTTAGGGAATCATAAATACCTTTGTCTCTGCTTTGGTCTAATATTTCCTTAGGTTCTTGTACCCACCAGAGCACCTTGCAATGCATCGCTCTGTAGGATCGCAGTCCTAGACTAGTAATTTGATATTACTCGACTCTGAAAAATGATTACCTCCACCCCATACACATCCCTCCAGAAGATACGTTCCCGAGAACAAGCTTCCTACTGTCACTGAAGAAGTAAAACTCAAAAAGCATCAGTATAGCTTCTCCCTCTCATAACAGCTAAAACAGCAGTGCAACCTCCCCTACCTAAATTATGCCTAGTTTTCTGTAGGGTCGTATGAATTGGTAAGTGCATGAACATTTGAGCAGGTGAATGGTTGAATTTGCATGGCTTTGTGGTGGGGTGAAGAACTGTATGAATATGTGAGTGAGCGGAAGGAAGAATATGTTATGTATATACTATACATTATGAGTGCTGGAATTACTCACAGAGCAATAACTTTGAATGGAATTCTGCCACTCACAAATACAGGAATTCCATCTTGGAATTATTGGGCCCACAAGCTCTGGACCTTATAATTTCGGACCTGGAGAAGCTGAAGCTATGCTTACTGATACACCCAGGCAAGGGGTGCGGGCTCAACCCCTATAGCTGAAGTCTTCCCTGACCCTACCTCATCTCCAACTAACCATCCTCCTAACACTCTCTGCCAGCTCCAAGCTGGTAGAAATGGGTGCAAATACCAGTAGTGCAGCCGGTGTAGTGGCACCGAGCCCTGAGATGGGAGAGCACCCAGCCTCCTCTGTACCAGCTGCAGTTATTTTAGAGGCTTCCCTTTCAGAGTCTGTCTGTGTGTTTATTCTTTGGCAAATGTTGAATGAGGGGGGTATGGAGGGAACAGAAAACAAGGGATAAATGGAAGAGGGGAATGGGATGATAGAAAATTAAAGGTTGAAAGAGACAGAATGTGAGGAGTTAATGATCTGAGCAAAAGAAAAAGAAGCAGAAGAAAAAGGAAGTAAGAGCAAGCAAAAGGAGCAAGGAAAGAGGACAAGAAAGGATCTAGAAAAAAGGATACTAGTAGAGAAGGGAAGAAGGAGAGCCAGGCGGAGGAGATAGGAAAGAAATCGTAAAAGTGAGGAAGGAGATAAGGGATAGGGTTGGAGATAGGGAGCCGAGAAAGAAAGACAGGTGGCTTCGAGAAACATGGAGACTCGGCAAGGAGGGTGCAACTATCATTAGTGCAGCAGGTGCAGTGACACCAAGAATCAGGGTATGATTGGCCCACCATGGTATTTTTTTAATACCATTTTGAGGACAATTTCGCTTGCTTGCTTTATTGCCTGTGATACCAGGCTATACCACTGAGTGAAAAATGTCAACAGTTTTTTCTCCAGAATATGAAAAAAATGCACCTAAACGGACTTAATTTTTTCGGGTCTGTGCAGTTTTTCCCCATGCTGGCAAAAAAACCTGCTTCTGTTAGAGTTTGACGTGGTAAAACAGATATCAATAGGAGATTCTGGTCTCCTGGCATTTCCGCGCCAAATTCCGGCAAACTCTTAATGAGGGCCTAAGTCTACAGTGTGTTAATGCATTAATGCATGTGTGGATAGATTGTGTGTGTCTGTGTGTGTATATGTGTGCACAGAGGAATGATCTTTAGATACATGTGTGTAAATAACCTTAATGCTGCTGCACTTGAAACTGCTCTCCTTGTGCACATGATGAGCTGTGAACAAAGTCTAGTGACTAGCCCTGGGCGAAATGCAAATTAAGTTGGCATAATTTTGTGAACTTCACATCACGCCTGTTACACGAAGTTCCTGAAATTACACCACCTTGCATAATTATGCTGCGCCTGGGACAAAAGTTTAAAGAGGGAACGACGTGAATGACCAGAAATGTGAGCGGCTTTTTTTCGCAGCAATTTTAGTTTTTGCAATGTTTTTGGATCCGAGAATGTGCCCTTGTGTCCAAAATGAACACAAGAATGCATTTTATGCTAAAATATAGTGGTAAATGTCGGTTTTGCATATAGCTTAAATACCAGTGGCGGCCGCCACAAAACAAAAGTGGGGGGGATGGGGAATTTAGAGTAAGAATAATAATTTTAAAAAACCTTAACTGTCGCTGCACCGACGTCCACCTGGGTGCTTCTCTACCGGCAGTCACTGGGAAAGCGCAGGCTACCCACCCAATCTAGGCGCAGCTCTCATGCTATGAGAGCAGTTCCAGGATTGGTCAGAGCGGCCTGGTCTGCTGCTCAGACAGTGCCTGGGAGCCTGCGGCTTTTCTCCAAACCGGCTGTGCAACACATCTGGATTGGAGAAATAGAAGTGCGCATGCCTGTTGGGCGGCCTAAGATGGCCGGCCAAACTGACATGGGCACTTCTAAGTGCCCACCACTCCTCCCTGTCATTGGCCGGACCCAAATGCAAGCACGCCTCAGCCAGAGCCAGTCGCAGAAGAATAAAATGATATTATTGTTTTATTATCATTTTATTTCTCTGTGATTGACTCTGACCAGTGGGGCGATGCTCCTCCACCATTATGGAGGAACCACCCCTATTAATTATGTGTAATTGTACGTACTTTGCCCGAAATTTAACTTAATTATGCAAATTTCGCACCTAAACTAATGACTTTGCATAGCATGTACATGTGATTGCTAGGCAACAATGCACTGTAAATTATTTTTATGTGGTAGCATCATCACTGACTACAATAAAAAATCCTGATACTGGAACTGCACCATGACTGGGGGGGTTGGATGATGTGTACTTAGGTATCATACCCCAACCTCTGACACAGCAGGCTTTAAAGACGCTGCGTCATTTTAGAACAAATAAGAGTGAATGGTCTCAGACTGAAAACAAAAGTTGTTGACGTAAGTTCCAGTACTAATTTCACACACTCAACTTTGATCCCTACAGATTATTTAATCATGTCACCTGAATTATCATAAATTTCATTATCATACCTGTCAACTACTTCACTCAAAAATATGGGTGATACCAGATGTTTAAGAGGTTGAGACCATTAAGGTAAATGAAGAATGAACACTTTTTTGGAGGGAGATGAAGGTCTGAAAAGCGGCTGACCACATGAAAGTCAAGGAAGTTTTTTTGTTTGTCGGACCAGTGAATAAAAGTAAAAACAGAATGACACATATAAAATGCTGATGAATTGGCAGGTGTGATGATTTATTTTTTACAGTGCTTTAGAATGACACAGCATGAAGCGCCATAACAAATATTAATTTGTAGATAAATGAACTGTGGCTAGGGTTGGTCATTTTCTTCACCTAACTGGCTTATATGTTTGTGTGCATGTCAGTAAAAATTAGACAGAGCAGTGAAAGCCAGTATTTTTAATTTATGACATCTATACCTAAAACAGTGTGAAGAAATCACTTAATAGTGTTTGATAAAGCTGCTAAATAACATCAAAAGGATTAATAAAAACAATCACGGGGATAATTGCCATGGTATTAAAGAATACTTCACGTTTTTTATTTTTTATTTTTTAAACTCTTTTTATTGAAAAGCTCAATAGACAGTATAATCACATTTGCCAGTGCATGCACATCGGGTGTCCTTTTACATTGGTTATAAGAGTAAATGACAAGGTGAGGCAGAAATCCTAATACAAACAAGGAGGAGTCCACATACAACAAGCAGCATTTTTAGTCGACCGAGGCTTCCCCGGCTTCTATAGGGCCCTCCACTGTCCCCCTATATGCCCGCAATGGCGCCCACACCTTCTCCCATTTCTTTATGCATCCTCTACTTTTATAGACTGTTTCCTCTGCTCTCTGGTACCAATCCATGTCTTTTTCCCAATCGGTGACTGAAGGAGGGAGTGTCGCCCCCCACCCCCTTGCAATATTGCGTTTGGCGACCCCCGCTGCCAAGGTGAGCCAGATGGTGATGTATTTGGGCCACACTGTCTCACCTTTGATGATAAGTAGGAGCCATTTTGCGTCTAGCGGCACTTCTGTACCCACCACTCTGGCCATAGTTGCCGTGACCCTGCGCCAAAACTGCGCGATTTTAGGACATTCCCATAGAATGTGAAGAAAAGTGCCCTCACTTTGGCAACCTCGGAGGCACTGTGCTGATGGAGCCCTACCAATCTTATGCAGGAGCGTCGAAGGGTAGTAAGAGCAATGCAAAATCTGGAGCTGGATCAATCTGAAGCGCACTCGTATTGCTACCTCCCTCGGGCCCTGTAGTGCCTCTTGCCACTCCTCACCCTCTATGCTGCCGAGGTCGTCCGTCCAGGCGGACCTTAAGGCTGTCACCTGGTCCGGAAAATTATTCATCAATTTCTGGTATATTGTTGAGGTTGCTTTCTCGGGGATAGGGTCTATTAATAATCTATCCTCTAGGGAAGAGTAGTCAGGCAGAAAGGTGTCGCCCTTCAACTGAGTCAGCAGTGCATGTCTAAGTCTCAAATAATTGAACCTCTGAGCCTCAGCCAGCTCAAACTCCTGCTGTAGGTCTTCAAATGAAAGTAGGGCTCCCTCCCTCCAAACATCCCCAAGTCTATCTATTCCGATCGTTTTCCAGCCTGCAAACCCTTGGAGCGAGGCCACTTCTGTCAACTCTGCACTAGCCCACAGCAGCGTTCTGTTAGTCAGTCTATTGTGCCACCACAGGGCCCGATTTGCCTCCCTCCAGCATGTCACTACAACCGCCGTATGTGGGGGCCAGCTAGAAACATTCTTCCGTGAATACAGCAGTGGCTCACAATTCCCCGCAGGCATAGCGTCTCGGTCTACTCTATATGCCGGCTCATCTCTATCCGAGTATACCCAGTCGTTCACAACCAGTAGTTGCGATGCCCAGTAGTAAAGTCATATATCCGGTACTGCAAGACCTCCGTCATACACCCCTCTCTGCAACGTGTGTAGTGCTATCCTAGGCGTACCTGCCTGCCACAGCAATTCCCGAGTAGCTTGGGCGATCTTTTTAAAAACCGTCGGCGGGACAGGATAGGGGGTATTTTGCAGGATGTACAACAAGCGCGGTAGGGCCATCATCTTGAAGAGGGCTGCTCTGCCTGCTAGAGATAACGGTAGTGTTCGCCAATGTAGTACATCCCTCTGGAGTCTCTCCAACTGGGGGTTAAGATTCTTCTCCAGAAACAGCTGCTGGTTCCGCACCACCTGAATCCCCAAATATTTAAAACCCTCCTTAACCACCGGCGCCGTGCACCTTTTTTTAGGTTCCTATCAAGGCGGGCAATCTGACCTGAGGGGAGGGCCGCTATAATATCTGGGCCTGAGGTTGCATCGGCCCACGTTTCTGTAAGAAACATAATGTCTGGATTGTGGGCTTCTAAGTATTCAAAAATTTCGTAGTGGTGCTTGATCATCGACAGAGCATTGAGTAAAGTGCATGAAATAGAACAAAGGCGGGTAGGGGAAGATATGCATGCCGCCTTTTTCCGTTTGAAATTTTAAACTGACAGTTGGGGCATATAAAGGGGGTTTGTGTCGTGTCAGATAGATCATATTCATAAGTATTCATAAGTACACCTAGAGTGGCTGCCTATTGCCCTGAGTTGTTTTAAGAAATCACTAGAATACTTCCAAAAACCACCAGGGTCCCTGGCACAAGGTGCAATCCGGGCGCAGACTGGCTGGCCTCAGGTGCGCAAGCGGCACGCCCGCTGCGTGCGTCGGCTGCGCAGACGCGCTGGCATGAGGAAGTTATAGTCCTCACCAGCGAGGGGCAAGATACTGGTAAATCAGTTTAAGGAAAATTAACAGTGAGAAAGCGAAAACATAAAATAATTAAAACAGGTGTAATAACCCACTAAAACATGGCGCTTGGTGTACAGAAGCCAGGCAACTCCTGAAATGGCACGAACAGTGCCTACAAGGAACTCAAACAGCGTGATGTCTGACCTTTCAATTTGCAACAGCGCGGACGCACTGGCATGAGGCAGTTATAGTCCTCACCAGCGAGGGGGCGTATCCGGAGGGCGTGTCCGGCCGGCTGCCGGAGCAGGAGACCAGAAACAGGTGAAACAGGTAAGGGGTAATAAAATTGTAAACTGGAGTCCAGCAACCTCTCAAGCCTCCACAGGCTCCCATGCGAGAGGCAAGATACTGGTAAATCAGTTTAAGGAAAATCAACAGTGAGAAAGTGAAAACATAAAATAATGAAAACGGGTGTAAAACCCACTAAAACATGGCGCTTGGTCTACAGGAGCCAGGCAACTCCTGAAATGGCACGAACAGTGCCTACAAGGAAATCAAACAGTGCGATGTCTGACCTTTCAATTTGCAATATATGGCACCTATTTAATACCCTGGTACAGTTGAAAATTATCTACAGCCCCCTTGCCCTTCTTTCTATAGAGTTCAAATAGGTTTTTGACAACCTGGACTAAGATTGTTTGTTTCTTAGACTCTCTTGGATGAATATTTACCCACATCTTATGTTATATTTTATTATGAGTGGGAATGATTGGAGTACCTGACTTGTTTGTTATTGACCGGGACATGTGTGAAGGCCACAGACATCTTCCTTACTTTTCACACTTTTCACATTTGGACCCTGGAATTTGAGGCCCAGGTGTCACGGTTATGGATGGAATTCGGTCAACCTAACCAGTCGGGTCCAAGGGCCCTACAGATATTGAATGAGCTTAGGTCCTGCTTCAGGCCAATTGCCACAACTTTGATATAATTCCAGTCACTGTGCCAAGAGATGTAGAGTTCTAGAATTTGAAATTTCTCCTGAGGGCAGCTACTGAGGCCTTTCAAAACCTGGGGATGCACATTCACATGGTGGAATCATTGGTGTGGACTGCTAATCTCTCCTTCATGCTACATAGATTTAGGAGAGAGCATTCTCACTAGGGCCCCTTACCTCTGTCTGTGATCAGCAGAGTACTGTTCATTAAATTGGGGGTATTGCCGCAGATCCTGTACTTTTCAAATCTTCTCCTCAAAAATCTTCAACCACTTCTTTAAGTGGCTGGCCTTAATGCTGAGAACATTTATGTGGAAGAATTGGGTATTCAGGGTGTTGATGTCTAAAATACTGAAACTCAACTTTTGAAGGGGACATGGAGACTTCTATTATCAATGGCTGGTTATTTGGTTCTGTCACAGATCCACTGTGTGTGTGTGGTGTGTGTATATATATATGTATATATATATATTCACTGAAAAAACCATAGGTTTCAGGGACGTTATAGTTACAAATTAGCATTTAAAAACCTTTGAAATTCACTGAAAAAACCATAGGTTTTAGGGACAGTTATAGTTAGTTGGACATTGCACTCGTACAAAACCCATGAAATTCCCCCGTTATAGTTAGTCCAGCTAACTATAACTCGCGCCCGCAATGCACTGCTGATGACGTCACATATTACATCACTCATGACATGGTCAGTGACATCACTGATGACATCACTGATGACATCTCAAATGACATCACTGATGACATCACTGATGACATCATCCAGTGACTGTGTGTTTCTGTAAAGTTTATATATTTTTAATATATATAGGAAAAGACGTATTGAAGAATGAGTGGGTGTGTAAGTGTCTGTATGGATGATTTAGTAGGTGCGTGACTGACTCTATAAGTGAGTGATTTAACGTATCTTACTGAATGCATGGGTTAGTGACTAAACTGGGTGAATGTCTGTATCCGTCTGTCTGTTGCTGTGTAAGTGGCTGCATGTGTTTGTGAATAGCTACATGAGTGTCTATATGAGTTATTGAATGCTTGTCTGAGTATCTGTATGGGTGCCTGAGTGTTTGTGTGGGAGGGGTGTGTGCAACTCTGTGCATAGATGTGTGAGTGGGTGATTCACTGGGTGGATGGTTTCAAGAGTGCAACTGTGATAGACTGTATGGGTGGGTAAGTGTGTGTAAGAGTGTGTTAGTGAGTGAATGTATGTCCCAGTGGTACATGTGTGAGTAACTACATATGTGAAAGGCAGTATATATGTGTGTTGGAGTATATAAATAGCTATAAGCGTAGAGTGAGTGATTGTGATAGTGGCTGTATGGATGAGTGTGTGCTTGTATCAGTGATTGTATAAGAGCGTAAGAATGTGCTACTATTTGTATGAGTAAGTGAGCTGGTGTGTGTATAACTGTATAGGTGAGTAAATGGTAGTGTGTTTAATTATTTGCATGACTGACTAGGTGTGTGAGTACCTCTATGGATGAGTGGCGGTGTTTGAGTGTCTATATAGGAGTATGAGTGCATATGATAGTCCTGTACTGAGTGACCGTAAGTATGAGTGACTGTACGGGTGAGTGAGTGGATGTTTGCGTAGACCTAAGAATCAGTGAGTGGGTATGTAGTTATTGGTGTTGGAGTGTCTATGGTTTTGCGAATGGCAGTCTGTAATTTAGAGTGGGTGTATCAAAGGTTATATTAGGGTGTGAGGAGGTGCATCAGATTATCACGTGGATGATGTCATCAGTGATGTCATTTGAGATGTCATCAGTGATGTCATCAGTGATGTCACTGACCATGTCATGAGTGATGTAATATGTGACGTCATCAGCAGTGCATTGCGTGGGCGCGAGTTATAGTTAGCTGGACTAACTATAACGGGGAATTTCACGTGGTTTTGTACGAGTGCAATGTCCAACTAACTATAACTGTCCCAAAAACCTATGGTTTTTTCAGTGAATTTCAAAGGTTTTTTAAATGCTAATTTGTAACTATAACGTCCCTGAAACCTATGGTTTTTTCAGTGAATTTCAAAGGTTTTTTAAATGCTAATTTGTAACTATAACATGTCTGAAACCTACAGTTTTTTCAGTGAATTTCAAAGGTTTTGTAAATGACAATTTTTAAATGTATTAATTGTTATATAAATTTTTTTCATACTGATTTCCAAATTTTTTAGAAACAATTTTTTTTACATATTTTATTTTTTAAATTGCATTGTAATTACATTATACATTACATTACAAAAAATACTTTCTCAGAATGAATTACTTTAGTTTAATTACTTTGCACATAGGCAATAGACTTTTAAGTACAGTAGTTACAGTTGTTGCAATGGGCAACACATTTTCAAACACAATGCAACATTCAGCTCAATGTGAATTTCTAGTTAAATGCAATTAGTTACTTTATGGATTACTTTTCTAACCACATTACTGGATCCTAGATTCAGTCCTGGGACATCTCCTGTAAACAGTTGAGTAAAAGCGTTTTGGTTACAGTCGTGATTTTTAAGGAATATTATTGTACTTTAAAAGTTCACACTTAGAAACTTTTTCTCATAGAATCACCAATGTTATCCTATGGAAGGAAATTCACTTAGAAGTTAAAAACTGTTATCGTTACTTTTTCTTACTCAGTGTTGGATCCTGGATCCAGCACTGGTGCATCTCCTGTAAACAGTTGAAAGAATGAGTTTAAGTCATACAGGCGATTTTTTAGGAATATTTGTAGTTTGTGAAAATCGACACTTTGAAACTTTTCTGCTGAAAACCAGACAATGGATTCCTATGGAAGGAAATTCAAGTTACTGGTAAGTACGGTTAAAATTACTTTTCAGGATCAGTACTGGGCTGAAAGATGCAGCACTGAGGTCTCTCCTGATAACAGGTGAGTAAATCGGAATTCGTATTTCGGCTGATTTTAGAGGAATATTTTAAAGTTCCAAAACTCCACACTTAGAAGAATTTCCAAGTGAAACCAGTCAATGTTAGCCTATGGAAGGAAATTCAAGTTACTGGTAAGTACGGTTAAAATTACTTTTCAGGACCAGTACTGGGCTGAAAGATGCATCACTGAGGTCTCTCCTGATAACAGGTGAGTAAATCAGAATTCGGATTTCGGCTGATTTTAGAGGAATATTTGTATGTTTCAAAAATCAACACTTAGAAACTTTTTCAGCAAAAAGCAGGCAATGATATCCTATGGAAGGAAATTCAAGTTACTGGTAAGTACGGTTAAAATTACTTTTGAGGATCAGTACTGGGCTGAAAGATGCAGCACTGAGGTCTCTCCTGATAACAGGTGAGTAAATCGGAATTCGTATTTCGGCTGATTTTAGAGGAATATTTTAAAGTTCCAAAACTCCACACTTAGAAGAATTTCCAAGTGAAACCAGTCAATGTTAGCCTATGGAAGGAAATTCAAGTTACTGGTAAGTACGGTTAAAATTACTTTTCAGGACCAGTACTGGGCTGAAAGATGCAGCACTGAGGTCTCTCCTGATAACAGGTGAGTAAATCAGAATTCGGATTTCGGCTGATTTTAGAGGAATATTTGTATGTTTCAAAAATCAACACTAAAACTTTTTCAGCAAAAAGCAGGCAATGATATCCTATGGAAGGAAATTCAAGTTACTGGTAAGTACGGTTAAAATTACTTTTGAGGATCAGTACTGGGCTAAAAGATGCAGCACTGGGTTCTCTCCTGATAACAGGTGAGTAAATCGGAATTCGTATTTCGGCTGATTTTAGAGGAATATTTTAAAGTTCCAAAACTCCACACTTAGAAGAATTTCCAAGTGAAACCAGTCAATGTTAGCCTATGAAGGAAATTCAAGTTACCGGTAAGTACGGTTAAAATTACTTTTCAGGATCAGTACTGGGCTGAAAGATGCAGCACTGAGGTCTCTCCTGATAACAGGTGAGTAAATCGGAATTCGTATTTCGGCTGATTTTAGAGGAATATTTTAAAGTTCCAAAACTCCACACTTAGAAGAATTTCCAAGTGAAACCAGTCAATGTTAGCCTATGGAAGGAAATTCAAGTTACTGGTAAGTACGGTTAAAATTACTTTTCAGGACCAGTACTGGGCTGAAAGATGCATCACTGAGGTCTCTCCTGATAACAGGTGAGTAAATCAGAATTCGGATTTCGGCTGATTTTAGAGGAATATTTGTATGTTTCAAAATCAACACTTAGAAACTTTTTCAGCAAAAAGCAGGCAATGATATCCTATGGAAGGAAATTCAAGTTACTGGTAAGTACGGTTAAAATTACTTTTGAGGATCAGTACTGGGCTGAAAGATGCAGCACTGAGGTCTCTCCTGATAACAGGTGAGTAAATCGGAATTCGTATTTCGGCTGATTTTAGAGGAATATTTTAAAGTTCCAAAACTCCACACTTAGAAGAATTTCCAAGTGAAACCAGTCAATGTTAGCCTATGGAAGGAAATTCAAGTTACTGGTAAGTACGGTTAAAATTACTTTTCAGGACCAGTACTGGGCTGAAAGATGCAGCACTGAGGTCTCTCCTGATAACAGGTGAGTAAATCAGAATTCGGATTTCGGCTGATTTTAGAGGAATATTTGTATGTTTCAAAAATCAACACAAACTTTTTCAGCAAAAAGCAGGCAATGATATCCTATGGAAGGAAATTCAAGTTACTGGTAAGTACGGTTAAAATTACTTTTGAGGATCAGTACTGGGCTAAAAGATGCAGCACTGGGTTCTCTCCTGATAACAGGTGAGTAAATCGGAATTCGTATTTCGGCTGATTTTAGAGGAATATTTTAAAGTTCCAAAACTCCACACTTAGAAGAATTTCCAAGTGAAACCAGTCAATGTTAGCCTATGAAGGAAATTCAAGTTACCGGTAAGTACGGTTAAAATTACTTTTCAGGATCAGTACTGGGCTGAAAGATGCAGCACTGAGGTCTCTCCTGATAACAGGTGAGTAAATCGGAATTCGTATTTCGGCTGATTTTAGAGGAATATTTTAAAGTTCCAAAACTCCACACTTAGAAGAATTTCCAAGTGAAACCAGTCAATGTTAGCCTATGGAAGGAAATTCAAGTTACTGGTAAGTACGGTTAAAATTACTTTTCAGGACCAGTACTGGGCTGAAAGATGCAGCACTGAGGTCTCTCCTGATAACAGGTGAGTAAATCAGAATTCGAATTTCGGCTGATTTTAGAGGAATATTTGTATGTTTCAAAAATCAACAGTTAGAAACTTTTTCAGCAAAAAGCAGGCAATGATATCCTATGGAAGGAAATTCAAGTTACTGGTAAGTACGGTTAAAATTACTTTTGAGGATCAGTACTGGGCTGAAAGATGCAGCACTGAGGTCTCTCCTGATAACAGGTGAGTAAATCGGAATTCGTATTTCGGCTGATTTTAGAGGAATATTTTAATGTTCCAAAACTCCACACTTAGAAGAATTTCCAAGAGAAACCAGTCAATGTTAGCCTATGAAGGAAATTCAAGTTACCGGTAAGTACGGTTAAAATTACTTTTGAGGATCAGTACTGGGCTGAAAGATGCAGCACTGAGGTCTCTCCTGATAACAGGTGAGTAAATCGGAATTCGTATTTCGGCTGATTTTAGAGGAATATTTTAAAGTTCCAAAACTCCACACTTAGAAGAATTTCCAAGTGAAACCAGTCAATGTTAGCATATGAAGGAAATTCAAGTTACCGGTAAGTACGGTTAAAATTACTTTTGAGGATCAGTACTGGGCTGAAAGATGCAGCACTGAGGTCTCTCCTGATAACAGGTGAGTAAATCGGAATTCGTATTTCGGCTGATTTTAGAGGAATATTTTAAAGTTCCAAAACTCCACACTTAGAAGAATTTCCAAGTGAAACCAGTCAATGTTAGCCTATGAAGGAAATTCAAGTTACCGGTAAGTACGGTTAAAATTACTTTTCAGGATTAGTACTGGGCTGAAAGATGCAGCACTGAGGTCTCTCCTGATAACAGGTGAGCAAATCAGAATTCGTATTTCGGCTGATTTTAGAGGAATATTTGCACAATGGTGAAGGGAGGGGCGGGGCCTGAGGTGACATCTGTGCAAACGCGCCCCGTGGCGCGTTTTAAGTTGGGGGATTAAGTCCCCTTGAATCATGAGGGTCCCTACGGGCCAACTAGCCCACCAGGAACCTCCAGTATGCGCCAGGGGCTGCGTTGCAGAGACATTTACAGAGGCCACACCCCTTTTACACCTCTCTGCAACGCAGCTCTGTGGCGCTTTCTGGACGTACCTGTTGGGCTAGTTGGCCCCCAGGGACCCTCAGGATTGAAGAGGATTTAATTCCCCATCTTAAAACGCGCCACGGGGCCTGTTTGCACACATGTCACCTGAAGCCCCGCCCTCCCTTCACCACTGTGCAAACGCGCCCCATGGCGCGTTTTAAGTCGGGGGATTAACTCCCTTGAATCCTGAGGGTCCCTGGGGTGCAACTAGCCCACCATATACCTCCAAAAGCGCCATAGAGCTGCGTTGCAGAGAGGTGTAAAAGGGGCGTGGCCTCTGTACACCTCTCTGCAAGGCAGCTCCCTGGCGCATACTGGAGGTTCCTGGTGGGCTAGTTGGCCCCCAGGGACCCCCAGTATTCAAGGGGAATTGCTCTCTCTCTGCAAACGCGCCAGGGGCGCGTTTGCAGAGTGGTGAAGGAAGGGGCGGGGCCTACGGGCCCGATCGTTTTTTTTTTTGGGGGTTTTTTTCCCTGAAGGGGGGCTGTGTGGCCCCCTTCCTTTTTCCTATTTTTAGGCCCTGGGGACCCCATCCCCCAGGGCCTTTCCTCTTTTTTAATTAAAATTAAAAAAAACGGGAAGGGGGCCGCGTGGCCCCCTTCCCTGGGCCTGTATTGGCCCCGGGGACCCCATCCCCCGGGGCATGGCCTCTTTTTTTTATTTGGAGGGGGCTGCGTGGCCCCCTCCTCAGGCCATTTAAGGCCCCGGGGACCCCATCCCCCGGGCCGGCCTTGCACTTTTTTTTATTTTTTAAAATTTTTGTTACTTTGGGGAGGGGGCTGCGTGGCCCCCTCCGTGGCCTCTTATGGCCCCGGGGACCCCATCCCCCGGGGCCTGGCCTCTCGTTGGGGACTGTGGGGGGTCCCCAAACCCCCACAGTCCCGCCGGCTCCCCGTGTCCTACGGGAGCCGGCATAGCTTTACACATGGGGAGCAGCTAACATGCTGCTCCCCATGTGGAAAAGCAATCGGCTTTGGATATTGGAAGAGAGAGCAGGTTTCCTGCTCTCTCTTCCAATATCCAAAGCAAGTTTGCAATGACAGGACGGGAGCCGCGAGGCTCCCGTCCTGTCATTGCAAACAGCAGTGTCCCGGGGTAGGCACCCCGGGACACTGCAGGAGCCGGCCCTGGGGGTGGTGGTCCCCAGGGCCATCAAGGGCTCCAGGAGGAGGCCGCGCGGCCCCCTCCCTACATTTTGAAAGCCCCGGGAGGTGGTGGTCCCCGGGGCTCTGGGGTCCAAAACGGACCCCCATTTTAATTTTTCTTAGTGCCCCGGGGAGGTGGTGGTCCTCGGGGCGTGTGGGGGCTGGAGCCCCCCACACAGGTTTTTTAAATAAAAAAGAAGCCCCGGGGAGGTGGCGGTCCTCGGGGCTGCGGGAGGGCTCAGAGCCCTCCCGCACCATTATACATAAAGCCCCGGGGGTGGTGGTCCCCGGGCTTAGGGGCCCTAGAGGCCCCCACACATAAAATTAACCCCCCAGCATGCCCCCGGGACTTGGCCCACCCGGGGCCAATTAACATCGAAGCGCGGGAGACCGCGCTTCGATTTTTTTCGGCAGGGTTTGCGCTCCCTGAGCGCATCCTGCCGATTTTTAAAAAAAAAAAATGTTTTTGCCCAGGGGGTCCTTGTGGGACCCCTGAGCAGACCTAGGGGTCAGGGTGTTTCTACCCTGCCCCCTTTGTGCGCTTTGCGCACTTAGTTTCTGTCCCTCGGTTCTACCGAGGGACAAAATGGCTGCCAACACTTCCTGGTTTGGAGTGTTGACAGCCAATTAACATAAAGCTCGTGCTCGGGAGGATCCGCGGCCCTAGATATCACTATCTTTTTACTTTTGATTTTCTCAGCAACTACTGAACGGATTTACACCATTTAACAAAAAGGGTTCTTTCTGAACCAAGAACTACCTCTTTGCCAAATTTGGTGTAATTCCGTTCAGCAGTTCGGGCTGTAGCCGTGTCTAAAGTTTCCTATGGAAAATTGCATGGGGAAAACGTGTTTTGGGACCCCCCTTTTTTCTCGGCCCCCGCTTGACGAATCCCCCCGAGACTTTCAGGGGCGGACCGGAGTGGGCCATAAAGTTTGAAAATTTTGCGAAGATACGTCAACCGGCAAGAGAGTTATTTCAAATAGAATGTCGCGGATTTCCTATGGATAATAGGTTGTAACTATAACTATCTACTGGCGACCGCCAGTAGATAATATATATATATATATATATTCACTGGAAAAAACACAGGTTTCAGGGACGTTATAGTTAGTTGGACATTTCACTCGTACAAAACCAGAGAAATTCGGCCGTTATAGTTAGTTGAGCTAACTATAACTTGCGCCCCCGCAATGCACTGCTGATCACGTCACATATTACATCACTCATGACATGGTCAGTGACATCACTGATGCCATCACTGATTGTGAGAAGTTGGCCTGGCATATGCTGTCCACTAATTATAGTGGGCACCTTGCACCAGTCCAAACAACCCCTTATTGGAGATAGGTTAAAGACAACCTTTATTGAAAGCTATCCTAGTGGTAGCTATGGAGAGCAGCCTTCAGGCTAAGTCTTGAAGGAATGTAAAGCAGCTTGTTTTACCAGTCTATAATCTCTTGAGTGACCAAATGAAAGAGGACCACACCAGGTATATATTCAAAATATATGTATTTATTACTAAACACACCCCTCTAGTCTCTTTATGAGGCTAGAGTTCGAAGTACATACGTTACGAGTTAGTTATCTACAGTAATAGCACAAATACACGTTTGAGCCCCAGGGGCATACCAAACCATATACCAATAAAGTGGTATAAGAACCACGACTGAGCTAGACACAAGGCCTAGAGCCTGTAGAAGTGCTTGGACCACAAGGAACCACCCAAGGCAGTGACACAGGGGACCCAAGGGGGACGCGTGCAGTGTATGAACAATGGCGATCTGCTGCAAAGTGCTGCTGGCGGCCAAGTCGAAAGTGTTCGGGTGGATCCAAAGGTGGATCGAAGATCTGAAGAACCTGAAAGCAGAGGGGACAGAGTCTGGGTCACTAGCCAGTGACCAGGAAGGCGATGAGCAGATGCCCACCGATGTCGAATGCTTCAGGTAGGTTGACGGTCGTCTTGACTCTTCAGCCATGAGGTCCAGGAGGTGTCGACGACAACCAGGAGCTGGATTCGAGCTGTCTCATGACGTTTGTCAATTTCAGGGGTGTCGGCGACCGGATTGGACCCAACAAGCCTTGGCAACGGCAAGTCTTGTGGAAATAGAAGAAGGACGATGTTGCAGACCAGCAAGGTCTGGGGGACTCACCCAGCAAGGATAATTCAGGGCACACCTGGAGCAACCAGGGAGCCCAAGCAGAAAAAGATTGGCCTTCGGGAGGGCCTACTAGCCAACGGACTAGTGACCGCGAAGGAGCCTCAAGACGATGCACGTGGAGCTGGCTCACAGGACACTCATGGAGTGGAGGCCAGTGATCTTCGGTGCAGTTGGTGCTGGAGGCTGGGGCTACTCGGAGCCCAAAGCACGACTTCGTGGGAGACCCAGAAGAGGATGCACTTGCAAATGCGTTCGGTGTCCAGGGGTCACGGTTCCACGTTACCCACGACAGCTACGGGCCTCAGCTTTGCTGGGAACTCAGGGCAGCCTCGGGGAAGTCTGGAAATCCACCTCTGGTGATGCAAGGACTTTGGCGTCCGACGGGAGCTTCAGTGATGCAGACCGGACAATTGCTTCTTTGGTGCCTGCCAAGCAGGGGAGTCACTCCTTGACCCCAAGGGAGAATCTTCAGTCCTCTAATCTTGAAGTAGAGCGTCGAAGGTCCAGGATTCTGTGTCAGAGTTTCGTCCAGGTAAATCTAAAGTCCTAAGGACTGGGTTCCCCTACTTATACTAAGGTAGGGGGTTGGACATACTCTGTGGCCCCACCTATGGGAGGGCCAGGGCAGAGGGGTGGTTACACCCCTTTCCCTTTGTCCAGTTTCGCGCCAGAGCAGGGGCTGGAAGCCCCTGAGCCGGTTTGAACTGGGGTATGCACAGGGACACCAAGTGTGCCCCCAGTGCAGGATTTCAAAGCACCCGAGAGTGCTCCCGCCCAGCCCCAATACACACTATCCTGTCTGGGGAGGTGGTCACACCTCCCTGGGACAGGAAACCTATTGTCCAGGCCTCCCCTGCTGGAGTTTCGGTCAGCAGCAGGAGGCCAGACTCGTGTCTGTGGCAGCGGCATCCATTTTGTGATGCCAGGGCTCTGGAAAGTCAGTACCGGGTATACCGGTGTGTACATGTCTCTCCCTCTAGAAGGGTGGAATGCTACCCCCGCCGCCAGAACTGGCGGGGGGGTAGTATTCCAAGATGTTTGACACCAACAATGACATGTTTCCGTGCAGCCATCCCAAAGTTAGCATTTAACGCGAGGTTATAATGCGCTTAAGAGTATATGGTCAGGCTGCACTACAAACAGCATCAGAGAAGGGTCTCCGAACGCTGCAGAGGGGCCCTGCTCATGCAGGGGCACCCTCTCACATAGGAACCACGCACTCTGCCTTCAGGATTGATAAGGCCTGCCATAGGAGTGACTTATAGGTTTATATGTGTGTATGTATATAGTGATATAGGTAGCCTATATCACAGTAAGGGGTGCAGGCACCACCTTACCCAGGCTGCAGTAGCAGACCTGTGGTGTCAGTTTGGATGGCCTTCCAGGGGTGGCACAATACATGCTGCAGCCCCTGGTAGGCCTCTGAGGTACCTATGCCCTGGGTACATAGTATACCATATACTAGGGACTTATAAGGGCACTCCAGATTCCAATCAGAGATGTGCCTAAGGCACATGGAAACCATTTTAAAGAGGAAGCAGCTAGGCTGGGGTTCTGATTAGCAGGGCCCCAGCCAGACTAAGGTCGAAAAACAGTGAAGCATCAGCAAAAAGTGGGGGTACCCATGTGAAGCAGATCCTACTCTCCTACACAACCCCCCCAAACGTAGGGACATTAAACTAACCTTGCCCAGTTAAGTCTTCATGTTCTAAGTGGAAGTACCTAGAGAGTCCATCTGCATTGGCATGGTTACTCCCAGGTCTATGTTCCACTGTGAAGTCCATCCCTTGTAGGGAAATGGACCACCTAAGCAGTTTGGGGTTTTCACCCTTCATTTGTTTTAGCCATAAGAGGGGCTTATGGTCTGTTTGAACAAGGAAGTGAGTACCAAACAAGTATGGCCTCAACTTCTTCAGAGCCCAGACCACAGCAAAGGCCTCCCTCTCAATGGCTGACCAACGTTTCTCTCTAGGGGTCAGCCTTCTGCTAATGAAAGCTACTGGCTGATCCTGACCTTCATCATTCAATTGTGACAGTACAGCCCCTACCCCCAATTCAGATGCATCAGTTTAAACAATGAACTTCTTGGAGTAATCAGGACTCTGTAGAATGGGAGCAGTGCACATGGCCTGCTTCAGGTCATCAAATGCCTTTTGACAGCTAACTGTCCACTGTACCTTTTTGGGCATTTTCTTGGAAGTTAAGTCATTCAGGGGTGTCACTATTGATCCATACCCCTTGACAAATCTCCTATAGTACCCAGTCAGGCCTAAGAAGGCTCTCACCTGAGTCTGGGTAGTTGGAGCAGTCCAGTCCATGATGGTCTGGATCTTGCTCTGCAGTGGTTGAACCTGGCCTCCACCCACAAGGTGGCCCAGGTACACAACCTGACTCTGCCCTATCTGGCACTTGGTGGCCTTGATAGTCAGGCCTGCTTTCTGCAGGGCCTGTAAAACATTTCTGAGGTGGACCAGGTGATCCTCCCAGGTGGAGCTAAAGACAGCAATATCATCTAGATATGCTGCACTATAGGCTTCCAGACCTGTAAGGACTGTATTCACCAACCTCTGAAAAGTGGCAGGTGCATTCTTCAGACCAAAGGGCATCACCACAAATTGATAATGCCCACTAGGGGTTGAGAATGCTGTCTTTGGCTTTGCATCATCAGCTAGTCTGATCTGCCAGTAGCCAGCTGTCAGGTCAAATGTGCTTAGATACTTGGCTGAGGCCAAAGTGTCTATTAGCTCATCTGCCCTAGGTATTGGATGGGCATCAGTCCTAGTGACTGCATTGAGACCCCTGTAGTCCACACAAAACCTCATCTCTCTTTTCCCACCATTGGTGTGAGGTTTTGGCACAAGGACCACTGGACTAGCCCAAGGGCTATCTGAGGGTTCAATAACTCCCAAATCCAACATCTTCTGGACTTCTGTCCTGATACAGTCCCTGACATGGTCAGGTTGCCTATAAATCTTATTTTTAATAGGCAGACTGTCCCCAGTGTCCACTTCATGAGTGCACCAGGTAGTCTGACTGGGTGTCAGTGAGAATATGTGTCTGAACTGATTGAGCACCTGTCTGCAATCAGTCTGCTGCTGGGTAGTGAGGCTGCCTGCCAAGGCTACACCATCCACTGACCCATCACCAGGGTTCTGTGAGAGCAGGTCAGGAGTGGGTCACTCTCTTCCTCCTGTCCCTCATCAGTAGCCATGAGCAAGCCCATGTCTGCCCTGTCCACATATGGTTTTAACCTGTTGACATGGAGAACCCTGTGGGGACTCCTGGGTGTTCCTAGGTCTACTAAGTAGGTAACCTCACCCTTCTGTTCAACAATGGTGTGGGGTCCACTCCATTTGTCTTGGAGAGCTGCTGGGGCCACTGGCTCCAACACCCACACCTTCTGTCCTGGCTGGTAAACAGTCAGTACAGCTCTTTGGTCATGCCAGGCCTTTTGAAGTTCCTGGCTAGCCTCAAGGTTTTTAGTTGCCTTTTTCATATACTCAGCCATCCGGGAGCGGAGACCAAGTACGTAGTCCACTATGTCTTGCTTTGGGGGCTTGAGAGGTAACTCCCATCCTTCCTTCACCGAGCACAGTGGACCCCTGACAGGGTGACCAAACAAAAGTTCAAAAGGGCTGTAGCCAACCCCTTTTGAGGCACCTCCCTGTACGCAAATAAAAGGCAGGGCAAGAGTATGTCCCATCTTCGCCTAAGCTTTTCTGGGAGCCCTTTAATCATGCCCTTCAAGGTTTTGTTGAATCTCTCAACTAAACCATTGCATTGTGGGTGATAGGGTGTGGTGAACTTGTAAGTCACTCCACACTCCTTCCACATTGCTTTTAAGTATCCAGACATAAAGTTTGCACCCCTGTCTGATACAACCTCCTTAGGGAAGCCCACTCTTGAGAAAATTCCCAGGAGGGCCCTTGCCACCACAGGTGCTGTAGTGGTCCTAAGGGGAATAGCTTCTGGGTACCTGGTGGCATGATCCACTACCACCAGGATAAACCTGTGCCCAGATGCTGTTTGGGGATCCATGGGACCAACAATGTCAATCCCCACCCTTTCAAAGGGAACCCCCACCACAGGTAGTGGTATCAGGGGTGCCTTTGTAGTGCCACCTGCCTTGCCACTGGCCTGGCAGGTTACACAGGAGCAACAAAACTCCTTGGTGTCTTCAGACATGTGGGGCCAGTGAAAGTGAGGGACAATTCTGTCCCAAGTCTTGTTCTGGCCCAGGTGACCTGCTAAGGGAATATCATGGGCTAGGGTCAATAGGAAGCCCCTGAACTTCAAAGGTATAACCAACCTCCTGGTAGCACCAGGCTTGGAGTCTCTACACTCTGAGTACAAGAGTCCATCATCCCAATACACAGTATGGGGACCACTAGCTTTCCCAGCAGCCTCAGCAGCAGCGTGCTGTCTGAGGGGTTCAAGAGAGGGGCAGCTCTGCTGCTCCTGGCTCAGATCTGCCCTGGAAGGTCCCCCTGTCCCCATGAACTCAACCTGTTCAGGTTCAAGCTCCTCTGGGACAGTTCCTTCCTCAGGACTGAGATCATCCCCTCAAGGGACTGATCTTCCTTCTGAGCCAAGGGGGAAGGCACTGCCTTTACCCTACTACTCCTCTTCTTGGAGAGCACTTGGTCCATTATTCCAGAATCCAAGGCCTGTTCAGTGCTAGACATTTTGGCTTGTGACCTGGTCACAGCAAACACATCTGCAGGGATCCCCAGCATTTCTGCATGGTTCCTGAGCTCCACTTCTGCCCAAGCTGAAGTTTCTAAGTCATTGCCAAGCAAGCATTCAACGGGTAGGTCTGCACTTACCACAACCTTCTTAAGGCCAGTTACCCCTCCCCAGGAGAAGTTAACAACTGCTAGAGTATGGTCTGTTCTGACGTTGCTAGCATTGGTCACTTGGTACATTTCACCCAGTATTATCTGCCCAGGATTCACAAGGCCTTGTGTCACCATGGTGACACTTGCCCCTGTGTCCCAAAATGCCAAAGCCTCTCTTCCATTGATTAAAGGCTGTTGTCTGTACTTGCCCAGATTACTGGGACTCACAAAGGAGGTCATATCCATGCCTCCATCACAGACTAGGACAGCCTGAGTGAGTTCTCTGACTAGGTCAGAGCTCATCTCTTTACCCAGGGTCAACCCTACTAAACCCTTGGCTTGTGTAGTCCCACCACCAACTGTAACTGCACTAGGGGGAGCAGGTGCCTTAGGGGCATTGGTGGGGGCTGGATTAGAGTCTTTGGACTTGGTGCAATCACTGGTCCAGTGGGTCTTTTGCTTACAGACCTTGCACCATGGTTTTCTTTGGCCTTTCCCTTTGGTAGACTGTGAATCCCCACCTGAAGAAGATTTTTGGGGGCCTTGTGAAGACTTTTGATCTTTACCCTTCTCCCCACCCTTATCAGAGCTTTTCGAATCTTGCTTCTTAGGGTCACCACCTTGGTTCTGTACCTTCTGCTTCACCCTGGTTCTGACCCATTTGTCTGCCTTCTTTCCCAATTCTTGGGGAGAGATCAGATCAGAGTCTACCAGGTGCTGATGCAACAGCTGATTTTGACAGTTATTAAGAATCTGCTCCCTCATTATCAGATTGTACAATCCTGTGAAGTCACATACCTTACTGCCCAATAACCAACCTTCCAGAGCCTTGGCAGAACAATCAACAAAGTCCACCCAGTCTTGAGTCTGTGCTTTTTGGGTTTCCCTGAACTTTAACCTGTATTGTTCAGTGGTTAGGCCAAACCCATCAATTAGAGCACTCGTCAAGACTTTGTAATTATCAGCATCCTCCTCTCTAACAGTGAGGAGCTTGTCTCTACCTTTGTCTGCAAAGGAGAGCCACAAGATTGCTGCCCACTGCTCCTGAGGGACCCTCTGTACTTTACAGGCCCTCTCTAGAGCAGTTATCCATTTGTGGATATCATCCCCACTCTGGTAGGGAGGGACAATCTTGCTCAGGTTTCTATGGTCATAAGACCTTTCCCTATCTTTGGGGAAACTGCTGCCACCATGGGACTCTAGTCCCAACTTTTGTCTCTCTCTATAGAGATCTAGGGACTCCCTGTCTATAGCCAATTGCTGTTTCCTGAGTTCAAGCTGAGTTTGCTCATATTGAATCAGTCTCTTTCTCCTCTCATGAGAGGATTCCCTCCTATGAGAGGAGACAGAGGTCCCTATTGAGGTGTCAGAGTGGTTAGACTCCTGAGAAGGAGACCTAGACCTTCTGGGCACACTCAGAACTCTTCCTGGGGGACAAAGGGGAGGTCAGTCTGATCCTCACCCTCCTCCTCCTCCACAGGAGGAATTGGATTTTCCAGGACAAGGTCATTTTCACCTTCCTGGCCAGTTTCAGAGGGGGGGCTGGGTTTCTTCACCCCTGGCCCCTTCCTCATCTTCTGCCCCACCCTCTTTGCTCTACCCCTTCAGACCCTAGGGGCCTGCTGAGATCATCAGCTAGTAACACCTCCCTGAGGTGTTGGGTGCTGGCACTTTTGCCTGTCTTCAACTTCCTAGTAGTGCATAAGGCTCTCAATTCCAAGAATGGGAGTTTATCATACTTGGAGGGAAGAAGCCCACTGGCTTCTGGCAAGGACTCACTGGGTCCTGGCTCTGAAGACATCACTAGTGAGGTGTGGTGTATGCACTACCTACTCTAGTGTGGCCTACTAAACTCTCTTGAGTTGTAGAAAGGGTGTGCTGTCCCTTAACACACAACTCTAAGTTCAGTAGAACTTACTGTATTACTAAGCTTGATTTATATGTACCTTAGGTACCCTTAGTGGTTTTCAGTTGATCAATTCAATTGAGATTATCTGGTAAAACAATAGCAAGCTGGAATCCCACACGCTGCACACCAATGTGAGAAGTTGGCCTGGCATATGCTGTCCACTAATTATAGTGGGCACCTTGCACCAGTCCAAACAACCCCTTATTGGAGATAGGTTAAAGACAACCTTTATTGAAAGCTATCCTAGTGGTAGCTATGGAGAGCAGCCTTCAGGCTAAGTCTTGAAGGAATGTAAAGCAGCTTGTTTTACCAGTCTATAATCTCTTGAGTGACCAAATGAAAGAGGACCACACCAGGTATATATTCAAAATATATGTATTTATTACTAAACACACCCCTCTAGTCTCTTTATGAGGCTAGAGTTCGAAGTACATACGTTACGAGTTAGTTATCTACAGTAATAGCACAAATACACGTTTGAGCCACAGGGGCGTACCAAACCATATACCAATAAAGTGGTATAAGAACCATGACTGAGCTAGACACAAGGCCTAGAGCCTGTAGAAGTGCTTGGACCACAAGGAACCACCCAAGGCAGTGACACAGGGGACCCACGGGGGACGCGTGCAGTGTATGAACACAACCGCGAACCACCGTTAACTTCTATGGGGAAAGTCGCGATTAGAATTTAAAAGAAAAGGGACACTTAGAGGAGGACTTGGAGCAAACCCTTTGAGAACTAGGCTGTTCTAGTGTCAATACCCACGGGAGCACCGGAGTACTCGAGTTACCTCACCCAGGGGAGCCGGGTGCATAGGTGTCTTTCGGGGTCGGGTTTCGTCGCCGCTTTCAATGGCGATCTGCTGCAAAGTGCTGCTGGCGGCCAAGTCGAAAATGTTCGGGTGGATCCAAAGGTGGATCGAAGATCTGAAGAACCTGAAAGCAGAGGGGACAGAGTCTGGGTCACTAGCCAGTGACCAGGAAGGCGATGAGCAGATGCCCACCGATGTCGAGTGCTTCAGGTAGGTTGATGGTTGTCTTGACTCTTCAGCCACGAGGTCCAGGAGGCGTCGACGACAACCAGGAGCTGGATTCAAGCTATCCCACGACTCCTGTCGATTGCAGGGGTGTCGGCGACCGGATTGGATCCAACAAGCCTTGGCAACGGCAAGTCTCGTGGAAATAGAAGAAGGACGATGTTGCAGGCCAGCAAGGTCTGGGGGACTCACCCAGTGAGGATAAGTCAGGGCACACCTGGAACAACCAGGGAGCCCAAGCAGAAAAAGATTGGCCTTCGGGAGGGCCTACTAGCCAACAGACTAGCGAACGCGAAGGAGCCTTGAGATGATGCATGTGGAGCTGGCTCACAGGACACTCGTGGAGTGGAGGCCAGTGATCTTCGGTGCAGTTGGTGCTGGAGGCTGGGGCTACTCAAAGCCCAAAGCACGACTTTGTGGGAGACCCAGAAGAGGATGCACTTGCAAATGCGTTCGGTGTCCAGGGGTCATGGTTCCACGTTACCCACGACAGCTATGGGCCTCAGCTTTGCTGGGGACTCAGGGCAGCCTCGGGGAAGTCTGGAAATCTACCTCTGGTGATGCAAGCACTTCGGCGTCCGACGGGAGCTTCAGCGATGCAGACCGGACAATTGCTTCTTTGGTGCCTGCCAAGCAGGGGAGTCACTCCTTGACCCCAAGGGAGATTCTTCAGTCCTCTAATCTTGAAGTAGAGCGTCGAAGGTCCAGGATTCTGTGTCAGAGTTTCGTCCAGGTAAATCTAAAGTCCTAAGGACTGGGTTCCCCTACTTATACTAAGGTAGGGGTTGGACATACTCTGTGGCCCCACCTATGGGAGGGCCAGGGCAGAGGGGTGGTTACACCCCTTTCCCTTTGTCCAGTTTCACGCCAGAGCAGGGGCTGGAAGCCCCTGAGCCGGTTTGAACTGGGGTATGCACAGGGACACCAAGTGTGCCCCCAGTGCGGGATTTCAAAGCACCCGAGAGTGCTCCCGCCCAGGCCCAATACACACTATCCTGTCTGGGGAGGTGGTCACACCTCCCTGGGACAGGAAACCTATTGTCCAGGCCTCCCCTGCTGGAGTTTCGGTCAGCAGCAGGAGGCCAGACTCTTGTCTGTGGCAGCGGCATCCATTTTGTGATGCCAGGGCTCTGGAAATTCAGTACCGGGTATACCGGTGTGTACATGTCTCTCCCTCTAGAAGGGTGGAATGCTACCCCCGCCGCCAGAACTGGCGGGGGGGTAGTATTCCAAGATGTTTGACACCAAACACAACATGTTTCCGTGCAGCCATCCCAAAGTTAGCATTTAACGCGAGGTTATAATGCGCTTAAGAGTATATGGTCAGGCTGCACTACAAACAGCATCAGAGAAGGGTCTCCGAACGCTGCAGAGGGGCCCTGCTCATTCAGGGGCACCCTCTCACATAGGAACCACGCACTCTGCCTTCAGGATTGATAAGGCCTGCCATAGAAGTGACTTATAGGTTTATATGTGTGTATGTATATAGTGATATAGGTAGCCTATATCCCAGTAAGGGGTGCAGGCACCACCTTACCCAGGCTGCAGTAGCAGACCTGTGGTGTCAGTTCGGATGGCCTTCCAGGGGTGGCACAATACATGCTGCAGCCCCTGGTAGGCCTCTGAGGTACCTATGCCCTGGGTACATAGTATACCATATACTAGGGACTTATAAGGGCACTCCAGATTCCAATCAGAGATGTGCCTAAGGCACATGGAAACCATTTTAAAGAGGAAGCAGCTAGGCTGGGGTTCTGATTAGCAGGGCCCCAGCCAGACTAAGGTCGAAAAATAGTGAAGCATCAGCAAAAAGTGGGGGTACCCATGTGAAGCAGATCCTACTCTCCTACACTGATGACATCTCAAATGACATCACTGATGACATCACTCATGACATCATCCACATGATCATCTGATGCACCTCCTCACACCCTAATAAAACCTTTGATACACCCACTCCAAAATACAGACTACCAATATCGAAACCATAGACAGACCAATAGCAGTTAGTACATACCTGCTCAGTGATTCATACGTCTACACACACATCCACTCACTAACACATACAGTCACTCATACACACAGTCATTCATCAATACTGCCACTGATATATCCACTCAAATACCCATATAGACACTCATACACTGCCACTCACCCAAAGAGTTACGTAAACACCTAGTCAGTCACCCAAAGAATGAATTACACTGCCACTACTCACCTATACAGTTATACACACACACCACCTTACTTATTCATACAGATAGTACCATATACGTACTCTCTTCAACAATTACTGACATACGCACACACTTATCCATGCAGCCACTGTCACAATCACTCACTGTCACATATACTCACTTATATACTCCAACACTCACATATACTGCCTTTCACATATGTAGTTACTTACACATATACCACTAAGACATCCATTCACTCACCAACACAGCTATACGTACACTCACTCCCCCATACAGTCCCTGACACATGCACTCATAAACCCATACACCCAGTGAATCACCCACTCACACATCCATGCAGGGAGTCACACCCCCCACCCACACAGACACTCAGGCACTCATACAGGTACTCAGACAACCAATCATTAACCCATATAGACACTGATGTAGCTACTCATCCAACCCATGCACTTATACACCAACTGACAGACTGATACAGACATTCACACAGATTAGTCATTCACCCATGCATTCACTAAGACACGTTTAATCACTCACTTATACAGTCAGACACACACCCAAAAAATCATCCATACAGATACTCATACACCCACTCATTCTTCGAATACACCTTGGCGTATATATAGATAACATTCTTAAACTGTTCAGAAACACTCAGTCATTGGATGATATCATCAGTGATGTCATCAGTGATGTCACTGACCATGTCATGAGTGATGTAATATGTGACGTCATCAGCAGTGCATTGCGGGGGCGCGAGTTATACTTAGCTCAACTAACTATAACAGCTGAATTTCTCTGGTTTTGTACGAGTGAAATGTCCAACTAACTGTAACGTCCCTGAAACCTGTGGTTTTCACTGAATTTCAAAAGTTTTTTAAATGCTAATTTCTAACTATAACGTCCCTGAAACCTATGGTTTTTTCAGTGAATTTCTAAGGTTTTTTAAATGCTAATTTCTAACTATAACGTCCCTAAAACCTATGGTTTTTCAGTGAATTTCAAAAGTTTTTTAAATTCTAATTTCTAACTATAACGTCCCTGCAACCTGTGGTTTTTTTCAGTGAATTTCAAAGGTTTTTTAAATGCTAATTTCTAACTATAACGTCCCTGAAACCTATCGTTTTTTCAGTGAATTTCAAAGGTTTTTTTAAATGCTAATTTCTAACTGTGCCTACATAGGTAGGACATGTGCAGAAAGAGGAAGAAAGGCGCAGAAAGAAGCAAGAGAAATGCAGAAAGAGGCAACAAAAGTCCAGAAAGAGGAAGAAAGGTGCAGAATGAAGCAAGAGATGTGCAGAAAGAACCAACAGATGTGCAGAAAGAGGCCTTGTTGCAAAGTCATCCTGTGCCCTGGGCACCCCCCCAACTTTTTGCTGACTGGTACTGGTGGTAGCTGACTCTGACTGACCCTGGGCTCTGCCTAACCAGGCCCAGAGCCAGTGCTATGCTGAAAGATGATTAGAATTCAGAGAAAACACCTACATACACTAGGGTACACTATGGTTTGGGGTACCCCTATGATTGGCATGACCTCCCTTGTAAGGCCCTAGTACATAATAGGGCAGGGGGATTAAAACTACCTCTAAGGACCTAGCATATAATAGGTCATGGCAGTTTAGAGGCCAGCAGCCCTTTTCTGCATTTGCATGTGTGCACTACTGAGCCTGAGGTCAGTTTAAAAGTAGCCCTGTGTGTGCAGAAAGAGGCAAGAGAGGTGCAGAAAGAAGCAAAAGAGGTGTAGAAAGAAGCAAGAGAAGTGCAGAAAGAAGCAAGAGAGGTGCAGAAAGAAGCAAGAGCAGTGCAGAAAGAAGCAAGAGCAGTGCAGAAAGAACCAACAGAGGTGCAGAAAGAACCAACAGAGGTGCAGAAAGAGGCAAGAGGGGTGCAGAAAGAGGCAAGAGAAGTGCAGAAAGAAGCAAAGAGGTGCAGAAAGAGGCAAGAGGAGTGTAGAAAGAGGTAAGAGCAGTGCAGAAAGAACCAAGAGACATGCAGGAAAAGGGAAGAAGGGTGCAGAAAGAGGCAAGAGATGTGCAGAAAAAGGGAAGTAGGGTGCAGAAAGAAGCAAGAGAAGTGCAGAAAGAGGCACGTGAGGTGCAGAAGGAGGCAAGAGAACTGCAGAAAGAGGCAAGAGAGATGCAGAAACAGGCAAAAGGGGTGCATAAAGAGGGAAAAGGTGTGCAGAAAGAGGCAACAGAGGTGCAGAAAGTGGAAGAGATGAGCAGAACGAGGCAAAAGAAGTGCAGAAAAAAAGAAAGGTGCAGAAAGAAGCAACAAAAATGCAGAAAGAGGCAAGAGTGGCGCAGAAAGAAGCAAGACTGGTTTGCACACCATTAGTACCAATTTAATACCCACATTTAGCAATAACTAACAGGTGACCATTCTAGGTTTGTAAAGGGCTTTCCACCACGCTGTAACACTTGTCACTGCATTTTTGGTAACGTTTGAGCCGTTTGAGCTAGAAACAAGGTTTTTTTTGTTCAAATCTACAGATTATGCAGCAGATGATGGATTATGTGGCAAATGCGGAAAATGTATAATTGTGCAAACGTCAGTGCAGCCAAACAGTCGCATAATTCCAGTGGCCCTGCTTATACCTCTGACTAGGTCCAGAAGTGCTCCTCAGTGGTTCCTTCTTTTTTTTGTCTCATTGAGTTTATAGTTTAGCTTCTATGGAAATGAGGAAGACTAAACCTGAGGTTACCACTCCACAACACAGACTACCATACCACGTAATTACTCTCCATAACACATAATCTCACTCTACATAATTCCTATACACTAAATACCACATACTTTCTTTCCACGTCAAAGTCTATCCACATAATTTCACTGCACATCATAGCACATAATTCCACTACACACAACCTACATCCACTCCACTCTAAGAAACATTAGTAAAATACTTTTACATTTACAACGTCGATAGCTCTAACTCTTGCAAATGTGAAACCTATTACATTGCAAATGCTTTTTTAACTAGTAGTCGCGTTTGCAGAGAGGTGGAGAAAGGGGGCTGGGCCTCTGACCAGCGCTCAGGAATTCCACTGCGTAGGACTTACAGGAGGTACCAGGAGGGCTTCTTGGCCCCCAAAGTCCCTCAGCAGTAAAGTGGACTTCATCACCCAACCCGTAGTGTGCCAGGAGGCGCGTTAGCAGAGCAGTGGAGAAAGGGGGGCATGGCCTCCGAAGACATCTTACCAATACCACTGTGTAAGACTTACTGGAGGTAACAGGAGGGGTAGTTGGCCCCCGAGGACAACATTGGGGGCCAACTACCCCATCTATTACCTCCAGTAAGTCCCACACAACAGCATTGCTCAGTTCTCATTGCAGGCCACGCCCCCTTTCCCCACCACTCTGCAAACGCACCTCCTGGCGCACTGCTGCCCGGGGGATGAAGTCCACTTTAGTCCTGCGGTCCTCAGGACACAAGAGGACTTCTTCGTCCCACCAGCAATGCGCCAAGAGGCGCGATTGCAGAGTGGTGTAAAAAGGGGCGGGGCCTCGGACCACCTCTCAGCAATCCCACTGTGTGGGGCTTACTGGAGGTACCTGGTGGGCTAGTAGGCCTCAGGGACCCTCAGAATTCAAGGGGACTTAATCTCCCAACTTAGAACGTGCCAGGAGGCACGTTTGCAGAATGGTACAGGGAGGGGGCGGGGCCTCCGGGGAGATGCCGGCTTTTTTTTTGTTAGAAGGAGGGGCTGTCTGGCCCCCCTTCTCTTAATATTTTGAGGGCCCTGGGGATCACATCCCCCAGGGCCTGACCCATTTGAAAAAGAAAAAAAACAGGAAGGGGGCCGCGCGGCTCCTCCCGAGGCCGATTTTGGCCCCGGGGACCCCATCCCCCGGGGCATGGCCTCGTTTATTATTATTTTTTTAAATTATTAATATGGAGGGGGGCCCCCCTTCCCTGGGCTACTATTGGCCCCGAGGACCCCATCCCCTGGGGCCTGGCCTCATTTTTGATTTAATCACGGGAGGGGAGCCGCGTGGCCCCCCTTCCCTGAGCCACTTCTGGCCCCGGGGACCCCATCCCCCAAGGCCGGCCTTATTTATTTACTTATTTTTTAATTAAAAAGGGGAGGGGGGCTAAGTGGCCCCCCTCCTGGGCAACTTCTGGCCCTGGGGACCCTATCCCCCGGGGCCTGGCCTCAGCGTTGGGGACCGTGGGGGGAGCTCCAATGCCCCACGGTCCCAGCCGGCTCCCCACCTCCTGCGGGAGCCAGCATTGCTTTTGGGCAAGGGGAGCTGCTAACATGCAGCTCCCCTTGTCCAAAAGCAATTCTGCTTTGCTTCCAAGAAGCAAAGCAGTGTTTGCAATGGCAGGACGGGAGCCGTGCTCCTGCCCTGCCATAGCAAACGGCAATGTCCCGGGGGTGGGCACCCTGGGACATTGCAGGAGCCGGCCCTGGGGGAGTGGCGGTCCCCAGGGCCATGGAGGGCTCCAGGAGGGGGGCCACGCGGCCCCCCTCTTTTCGTCAAAATAGCCACGGGGAGGTGGTGGTACCCGGGGCAGTGTGGGGAGGGGCAGAAGCCCCCCCACACTTCTTTAATTATATTTAAGTCCCTTGGAGGTGGCGGTCCCTGGGGCTGTGGGGGACCGCGCGGCCCCCGCATACATTATAAACATTGCCCCCGGGACATGGCCCACCCGGGGGCTTATAGAAAACAAATCGCGGGAGTCCGCGCTTCGTTTTTTTTTTTTCCGGCAGGATTTGCACACCCAGTGCGAATTCGGCAGATTGTTTTTTAAAAAATAATGTTTTTTTGGGCCCTGGGGGTCCTTGTGGGACCCCCTGAGCAGACCTAGGGGGTCAGGGTGTTTCTACCCTGCCCCCTTTTCTTGTTTTTTAATGTTTTTTCTACTGTTTTCTTGTGTCTCGGTTACCGAGTCACAAGATGGCTGCCAACACATTCTGGTTTGGAGTGTTGGCAGCCAATCAGAATTAAGCTCGTGCTCGGGAGGGTTCCTGAATCCTCCTCGGTGCTCAGACATTTAAATTTTTATTTTTTGAATCTCTCAGCAACTACTGAACGAATTTGCACCATTTAAAAAAAGGTCGCTTTCTGGACCAAGACCTACCCTTTTGCCAAATTTGGTGTAATTCCGTTCAACAATTCGGGCTGTAGCTTTTTCTAAAGTTCCTATGGAAATTAACATTGGGAAAACGCGTTTTGAGACCCCCCTTTTTTCTCAACCCCCGCTTGACGAATCACCCCGAAACTTTCAAGACAGGAGCTGACCCGAGTGAACCATTAGTTTTGAAAATTTCGCGAGGATTCGTCAAACGGTGCCAAAGATATTGGCAAAAGAAAAAACACTTTTTGAATAGAAACAAGGTCCTAACTATAACTACCTACTGGCGACCACCAGTAGGTAATATATAATTTTTGAGGGGAGTTTTATATAGGCAAGCTCTATCAGAAGGTATCAGAGCACTTTACATGAGAACCAGTTGGGTTACAGACGGATACAATAATTTTTTGTTAGGCATGGGGAGATTAAGGGCCACCAATTTGCGAGTCGCAAATTGCATCACATTTGCGACTCGCAATTTGTGCCTCGCAAATTGGGATGTATAACAGTGTCTCGGACACTGTTTGGGATTCCTAATGGGGTCGCAAATTGCATGCCTCATGAATATAGATGAGGCAGGCGCAATTTGCAACCCCATTAGGATTGGCTAGCACTCCCAGGGATGGTGGCCTGCTTGGGTCAGCAGACCACCATGTCTGGGACTGCTTTTAAATAAAGCGGTCTATTTTTTTTAATGCAGCCCGTTTTCCTCAAAGGAAAACGGGATGCATTTAAAAAAAGAAAAATGAAATTTCTCAGTTTCATTTTTAGGTCGAACCTAGGTAGCGCGCATGTGTTGTCTGGAAGACCTCTTGAAACAGAATCGTGAATGTAATCCCGCTTGCTGGTTGCCATTGATTAGGTCCTCTGTTACTCTTAGTTCCTGGCTGCTAATTGGTTCCCGCAGCCCCTATGTCAGTTCCGTTCCAGGGTGAGCAGCACCGACCAAGTACAGTTTCCCTACATTTTTGCGGGTTATCACTTATATGGCAGAACTCTTTTTGTTCTGCTTCCCTTCCCTACACTACAAGCGCAGCTCCTGACTTCGATGCCCCTGCTCTCGCTATCTATCTTCCCGCGCGTTGCTCTTCCCCCACCACACCACTCTTGGGCCGTGCGGTAGCCTTCCCCCGCCACCACCTCCCGCGGCCTGCCACTCTTAGCCCATGCGGTGCCCTTCCCCTGCTACCACCTCCCGGGGCATGCCACCCTTAGCCCGTGCGGTGCCATGCCCCCACTAACACCTCCCGGGGCATGCCACTCTTCACTCCTCCCATGACAAGGGGGCAGCAGAGACAAACACTGCACGATTTTTAGCCCGAGTAGTGCCCTGCCCCCGCGACCACCTCCCAGGGCACGCCACTCTTAGCCCGTGCGGTGCTCTTCCCCGCTACCACCTTCCGGGACACGGAGTCTGTTGTAGTTTTCTGCCGCTGTTCGCTTTGTCCCCTATGCATTCACCCTACTGGAGTTCGTTTGCAGGCCACCCGCCCTCTGTGTTGCCCCCCCCGTGCCACCCGCCCGTCGCTCCTTGTTTTTATTTTTATTTGCAGCCTGCAAGTTTCGTGAAGGTTGCCACTGTTTTTGTGAAACTTCTGCGCGATGTTTTGTCCGTCTTTCTTTAGAATGTTCATTTTTTTTAGGTTAGATCGACAATATGGCAACTTGTAAACAACTTTAGAGAGCGTGTCTGGGCACCAGACAGGCTCTCTGCAATCCGCTGCTTTTTGAGTGGCCCCCGATCATTTTACTAGGAGGCACGCTCACCGTAGACCGGCGCCTGTGACGGATTACACTGTGGCTGTGAGCGGTGCTCCCTGCAATACGAGACTGCTGTGCTGAAGATACCTAAAGGCCGCCCCCTCGCTGTGAAGTCCACCAGGTACAGGGTTCATTAAGGGCAAAGCTGCTGACAGGGAAGAGTGGCCTTCCGAAATGCTCCCCCCAGGAGGCATTGTCTTGCTTTTGGCTCGCGGACATCGGTTGAAGGACGGGCGCACAGAGCAGGGAGATCGGAAGGGTGTGGCCGGAAACAAATTAAATAAAATTCTCTCGATAAAGGGTTTACAACGGTTTTTAAGCAAATATATACCTATGAGAGGTATCAGTGGTTTATTGCATCTTTGTGTATTAGCTGTTGGCATTTTTTGGCAGATGTGTTTACATTTTCTAAACAAAAGGCCTCATGGTTGTTGATGTGGCTTTTTTGCTGAATTTTGAGGCAGACATCCTGTGCCGGAAATGTGTGTTTCTTTAATCACTTGTGGGCTTTTAACGAGTTAGTGGCAGGAGCATAACACAAGGCCCCAAACCATTCCGAGGCCCCCCTTCGGGTGAGGCATTCTGTTTTAGGGCAATAAATATCTTTGAGATATGGAAGACTCAGGCCCCTCTTCACATTCTGCAGGGGACGTGGGTGTCAAAATTACCTCATGCCACTGGTTAGTGGCAGGCTCGTACATGTGTGTTAATGTTGCTAGAAAGCGAAAACAGATGGCAGCGGGGGGGGGCTACTTGGTGCTTGGAGGGGGGTGCGGTAGTGAAGCAGTGTGGATGCCTGCTAGGTTCCTGTGAACCCCCTTCCCTGCGCTGAGCTGATGGGAGGGGGAGGAGTGGCAGAGAGCCCAGTGGATTTAGAACACAAGAGAAGTAATGTAGAACACTGGCCTTCTTATTACCGCATTTAAATCGATTTGCACTTTGCTGTAAAGTGATTTCCGATTTTACTAAGCAGTATTCCAGTACTCTGCTTAATGTATTGTATTGTAGCTGTACAGAACCAAGTATATGTACAATAGCTGGGAAGAAAAAATACAACATTGGCCTTTCTGTGTAGCGCCCACTGCAAATTGCCTCTTGGTGCTAAAATAGGCAGAGGGGTCAAGCAAACAATGATTTCGTCTTTGTGATACTGACATTTTAAGGTTGGCTGGACAGCATTTATTACATGTGCTGCACTGGGTCATTTCTAATAGTAACCGCATGCCTCCATTTGACATGGTATATCACCGTGCAAACACCACAATTCAACTCCAGAAACTATTCCACATATTTAAATCCACAACACACTATCTCACTCCACATAATTCCACTACAGTTCATATCATTTAATTACTATCCACATAATTACACACATCCACTCCACTACAAACAAACAAAACATAAGTAAAAAAAACAATATCATTTACAATGCCAATAGCTCTAACTTAAACAAATGCGAGACCGATTGCATTGCAAATGCTTGTTTTAAGGGCAGGCAGTGGTTCCTGGGACCACTCCCTGCTCTTATAAATATTTTCTCACATACTCACAAAGGGGAAGGGGTCCCCTGGGGACCCCTTCCCGTTTGCGAGTGGTTTACCAACTACTTGAAGTAGGTGGTAAACTGCGAGGATTTCCCGTTTGCCGCCGCAAAAAAGAGTTGTACATCTGGCCCTAAGTGATTTACCCAGAATCACAGGATGTTGAGCATCCCTGCTGAGACTCAAACCCGTTTCCCCAGCTTCGAAGTCGACTGCTGTAGCCATCAGGCCACATCCTTAAATATATATCTGCGCGACACACGTGAAAGGATATGGAGTGAACAGAATAAAAGCAATATGGAACAAATGATTCTATGGGTTCGCTTCATAGATGATCTTTTCTTAATATGGGATGGTGAAAGATCAGATCTAGAAATGTTCCTAAGATACTTGAATCAAAACAACTTGAACCTGCAATTTACCTGCAATTTGCTTTTCATATTCAGGACAAAGAAATCAATTTTTTAGACATTAAAGTCTATATCGAAGAAGAGAGAATTTGTATTAAGATGTACAGGAAACCAACGAATACAAACAGTATACTTCATGCCAACGGTGGGCATCCCCTATTACTCAAGTGGAGTGGAGTGTCCCGTATGGGGAGTTCCTAAGGGTAAGACAATGCTTTCCGAAGAATCTGATTTCAAGGAACAAACTAGTGAGATATTTAAAAGATTCCAAGTAAGGGGATACCCAGAAATAATCCTGAAAAATGCTTTGAAAAGAGCAGGATTAAAAAAACGGGTAATATTGCTGAGAACTAAAAAGAATAATGAACAAGAAAGAATAAAACTCAGATTATTAGATATACTGCAGATTATAACACATCAATAGGAAAGTAAGAAACTTACTGCAAGATAATTGGAAAATTCTGCGAATGGATGAAGATCTGAGGGACATACTTCCGGAGACGTCAAATATCACCTACAGAAAAGCCTCATATTTAACCCTGGGCGTAGTCCGCGTAGTCGCGCTACGCGTAGCTACGCGAAGTGTACTTTGCACTACGCGCGCTACGCGTAGCTACGCGAACTGCGTAGTGCGGTAGGGAAATGCTGTTCGCAATGATTGCACAGTGCCGGATGCTTGTCCGCACTGTGCAATCATTGCGAACGGCATCATGCACAGTGCAAGCGATCGTTTTCTGCCGCTCGAGTAGATTTGTACTTGAGCGGCAGCTTTCTCAATACGGACTGGTAGTTTCTCATGGCGAGTGGTCTCGACCATACTCGACCACTCACAATGAGAAACCTGACCTCCCCGCGTTGAGAATCTCGCCGGGAGGTTTATTTTCCACGCTCGCGATCGGCAACTTGATGTTGCCGATCGCGAACGAGGAAAAAGTCTCACCGGGATGTTGATTTTGCTCGCTCGCGGTCGCCAACTTGATGTTGATGACCGCGAGCGAGCAAAAAATGCCCGCTACGCTACGCGTTTTTGCACTGTGCTACGTGCGATTCGCGTAGCGCGTAGTTCCGCAAACTACGCACACTCCTCGAGCGTAGCGTAGTTTTCCGCCCAGGCCTACTCATATTAAGGAGATCTGTTGACTTGTAGTTACATGAAACCAATAAATGTGCAAACAAACATGAATACTTAGGCTTCTGACTCAAACGAAAGTTTTTTTTAAAGGTGTCAAATGCAAAGCCTGCAAACATGGCCAAAACAGAATAGAATATGAAACTATATATGGAAGTAAGAATAAAATACAGGAGAGAATCACATGTGAAACAGAATCAGGGGAGTATGTCTTGGAGTGCACCTGTGGAATAAAAATACGTGGGCAGTACCATCAATGAATTGAAGCTCTGTATATTGCAACACTTGAGAACTATAAAGAATCGAGACTTCCAATATGCTATGGCCAAGCATATATGGGAAAGACACGATGAAAGATTGGAAAATATGAACTATTATGGCATCAAACATGTTATGAAACGACCTCGAGGAGGAAATCAGGGATTGGAACTACGTCAAGAAGAATCTAATAAGATTTTATTGATGGGCACAGAGATCGCCAATGGTCTGAATACGGATGCCGAACTGCACATTCATCTTTAGATTTATTTTTACATATATTTACATTAATGAGAGTGTTATAACCATATACAATGAATCAGTATTTTACAGTCAACTTATAATCAGTATATTGTATGCAATTTTTACACAGATTAGGAGAGGCTAATGTTTACATTATAGATGCACTTCAATAATGAGAAATGTGCAATATCATATGAATTGGAGAAAAATTCATATTTCCAAAAATAATACATCCTAAAAATCAATGTACTATATGTAATTCTCTGTATAAATCAGAAGAGTTTATTGTTTACAATGAAGATGGACTTTATTACTGAGATTTTAGAAGCCTGTATGCAAAATTTTGCAAAACATTTTCCGTAAAACAACCTTTTGCACAAATTGGAGAATATTTATCTTTTCAAATGACATGCACTTTAATAGATTATTCTAAGTGCAGTACTGTATGTATCTCTCTTATATATAAGACAATTATGTCTGTTTATAGATCAGTAAATAGTCATAACTAATTCCAGAATGAAAAATAAGAATAAGTACATCGAATATTAGGTATATAGCTACTTCGAATCACTTTCCTTTCCTTTCCTTTCCTTTTCTGTATCTATTTCTTTTTCTTTCTTTCTTTCTCTCTTTTTCTTTTTCTCCTTTACTTTGAGAATTCTTCTTTAATACTACCATATTTATTCACCTTTTTCACTTTTCTTTTGGCATTTTTTGGATATAAGATGTTCAAGTTCTGACATTATGATCTAATCTGTGGGAAAAATGTTACTTTACAAGAAATATAAGTGGAGTAATAATATGAATTATATTGGGGTACTTTACCAAGATTGATAAGAACAACCTAATACCACTATGGACTGAAATACAAAAAATCACAGATAATAAGTGGTCTTCAGTGTCATGCATATATACATATATAGATTAAGAAAATGTTGAATGGGCTGACTCTGATTATATAAAAACTCAACAACATCATGTAAGTTATATACATGAAAAAACAGAAGATGGTGTAAGAATGTGCCATGGGGTTGAATAAGAAGCAGTCTATGCTTTGTTTTTAATGGTGGTGTTTCCCTTTAAAAATATTGTGTGCACTACTAAACTCTATGACCCTGTTGAAGGCTATGGCTAAAACGTGTTGGCCTCATGGCAGCATCAATGGTGATAATTAAGGAATAAAAAAAGTACAAAGTATTGGTACCTGGCAGTGCTGCTGTTTCCTTGCCTCATGTGGAGTTGAAGTCGATTGGGGTTGTCATTGGAATTTTCTGTATACTTTCACGTGTGTCCAGCAGAAACTTAGCCACTTCCACCTTGCGGGGCTGGTGCGGAACAGCGGGTGTGAGTCCCGTTAATAATATATAATTGCGAAACCTCACGATTCACAGAAGCAAGGAGAGTCCGCACTCAACGCTTCAATTAAAGATGCAATTTATTCGGCCGAATACATTGCATCTTCAATTCAAGCGTTGAGTGCGGACTCTCCTTGCCTCTGTGAATAGTGAGGTTTGGCAATTATATATATATATATATATATATATATATATATATATTTATATTTATATTTATTTATATATGAATACAACCCCTGCTCCCAAGGGAAAAAGGCACGCACACGAAGATTGCAGAATTACGGCTTCTTTAATGTAATGGGCCTCCCTCGACCCAGCAGCCAGGAGAGATGCGTTTCGGCTGTGACGACAGCCTTTGTCAATCAATTTATATATAACTATATATTTATATATATATATATTTATTTTTTCATATGGGGGATGTCCTTCGGCACACATCTCCCAGCCCCTAGTGTTGCCCTATTAACATGGGGGGGAGGGGGGGTTCAGGGTTCAGGTGAATTGACAAGAGAAATTGATGAGGAAGACCATTATAAGTAGGTGTGCAACTTCTCCAGGTAAAGCCACTGAAAGCATTCTAGGTTGGGACATTCCTGCAGTCTCCACTCTCTAGGAAATAGTTACCCAAAATTATATAAAGTCTTTTACAGAACTTCCAGAGGAGTGCGGTGCTCTCCAAAACCAATTCTTCTCTTATTTGCAATTCAGACACCCACTGTCACCATTTGGTGATGGTAGACACGATACTTGATTTTAGACATTTAGATGCAACTCTCACTATCTCTATGCTGCCAGATCAGAAGGTCTGGAGAGTATATAAAACATTAGTCATAAAGACACTAGGCACATTCCCCACCCTCTGACTGGAATGGGAGGCTGACCTGGGTGCTTTGGTGGAAGGGGACTGGCAGCGGCCCTAATGGCTCCCAGGAAAGTCACCCTCTTGGTACAATACACACTAATACAATTTAACTGCATCAAGTTTACTTACCAGAGTACGACTGCAGAGCATATGGAGAAACTCCACTTTCCCCACAGCCTGAGATGATAAGTAGGAGATGGTGATTCTTTCAGACTATTTGGGGCTGAAGAATAATTCAGGTCTTCTGGGATGAGATAACCCAGGAGCTGTCAGCCTACATGGCATTTCAGAGTATCCTAGAAGATTTAAGCTATGACTGATACAAGCAGGTCTTCCTGGGGCTGAGGTCGGTTCTGGCCAAGAGAGCACTGCTTAGAACTGGAAGCCTGCATGGGTGTCAAGCCTCATCCGTTGGGAGGCAGGACTCAATAACTGTTGAATTCTTCA
Organism: Calotriton arnoldi; assembly: GCA_963921515.1. Taxonomy (NCBI): domain Eukaryota; kingdom Metazoa; phylum Chordata; class Amphibia; order Caudata; family Salamandridae; genus Calotriton; species Calotriton arnoldi. Next base: position 166,422 of record CAWUFW010010334.1, read on the forward strand.
ATGACTGGTACAAAGAGGCTAGTGATATCCATAGAAGCACAGAATAATTTGTTGACAATGGATGAACTATCACAACATCTCCGAATAAAGAATCATGGGGTTACTCTTCTGTACCTCTTATATGATGCCATTAATTCTCACAAATGTGGATTTGTTCCTTCTAGAAATGCTGTCGTTAGTGGTACCAGGAAAGCACCACAGTTTGTTCGCTTGCTTTGTTCTATTACACAAAATGATTTTATTGAAAAAAATAATAATTCGTTTGGCTTCTAAAGCACAACACGACCCAAGAGGGAAACAATCCAATGGGACCGAAGGCTCCTTTCTAACTGACCAGGACACTTCAGCAGTTTTTTAGGTTTATAGTCAAATTCCAGTGGTGCTGAAACAATGTTCGAGTGGTGGTGCTGGCCAGTGAGTGACTTCACTGCCCAACAACTTCTCATACCCCCAGCACCATAGGGATCTTAAACAATTGTGATAGTGAGCAAGTAATTCTAGAACTAGCCATACCTTACCTGTGAAGAACAGTGCCTCACTTGCACCACCTCCAACACTTTGGAAAGAATAGGGCATAGTGGTGTATTTTAAAGCACATTTTCCCAAACATGTAGATACAATGTGGTATGGAATGCTCATTTATGAGACAGCAATCACTAGTAAATGGCCACCGGTTGAAGCTGGGAAATCAGCAACCACTGGAAATCCAACTCCTATGCCTAACCATTTACAAAACAGCGGTCTCTTTTAATGACAATTCTTAAAATGACTACTCAAAACATTGTGGGCTCCACTCACAAACTCACTTGTGTTCATGAATGAGCTTTCTGGTGCAAATGGCTGGGTTTACAACTGCAAGAAATTCCAAAAGGTGACCTTGCTGTCGTAAATCCTTTAACTTAGACATATGACCCCACAATCATGTAATATTATGCAGGAGTAAGTTTCATGCACTGGGTGGGGAGTGGGCATTTCAAGGCACAAATGCCTTGACAGTTTATGAATGTCCAGAAACGCAAGAATTTGTGGTCTTTCAAAAACTCCTCTCAAACATTTTCCCACCTTGTAAATGGTTGCACATTTAATCTTGCCACAGGCTTCAGTAAATCTCTTTCCCAGACGGGAAGGGGAACAGACCATCCCCAATCTTTGTAGGGGGGTTTGGGGAGGAGTTTCAGCACAGTTTAAAGTTTCAAGTTTAATTAAACAATTGCGAAGTTACTTAAAACCATTGCAATAAGAATTACACAATATAAATACACTATTACATAGCATAGATAAAATTAATAATTCTAAAGGTAAAATCTTTGCAATCCAATTTAAAAGTTTTCGAATGGTAAAAGTAAAGTAAAAATCAATGCATTAAAAACTGGAGGTACTATTTGTACAGGACAGTTGTTTTTCACATGGAATAATGTCACTTAAAAGGGAAACTGATTGTAGTTTATTCCCAGACGTATTACAACTCATAGATTTTCTTCGAGGGGATTTAGTTCGAGAGTCAACAGGTCTGCCCGATATTGCCTTGGTATGGAATATATTATTCCCTAAAGCTGACATGAGCGGTAACCAGCAATTTATGTCAGCTGCACTGAACAAATTACATTATCTGTAGTCTTTGCTCCACCTTTAACAAAAATTCGACAAAATGGTAATTTAGCTGAGGGTCCCCTGGATCGAAACAGGCTAAAATGTCCTGCCTTCTTGTTTGAATTTCCCTTTGGTTAAAGGCCTTAATTAATAGTTGTTTTCTTCTGTCTGTACAGTGTTGCAAGAACAAACTAGGTGCAACAAATCATCCTTATTAGAGGTTCAGCCCAGGGAAATGTTTTCCACATAGCGAAAAAATATTAAAAAGAAACAAATTATGCCTATTGCACAAAGGTGCTGTCTACCCACAATGCGCAATCGGTAAATGACTGGCTGATGAGGGTTATGAACCCGAAACCGGTCCCAGGATGCTTGTTTCCGGTCCAGGGAAGACATGGCTTGGCAGTTCGGGCTGGACTGTTCCCATGAGGCACAGGGTCAGACTGATTTGCATATGGCCATGTCTGAACTGGGGTGGCGGAGTGAGCTAAAGAATGATGATGGATTAAACCCAGATCAGTTGACTGGGGGTGAGTGCTTGCAATGTTCAGCACTCCGTCCATCATCCCCTTTGGTTTTGCTAAGTTCGCCCTAAGTTGGCAGGGTATGCCAAGGGCGTGGGTCCCTTGTTCACTTTGCCACTGGATTCAAGATAGCCTGGCTGATGAGGGTTATGAACCCGAAACCGGTTCCAGGATGCTTGTTTCCGGTCCAGGGAAGACATGGCTTGACAGTTCGGGCTGGACTGTTCCCATGAGGCACAGGGTCAGACTGATTTGCATATGGCCATGTCTGAACTGGGGTGATGGAGTGAGCTAAAGAATGATGATGGATTAAACCCAGATCAGTTGACTGGGGGTGAGTGCTTACAATGTTCAGCACTCCGTCCATCATCCCCTTTGGTTTTGCTAAGTTCGCCCTAAGTTGGCAGGGTATGCCCAGACGTGGGTCCCTTGTTCACTTTGCCACTGGATTCAAGATAGCCTGGCTGATGAGGGTTATGAACCCGAAACCGCTCCCAGGATGCTTGTTTCTGGTCCAGGGAAGACATGGCTTGGCAGTTCGGGCTGGACTGTTCCCATGAGGCACAGGGTCAGACTGATTTGCATATGGCCATGTCTGAACTGGGGTGGCGGAGTGAGCTAAAGAATGATGATGGATTAAACCCAGATCAGTTGACTGGGGGTGAGTGCTTGCAATGTTCAGCACTCCGTCCATCATCCCCTTTGGTTTTGCTAAGTTCGCCCTAAGTTGGCAGGGTATGCCCAGACGTGGGTCCCTTGTTCACTTTGCCACTGGATTCAAGATAGCCTGGCTGATGAGGGTTATGAACCCGAAACCAGTCCCAGGATGCTTGTTTCCGGTCCAGGGACGACATGGCTTGGCAGTTCGGGCTGGACTGTTCCCATGAGGCACAGGGTCAGACTGATTTGCATATGGCCATGTCTGAACTGGGGTGGCGGAGTGAGCTAAAGAATGATGATGGATTAAACCCAGATCAGTTGACTGGGGGTGAGTGCTTGCAATGTTCTGCACTCCGTCCATCATCCCCTTTGGTTTTGCTGGGTGGGGAGTGGGCATTTCAAGGTACGAATGCCTTGACAGTTTATGAATGTCCAGAAACGCAAGAATTTGTGGTCTTTCAAAAACTCCTCTCAAACATTTTTCCGCCTTGTAAATGGTTGCACATTTAATCTTGCCACAGGCTTCAGTAAATCTCTTTCCCAGACGGGAAGGGGAACAGACCATCCCCAATTTTTGTAGGGGGGTTTGCGGAGGAGTTTCAGCACAGTTTAAAGTTTCAATTTTATTTAAACAATTGCGAAGTTACTTAAAACCATTGCAATAAGAATTGCACAATATAAATACACTATTACATAGCATAGATAAAATTAATAATTCTAAAGGTAAAATCTTTGCAATCCAATTTAAAAAGTTTTCGAATGGTAAAAGTAAAGTAAAAATCAATGCATTAAAAACTGGAGGTACTATTTGTACAGGACAGTTGTTTTTCACATGAAATAATGTCACTTAAAAGGGAAACTGATTGTAGTTTATTCCCAGACGTATTACAACTCATAGATTTTCTTCGAGGGGATTTAGTTCGAGAGTCAACAGGTCGGCCCGATATTGCCTTGGTATGGAATATATTATTCCCTAAAGCTGACATGAGCGGTAACCAGCAATTTATGTCGGCTGCACTGAACAAATTACATTATCTGTAGTCTTTGCTCCACCTTTAACAAAAATTTGACAAAATGGTAATTTAGCTGAGGGTCCCCTGGATCGAAACAGGCTAAAATGTCCTGCCTTCTTGTTTGAATTCCCCTTTGGTTAAAGGCCTTAATTAATAGTTGTTTTCTTCTGTCTGTACAGTGTTGCAAGAACAAACTAGGTGCAACAAATCTTCCTTATTAGAGTTTCAGCCCAGGGAAATGTTTTCCACATAGCGAAAAAATATTAAAAAGATACAAATTATGCCTATTGCACAAAGGTGCTGTCTACCCACAATGCGCAATCGGTAAATGACAAAAAACACAGAACAGAAATTCAACGTGATCTCACCAGGATTATGCCTTGAAAGATGTGATTGTGGCAGCATTCAAGGCCCAGGCTGGGAAAGCCTTGCAAATACCTGAAATGCGAAAATCTCTGTGGGCAGTATAAAACATTTCTTTGTAAGCCCAGTTCTTTGTGGCCAGTTGAAAATCTGGATGGATGCTACTGATTCACTCAGAGCTCTGCTCTTGATACCAAGATTCACTGTGAATTCCATTCTGAAAACCCAGACTCATTCAGAGCTGTGCTCCTGACATCACCTAGACTCCATCAAATATGAGCTCTATATATATGGGACGAAGTACTCACTGCCATACATTATAAGGATATTGCAAGTCACCGAGGAGTTCCATGACTATATAGACAAGCATTTGCAATGCAATAGGTCTCGCGTTAGCTAAAGTTAGAGCTGTTGGTGTTAAAAATGACAATGTTTTTGACTTTTGTTTTTTTATTTGCAATGGAGTAATTATATTTGCATGGCGCTATTGTCATTGGTATAAAAAAGCAAAAGTAAAAAACACTGCCATTTTCAATGCCAAGAGTTCTCACTTTAACAAATGCGAGACCTATTGTATTGCAGATGCGTGTTTTATTAACTTTCTCACTGGCCTATTTGGGTTCAAATTGCATTTTTATAGCGCCCACTATCCCTGACGAGGTGTCCTTTGTAATAGCCTACACATCTGAAAAATAAATATAGCTGAACATGCACACACTACAATTAAAATGTAACTGCTTTATTTACTATTCACCCTGGTTTATTGTCTTGAAAATTAATTTCAGAGATAAGACCCAGTCAATCAAACGATAATTCATAAACAGAATGGCTAACACCAAGCAACCCAAAAATATAAGAAGGAACAAAGGAATATCTCCAGCGAATTTTCAGCTACAAAAGCAGTAAATCAATACTTAGGGGCCAAATCCGATTCGGGCCGGAAAAAATACCGACCGACTCGGTACGGGATAATAGTCCGACCGACACGTACCGGCGTTGCCCGACCTGGGAAGTACGATGAAATGCATGGGAATCACGACCGACTCGCACGGAACTCAAGGCGAACGACCGACCCGGCCGGAAACAAGCTATCCGGCCGGGAAACCACGCGAATCGAACCAACCGACACGCATCAGGAAATAATCCGAACGAAACGTACCCGCGAACTCCGACCCGCGCAGTACGATGCAATGGGTGCAAATTCAGACCGATTCGTACGGAGCCCAAGCCGTACGACCGACACGCATAACAAACCCAGCCGAACAAACACAATACTCTGCGACCGACGCGTACGCCGCATATGAAACTGAGCTGAAACACAGCGGGAACGACTCGGAGAGGCGCGCACGAGACAACTGCGACGTCCTACTCGGTCAGAAGAACGACTCCTACATGCACAATAATCACAAATGAAAAAATACAAAAAAAAAGGGCCAAACAAGCAATGACAAAGCCAATAAATACAGGGGGGGAAAAAAATTGAACAAGGACACACCCCCAACTCCACCTACATAAAGCCCACAAATCCCTACCATGATCCTTTGCAAATCCCACTGACCTGCCAGCACAGAACACCATCACACAGCAAACACAGACACACACACAGCTCATCCAACACAAAAGCCACACACCATTAGCACCTCAACAAATAGCACCCTCACACACACACAGCAAAACCTACACACACACACCCTCACTTGCACACACACACATCAATCACCACCACCACCACCCATCACCATGCCCCTAAAGAAAAATCCAAAGTTCCTAGATAGTGAATTGGAAGTCATGGTAGAAGAGATCCTGAGGGTAGAGCCACAGTTGTTTGGCACATTGGTCCAACAGACCCCCATGTCGCAGAAAACCAAGATGTGGGCGAGGATCGTCGACAGGGTGAACGCACAATCACCATGTTTGCGCACAAAGGAAGAGATCCAGAACAGGTGGTATGATGTGCGCAGGAGGGTCAGAGACCTACTCAAGAAGGATTACCTCCTGAGCCAGCACACCGGCAGTGGCCCTCCTGCAAAACCAGTATACCTCAGGCCCTGGGAGGAGAAGGTGCGGGCCATCCTACCACCAGTGAGCGTATATGGACTAACAGACATCCCAGAGCCTGGTGAGTACACAACTAATATACACAATATTGTGTGCCAATACATACACATCACTCTCAAGGGGACAGTCAAACCATCCACCCCTAGCAAATCAACAGCAACCAAAAGATAATCATCCCAAGATGTGTATGTCAGTTAGATAAACACAATACATGCCATCTCATAGTGGTATGTCACTGTGTCATGACATGTACAAACCTAACAACAAATAGAGCAAGGCAGTGGCACAAATATAACCAACAAACACTGCCTGATATTTTGCCACCACTAGAACACCACCTCACAGGGAAGCTCACTTAAAGGAAGGAATTCTGTGTATGCTGGTGAAGTTAGTGTAGCCAATAGCATGATGGGAGTTGTAGTCACAGATACTGCTCACCCTCACAATTGGCCCATCAACACCACCCTGAACCATGCTCACATCACAGGGAGTGGATAAGGACTGACAAGATGGCTGACACTGGCTACTGCTGTGGGGAGCACAAGGCCCTGCTGGGAACTGTGCACCAACAAACAGCACAACACCACTGCCTGACATCCTGAAAGCCAACTTGCACTCCCTGCAATGCAAGCACGTTGCATGGTGGGATATCTGGCTGGCTGGGAAGGAGGACTCGCAGCACTGACCATAGTTACAAGCAGCTCACCTCACACCCCCTCAACACAAACTCCACATAACCCACCTGGGAGAATGCAATGCCTCACATACCAAATGAAGATCCCACAAAGAACCACCACCCTGGGTAATGCTGTGTGAAGCACAGGGACACACCTGGCACTTGTAGCCAAACAAACGCAAGGACAACACTGTCAGCCTTCCTGTCAGCACAGGCACACTACCCCACAGGGAAGCAGAGTCCAAAGGAAGGAAGTATGGGCATGCTGGGAAGGGGGTGTAGGCAATAGCATGTTGGGAGTTGGAGTCACAGATACTGCTCACCCTCACAATTGGCCCATCAACACCACCCTGAACCATGCTCACATCACAGGGAGTGGATAAGGACTGACAAGATGGCTGACACTGGCTACTGCTGTGGGGAGCACAAGGCCCTGCTGGGAACTGTGCACCAACAAACAGCACAACACCACTGCCTGACATCCTGAAAGCCAACTTGCACTCTCTGCAATGCAAGCACGTTGCATGGTGGGATATCTGGCTTGCTGGGAAGGAGGACTCACAGCACTGACCATAGTTACAAGCAGCTCACCTCACACCCCCTCAACACAAACTCCACATAACCCACCTGGGAGAATGCAATGCCTCACATACCAAATGAAGATCCCACAAAGAACCACCACCCTGGGTAATGCTGTGTGAAGCACAGGGACACACCTGGCACTTGTAGCCAAACAAACGCAAGGACAACACTGTCAGCCTTCCTGTCAGCACAGGCACACTACCCCAAAGGGAAGCAGAGTCCAAAGGAAGGAAGTACGGGCATGCTGGGAAGGGGGGTGTAGGCAATGGCATGATGGGAGTTGGAGTCACAGATACTGCTCATCCTCACAATTGGCCCATCAACACCACCCTGAACCATGCTCACATCACAGGGAGTGGATAAGGACTGACAAGATGGCTGACACTGGCTACTGCTGTGGGGAGCACAAGGCCCTGCTGGGAACTGTGCACCAACAAACAGCACAACACCACTGAATGACATCCTGAGAGTCAACCTGAACCCACTGCAAGGGTGGCATGCTTCATGGTGGGATAACTGGGCCAGGTGGAGAAGGATGGCCGGATGTCCACCAAATACAACCAATGCTGGCCATGCACACACCTCAACATTCATATTGAAATGCCCCAGGTATGCATGACAATGTGCTACACCAATATCAACCTCTTACTGTGACAACTTAGGACAATGCAATGTACATGCCCGCATCCAGAGGTCTAGTCACAACTGTCAGGTGTGTGAACCATTGATGTCTGTAGAAACATTACAATGTGTGTCTCTTCCAAATACAGGTGACGATGATGGGGACACAGCAGCAGGCGAGGAGGAGTCCCTGTCCCAGGCTCCGGGGGACACAGAGCTCACTGGTGTGGAACAGCCTCTGCCCTCCTCGGATGGCGAAGACCTACCTGGCACCTCCGGTGTGAGTCATCATGCAGCACCAGCTGGACCAACATCTGCACCCCCTGCACCCACCCCTCCAACAACTGCCAACATACAGACCACCCCCGCTGACACGGACAGACCAAGGACCACCGCTGACAACAGCACAGGGCCCCAGGCCCACCGTGGAGCAATGGATGACAACACCACTAACAACCCCCAAGTGGGCCTTGGGTCACCTGTGCGTGCCACCGCAGGTCCTGCACGTGTCGCCAGGGGTGGTGGGAGGGGTGGTAGACATAGGTCGCTGCTTGCAGAGGGGTCTGGACTGCATGATGACCCACAACTGGCACGCATCGCTGATGCGTACCAGGATAGCACCGGAGAGGTCAGACAGGTAGTGGGGATCCGCAAGGACATACAACAGCAGCAGGCTGCCCATCATGCCCGCTTGGACTCCCACATGGCCCGTGTGGAGACACACATGGCCCATGTGGAGACACACATGTCGGGCATGGAGTCCAAGTGGGACACATTGCAAGAACTCACAGCGGTGCATAGGGACATATTGACATGCCTCCGCCAGATTAGCACCAACATGGCCACACCTCCCTGTGTGCCCACAACATCTGGTGCTGCAACAACTGACACCGCCACAGGGAGGGAGGAGGACTCTGGCGGAGAGTCCCCTGCACCGCCGCAGCCTGCACGTGAGGGTCCCCCCCCAAAGAAGAGGGGTCGTCCGAGGAAGGAAAACTGAGAGGTTGATGGCCACGTACATCCCCCAGGAAGCCAACACCTGTTCCGGAAATTCTCCTTTGTGTGCAAACGTTTCACCCTGTCGAATGCAACACTACTTTCCCACATGACATGGGGAGTTCAAGTTGGACTAATGTATTATATGACTGTGGACTTCACTCAGGACATTTCTGCTACCAAGACTTCCAACTCATCTGGGAACTTTGGATCACAATCCCAATGTACAGCACCCACCATCCTGTGCACTATACACACACACATTTCTGTAAATAAAATCACTAGTACACCATACTTGCCACTGTTGTTATTCAAATGTGGATACTGTCATGGTGATGATGTTCTGCTAAATTACACTGTGTATGCTAACTGCTACAGCAAGTACAACACCGTCGTGTGAGTCATGGTGACGTGACACATATGAGGGAGACACACCACTAGGGCTACACAACACAGACACCAGGGCCATCGGACTCATCGCCCACAGTGATGTTGCCAGTAAATACAGTGGAATGCACAGACACCACACCTATTCAGAGTCTGTGTCAACTAGCCCACAGGTGCAGTAAGCAAATGTCAGTCAGATGTGTGACCACAGACAACGCACATCCCAAAGTGAAGCACAGGTTTATTACACATTTGCAACATTTTGTTTCCACTACAAATGCAAGGTTTACCCACGTGGCAGTGGCCACACAGTCAACAAGTGCAGAAGATATGAAGTCCAGGGGTGTGTGGCACATCACTTGTAGGCCAACTACTGCTGCCACCCTGAAAGCTGAATCATGGTGTCGGGGGATCCAAGTTGACCAAAGTACTCAGTAAGCACCCGTGAAGGTCAGACATGACACACAGTTAAAATCACTGTAGAACAGGACAGTACTGCAATACTCATGCCCAATACATGTCACAAGACAACTACACAAAACCAAGTTAGCATATCAAAACTGTTGGGGAGTTCAGACTACCTGGAAGGACACATTGCTGCACGCATCCAGTCAAGTAGCACATGGCCACACTCAAACAGCACCAGAGCACCACCCACACATATCATGCAAACTCACGTCATTCACATTACATCTCCCTGGATACTCACATTCAGCTGAAGAAGTTGGTGATGAGCTGTGTGCGGACATCACCATCATCATCATCATCATCATCATCATCATCATCACTGGCATCGTGGTCCAGGCCAGGATCCTCCACAGGTGGCGGACGTTGGTCATCGTCATCCAGGATGAGAGGCAACTCCTTCCGCACTGCCAGGTTGTGTAGCATGCAGCAGACGATGACAATCTTGCACACCTTTGCTGGGGCATATGGGAGGGCCCCTCCTGTCTTGTCCAGGCAGCGGAAGCGGCTCTTCAGGAGACCAACGGTCCGCTCTATCACTCTCCTGGTCCGACCATGTGCCTCATTGTAGCGCACCTGGGCTGGTGTCACAGGGTTCCTGAGGGGTATCAGCAACCACGGCATGTTGGGGTATCCGGAGTCACCTACGGACAGACAAGTGCACCTTAGCTGATTTGGAAAAGTGGGTGGAATACTACAGATCAGAACACACACAATGGTACAAAGTCAGTACACACCGACAAGCAAGGCACGCTGGTTCTGCATCTGTGCCATCATCCTCGGGATGCGACTACTCCTCATCACGTAGGCATCGTGTGCTGAACCAGGGAAACGGGCGCACACATGTGTGATGCTCATATCTGCTAAACATACCACCAGAGCATTGATCGAATGGTAATGTTTACGGTTCCGGTATGCCTGCTCATGTGCCTGTGGTGGTATCAAAGCCACATGTGTCCCATCAATGGAGCCAATGACATGTGGCATCCTCCCCAGGGCATAGAAGTCACTCTTGATGTCAGTGAGTTGTTGACGTGTTGGGAAATAGATGTACTGGTTCAGGCATCTCAACATTGCCTCCAAAACATCGCGTAGCACACGGCTGAACATCATCTGTGACATCCCACCGGCAGTCGCAACAGTGTGTTGAAAGGTACCGGTGGCAAAGAAGTGTAGAGCTGCCATTACCTTCACCTTGGGGGTCAGCGCCGTAGGGTATGTCCGGCCAGGTTGCAAATGTGGTGCCAAGCGCACTGCCAAATCCTCAATCAGCTGCCTGGTGAAGCGGTACCGTCGGATGCTGTCACGTTCTACCATCGTTGCCAGGTCAGGGAATGGTCTATGGACAGCTGGAGCCCTGCAGTGCATAGGTTGAAGGAAGAAAGATTGTCAGTCACCCCACATATGTGCCATTCACCATACTCAATTTCACATGATACATCATTACGTGACACAAGTACTTGATGTGTGTGCCGTTCTGTCGGACATTACTCGCACCTACATGGCCATCATGTAACTTCTCAGTACAACATGTGTGCACTACAGGTACCAGGTTGTGCTATGGGAAACCATTAGGCTGTGTCACAGTACCCATTTACTGCTGTCACGTTCCACACACACACCACAGTGACATGTCTGGACAGATGTGGCACAGGCATCACAGATCATTGACAGGTAGATTCCCAGTGACCCTGTCTTGCCACATGGCCACTGGCATGACATGGCATATCATGTACACGTCAGAATAACAAACATGACTCCCACAGGTAGTGGCCCCTGTCGCATCCGCAGGAAGACATGGACGCCAGTGACGCACAACATCAAAGTCCATGCACAAACAACGTTGATGTGGAGACTGTCTCCCATCGTGCACATGGAATCAGTGACATCGGAAACACAACATGCACACAGACTGTGGAGGGACATCACTATTGTGGCAATGGGTCATCCTGTGACGTACATGCCTTCCCACATGGGACTCTGGGGGTATGTGACATGTCATACACATACACAACCTGGAAATGTGACCATGCCACATGCTCCAAAATGAACTGTTGCACATCACAGTGGTCATGTGCACAACACACCAAGGACCCTGTCCCCTTGAACACATGCACAGCCTGGGTGTGTCTGCCCACAAGTGCCACCACAAAAACCACATGTTAACCCCCATACACAGAGAAGGAAATGCAGCCTTACATGCCTCAGGAAACAGTGTGGACTGGGTGTGGTGTTGTAGGTGTGCCCCTGGGTCTCTGGCAGGTATATGTGGCTGGCATACGTTCACCAGTGACAAGCATGGTGACATATGCGACTGACCTGTACAGGTACGCATTGTACAGCAATGGACCGATCGGTGTGCCCGGCCGGCCCATTGCATCTGTTGTGTGCGGGTACGCGTTGTACCCGGAATACGCGTTGTACAGCAATGGACCGAACGGTGCGCACACATTGGCTGGGGCCTGGCATGGCAACGGACGCGTTTTCGAAGCTCCAATGAGTCTGATGGAGTGAATTCAGTTGGCCAGCCACAACAATGTTGCAAAATCATGGGTGTCATGAAGTTGAAGATTTGAAGGATGCTGTGGGCGTGTATTAGTGCTGCTATTCCATGGATTGGTCAGATTCAGAAGATGCAAACGACTTGGACCTATCACTTTAGACACATGGGACAGTATCTGCCTCAGCAGCACACATATAATGCTGGCTGTTCCCCTGAGAGCTCACTTGCCTGCACTACATGCTCCAGGACGACATCTGCCACCAACACTGCTGCTGTTTATGCATCCTCTGGCTCCTGCAATGGCACGTACTGTGGAGAGAGCCCCAGCCTTCAGCCTTGAGGAGAACCAGGCCCTGCTGGACAGCCTCCTTCCACAGTACAGCAAGCTGTATGGGAAACCAGGGAGCAGGTGAGTGTGCTGTCCACTGCCTTACTAATTGTGCATGTTGTCTGACTAGCAGGACTTTCAGTGTGCACACCACTGGCTAGCATGCCCACTGAATAGTTGTCACACCCCAAAGTGTGTAGTTACATGCACTGAACTGGTACAGTGCTGTAACTGTGCATTCCAACTAGGTTTACTTCCCATGCAATGATACCATGTAGTGACTGCTGGCAAACTGTTCATAGCCATAGTTGCACTACCTGTGTAGATCATATGTCCCTGTGATTGAGACATGTATATCCAACTGTGTGATGCACGGAAATGTGGCATGTGTAGTAATGGCCTTTTCACTTTGTCATCCTCACAGGTTGATGCCCACCAGAAGCAGGATATCTGGCTGACCATCGCCCGGAAAGTAAGATCCGTGGGGGTCTACAGGCGCAGGATCCACAACTGCCAGAAGAGGTGGCAGGACCTTCGTGGCTGGACCCGGAGGATCGCAAGGGTCCAGCTGAAGCTGTCGCCTCCTCGCAGGAGGGGCGGACACCGGACCCTGACCCCCACATGCTCCGGATCCTGGCGGTGGTCTTCCCTGAACTGGATGGGCAGCTGAAGGACAGACAGCAGCAAGGAGGGGTGAGTCCATGACTGCACTGTGCACTTTGTCTGACATGCTATGTGCCCTCCTCTGGCCTGGTTAAACTTCCACAGTACATCAGTCATGTGGTCCAGGACCCATGTCCCTCATTTGTGACATGCCCACTTCTCCTCTGATTCGCATATGTGTGGCCCTTATAGTCAGGAAATTGTGTCATTTGGGGACTATGTCATTGCATTTAGCTTTGCTCAAGGTGGGGGACAGCATTTGTTCCCGTGACTATGTTGTGCGATTCATGGGTGGGTCAATTGCTTACACAATGCCTAAGTTCTGACATGTAATCTGGTTGTAACTTTGATATGTGGTCCACTTGCTGCTCTGACTCACCACATGTCCCTGGGGAATTTGGCACACACCCATGCTGCTGGTGGGAACAATGTTTGGGCCTCAGGAGTATGTGTATCCAGTGTGTCACACATGCTTAGCCACCTGCCTACTGTCCAGGACTCATCCCTCTTACAGGTGGAGCTGGACAGTCATGCCTACTCCAGGGCATACAATACACTCTGTACTCCCACTCCCGTGTATCATCTGGCATGTTGTGATCAGTGAAATGTACCCTCAGGTGTCTGCCTCTGTCTCATTGTGCTGTGTCTTCGTTGTCAGGACTGCTGGTATGTTTATCGGTTAGGGCTCAGCATGCCATCTGAGATGTGACCATGATAGACGATACTTCTGTGACTTATAGGTGTCTGATCACTTGACTGTGCACACAGGTGTTTGCGACTGTGACTTTCAGGCAGCTGTATTTTCATTCACAGCACACTGTGAGGTGCTCATGTTCAGAGAGTTGTGTTTCATGTCCCCCATATGTCCAGTTGGTATGACGTGGACAAATAGTAGTACAGATAATGTGGTATTTGGGGGATGGACATGTGCACTTGTCAGTCACATACCTTGCATTCCCCATGCCCTCGGATTGTGACACAGTGCAGACTGTTGTTGGCTGGCTGCCATGGCCATGTGACTTGAGACAGTAATGTATGACTTTGCACGCATTCCTGTGTCATGGCATTAAACTTCCTGAGACTGATCCTGCAGGGGAGTGACATGTGCAACATGCACCCCATTGTGGCATTGACTATCCGGACATGGGTGCATCATGGTGTCTGGTGCTGGTATGCATCACATGCATTTCTATTTAGACTCTGGCCATCCCTTTATCCGGACACCAGCACTGACTCAGTGGCAAGAGATGTGATGTGTGCATGTTCACATACTTCACCGTGTTCCCTGCAATGTCCAACAACTGTGTAGGTGGTGCATGTGTCCACACTGGGGTCTTACCATCAGACAGGCACCAGACAGATGGGTGCAAGGGCAGGAGGGGTGTGAGTCCCATGGTTGACCATCAGACTGACAATTGGCTTCCCGAATCTGTGTGAGGACTTTAGGCAATGTTCAACTAAGGATGCCAGGGCTTGCTCTGTAATGTGCTGTACTTACTGTGGTGTGTGCGGTCAGTGCAGGTGACTGATGTTTGTCTGTTTCCCTAATTGTTTGCAGATACATCCACGGCCACAGGAGGGGACAGCTCCACGGACCAGGAGGAGCAGCGGAGCCAGACTGGGTCAGCATCGGATGAGTGGTCAGAGGGGCCCAGTGGCACGGAGGGCGAGGGGAGCCACACCGAGGAGTCCTCAGCACCATCCACCTCAGCTGAGGACCACAGCAGCTCGGAGGATGACTCCCTTGTGGAGGCGGGTCTCAGCAGCCACCAAAGGCCAGCTAGTCTGTCTTGCCCCGCCACCACCACCACCACCACCGCCCTCCCATTGGCTCCCATTCCTGAGGTCCGTGGAGGCTCCCGTACTCGGGAGCGTGTCTCCTTCGTGCCAGGCACCGCACCCCCTGCCCCTGTGTCCCCTGCTGCCCTGAGTGAGGAGTCTGTGTACCTCCTTCGGCAGCTCCATGTAGGGCATACAGCAATGCTGAGTGTCCTCCATGCACACACCACTCTGTTGACACAGCTGGTGTCGTTCATGGAGGGCATCTCGACGGGTATGTCTGCCCTACAGAGGAGCAATAAGTCCATGGACTCCTCCCTGACGGCAGCAGTGTCCCTCCTCCAACAGTCCCTCACCCCTCCCACCTCTGCCCCATCAACACTTCCTACCCCCTACCTGTCCAAAGCACATGCACACCTGCACAGTCACCCAAACACACAGACACGAGCAGCACAGACACACCCAAGAGAAAGGCAAGACGTGCACACAAGCATCCTCAGGGGACTGATACCACAGACACAGGGGATGGGGAACACACACACACACAGGCATCCACATTCACTCCGCAGTCCTCCAAATCCTCTCCCTCCAAGACCCCTTCCCTTGCCTCGCCTGCTACCCCACCTACACAGCAGATCTTCCTGTGTGACCTCGGCCTCTTCCCCTCCAATCCTGCTGATCCAGCCTACCGGGGGAAGAGGAAGTCCACCCACACAGAGGGGAGTGCCCCTCGCCCCCGGACACCCTCCCCCAGGTGCAGGCAGACACAGGACCCCATTAGGAAGTCCCCCCGGACCAGGAAGAACAAGACCTCACCACCACCACCACGCAGCTCCACCGCCCAGTCTCTCTCCTCCATCCCCCAGTCCACCACTGCACAGGTTCCCCCGCCACAGCCTGCCCCAGGTTCCCCCACACACCGATACCGCATTCCCAGACTGCTTAGGCCCTCCCCCCCTGCCACTTTCTCTTCCACCCCCAACCCAGATTCTCTGCCTGTTAGTGGCACTGTTGTGGAGACCGGGTCCCCCCCCTCTGTCCTGCCCACCTCATCTGCCCACCCTTCCACTCCCTTGGAGTCTTGCACTGCAGTGGAGTCCACAACCACCACGTCTGACTCGGGCACTGCAGTGGGTACCCAGTCCACTACATCAGTCCAGCCCACTGCAGTGGTTGCAGCACCCACTCCAACTGACTTGTGTACCACAGTGGTGCCGGCCCCCCCTGAGTCAGACACCTCCACTGCAGTTGCCGGTGACACTCCTGCACCCACCACCCCTTCACTGCCTCACTCTGCCATCCCCTGATCCTGTCCCTGCGGTGCCTGGCCTGCCCCTTGTATGCCCCTCCAAGGGGGTGTCCCCTAACTGTACCAGTGCAGGCAAGCAATGTGTGACCAGTTGTCACTTCTCACCCCATTGGGACTGTGATTTTGGACTGGCCATTGGCCTTAGTTTCTTTTGGACTTCCGTGTTTACCCTGACATTTGCTGAATAAAGCCTCTTTTTGTTTACTTGTGGGTTTTCTTTTGATGTACATGATGTGGATGAGTAGCATCCTGCATTTGCAGTTGTAATAGTGTTCACATCAGGAAAATGAAGTGTTGCAATGATGGACTCCATGTGGTCCATGGGATATGTGTCCTGTTGTAGTCTGGATCTATGGCATCCTTTGCTACAGTCTGAGGGTGTAATGTTCTGCATTTGACACAGGGATGTCCATTTTGCATTTGTAAATGAACATCTTTGTCTTACACTGATGCACATCTGGTGGGCTTACCACTGTTCAATGTTCCGATTTCCCTGACTGTGTGCCCAGCTCCACTGGACATGCAATTTTGCACATCAATGTCGAAGGACTCATCTGTGTATACAGTGCAACTTGCTTGACACGTGTTTTTTGTGTGTGCAGATGACTGACGTGACACTCCCGTACCCAGGATGATGTGAGCAGAGCCTTCTGTGTGTTGTGGTTGTTGACTCACTGACGGAGTGTTCTGCCGACATGTTTGGGTCGTGCACAGACAAGGTTTGGCACAGTGGACCTTCCACAGGAGTGGAGTGCCCTCATGGCAGTGTGTAATCCCGTGACATTGCGTGGGCCTGTGTTGTGTGTTGTGTAAGCATGTCTGTGCGTGTTCCCTTCCCTTTTCCTACACAGGCTGTGTCCCTAGGGATGTTCCTGTTTGTGATGCTTGCTGAGTTGTTCTGTGTTCATCCAGCATCTTGGACCTGGTTTCTCCGTGATGTGGGTGCATGGCAAACTAATGTTCATGAGGTTGTCATACCAGGTTGTCTTTGTTGTCAGGGCTGGGGATGTGGGCAAACGCAGATGGGACACATTCAGGATTCCCCTTGGCACTTGTTGTTTACACGAGTCATGTGATTTACAGTTTGTGTTAGCTTTCAGTGATTGTGACACGTTGTGTGTGTGACTGCTGCCACTCCTCAGGGTCAGAGCTGCAATGTTGGAAGTTGTGTACGTGTGTTCTTCGTGTGTCACCTTGCCTTCTTCGTTGGTGTGTGACTATGGCCAGGATCCCATTGATTGTGGTGGATTTCACATCATGCCCATGTACGGCATACTGTGCTGTGTGTCAGACATTGACGAGTCTTGTTGACTGGCTATGTGTGATGGCTTTCTGTACCTTAGTTCCCACCACCACCCCTGGTATTGTCATGGGTGCATATGCAATGTCACCAGTCCATGTGAGCTTCACTGCTGCACATTGGTGGAGATCAGGGTGTATGGTGTTGAGTGTGTGCAAAAGTGAGTTGTTGCACGGCTAGACCCCTACCTCCATATTGGCCTTGGCTGGCAGGCCGTGCTGATTGATTGGAGCTTGTGTAGGTGTGATGGTAGTTAGTTGCTCAGGACACATGGCTGTGGTTCACAGTGTGAACGACATCTACCTTTGTCATCACAGTGGGATTATCATGCAGGCTAGTGTCAGCACAATGTGGGGTCCCTGGGGGTAGTGCTGTGGTGGGTCTGTCTCTTGCTGTGTTAGTTGCTGTTCCTACAAGCTTGTGTGACATGTGTAATTTGTGCTCCCTCTCATCTTACAATGCCTGATTGCCCACATAGGGGTATCCGATCCATGAGTAACTTTTGTATGGCACTGTATACACATCTGTGTGGTTGGAATTCAGGCCTCCTCATGTGTTGTGTGGTTGCCTGGGGACACTGGCACACCCCCCATCACCTGTTGTGTTTGATATGCAGTGTGAGTCTGCCTGTTTGTGTTTGTGCCTTTGCACCACTGCATTGGCATATCTTGAGTGTGCCATTGGCTGTATGTTGTTTGGTGGGTTTCCCTGCTGTCCCTGGGACTCCTAGGTCATCAGTCAGCACAATAATCATAGTTTGTATGTCCCATTGCTGCCATGGTATGGTATTTGTTCACCTGACATCTACAGTCTCCACAGGATATCTACATTTGTGTGTCCATTGGTGCAGATATGTGGGTCAGCATTATGATGGTCACTTCTGTCATTGTGTTATTTGTGAATGTTGACAATGTGGGCCCCCATGGGTGATGTTTGTATGCACATGGCCAAAACGATGTTTCAGTGACACTTCACTGTTTCCCTCGACCATTCTATGTTGCTATGGGACACAAGCACTACTATGCCACTGATGTGTTTGCTGTTGTGTGACCAGGATTCATCCATGCAGTTTGGCTTTGGCAGCTTTTACCATGACTACACTTCCCTTTTGGTCACTGTGGTGATGGGTGTGAGAAGTTGGCCTGGCATATGCTGTCCACTAATTATAGTGGGCACCTTGCACCAGTCCAAACAACCCCTTATTGGAGATAGGTTAAAGACAACCTTATTGAAAGCTATCCTAGTGGTAGCTATGGAGAGCAGCCTTCAGGCTAAGTCTTGAAGGAATGTAAAGCAGCTTGTTTTACCAGTCTATAATCTCTTGAGTGACCAAATGAAAGAGCACCACACCAGGTATATATTCAAAATATATGTATTTATTGCTAAACACACCCCTCTAGTCTCTTTATGAGGCTAGAGTTCGAAGTACATAAGTTATAAGTAATTAAATCACAGTAATAGCACAAATACACGTTTGGGCCCTAGGGGCGTACCAAACCATATACCAATAAAGTGGTATGCGAACCACGACTGAACTAGACACTAGGCCTAGAGCCTCTAGAAGTGCTTGGACCACAAGGAACCACCCAAGGTAGTGACACAGGGGACCCACGGGAGACGCGTGCAGTGTAAATACACAACCGCGATACGGCGTTAACTTCTATGGAGAAAGTCGGGATCGGGAAAATAGAGGAAAGGGACACTTAAAAGAGGACTAGGACAAAACCCTTTGAGATCTAGGACTTTGAAGAGTCTCTACCCACGGGAGCACCGGAGTACTCGTGTTACCTCACCCAGGGAAGCCGGGTGCATAGGTGCCTTTCGGGGTCGGGTTTCGCCGTCGTTTCGAATGGCGATCTGCTGCAAAGTGCTGCTGGCGGCCAAGAGAAAAGTGTCCGGGTGGATCCAAGAGTGGATCGGAGTTCTGGTGAACCTGAAAGCAGAGGGAACAGAGTCTGGGTCACTAGCCAGTGACCAGGAAGGCGATGGACAGATGCCCACCGATGTCGAGTGCTTCAGGTGCGTTGACGGTCGTCTTGACTCTTCAGCCACGAGGTCCGGGAGGCGTTGTCAGTGACCAGGAGCAGGATTCGGGCTGGTACTCGATGTCTGTCGAGTGCTGAGGTGTCGGCGACCGGATTGGACCCAACAAGCCTTGGCAACGGCAAGTCTCGAGTAAGATGTAGATCGTCGATGGTGCAGACCAGCAAGCTCTGTGGAACTCACCCAGCGAAGGTAAGTGAGGGCAGGCCTGGAGCAACTAGGATGCCAAGTAAAAAAAGGATTGGCCTTCGTTAAGGGCTACTAGCCAACAGGCTAGTGACCGCGAAGGAGCCTCGTGACGCCGCACGTGGAGCTGGCTTACAGGACACTCGTGGAGTGGGGGCCAGTGATCTTCGGTGCAGGTGGTGCTGGAGGCTAGGGCTACTCGGAGCCCAAAGCACGACTTCTTGGGAGACCCAGAAGATGGTGCACTTGCAAATGTGCTCGGTGTCCAGGGGTCACGGTCTCAAGTCACCCACGATAGCCACGGGCCTCAGCTTTGCTGGGGACTCAGGGTAGCCTCGGGAAGTCTGAGAATCCACCTCTGGTGATGCGATGACTTCGGCGTCCGACGGGAGCTTCAGAAATGCGAACCGGACAGATGCTTCTTTGGTGCCTGCCAAGCAGGGGAGTCACTCCTTGACCCCAAGGGAGATTCTTCAGTCCTCTAATCTTGTCGTAGAGCGTCGAAGGTCCAGGATTCAGTTTCAGAGTTTCGTCCAGGTATAATCTAAAGTCCTAAGGACTGGGTTCCTACCTTTATTCTAAAAATAGGGTTGGACTACTTCTGTGGCCCCACCTATGGGTGGGTCAGGGCAGAGGGGTGGCTACACCCCTTTCCCTTTGTCCAGTTCGCGCCAAAGCAGGGGCTGCAAGCCCCTGATCCGGTTTGAACTGGGGTATGCACAGGGACACCAAATGTGCCCCCAGTGCAGGACTTCAAAGCACCCGAAAGTGCTCCCGCCCAGCCCCAATACACATTATCCTGTCTGGGGAGGTGGTCACACCTCCCTGGGACAGGAAACCTATTGTCCAGGCCTCCCTGCCGGAGTTTCGTCCAGCAGCAGTAGGCCAGACTCGTGTCTGTGGCAGCAGCATCCATTTTGTGATGCCAGGGCTCTGGAAAGAAGTTACCGGACTCGTCAGAGTTAACATGTCTTTCCTCTAGAAGGGTGGAATGCTACCCCCGCCTCCAGGATTGGCGGGGGGTAGTATTCCAAGATGTTTGACACCAAACACGACATGTTTAGGTGCAGCCATTCCAAAGTTAGCATTTTACCGCGAGGATATAATGCGCTTAAGAGTATATGGTCAGGCTGCACTACAAACAGCATCAGAGATGGTCTCCGAACGCTGCAGAGGGGCCCTGCTCATGCAGGGGCACCCTCTCACATAGGAACCATGCACTCTGCCTTTAGGATTGATAAGGCCTGCCTTAGGAGTGACTTATAGGTTTATATGTGTGTATGTATTTCGTGATATAGGTAACCTATATCACAGTAAGGGGTGCATGCACCACCTTACCCAGGCTGCAGTAGCAGACCTGTGGTGTCAGTTTGGATGGCCTTCCAGGGGTGGCATAATACATGCTGCAGCCCCTGGCAGGCCTCTGAGGTACCTATGCCCTTGGTACATAGTATACCATATACTAGGGACTTATAAGGGCACTCCAGATTCCAATCAGTGATGTGCCTAAGGCACATGGAAACCATTTTAGAGAGGAAGCAGCTAGGCTGGGGTTCTGATTAGCAGGGCCCCAGCCAGACTAATGTCGAAAAACAGTGAAGCATTAGCAAAAAGTGGGGGTACCCATGTGAAGCAGATCCTACTCTCCTACACAACCCCCCAAACGTAGGGACATTAAACTAACCTTGCCCAGTTAAGTCTTCATGTTCTAAGTGGAAATACCTAGAGAGTCCATCTGCATTCGCATGGTTACTCCCAGGCCTATGTTCCACTGTAAAGTCCATCCCCTGTAGGGAAATGGACCACCTAAGCAGTTTGGGGTTTTCACCCTTCATTTGTTTTAGCCATAAGAGGGGCTTATGGTCTGTCTGAACCAGGAAGTGTGTACCAAACAAGTATGGCCTCAACTTCTTCAGAGCCCAGACCACAGCAAAGGCCTCCTCTCTATGGCTGACCAACGTTTCTCTCTAGGGGTCAGCCTTCTGCTAATAAAAGCTACTGGCTGATCCTGACCTTCTTCATTCAATTGTGACAGTACAGCCCCTACCCCCAATTCAGATGCATCAGTTTGAACAATGAACTTCTTGGAGTAATCAGGACTCTGCAGAATTGGAGCAGTGCACATGGCCTGCTTGAGGTCATCAAATGCCTTTTGACAGCTAACTGTCCACTGAACCTTTTGGGCATTTTCTTAGAAGTTAAGTCATTCAAGGGTGTCACTATTGATCCATACCCCTTGACAAATCTCCTATAGTACCCAGTCAGGCCTAAGAAGGCTCTCACCTGAGTCTGGGTAGTGGGAGCAGTCCAGTCCATGATGGTCTGGATCTTGCTCTGCAAAGGTTGAACCTGGCCTCCACCCACAAGGTGGCCCAGGTACACAACCTGACTCTGCCCTATCTGGCACTTAGTGGCCTTGATAGTCAGGCCTGCCTTTTGCAGGGCCTGTAAAACATTCCTGAGATGGACCAGGTGATCCTCCCAGGTGGAGCTAAAGACAGCAATATCATCTAGATAAGCTGCACTATAGGCTTCCAGTCCTGTGAGAACTGTATTCACCAACCTCTGGAAAGTGGCAGGTGCATTCTTCAGACCAAAGGGCATTACCACAAATTGATAATGCCCACTAGGGGTTGAGAATGCTGTCTTGGGCTTTGCAGTATCAGCTAGTCTGATCTGCCAGTAGCCAGCTGTTAGGTCAAATGTGCTGAGATATTTGGCAGAGGCCAAAGTATCTATGAGCTCATCTGCCCTGGGTATTGGATGGGCATCAGTCCTAGTGACTGCATTGAGACCTCTGTAGTCTACACAAAACCTCATCTCTCTTTTTCCACCACTGGTGTGAGGTTTCGGTACTAGGACTACTGGACTAGCCCAAGGGCTATCTGAGGGTTCAATTACTCCCAATTCCAACATTTTCTGGACTTCAGTCCTGATACAGTCCCTGACATGGTCAGGTTGCCTATAAATCTTGTTTTTAATAGGCAGACTGTCCCCAGTGTCCACTTCATGAGTGCACCAGGTGGTCTGACTGGGTGTCAGTGAAAACATATGTCTAAACTGATTGAGGACTTGCCTGCAATCAGTTTGTTGCTGGGTAGTGAGGCTGCCTGCCAAGGCTACACCATCAACTGACCCATCGTCAGGGTTCTGTGAGAGCAGGTCAGGGAGTGGGTCACTCTCTTCCTCCTGCCCTTCATCAGTAGCCATGAGCAAGCCCATGTCTGCCCTGTCCACATATGGTTTTAACCTGTTGACATGGAGAACCCTGTGGGGACTCCTGGGTGTTCCTAGGTCCACTAAATAAGTGACCTCACCCTTCTGCTCAACAATAGTGTGGGGTCCACTCCATTTATCTTGGAGAGCTGCTGGGGCCACTGGCTCCAACACCCACACCTTCTGTCCTGGCTGGTAAACAGTCAGAACAGCTCTTTGGTCATGCCAGGCCTTCTGAAGTTCCTGGCTAGCCTCAAGGTTTTTGGTTGCCTTTTTCATGTACTCAGCCATCCTGGAGCGGAGACCAAGTACATAGTCCACTATATCTTGCTTTGGGGGCTTGAGAGGTAACTCCCATCCTTCCTTCACCAAGCACAGTGGACCCTCACAGGGTGGCCAAACAGAAGTTCAAAAGGGCTGTAACCAACCCCTTCTGAGGCACCTCCCTATATGCGAATAAAAGGCAGGGCAAGAGTATGTCCCATCTACGCCTAAGCTTTTCTGGGAGCCCTTTAATCATGCCCTTCAAGGTTTTGTTGAATCTCTCAACTAAACCATTGCATTGTGGGTGATAGGGTGTGGTGAACTTATAAGTCACTCCACACTCCTTCCACATTGCTTTTAAGTACCCAGACATGAAGTTAGCACCCCTGTCTGATACTACCTCCTTAGGAAAGCCCACTCTTGAGAAGATTCCCAGGAGGGCCCTTGCCACCACAGGTGCTGTAGTGGTCCTGAGGGGAATAGCTTCTGGGTACCTGGTGGCATGATCCACTACCACCAGGATAAACCTGTGCCCAGAGGCTGTTTGGGGATCCATGGGACCAACAATGTCAATCCCTACCCTCTCAAAGGGCACCCCCACCACAGGTAGTGGTATCAGGGGGCCTTTGTAGTGCCACCTGCTTTGCCACTGGCTTGGCAGGTTACACAGGAGCGACAAAACTCCTTACTGTCTTCAGACATGTGGGGCCAGTGAAAGTGAGGGACAATTCTGTCCCAAGTCTTGTTCTGGCCCAGGTGACCTGCTAAGGGAATATCATGGGCTAGGGTCAATAGGAAGCCCCTGAACTTCAAAGGTATTACCAACCTCCTGGTAGCACCAGGCTTGGGGTCTCTACTCTCTGAGTACAGGAGTCCATCATCCCAATACACTGTATGGGGACCACTAGCTTTCCCAGCAGCCTCAGCAGCAGCTTGCTGTCTGAGGGGTTCAAGGGAGGGGCAGCTCTGCTGCTCCTGGCTCAGATCTGCCCTAGAAGGTCCCCCTGTCCCCAAGAACTCAACCTGGTCAGGTTCAAGTTCCTCTGGGACAGTTCCTTCTTCAGGGCTGAGATCATCCCCTCAAGGGACTGATCTTCCTCCTGAGCCAAGGGGGAAGGCACTGCCTTAACCCTACTACTCCTCCTCTTGGAAGGCACTTGGTCCATTCTTCCAGAATCCAAGGCCTGTTCAGTGCTAGACATTTTGGCTTGTGACCTGGTCACAGCAAACACATCTGCAGGGATCCCCAGCATTTCTGCATGGGTCCTGAGCTCCACTTCTGCCCAAGCAGAAGTCTCTAAGTCATTGCCAAGCAAGCATTCGACTGGTAGGTTTGCACTTACCACAACCTTCTTAAGGCCAGTTACCCCTCCCCAGGAGAAGTTAACAACTGCCAGAGTATGGTCTGTTCTGACATTGCTAGCATTGGTCACTTGGTACATCTCACCAAGCATAACTTGCCCAGGTAGCACAAGGTCTTGTGTCACCATTGTGACACTTGCCCCTGTGTCCCTAAATGCCAAAGCCTCACGTCCATTAATTAAAGGCTGTTGTCTGTACTTGCCCAGATTACTGGGACTCACAGTGGAGGTCACATCCATGCCTCCATCACAGACTAACACAGCCTGAGTCAGTTCTCTGACTAAGTCAGAGCCCAACTCAGTTCCCAGGGTGAACCCTACTAAACCCTTTGCTGGAGCACTCCCACCAACTGTACTAGGGGGAACAGGTGCCTTAGGGGCATTGGTGGGTGCTGGACTGGAGTCTTTGGACTTGGTGCAATCACTGGTCCAGTGGGTCTTTTGCTTACAGACCTTGCACCATGGTTTTCTTTGGCCTTTACCCTTGGTAGACTGGGAATCCCCACCAGAAGAAGATTTTTGGGGGCCTGATGAAGACTTTTGATCTTTACCCTTCTCCCCACCCTTGTCAGAGTTCTTAGCATCTTGCTTCTTGGTTTCCCCACCTTGGTTCTGTACCTTCTGCTTCACCCTGGTTCTGACCCATTTGTCTGCCTTCTTTCCCAATTCTTGGGGAGAGGTCAGATCAGAGTCTACCAGGTATTGATGCAACAGCTGATTTTGACAGTTATTAAGAATCTGCTCCCTCATTATCAGATTATACAATCCTGAGAAGTCACACACCTTACTGCCCATCAACCAGCCTTCCAGAGCCTTGGCAGAACAATCCACATAGTCTACCCAGTCTTGAGTCTGTGCTTTTGGGTGTCTCTGAACTTCAACCTGTACTGTTCAGTGGTTAGGCCAAACCCATCAATAAGAGCACTCTTCAAGACCTTGTAATTGTCAGCATCCTCCTCTCTAACAGTGAGGAGCTTATCTCTACCTTTGTCAGCAAAGGAGAGCCACAAGATTGCTGCCCACTGCTCCTGAGGGACCTTCTGTACTTTACAGGCCCTCTCTAAAGCAGTTATCCATTTGTGGATATCATCCCCACTCTGGTAGGGAGGGACAATCTTGCTCAGGTTCCTATGGTCATAGGACCTTTCCCTGTCTCTAGGGACATGGTTGCCACCATGGGACTCTAGTCCCAACTTTCTTCTCTCTCTAAGGAGATCTAGGGATTCTCTATCTAAAGCCAATTGCTTTTTTCTGAGTTCCAGCTGAGTTTCCTCATACTGGACCAGCCTCTTTCTTCTCTCATGAGAGGATTCCCTCCTATGAGATGAGACAGAGCTCCCTATGGAGGTGCCAGAGTGGTTAGACTCCTGAGAAGGAGACCTAGACCTTCTGGGCACACTCTTAATCCTTCCTGGGGGACAAAGAGGGCATCATCTTGATCATCCTCATCATCATCCACAGGAGGGATTTGGTTTTCCAGGTCAGGGTCATTGTCACCCTCCTGGCCAGTTTCAGAGGGGGGCTGGGGGTACTGGTACCCCTAGCGTCCTCCTCTTCTCCTGCCCCACCCTCAGCTCCTACCCCTTCAGTCCCTACAGGCTTACTAAGGTCATAAGCCACCAACAACTCCTTGAGGTGTTGGGTGGTGGGGCTTTGGCCTGTCCTTATTTTTCTCAAGTTACATAAAGCTCTCAATTCCAAGAATGGGAGTGTATCATACTTGGAGGGTGGAAGCTCAATGGCTTCCTGCAAGGATTCTTTGGATCCTGCCCTTAAAGACATTACTAGTGTGGTGTGGTGTATGCACTACCTACTCTAGTGTGGCCTACTAAACTCTCTTGAGTTGTAGAAAGGGTTGTGCTATCACTTAACACACAACTCTAAGTTCAGTAGAACTTACTGTTATTCTAAGCTTAAATTATATGTACCTTAGGTACCTTTAGTGGTTTTCAGTTGATCAATTCAATTGAGATTATCTGGTAAAACAATAGCAAGCTGGAATCCCACACGCTGCACACCAATGTGAGAAGTTGGCCTGGCATATGCTGTCCACTAATTATAGTGGGCACCTTGCACCAGTCCAAACAACCCCTTATTGGAGATAGGTTAAAGACAACCTTATTGAAAGCTATCCTAGTGGTAGCTATGGAGAGCAGCCTTCAGGCTAAGTCTTGAAGGAATGTAAAGCAGCTTGTTTTACCAGTCTATAATCTCTTGAGTGACCAAATGAAAGAGCACCACACCAGGTATATATTCAAAATATATGTATTTATTGCTAAACACACCCCTCTAGTCTCTTTATGAGGCTAGAGTTCGAAGTACATAAGTTATAAGTTATTAAATCACAGTAATAGCACAAATACACGTTTGGGCCCTAGGGGCGTACTCAAACCATATACCAATAAAGTGGTATGCGAACCACGACTGAACTAGACACTAGGCCTAGAGCCTCTAGAAGTGCTTGGACCACAAGGAACCACCCAAGGTAGTGACACAGGGGACCCACGGGAGACGCGTGCAGTGTAAATACACAACCGCGATACGCCATTAACTTCTATGGAGAAAGTCGGGATCGGGAAAATAGAGGAAAGGGACACTTAAAAGAGGACTAGGACAAAACCCTTTGAGATCTAGGACTTTGAAGAGTCTCTACCCACGGGAGCACTGGAGTACTCGTGTTACCTCACCCAGGGAAGCCGGGTGCATAGGTGCCTTTCGGGGTCGGGTTTCGTCGTCGTTTCGAATGGCGATCTGCTGCAAAGTGCTGCTGGCGGCCAAGAGAAAAGTGTCCGGGTGGATCCAAGAGTGGATCGGAGTTCTGGTGAACCTGAAAGCAGAAGGGACAGAGTCTGGGTCACTAGCCAGTGACCAGGAAGGCGATGGACAGATGCCCACCGATGTCGAGTGCTTCAGGTGCGTTGACGGTCGTCTTGACTCTTCAGCCACGAGGTCCGGGAGGCGTTGTCGGCAACCAGGAGCAGGATTCGGGCTGGTACTCAATGTCTGTCGAGTGATGAGGTGTCGGCGACCGGATTGGACCCAACAAGCCTTGGCAACGGCAAGTCTCGAGTAAGATGTAGATCGTCGATGGTGCAGACCAGCAAGGTCTGTGGAACTCACCCAGCGAGGGTAAGTGAGGGCAGGCCTGGAGCAACCAGGATGCCAAGTAAGAAAAGGATTGGCCTTCGTTAAGGGCTACTAGCCAACGGGCTAGCGACCGCGAAGGATCCTCTTGACGCCGCACGTGGAGCTGGCTTACAGGACACTCGTGGAGTGGGGGCCAGTGATCTTCGGTGCAGGTGGTGCTGGAGGCTAGGGCTACTCGGAGCCCAAAGCACGACTTCTTGGGAGACCCAGAAGATGGTGCACTTGCAAATGTGCTCGGTGTCCAGGGGTCACGGTCTCAAGTCACCCACGATAGCCACGGGCCTCAGCTTTGCTGGGGACTCAGGGTAGCCTCGGGAAGTCTGAGAATCCACCTCTGGTGATGCGATGACTTCGGCGTCCGACGGGAGCTTCAGAAATGCGAACCGGACAGATGCTTCTTTGGTGCCTGCCAAGCAGGGGAGTCACTCCTTGACCCCAAGGGAGATTCTTCAGTCCTCTAATCTTGTCGTAGAGCGTCGAAGGTCCAGGATTCAGTTTCAGAGTTTCGTCCAGGTATAATCTAAAGTCCTAAGGACTGGGTTCCTACCTTTATTCTAAAAATAGGGGTTGGACTACTCTGTGGCCCCACCTATGGGTGGGTCAGGGCAGAGGGGTGGCTACACCCCTTTCCCTTTGTCCAGTTCGCGCCAAAGCAGGGGCTGCAAGCCCCTGATCCGGTTTGAACTGGGGTATGCACAGGGACACCAAATGTGCCCCCAGTGCAGGACTTCAAAGCACCCGAAAGTGCTCCCGCCCAGCCCCAATACACATTATCCTGTCTGGGGAGGTGGTCACACCTCCCTGGGACAGGAAACCTATTGTCCAGGCCTCCCCTGCCGGAGTTTGGTCCAGCAGCAGGAGGCCAGACTCGTGTCTGTGGCAGCAGCATCCATTTTGTGATGCCAGGGCTCTGGAAAGAAGTTACCGGACTCGTCAGAGTTAACATGTTTTTCCCTCTAGAAGGGTGGAATGCTACCCCCGCCACCAGGATTGGTGGGGGTAGTATTCCAAGATGTTTGACACCAAACACGACATGTTTAGGTGCAGCCATTCCAAAGTTAGCATTTTACCGCGAGGATATAATGCGCTTAAGAGTATATGGTCAGGCTGCACTACAAACAGCATCAGAGATGGTCTCCGAACGCTGCAGAGGGGCCCTGCTCATGAAGGGGCACCCTCTCACATAGGAACCATGCACTCTGCCTTTAGGATTGATAAGGCCTGCCTTAGGAGTGACTTATAGGTTTATATGTGTGTATGTATTTCGTGATATAGGTAACCTATATCACAGTAAGGGGTGCATGCACCACCTTACCCAGGCTGCAGTAGCAGACCTGTGGTGTCAGTTTGGATGGCCTTCCAGGGGTGGCATAATACATGCTGCAACCCCTGGCAGGCCTCTGAGGTACCTATGCCCTTGGTACATAGTATACCATATACTAGGGACTTATAAGGGCACTCCAGATTCCAATCAGTGATGTGCCTAAGGCACATGGAAACCATTTTAGAGAGGAAGCAGCTAGGCTGGGGTTCTGATTAGCAGGGCCCCAGCCAGACTAATGTCGAAAAACAGTGAAGCATCAGCAAAAAGTGGGGGTACCCATGTGAAGCAGATCCTACTCTCCTACAATGGGGCTTTAGGCCCCATTGCCACACTGTTCAAAATGTGCATCAGCTATGGACACCACACTTCCCTTTTGGTCACTGTGGTGATGGGGTTTAGGCCCCATTGCCACACTGTTAAAAATGTGCATCAGCTATGGACACCACACTTCCCTTTTGGTCACTGTGGTGATGGGGCTTTAGGCCCCATTGCCACACTGTTCAAAATGTGCATCAGCTATGGATAGCACACTTCCCTTTTGGTCACTGTGGTGATGGGGCTTTAGGCCACATTGCCACACTGTTCAAAATGTGCATCAGCTATGGACACCACAGCACACTTCCCTTTTGGTCACTGTGGTGATGGGGTGTTCGAGCCCATTGCCACAGTGGCCATGGTCGGCTTGCATTGTGGAGGCCACACACATTTCTGTATGACACATGTGCTAGGGGGTCACATTGTATGTTCAATGTCATGTTCAGTGTTGTAGGCATTTGACACAGACTACACACACTTGTCATGGTGTTGGGGGGATGTAATCTTCTGTCATTCCTTATGTGGGAGTATGCTAGTTGTGTCATGCATTACCCATCCTATGAGTAGGAGTGGTGTTAGTGGTAGGCATCCAGCCCCCCTGAGTAGTGATGGTGGTAGTGGTAGGCATCCAGCCCCCATGAGTGGGGATGGTAGTAGTGGTAGGCATCCATCCCCTAGGAGTGGGGATGGTAGTAGTGACAGGCATCCAGGCCCCCTGAGTAGGGGTGGTGGTAGTGGTAGGCATCCATCCCCCCATGAGTGGGGATGGTAGTAGTGGTAGGCATCCATCCCCCTATGAGTGGGGATGGTAGTAGTGACAGGCATCCAGGCCCCCTGAGTAGGGGTGGTGGTAGTGGTAGGCATCCAGCCCCCCATGAGTGGGGATGGTAGTAGTGGTAGGCATCCATCCCCCTATGAGTGGGGATGGTAGTAGTGACAGGCATCCAGGCCCCCTGAGTAGGGGTGGTGGTAGTGGTAGGCATCCAGCCCCCATGAGTGGGGATGGTAGTAGTGGTAGGCATCCAGCCCCCTGAGTAGTGATGGTGGTAGTGGTAGGCATCCATACCCCTAAGGGTGGGGATGGTAGTAGTGGCAGGCATCCAGGCCCCCTGAGTAGGGGTGGTGGTAGTGGTAGGCATCCAGCCCCCAAGAGTGGGGATGGTAGTAGTGGTAGGCATCCAGCCCCCTGAGTAGTGATGGTGGTAGTGGTAGGCATCCATACCCCTAAGGGTGGGGATGGTAGTAGTGGCAGGCATCCAGGCCCCCTGAGTAGGGGTGGTGGTAGTGGTAGGCATCCATCCCCCATGAGTGGGGATGGTAGTAGTGGTAGGCATCCATCCCCCTATGAGTGGGGATGGTAGTAGTGACAGGCATCCAGGCCCCCTGAGTAGGGGTGGTGGTAGTGGTAGGCATCGAGCCCCCATGAGTGGGGATGGTAGTAGTGGTAGGCATCCATCCCCCTATGAGTGGGGATGGTAGTAGTGACAGGCATCCAGGCCCCCCTGAGTAGGGGTGGTGGTAGTGGTAGGCATCCATCCCCCTATGAATGGGGATGGTAGTAGTGACAGGCATCCAGGCCCCCTGAGTAGGGGTGGTGGTAGTGGTAGGCATCCATCCCCCATGAGTGGGGATGGTAGTAGTGACAGGCATCCAGGCCCCCTGAGTAGGGGTGGTGGTAGGGTGGTGTTGGTGGTAGGCATCCATCCCCCTATGGGTGTGTATGGCATTGGTGTTGGCCATCCCACCCCTATGGTTCTGCTGTTGCTAGTGTACTTTATTTGTGCATCCCTATGTGTGTGTGACATATTTCGGGTACGTGTAGTTTGTTTGTATTGTTGTTGTTTGACTTACCGTCTGCGCCGTACGCGTCCGTGCCGGTCCCGGTAATAGATGTAGAGTATAGGTAGGACCTGCGCAATGGGATTCATGCTTGGATCGTCTCGTTCGGGTTTCTCGTGTCTTCGAGTCGTACTCGTAGCAGGCTTGTTCGTCTCGTAGCTGTGGATCGTCTTGTGGCGCGAAACTGAGTTTATGTACGGCTCGCCCGGATGCTCAAACGTGCCGGACGTAGCGACGGGTTCGGCGCGTACGGATTGCACATCGTACTAGTCCGGCCGGAAGGTGCTGTGTATTTGCTTCCGTGCGGCTCGATTCGGCGTTCACGGATCCGGCTCGGGCGGGGAACAGGAGCTGGATTGGGTGAGTACGGCTCGCTCGGAAAATTAGTTGTTATACGCATCGTACTTGTTCGTCCGGATGAGTGTACGAATCGGTCGGGAAACACGCATTCGGCTGGTATTTTTTCCGGACGAATACTGTTAGGTGCCCTACCGGCCGAGATCGGAATCGACCCCTTAGTTAGCAAATTATCAGAAGACAGTTAGGGACCCTGGATATCATTCAATTAGTTGATGAGCTGACTATTAACGAGAAAGGCAACAAGTGGGGTGCCTGAGGCACACAGATACGAAATAAGTTTCTTAATTAGAGTCTGACAAGTTGCAAAATAGTGAAGCCAGTCTGTGTGGAGAAACTTCCAGGCAGTAGTCAGGTTGATTGCTACCTGCATGCACCGGAATACAATCATTTGGTCCCTCATTGACACTGTCGGGAATGGCTTCTCCGAGTTAGTGTTTAAAAACACCTTTCAGAATTCTGAGGACTATCATATTTTATGTGGTCATTTTTAGAGTTCGGCTCATGCATGGGGCTGTAAGAGTCAAGGCAGACGCTTGAATCGGCTAGCCCTATTAATTTGTTAGCTCATCCACCTCTAAAGCGAGGTGAAACAAATCGCATTGTAGACCATGAAAACTGCCTCGTGCCTTGCAGTCCAGAGTGTGAAATAATTAATTGTAGACCAAACAAAGTCAACGGTGCACAAGGTTGGCATGTTTAATTTAAGACAAGTAAAAAAAAAAACGCCTGGCAGCTCTCGCAGGTGAAACCCTTCAGCTACCCTCCAACTATCAGTAATGATATTTAATATTGCCTTAAACATTTGAAAAACCCTAAAAACCCTAACAGTACTATAGGAGAAGCTGCAGCCTAGGGCTACATAAACCGGATGCTAGTGCCCACATGCCCTCTCCGTGTCTACTGAATTACTTTTTCTGTCTTGGTCTCACTTTTCATAAATCACTGCCAAGTTACTGCCCATCTCCCAGTCTCCCTGGACTGCAGAAGGATTATTAAAAAAAAAAGAAAAGGGGCAACAAAGGGACACCGGAGGAATGGGCCAGATATAAAATAAAAACCTTAACACTCACCCTGCAAGTGACACCCATTTTTATAAGCGGCAGTATCTCGTAGTGGGAGCCGGAGGCCTCTTTGCCCAGCTGACTCATGATGCACACCAACAGAGGAAGAGGCAGTAGTAAATATAGAAGATGGACACCGTGGGGGAAATATATCTGGAGTCAAAGCATTAAGTAGAAAGTTAAAATGTGCACATTTCTTTTTTCATTTTCGTAAATCCTCAGTTTTCAGTGCAGCCCCGGGTGTAAATTGGCAGATTGGATCCTCTAATCACGCTAATGTGCGGATTCGCCACAATGTTAAAGCGGGCAATACTGTTTCATATACGATTGCCCATAATGTATGCATGGATTAGCAGACTCCTACATTATTAATTTATAATTGTTCAAAACCAGCACAAAGGGATAGAGAATGAGGGATCGGGAGTAAAACCATAGACGTGCACAGTCTACAGGAGCGCCACCGGGTGATTGCCTTCAGGATGTTCGTGCGCGGCCAAGCTCTATATGCAGCCTTTCCACTCCCCTATCAGCCCCTGCCTCCTACCGCCTCCCCCCCCTACACCCCCCCCCGGTGCCTTTTGCGAAACATTGCTGCAGGAAATCCTGACCTGAATTGCTGGCACTTTATAACTTTCTTGACGGTCGGATTCGGATGCGCATGGCAAGTAATTAACACGCATTTCAAATGTTATCAGTCTCGTATTTGGAAAAGTTAGAGCACTTAATGTCTCCGATCAGGGAGACCTGGGGGGAAGGACAGCAGAAGAAAAAGAGTTCACCTAAACAGCAGATGAACACTGACGTTGTAAGGAAATGGTACTTTACTGGTGCTCCTTCAGCCCTCAAAGGAAGTGACATATTGGCTATTGGAACCACTTAGGATGCACTAAAGAAGAGGGATATGGGGGTCAACCAATGGGAAGCAGGAGGCGGAAATAAAGCCATTTAATTGAATACAAAAGGTCTTGCAGACAACGCATGCGAGCTGACTAGGCTCGACCTAAAAAATGACCCGAAGACCAAGTTCCTTTATAAGGTGGTGGAACTCCAAAGTGACTTGTAGTATCCTTATCATGTGTGGCTGGGGTACTCTTTTCCTTATAATACATGTTCACAAAATCACCTTTCCAACAAACTACTTATTTATTTTATTTATTTATTCAGTGTTTTCTATAGCGCGAACATGACCCAAAAACGTGGGTGTCAGAGCGCTTTATAGTTCAACCACATTCAAATTCAAATGATATCCCATTCTTTAACACCTCCTACAGGGAATAGGTAAACATATAACAGTGGCATATTCTAAAACTTACAATAACCCACAATTAATATTACTAGACATCCACTGGAATTACAGTAATACAATTAATTTCACACTTAATTTCAAAACAAAACAACTACTGAAAATTACTATGTATCCACAATGGTTGTGGTATTGCATGACAAGTCCAGAACGAAAGTGGATTGGTCAAGGTACCTGACATTAGACCTCATCGCTAGTGACGGGAGCAGGGCCTTAAAGTTTCAAACCGCGCAGCTTGTAGACAGTAGAGCCCAATCAATGAAGGCAAAGTGGCTTGCACAGACCCCCGTTTCATTGTTCCGTGATTCGCAGGCTCTTAAATCCTAGGTGCGTAGCTCTTTCATATTAAAAAGAGAGCATGTTTGCCAACATGAAGAATAAAAATAGAGGGGCCGATTCACAGAACTAATCTGAGATAAAATCCTAAACTTACTACTTTTGGTATTCACAGAAGGCATTTAGTAGTAGTAAAGTTAGGACTCCTAACTTTACTACTACTAAACTGAGATAAAATCCTAAACTTACTACTTTTGGTATTCACAGAAGGCATTTAGTAGTAGTAAAGTTAGGATTCCTAACTTTACTATTACTAAATGCCTTTTGTGAATACCGAAAGTCGTAAAGTTAGGATTTTGTCTCAGTTTAGTAGTAGTAAAGTTAGGAGTCCTAACTTTACTACTACTAAATGCCTTTGTGAATACCGAAAGTCGTAAAGTTAGGATTTTGTCTCAGTTTAGTAGTAGTAAAGTTAGGAGTCCTAACTTTACTACTACTAAATGCCTTCTGTGAATACCAAAAGTAGTAAGTTTAGGATTTTATCTCAGATTAGTTCTGTGAATCGGCCCCAGAATCTCTAGTTCAAAATTTAACACATCAAAGAAGCTGTCAGATATTTGTTGCAAAAAAGATTATTACAAGGAGTTTACTATAAGTTAGTTTAAAATAAAAGTGCAGTAGAAACTTACAGAAAGATTCTAACCTCTCTGTAATTACCGAAGGAGTGCAAAAACCCCAAACATTTTATCGTAAATATTACAATTCTTCTTGTCAATGTACAGCTACAAAAACAAAGTAGAAGAAAGCAACATTTTTGTGTTTCGTTTGTCAGAAGTCAACTGTAATAAGTTATTACAGTTGAGTTAGTACAGTCATTTCTTTATAATCGGTTACTGGATGCGTTACAAGTCGCCGAATGTAAAGAAATTTAAAGACAGATTTTTATACAGGGATTGCAGAGTCCCATGTCTTATAGTACTCTAATTATGCTGCAGATAAGATTGAAGACACTCATATTAAGATCTTGACGGTACACAGAATTTGCTCCTTATAACAATACGTAAAACACGCACAGCTCTGTTAGGTTAACAGTTGAATTAATTTCCACACAATTCTGCTTTTGTTAAGGCAACGACTCTCTCACTCACACCTCTGCATTTGATAATAGCCATGCAGTGACCATTTCATTGATTGAAATATTATTTCCTGCTTCCCAACAGTGTAGCAGCTCCAAAACCTTTAATTAGGTACGTCAGTGACATTGTGCAACTCAGTGGCAGCTCAGAGGCACCACAAGAGAAAGGTTGCGCAATTGTGGAGCATTTGTTCGAGGGTTAACTTGCAGCGCTTATTTTTATCCAACTCAATGGTATAGCAGATGTATTAGTCGAGTGAGCCACCAGATGTGGTAACAATGCCACCATAAAAAATCATTTCTTCATCTATTTTATATTGAAAAAGCTAAGAATTAGCAAAATACAATGAAAGTGAGAATGGTTCTAGGCTGTGTGCATCACACATAATTCATCTATGTACCTACGTTCATTATGACCCTAAAAAAAGCTTCAGTATTAAAAGGTAAACTGCTTTATTTTCCCTTCCAATGAAGATCGCACAGTTTCAAAATATTTGTAAACTTCAGAAAGGAAAAAGCAGAGGTTTTTTTGTTCGCATGACTTTCTTC
The DNA here is from genome assembly GCA_963921515.1 of Calotriton arnoldi. Lineage (NCBI taxonomy): Eukaryota > Metazoa > Chordata > Amphibia > Caudata > Salamandridae > Calotriton > Calotriton arnoldi. Next base: position 202,618 of record CAWUFW010010334.1, read on the forward strand.
CCTTACTGTTTCCAGCGCCCAAGCCAGTGTCATTAGATTCAAGTTCAAAATACCTACTTTCTGTTGTGTGATACTCATAAACATAGATCTGCATAAAAAAAAATAATTGAACAGTTCATTTGAAAATGTTCTCTCCTGACAACTAACTGTCCAGGATATTTTTGAATGGAGAAGTTGCCGAAGATACACTTAGAAATGTTGTGTTATGTCCCACTAGCCTGCTGTTCTTCTCTATGTTTTCGGGGTGCTGCAGCACCTCTGGCACTCTTAGTTCCAGCAGCACTGTCAGTTCTGCCAGAACAATCCAATTTTCAGAGAGGGGATGCTGGCCAGTGGTGCCACCTCACTAAATCTAAATTTTGGTCCAGAAGACACAGAGGATGAGATGAGAATTAAAGTCTCCTCTCCTTCTGAACCCAAGAATGGAGCAGTATCTTCAGCGAGGAGGCAAAACATTGGAAATTACGATTTAACCTTTGGAGACCTAGGTTGTGTTTTTATGGCACCCCTACACTTCATAATACATAACACATTTGGCTCGGCCAGTGCCTTTTGTTCCTGCTATACAACACGGGCATTGCCAATTCTGGCAATGATTTGTAGCCTTGCTGCATAGCAGTGTGGCTGCTGTGAATCATGGCTAAAAATAATAATAAAGAGGGACTGTGATGCATCCAGTGCAAATGCACTTTTATAAAAAAGCGCATTAACTCAGGCTGCATCTTAGCACTTTTTAAATTTAGTTTTAATTGAACTGCAAAGGATCTGCGCTGCTTTACAGCATGGCTACAAAACATTGCCAAAGCAATAGCTCTCGTAGACGAGATCTATTGACTTTGCCAATGCTTGTTGTAGATTAGGGCAGAGGTTGCCTTTTAAAGCACCCTTAACCCAAAACATGAGAACATCATTGTTTAGTATGCCCATTTATAAAAGCCACAATCTGGATCTGAATGACCTGTTGATGGTGTGAAATCAGCAGAAAAAAATTGTAAACCAACAATTACTGAGTTGAAAATCAAATATTAATTGCCATTCACAATTAAAGATATTTATGAAAATTACTTATCATGATGCACAAAGTTACACAAGGCTCTTTTCTAAAACCTTAGAGTAACTCAGACCATGCAGTGGCGGTGCGTCCATTGGGGCGTTGGGGCGTTGCCCTACTAACCACATGGACACGGAGGAAGATTGACGTCTTCACCTCCGGCGTCCTGACTCGAAATCCGTCCGGCCGGAGTCAGTCAGGAGGACGCGTTGCTGAAGGGGGTGGGGCAGCACTAGAGGGTTGGGTTTGTTGTTCACAGACACAGACTGAGTGACAGCAGCAGCAGGGCAGGCCCAGTGCGCATGTTCAGGTTTGGGATGGTCATTTTTGTGCCCAGCCCGAACATGCGCACTAGTATAGCCTGCAGTGCCCTGCATTATGAGAGCGAGCGAGGGCTGCTACTGGCCAGGGGCCGCAGCCCCCGCTCTCCTATGGGCGGGGACAGTCCATGCCCTAGCCAATCCTGGCGCTGCTGGAGCAGCGTCTGGATTGGCTGAGAGGGTTGCCACGGTGCACCAGCCACTCACGAAGGCGCCAACGCGCCGGCGGACCCCGGCACAGGAACACACAGCAGAGGCGGCGCGGACCCGGCGGTCAGGTAAGTTTTCACGTTTTTTTTATTTATTAAACTTTATTTTTAAACCCCCCCGGCCCCCCACCCTTGCGCGACCCCCCCGCGCATATTGCGAGCCGCGACTGTTTTACAGGGAACAAACCATGCCCGATTCGACCGTTGTGAGGTAGACACCTTAGAAGTGACGCAGAGCACAGCTGCTTTAAGCACGCACTTTGTTCAACTAATGGGCTGTTCGGCCGTTTAGAACAAGGCAGAGGGTAATGACGTCCGAGAGACTCGAACAAGTGTGACCTCTTGCGATCTCCCCGCCCACTACTTCACAATGCACATTATGTTTGTCAGGGATTTACACTGGTTATTTCTGCACATGAACGTTTCTTCTTTTTTAAGCTAATGTATATACCTTTTTTATTTATCGTAAGCACCTGCTGAAAACGAGCACGGGGGAGTGTGAGTGCAAATGTGTGTTCTGAACGTGTCTGTGTGTGTGTCCTTGTGCATCTGTCTGTGAGAGGACTAGTGTGTGCATCGCATCAATATGTGAGTGCGTTTACCTGCGTGTCGGGGGAGAGAGTGCTCGCGAAAGCATGTGTGTTTTGTATGTGTGAGTACAGCTCTGTGTGACTCCTTGTGTGTGTGTGCATCTGTCTGTGAGAGTGACAGCGTGTGCATTAGTGTATTGCATCGGTTTGTATTTTTTGTGTTCGCCAGGGTATCGGGGGACAGAGTGCTGGTGAAATAATGGATATTGTGTATGAGTGATACAGCTCTGTGTCTCCTTAAGTATGCATCTGTCTGTGACAGCGTGTGAATTAGTGTATTGCATCAGTTTGTGTTTCTACGTTCGCCTGTGCGTCGGGGGACAGGGTGCTGGTGAAAGCGCGTGTGTTTGTGAAAGAAGTACCAGCTGACTGTCACTAGCGCAAAAAAAAAAAACGTATATGTGTGTGGGGGAGGGGGCGAGTGCCCTGTAAATACACCTGTTATGTTTGTGTGCGAGTAATCGTGTGCATGTTTCTTCCCCTCACACACGAGCGCGTGCTGTAGGGGTTTCCATTGAAGTTTGGAGAACAGATACTTGTAAGCAGGGGCGGCTGGTGGAATTTGAAACTGGTGAGGCGAATGCAGAACGAATCAACGTATGCGAGCGAGCGCAGCGAGCGAGCCCGATGGCAATAAGGGATGTTTGGGGGGGTTCTCCCCCGTGAAGAAATTTAGAAAAAATTGGCATCTTTTTGGTGCGATTTTCAGCACTATTTCTGTGATAAATGGACTAAAAATTCAGTTCTTCTAGGCATTCATAAAAGAAAACTCATACATTATTTCAGAGAATTTCTGGGTTGCCAAGCAAGTCTGACTTCTGTAGAGGGCTAGGGTACTAAGCAAGACTGCTTTGACTCTACCCTTTCCAATAGAAAACACTAGTTAGCGATGTGAACAAGTTCAATGGACAAATCTGGGGTCTACTCTAGGGAGAGTCCCTCTCCTGAGAAAGAAATTTAAAAAAGATTGCAAATGGTGCATTTTAAAGCAAATGAATGCAGTGATAAAGCAAGGCTTATTAAGCAGTGGGAACGTATAGTCTTGAAATATTAAACACATTAAAAACTGCCCCAGACCACTAAAGTTGAGCAGCACGCACCATGATAACAAACCCCCCATCTCCCACAATCAGCCACCCACAAGTTTACAATATTGTACCTCCCCACCCTTCTCTGACAATCTGCCTTAACACCCCCAAAAACATTCACAACTAAACTTGTAATTTTTTTAAACACTGAAAATGTGCATTACTGACCTAAGCAGCGGATCAGCAGACTGACCTTTTCCCTTGTGACCATAGTAAGGGACTAAACCAAAAGCACCCAGGGTAGAGGGGTGGGAGGAGAAGGAAGTTGAGAAGATTTAAAGTTTGGGATTTCAGTATTTCATAGTGCTGCTAATCAGGGGCGTGTGTGGTGCATGTAGAGGGTAGCTTGTGGTATTTAATGTCAGACGTTTTCCGTTTTGTGGCTTTGTGCGAAAATAACAATAACTTTTTTGCAGCTTCCTACTTGAAAGCTAATGAGCTGTCCCATATAGAAGGTGTGTCTGCACCTTTAAGACCACTGTGACTGGCCAAAAACAACACCCTCTGCCTCCTTCTAAAGAAGTGTATAAATCGCAGGCGTATGCCTTACGTCTGTCATTCGCTGCATTACAAAGACGCGTCTAAAGCATAAGGCGCTACATAAAAACAATAGTTGGTTAACAGCGAACCAAACAGGCAGGCCACACAAAGCTTCAATGAGAGGGGCTCTATCTTCACAACTTAACTGAGACTGCCTTCACATCGAGCAAAAATAAGACATGTGGCCTCTTCACATGCAAGAGCTACTAATTAATTTCAGCACCAGGTTACACATTTCTTTCATGATAGGTAAACAATGCCTCTGACAAGTGCTGCTCTCCGCCAGAAACAGCACCGAAATTACACCCAAATGCTGAAGAATGTTTTAAGCAAGATTCATGACCATAAGCACTGAGAATGAAGTACAAGCGCGCGGGGCGCATCTATCTGCAAGCAGCGCTCGGCTTAAGTGGCTTTCCATCCGTCTGAAGCCAGAGCGCGGTAACACAATATCTGCGGCTCCAATTTTCGCAGGCTTCCTTCTGATTGGAAGGTGCGCTTAAACATGGGTTAAAGGACGCATATAAAACTGCAATCAACATACAAAGCACCCAGGTGAGACATACACTAGTCGGAGGTGCACAATCGCACGTAGCTCAGCGCTTGGACGCATGTTTTTCACAAGGCGACAAAAGTTCAACATTACCTCGCGGAGTGACAATGGCCTTGTGCGCAGACGTAGCGTTAGCGCCATTTCATTAATGCATTCACACTCCACGCTCAGGTTCATCGCGATCTGTCGCGACCTGACCCATGCCGCCCACGGAATCGACTAGTCCATCCTTACAAGTATCTGTTCTCCAAACTTCAATGGAAACCCCTACAGCACGCGCTCGTGTGCGAGGGGAAGAAACAAGCGCACGATTACTCGCACACAAACATAACAGGTGTATTTACAGGGCACTCGCCCCCTCCCCCACACACACGCACATATACGTTTTTTTTTTTGCGCTAGTGACAGACAGCTGGTGCTTCTTTCACAAACACACGCGCTTTCACCAGCACCCTGTCCCCCGACGCACAGGCGAATGTAGAAACACAAACTGATGCAATACACTAATTCGCACGCTGTCACAGACAGATGCATACTTAAGGAGACACAGAGCTGTATCACTCATACACAATATCCATTATTTCACCAGCACTCTGTCCCCCGATACCCTGGTGAACATAAAAAAACACAAACCGATGCAATACACTAATGCACACGCTGTCACTCTCACAGACAGATGCACACACACACACAAGGAGTCACACAGAGCTGTACTCACACATACAAAACACACATGGTTTCGCGAGCACTCTCTCCCCCGACACGCAGGTAAACGCACTCACATATTGATGCGATGCACACACTATTCCTCTCACAGACAGATGCACAAGGACACACAAACAGACACGTTCAGAACACACATTTGCACTCACACTCCCCCGTGCTCGTTTTCAGCAGGTGCTTACGATAAATAAAAAAGGTATATACATTAGCTTAAAAAAGAAGAAACGTTCGTGTGCAGAAATAACCAGTGTAAATCCCTGACAAAAATAATGTGCATTGTGAAGTAGTGGGCGGGGAGATCGCAAGAGCTCACACTTGTCCGAGTCTCTCAGACGTCATTACCCTCTGCCTTGTTCTAAACGGCCGAACAGCCCATTAGTTGAACAAAGTGCGTGCTTAAAGCAGCTGTGCTCTGCGTCACTTCTAAGGTGTCTACCTCACAGCGGTCGAATCGGGCATGGTTTGTTCCCTGTAAAACAGTTGCGGCTCGCAAAACGCGCGGGGGGGGGGTCGCGCGAGGGTGAGGGGCCGGGGGGGGTTTAAAAATAAAGTTTAATAAATAAAAAAAAATGTGAAAACTTACCTGACCGCCGGGTCCGTGCCGCCTCTGCTGTGTGTTCCTGTGCCGGGGTCCGCCGCCGCGTTGGCGCCTTTGTGAGTGGCTGGTGCACCGTGGCAACCCTCTCAGCCAATCCAGACGCTGCTCCAGCAGCGCCAGAATTGGCTAGGGCATGGACTGTCCCTGCCCATAGGAGAGCGGGGGCTGCAGCCCCTGGCCAGTAGCAGCCCTCGCCCTCGCTCGCTCTCATAATGCAGGGCACTGCAGGCTATACTAGTGCGCATGTTTGGGCTGGGCACAAAAATGACCATCCCAAACCTGAACATGCGCACTGGGCCTGCCCTGCTGCTGCTGTCACTCAGTCTGTGTCTGTGAACAACAAACCCAACCCTGTAGTGCTGCCCCACCCCCTTCAGCAACGCGTCCTCCTAACTGACTCCGGCCGGACGGATTCCGAGTCAGGACGCCAGTGGTGAAGGCGTCAATCTTCCTCCGTGTCCATGTGGTTAGTGGGGCAACGCCCCAACGCCCCAATGGACGCACTGCCACTGCTTGTAAGGATGGACTAGTCGATTCCGTGGGCGGCATGGGTCAGGTCGCGACAGATCGCGTTGAACCTGAGCGAGGAGTGTGAATGCATTAATGAAATTGCGCTAACGCTACGTCTGCGCACAAGGCCATTGTCACTCCGCGAGGTAATGTTGAATTTATGTCGCCTTGTGAAAAACATGCGTCCAAGCGCTGAGCTACATGCGATTGTGCACCTCCGACTAGTGTATGTCTCACCTGGGTGCTTTGTAAGTTGATTGCAGTTTTATATGCGTCCTTTAACCCATGTTTAAGCGCACCTTCCAATCAGAAGGAAGCCTGCGAAAATTGGAGCCGCAGATATTGTGTTACCGCGCTCTGGCTTCAGACGGATGGAAAGCCGCTTAAGCCGAGCGCTGCTTGCAGATAGATGCGCCCCGCACGCTTGTACTTCATTCTCAGTGCTTATGGTCATGAATCTTGCTTAAAACATTCTTCAGCATTTGGGTGTAATTTCGGTGCTGTTTCTGGCGGAGAGCAGCACTTGTCAGAGGCATTGTTTACCTATCATGAAAGAAATGTGTAACCTGGTGCTGAAATTAATTAGTAGCTCTTGCATGTGAAGAGGCCACATGTCTTATTTTTGCTCGATGTGAAGGCAGTCTCAGTTAAGTTGTGAAGATAGAGCCCCTCTCATTGAAGCTTTGTGTGGCCTGCCTGTTTGGTTCGCTGTTAACCAACTATTTTTTTTATGTAGCGCCTTCTGCTTTAGACGCGTCTTTGTAATGCAGCGAATGACAGACATAAGGCATACTCCTGCGATTTATACACTTCTTTAGAAGGAGGCAGAGGGTGTTGTTTTTGGCCAGTCACAGTGGTCTTAAAGGTGCAGACACACCTTCTATATGGGACAGCTCATTAGCTTTCAAGTAGGAAGCTGCAAAAAAGTTATTGTTATTTTCGCACAAAGCCACAAAATGGAAAACGTCTGACATTAAATACCACAAGCTACCCTCTACATGCACCACACACGCCCCTGATTAGCAGCACTATGAAATACTGAAATCCCAAACTTTAAATCTTCTCAACTTCCTTCTCCTCCCACCCCTCTACCCTGGGTGCTTTTGGTTTAGTCCGTTACTATGGTCACAAGGGAAAAGGTCAGTCTGCTGATCCGCTGCTTAGGTCAGTAATGCACATTTTCAGTGTTTAAAAAAATTACAAGTTTAGTTGTGAATGTTTTTGGGGGTGTTAAGGCAGATTGTCAGAGAAGGGTGGGGGAGGTACAATATTGTAAACTTGTGGGTGGGTGATTGTGGGAGATGGGGGTTTGTTATCATGGTGCGTGCTGCTCAACTTTAGTGGTCTGGGGCAGTTTTTAATGTGTTTAATATTTCAAGACTATACGTTCCCACTGCTTAATAAGCCTTGCTTTATCGCTGCATTCATTTGCTTTAAAATGCACCATTTGCAATCTTTTTTAAATTTCTTTCTCAGGAGAGGGACTCTCCCTAGAGTAGACCCCAGATTTGTCCATTGAACTTGTTCACATCGCTAACTAGTGTTTTCTATTGGAAAGGGTAGAGCCAAAGCAGTCTTGCTTAGTACCCTAGCCCTCTACAGTAGTCAGACTTGCTTGGCAACCCAGAAATTCTCTGAAATAATGTATGAGTTTTCTTTTATGAATGCCTAGAAGAACTGAATTTTTAGTCCATTTATCACAGAAATAGTGCTGAAAATCGCACCAAAAAGATGCCAATTTTTAAAAAATTTCTTCACGGGGGTGAAGACCCCCGAACCCTCCTTATTGCCATCGGGCTCGCTCGCTGCGCTCGCTCGCATACGTTGATTCGTTCTGCATTCGCCTCACCAGTTTCAAATTCCACCAGCCGCCCCTGAGACCATGCTCCCTATAATAACAAGTATGGCTAGCAATTGTATTCTTGCTAATTGTCAGAGACTTTCAACGATGAGCTTTTTGTAGTACACAGACCCGAACAGTTCTCCCCTGACAATACATCAAACTCATTATGCGGCCAGCTGGAATCCTGAGTGACCAAAATATTGGCTAATAGCAAAATGCTGTTGAACTGAAAAATCGATCAAGAACAGATATAGTATCCATCAAGCATACTGTGTAAGAAAAAATATAATAGCCACAAGGGATACAATGCAAAAAATATGCCTCAAAGTAGTGCCGATCAATGGTATGGTGCCCTTCAAAATACAGTACGATTGAAAAATGACCCTCTGAGTATCAGACTCGGTTAATATCCAAAAATAAATAAGGGTTCCACATATACACTCTAATATTCCCCATGATAACTATCTGGTAAAAGAAGTCTATTTTTTCTTTAGTACTTGTATGATATGTCACACCAGGTCATCTTTTTGACCTGTAAGCATATACAGTAACGTTGTAAAATGATAGTTAATTTTCAAAAAGGTATCTTGAAACATTTTCTGGCTGCTTTTTCCAGGATCAGTAATATTGAGCAAATGCTGCATGGTTCTACACCAAGAACATGATGATACCCAGTGTTACTGAGAACTCTTATAATACACAGCTTTACTCCGAAATCCCGTGGTCACTCAAGTGCTAAGGGCCAGATGTACGACCATTTCATTTTGCGAGTCTCTAATTGCTATTGAGTGTGACTCGCAATTAGAGACTCGCAAAAGGAAATGTACTTATGTGTCTCAGACACATTTGGCGATTCTCAATGGGGTCGTAATTGACCTGCCTCATCAATATTCATGAGGCAGGTCGCAATTTGCGACCCATTGGAAATGGCCTGCACTCACAGGGATGGTGTCCAGCAGACTACCATGTCTATGATTGCTTTTTAAATAAAGATTTTTTTTTTTTTAATTCAGCCAGTTTTCCTTGAAGGAAAATGGGATGCACGTAAAGAAAAAAAAAGAAAAGTTTTCTTTTCATGTTTTTGAGAGGGGGCAGTGGGCCGTGGGACCACTGCCTGCTCTGAAAATATGTTGGCCCACTCATTAACGAAGGGGAAGGGGTCCCTTTCCCGAAGGACCCCTTCCCATTTGTGAATGGCTTACCACCAATTTGAAATTGGTGGTAAACTGTAATTGTTTAGTGTGCGCATTCCGGTTGCAAAACAATCTTACATCCCCATGCACTCACTATTAGGAAGGGACGGCCATGGCACATCCCTTTCTAATAGCAACTTGGAAACCCTATTTTGAGAGTTGGTGATAGGTTACTGAATCGCAAAATAGAGTTTGTCCATTTCAAAAGCTGTTTTAGCAGTTGCAAACAGGCCGAATCTACGTTTGAGACTGCTAAAAATGGTCGTACCTCTTCCCCTAAAACCCCAAGTCCCCCGCACAATGCTCTTGATATTGATGGCTTGCAATAAATGGCCTGTGCATTTTTTTTATAAAGCTCTTAATAGCATACTACTTCTAAGCAGGCGAAGATCAGTTTACATTATTACCCAATTTAATGATAACCAATATATTGACTACAGAATGTTGAAAGACGGAGTTATACTTATTGGTATTCAAACTCATGAGGTGCAGATCACTCAAATGTTATTGCTGAGTTCTTACAGAGGCAGGCTAACATAATAGGTTTGTTTGCAGAGCACACGGTCACCCTGAGCAGTGTCTTGATGCTATTCAAAGATAACAGATTTTTATTGCTACCCAACTTAATGGGTCTAATTTTGTCGACCACAGAAGGATGAAAGGCTGAGTGGACAATTGAACGTCTGACTATGAGGACAAATGCTGGTCCCAGGAGTGAATGAATTAGTCCACTGAGCTTCCAGGCCTGGCTTGGTGTGGAAAAATGTATCATATTTGTCTTGTGGAGCCCATTTCCTCATCGTACCCCTCATTTCATTCATTACTTAATTGAGGCAGTCCTGCCTCATGAGACAACCAATCATAATCACACCAACAGCAAACAACAAGGAGTTCTGTGTCACTGAGAGGAGGTCATCTTGAGCTATGGACGGGAAAATAAAGTGCAAAAGAAGGTTCATTTCTTCATCCGCTTCGAATGATGAGGGACCTACCTATTCCAGCTAAGAGAAACAGGTTCTCGTCTTCCTCCAGGAGTTGAGCCGGCTGTTATGACCACAGCAGAGGTGCAAGAAATGATTGAGTCTGCGGCCGTTAAATCCCTTACGGTGAAAGACAAGAAACCTAATAAAGCTAAGGGGTATTCTATGGCTCTAATGACCTCTCTTTCTTATCATGACAATAAAGCATCATTGACTTCTGCTGTAAAGTACATTAGGAGAAAGGAGGTTCCAGAAATTCTGGGTCACATCCGGCACACTTTGGGGTTTCAGCCTTTTCCAGGTCAGGACAATGAAGATGTTTTGTTCCCCCAGTATCCTGAACCACGAGGAATTTCTATGCCTCTGCATGTAAAAGTCAAAGACATGATATTTAGGGAGGGGAAAGAGCTGTATCGCGTGGCTGTGCCTTGGTTTTTACAGAAGCTCTACTTGCTTGAAGACTAATGAGATTTTACCTCATAATCTCAACTTACTTGCTATCTTAGTACCCCTGATTGTGGGAACATCCCTAAACCCAGAGGATTGCGCCCCCTCTGATGCAACAGCCAAAAAGGTGGAAAGTGCTTTAGCGAGGGCATTTGCTGCTCAGGAGCTGACTTTTACGGTCATCCTCTTATGCAGCATACTCTGCGCAGCCTTTGGTGAAGGACTTTAATGGACTAGCTATTGAGATACTGGAAGGGTCTGATTGCTCTGATATTTGGGTTGCTATGCAGAAACAGGCAAAATATTTGTCGGACATCTCCAACAACATCTTGAGAGCAACATTAGTGTCATCCGGGGCTGTGATGGCAGCACAAAAAAAACTTTGGCTGTGCTAGTGGAAAGTAGAGGCACCTGAGAAAGCATCTTTATTAAAACTACTATTTGATTGCAAAAAGCTATTTGGTGATAAGCTAAACAACATGATTACCACAGTTTTTAGGAAGCATGCCCTTCCTTACAAGGGTAAATCTTCTTCATCATCATATCGTCAAAAATCCTGGGGGCATTCTTCTCGCTCTCCTCCTAAGAAGGATTACAGAACTTCTTCTTACCACAAGAAAAGATTTCAGCCCAAAAAGAAGAAAAGGATATCTGAACCTATGGATCAGCCAGGTTCATCCCAGAGGAGGTCCTGACAATTACAGCGCTGCAGCTTCCATATTTCCTATGGGTGACAGACTCCAAAGGTTCACTGAAGAATGGACTCAGTATGTCAGCAATCCGTGGGTCCTGAGTGTGGTTCAGGATGTCTACCACATAGATTTCAAGGGGATGCTTCCCAAAACAGGTCTGGTTCCTACTCTAGTTCCAAAGGATCCTCTCAAGTGCAAAGCCTTCTTGCGAGGTATTACAGATCTTCTATGGAAAAAGGCCATTGTGAAGGTTCCTGCTTTAGAAAACGGAAGACAGTTGAATTCCATTCTGTTCCTCATTCAAAGGCATCAGGTTCTTTCAGATTGGCTCTGGATCTAAAGAGTGTGAACATTTGGGTACGAACAGCACATTCCAAAATGGTGACTCTCCAGTAATTCATTCCTATGATAAGGGACAACGATTTTTCAACCAAAATAGATTTACTAGATGCCTATCTCCATGTACCTATTGCCCTGGAACATCAAAGGCACTTATGATTTTCCATGGGGACCATCATTTCCAATTCTCAATCCTTTCAGGTTGAAATCTTTGTCGCAGGTGTTCATGAATGTGCTCACTCATTTGTTTGCATTGCTTCATCAGGAGAGCATTTTTGTACATCTATAAATGGACTGGCTCCTTCACGCAGGCTCAAGAGAAATGGCCCAGCGTCACACTCTGAGAGTGCCGGAATTTGTGCAAAAGCACAGATTTCTCAGAAATTGGGAAAAATCAGAATTGACTCCATCCCAGGAAGACTCTTTATCAGAGCTCAATTCCTCATTGCTCAGGGGATGGTGACTCTTCCAAAAGGCAAGAGTTCTGAAGATTCAATCTCAGTTTAGGTCGCTGCTTCTTTAGTCATCTCCCAGAGACGTCTCATGACCACAAGTCCTATTTGAACAAGCAAGAGTGGACAAGATGAGCTTCCTTGGTACAAATCTTGCATAGGATCTTACACTGGCCAGAAATCCACATTTGGGAATCTCTGAATGTGGCAACAGACTCTTTGAGCAGAAAGATTCCCCCATAAATGGACTTTTGCCTTCATTCCTTAATTTTCTTTTATATGGTTCAGAGGTGGGGACTCCCAGTAATAGACCTATTTGCGAACAGACCAAATGCATTGGTGAACAGGTCCGGTTCTAAAACAAGGGAGAAGCAGGCTTTGGTAGTGGATGTACCCCTGTGCAGGTGGCCTACTGCCTTCTCTATGCCTTTCCCCCTTTTCCCCACATTCCCAAATTTCTTCTGTGGGTCAGGAGGGAGAAAACCAATATGATCCTGGTTATGCCAACTTGGGCACGCCTAAACTGGTTTTCTCTCCTGGCTTCCATGAAGGAGGAGGACGAATTGAGAATTCCATCCACTCTATCCCTATTGTTCTCTCCAATCTTCCACCAGAAAGTTCTAGCCAGGCTCAAGCTAGTGGCTTAAAAGTTGAGAGGTCTAGGATGACAAACAGAGACTTTCCTTACAACTTAGTATCTACTTTACATGCATTTAGAAGATCTTCCACCTTAAAGGCTTATTTCAGACACTGGGGGGCCGAATCCGATTCGGGCCGGAAAAAATACCGACCGACTCGGTACGGGATTATAGTCCGACCGACACGTACCGGCGTTGCCCGTCCTGGGAAGTACGATGAAATGCATGTGAATCACGACCGACTCGTACGGAACTCAAGGCGAACGACCGACCCGGACGGAAACAAGCTATCCGGCTGGGAAACCACGCGAATCGAACCGACCGACACGCACCAGGAAGAAACCCGAACGAAACGTACCCGCGAACTCCGACCCGCGCAGTACGATGCAATGGGTGCAAAAGCAGACCGATTCGCACGGAGCCCAAGCCGTACGACCGACACGCATACAAAACCCAGCCGAACAAACACAATACACCGCGACCGACGCGTACGCCGCATATGAAACCGAGCTGAAACACAGCGGGAACGACTCGGAGAGGCGCGCACGAGATAACTGCAACGTCCTACTCGGTCAGAAGAACGACTCCAACAAGCACAATAATCACAAATGAAAAAATACAAAAAAAGAGGGCCAAACAAGCAATGACAAAGCCAATAAATACAGGGGGGGAAAAAAATGGAACAAGAACACACCCCCAACTCCACCTACATAAAGGCCACAAATCCCTACCATGATCCTTTCCAAATTCCACTGACCTGCCAGCACAGAACACCAGCAGACAGCAGACACACACACAGCTCATCCAACACAAAAGCCACACACCATTAGCACCTCAACAAATAGCACCCTCACACAGCAAAACCTACATACACACACCCTCACCTGCACACACACACACATCAATCACCACCACCACCCATCACCATGCCCCTAAAGAAGAATCCAAAGTTCCTAGATAGTGAATTGGAAGTCATGGTAGACGAGATCCTGAGGGTAGAGCCATAGTTGTTTGGCACATTGGTCCAACAGACCCCCATGGCACAGAAAACCAAGATGTGGGCGAGGATCGTCGACAGGGTGAACGCACAATCACCATGTTTGCGCACAAAGGAAGACATCCAGAACAGGTGGTATGATGTGCGCAGGAGGGTCAGGGACCTACTGAAGAAGGATTACCTCCTGAGCCAGCACACCAGCAGTGGCCCTCCTGCAAAACCAGTATACCTCAGGCCCTGGGAGGAGAAGGTGCGGGCCATCCTACCACCAGTGAGCGTATATGGACTAACAAACATCCCAGAGCCTGGTGAGGACACAACTAATATATACAATATTGTGTGCCAATACACACACATCACTGTCAAGGGGATAGTCAAACCATGCACCCCTAGCAAATCAACAGCAACCAAAAGATAATCATCCCAAGAAGTGTATGTCAGTCAGATAAACACAATACATGCCATGTCATAGTGATATGTAACTGTGTCATGACATGTACAAACCCAATACCAAATAGAGCTAGGCAGTGGCACAAATCTAACTAACAAACACTGTCAGATATTTAGCCACCACTAGAACACCACCTCACAGGGAAGCTCACAGAAAGGAAGGAATCCTGTGTATGCTGGTGAAGTCAGTGTAGCCAAGAGCATGATGGGACTCGTAGTAGCAGATAATGGGCAGCCTCACATTTGGACCATCAACACCACTCTGAACCATGCTCACAACACAAGGAGTGGATAAGGACTGACAATATGGCTGACACTGGGTACTGCTGGGGGAGCACAAGGCCCTGCTGGGAACTGTGCACCAACAAACAACAGGACCACACTGTCAGCCATCTTGCCATTGCTGTCACACTCACACACAGTGAAGTCCACTCAAAAGGAAGGAAGTATGGGCATGCTGGGAAGGGGGTGTAGGCAATAGCATGATGGGAGTGGTAGTCACAGATATTGCTCACCCACACAATTGGCCCATCTACACCACTCTGAACCATGCTCACATCACAGGGAGTGGATAAGGACTGACAAGATGGCTGACACTGGGTACTGCTGTGGGGAGCACAAGGCCCTGCTGGGAACTGTGCACCAACAAACAGCAGAACACCACTGCCTGACATCCTGAAAGCCAACTTGCACTCCCTGCAATGCAAGCACGTTGCATGGTGGGATATCTGGCTGGGTGGGAAGGAGGACTGACAGCACTGACCATAGTTACAAGCAGCTCTTCTCACACACCCCCTCAACACAAACTCCACATAACCCACCTGGGAGAATGCAATGCCTCACACACCAAATGAAGATCCCACAAAGAACCACCACCCTGGGTAATGCTGTGTGAAGCACAGGGACACTCTTGGGACTTGTAGCCAAACAAACCCAAGGACAACACTGTCAGCCTTCCTGTCAGCACAGGCACCCTACCCCACAGGGAAGCAGAGTCAAAAGGAAGGAAGTACGGGCATGCTGGGAAGGGGGGTGTAGGCAATAGCATGATGGGAGTTGGAGTCACAGATATTGCTCACCCTCACAATTGGCCCATCAACACCACTCTGAACCATGCTCACATCACAGGGAGTGGATAAGGACTGACAAGATGGCTGACACTGGGTACTGCAGTGGGGAGCACAAGGCCCTGCTGGGAACTGTGCACCAACATACAGCAGAACACCACTGAATGACATCCTGAGAGTCAACCTGAACCCACTGCAAGGGTGGCATGCTTCATGGTGGGATAACTGGGCTAGGTGGAGAAGGATGGCCGGATGTCCACCAAATACAACCAATGCTGGCCATGCACACACCTCAACATTCACATTGAAATGCCCCAGGTATGCAGGACAATGTGCTACCCCAATATCAACCTCTTACTGTGACAACTTAGGACAATGCAATGTACATGCCCGCATCCAGAGGTACAGTCACAACTGTCAGGTGTGTGAACCATTGATGCCTGTAGAAACATAACATACAATGTGTGTCTCATCCAAATACAGGTGACGATGATGGGGACACAGCAGCAGGCGAGGAGGAGTCCCTGTCCCAGGCTCCGGGGGACACCGAGCTCACTGGTGTGGAACAGCCTCTGCCCTCCTCGGATGGCGAAGAGCTACCTGGCACCTCCGGTGTGAGTCATCATGCAGCACCAGCAGGACCAACATCTGCACCCCCTGCACCCACCCCTCCAACACCTGCCAACACACAGACCACCCCAGCCGACACGGACAGACCAAGGACCACCGATGATAACAGCACAGGGTCCCAGGCCCACCGTGGAGCAATGGACAACAACACCACTAACAACCCCCAAGGGGGCCTTGGGTCACCTGTGCGTGCCACCGCAGGTCCTGCACGTGTCTCCAGGGGTGGTGGGAGGGGTGGAAGACATAGATTGCTGCTTGCAGAGGGGTCTGGACTGCATGATGACCCACAACTGGCACGCATCGCTGATGCATACCAGGATAGCACCGGAGAGGTCAGACAGGTAGTGGGGATCATCAAGGACATACAACAGCAGCAGGCTGCCCATCATGCCCGCTTGGACTTCCACATGTCCCGTGTGGAGACACACATGTCTCGCATGGAGTCCAAGTGGGACACATTGCAAGATCTCACAGCGGTGCATAGGGACATATTGACATGCCTCCGCCAGATTAGCACCAACATGGCCACACCTCCCTGTGTGCCCACAACATCTGGTGCTGCAACAACTGACACCGCCACAGGGAGGGAGGAGGACTCTGGCGGAGACTCCCCTGCACCGCCGCAGCCTGCACGTGAGGGTCCCCCCCCAAAGAAGAGGGGTCGTCCGAGGAAGGATCACTGAGAGGTTGATGGCCACGTACATCCCCCAGGAAGCCAACACCTGTTCCGGGAAATCTCCTTTGTGTGCAAACTTTTCACCCTGTCGAATGCAACACAACTCTCCCACATGACATGGGGAGTTCAAGTTGGACTAATGTATCATATGACTGTGGACTACACTCAGGACATTTCTGCTACCAAGACTTCCAACTCATCTGGGAACTTTGGATCACAATCCCAATGTACAGCACCCACCATCCTGTGCACTATACACACACACATTTCTGTAAATAAAATCACTAGTACACCATACTTGCCTCTGTTGTTATTCAAAAGTGGATACTGTTATGGTGATGATGATCTGCTAAATTACACTGTGTATGCTAACTGCTACAGCAAGTACAACACCGTCATGTGAGTCAAGGTGACGTGACACATATGAGGGAGACACACCACTAGGAATACACAACACAGAGACACCAGGGCCATCAGACTCATCGCCTACAGTGATGTTGCCAGGAAATACTGTGGAATGCACAGACACCACACCTATTCAGAGTCTGTGTCAACTAGCCCACAGGTGCAGTAAGCAAATGTCAGTCAGATGTGTGACCACAGACAACGCATATCCCAAAGTGAAGCACAGGTTTATTACACATTTGTAACATGTTGTTTCCACTACAAATGCAAGGTTTACCCACGTGGCAGTGGCCACACAGTCAACAAGTGCAGAAGATATTAAGTCCAGGGGTGTCTGGAACATCAAATGTAGGGAAACTACTGCTGCCACCCTGAAAGCTGAATCATGGTGTCGGGGGATCCAAGTTGACCAAAGTACTCAGTAAGCACCCTGTGAAGGACAGACATGACACACAGTTAAAACCACTGAAGAACAGGACAGAACTGCAATACTCATGCCCAATACATGTCACAAGACAAGTACACAAAACCAAGTTA
This sequence comes from Calotriton arnoldi, assembly GCA_963921515.1. NCBI lineage: Eukaryota > Metazoa > Chordata > Amphibia > Caudata > Salamandridae > Calotriton > Calotriton arnoldi. The sequence goes on from CAWUFW010010334.1 coordinate 220,146, forward strand.
GCATGTCAAAACTGTTGGGGAGTACATACTACCTGTAAGGACACATTGCTGCACGCATCCAGTCAAGTAGCACATGGCCACACTCAAACAGCACCAGAGCACCACCCACACATATCATGCAAACTCACATCATTCACATTACATCTCTCTGGATACTCACATTCAGCTGAAGAAGTTGGTGATGAGCTGTGTGCGGACATCACCATCATCATCATCATCATCACTGGCATCGTGGTCCAGGCCAGGATCCTCCACAGGTGGCGGACTTTGGTCATCGTCATCCAGGATGAGAGGCAACTCCTTCCGCACTGCCAGGTTGTGTAGCATGCAGCAGCCGATGACAATCTTGCACACCTTTGCTGGGGCATATGGGAGGGCCCCTCCTGTCTTGTCCAGGCAGCGGAAGCGGCTCTTCAGGAGACCAAAGGTCCGCTCAATTACTCTCCTGGTCCGACCATGTGCCTCATTGTAGCGCATCTGGGCTGGTGTCACAGGGTTCCTGAGGGGTGTGAGCAACCACGGCATGTTGGGGTATCTGAAGTCACCTACGGACAGATAAGTGCACATTAGCTGAGTAGGAAAAGTGGGCGGTATACTACAGAGCAGAACACACACAATGGTACAAAGTCAGTACACACCAACAAGCCAGGCACGCTGGTTCTGCATCTGTGCCATCATCCTCGGGATGCGACTACTCCTCATCACGTAGGCATCGTGTGCTGAACCAGGGAAATGGGCACACACATGTGTGATGGTCATATCTGCAAGACATACCACCAGAGCATTGATCGAATGGTAATATTTCCAGTTCCGGTATGCCTGCTCATGTGCCTGTGGTGGTACCAAAGCCACATGTGTCCCATCAATGGAGCCAATGACATGTGGCATCCTCCCCAGGGCATAGAAGTCACTCTTGACGTCAGTGAGTTGTTGACGTGTAGGGAAATAGATGTACTGGTTCAGGCATCTCAACATTGCCTCCAAAACATCGCGTAGCACACGGCTGAACATAGTCTGTGACATCCCACCGGCAGTCGCCACAGTGTGTTGAAAGGTACCGGTGGCAAAGAAGTGTAGGGCTGCCATTACCTTCACCTTGGGGGTCAGCGCCGTAGGGTACGGCCGGCCAGGTTGCAAATGTGGTGCCAAGCGCACTGCCAAATCCTCAATCAGCTGCCTGGTGAAGCGGTACCGTCGGATGCTGTCACGTTCCACCATCGTTGCCAGGTCAGGGAATGGTCTATGGACAGCTGGAGCCCTGCAGTGCATAGGTTGAGGAAAGAAAGAATGTCAGTCACCCCACATATGTGCCATTCACCATACTCATTTTCACATGATACATCATTACGAGACACAAGTACTTGATGTGTGTGCCGTTCTGTTCGCACATAACTCGCACCTACATGGCCATCATCTGACTACTCAGTACAACATGTGTGGACAACAGGTTCCAGGTTGTGCTATGGGAAACCATTAGGCTGTGTCACAGTACCCATTTACTGCTGTCACGTTCCACACACACACCACAGTGACATGTCTGGACAGATGCGCCACAGGCATCACAGCTCATTGACAGGTAGATTCCCAGTGACCCTGTCTTGCCACATGGACACTGGCATTACATGGCGTATCATGTACACGTCAGAAAAACAAACATGACTCCCACAGGTAGTGGCCCCTGTCGCCTACGCAGGACAGACATGGACGCCAGTGACGCACAACATCAAAGTCCATGCACAAACAACGTTGATGTGGAGACTGTCTCCCATCGTGCACATGGAATCAGAGACATCGGAAACACAACATGCACACAGACTGTGGACGGACATCACTATTGTGGCAATGGGTCACCCTGTGACGTACATGCCTTCCCCCATGGGACCCAGGGGGTATGTGACATGTCACACACATACACAACCTGGAAATGTGACCATGCCACATGCTCCGAAATGAACTGTTGCACATCACAGTGGTCATGTGCACAACACACAAAGGACCCTGTCCCCATTAACACATGCACAGCCTGGGTGTGGCTGCCCACAAGTGCCACCACAGAAACCACATGTTAACCCCCATACAAAGAAAAGGTAATGCAGCCTTACATGCCTTAGGAAACAGTGTGGACTGGGTGTGGTGTTGTAGGTGTGCCCCAGGGTCTCTGGCAGGTATATGTGGCTGGCATACGTTCACCAGTGACAAGCATGGTGACATATGCGACTGACCTGTACAGGTACGCGTTGTACAGCAATGGACCGATCGGTGTGCCCGGCCGGCACATTGCATCTGTTGTGTGCGGGTACGCGTTGTACCCGGAATACGCGTTGTACAGCAATGGACCGATCGGTGTGCACGCACTGGCCATTGAATCTGTTGTGTGCGGGTACGCATTGTACAGCAATGGACCGATCGGTGTGCCCGGCCGGCCCATTGCATCTGTTGTGTGCGGGTACGCGTTGTACCCGGAATACGCGTTGTACAGCAATGGACCGATCGGTGTGCACGCACTGGCCATTGCATCTGTTGTGTGCGGGTATGCGTTGTACCCGGAATACGCATTGTACAGCAATGGACCGATCGGTGTGCACGCACTGGCCATTGCATCTGTTGTGTGCGGGTACGCGTTGTACCCGGAATATGCGTTGTACAGCAATGGACCGATCGGTGTGCACGCACTGGCCATTGAATCTGTTGTGTGCGGGTACGCTTTGTACAGCAATGGACCGATCGGTGTGCCCGGCCGGCCCATTGCATCTGTTGTGTGCAGGTACGCGTTGTACCCGGAATACGCGTTGTACAGCAATGGACCGATCGGTGTGCACGCACTGGCCATTGAATCTGTTGTGTGCGGGTATGCGTTGTACAGCAATGGACCGATCGGTGTGCCCGGCCGGACCATTGCATCTGTTGTGAGCGGGTACGCGTTGTACAGCAATGGACCGATCGGTGTGCCGGGCCGGCCCATTGCATCTGTTGTGTGCGAGTACGCGTTGTACCCGGAATACGCGTTGTACAGCAATGGACCGATCGGTGTGCACGCACTGGCCATTGAATCTGTTGTGTGCGGGTACGCGTTGTACAGCAATGGACCGATCGGTGTGCCCGGCCGGCCCATTGCATCTGTTGTGTGCGGGTACGCGTTGTACCCGGAATACGCGTTGTACAGCAATGGACCGATCGGTGTGCACGCACTGGCCATTGCATCTGTTGTGTGCGGGTACGCGTTGTACCCGGAATACGCGTTGTACAGCAATGGACCGATCGGTGTGCACGCACTGGCCATTGAATCTGTTGTGTGCGGGTACGCGTTGTACAGCAATGGACCGATCGGTGTGCCCGGCCGGCCCATTGCATCTGTTGTGTGCGGGTACAGCGTTGTACCCGGAATACGCGTTGTACAGCAATGGACCGATCGGTGTGCACGCACCTGCCATTGCATCTGTTGTGTGCGGGTACGCGTTGTACCCGGAATACGCGTTGTACAGCAATGGACCGATCGGTGTGCACGCACTGGCCATTGAATCTGTTGTGTGCGGGTACGCGTTGTACAGCAATGGACCGATCGGTGTGCCCGGCCGGCCCATTGCATCTGTTGTGTGCGGGTACGCGTTGTACCCGGAATACGCGTTGTACAGCAATGGACCGATCGGTGTGCCCGGCCGGCCCATTGCATCTGTTGTGAGCGGGTACGCGTTGTATCCCGAAATACGCGTTGTACAGCAATGGACCGATTGGTGCGCACGCATTGGCTATGGCCTGGCATGGCAACGGACGCGTTTTCGAAAGTTTAACGAGTCTGATGCTGTGAATTCAGTTGGCCACCCACAACAATGTTGCAAATGCATGGGTGTCATGAAGTTGAACTTTTGAAGGATGCTGTGGGCGTGTGTAAGTGGTGCAATTCCATGGATTGGCCAGATTCAGAAGATGCAAACGACTTGGACCTATCACTTTGGACACATGGGACGGTATCTGCCTCAGCAGCACACATATAATGCTGGCTGTTCCCCTGAGAGCTCACTTGCCTGCACTACATGCTCCAGGACGACATCTGCCACCACCACTGCTGCTGTCTCTGCATCCTCTGGCTCCTGCAATGGCACGTACTGTGGAGAGAGCCCCAGCCTTCAGCACTGAGGAGAACCAGGCCCTGCTGGACAGCCTCCTTCCACAGTACAGCAAGCTGTATGGGAAACCAGGGGAGCAGGTGAGTGTGCTGTCCACTGCCTTACAAATGTGCATGTTGTCTGACTAGCCAGACTTACAGTCTGCACGCCACTGGCTAGCAGGCTCACTGAGTAGTTCTCACCCCCATAGTGTGTAGTTACATGCACTGAACATGTATAGTGCAGTAACAGTGCATTTAAACAAGGTTTGACTTCCCAGGCAATGATACCATGTAGTAACTGCTGGCAAACTGTTCATAGCCATCCTTGCACTGCCCGTGTACAACATGTGCCCCTGTGATTGAGACATGTATATCCAAATGTGTGATGCATGGATTTGTTGCATGTGTAGTAATGGCCTTTACACTTTGTCATCCTCACAGGTTGATGCCCCCCAGAAGCAGGAAATATGGCTGGACATCGCCCGGGCAGTAAGGTGTGTGGGGGTCTACAAGCGCCGGATCCGCAACTGCCAGAAGAGGTGGCAGGACCTTCGGGGCTGGACCCGGAGGATCGCAAGGGTCCAGCTGAAGCTGTCGCCTCCTCGCAGGAGGGGCGGACACCGGACCCTGACCCCCCACATGCTCAGGATCCTGGCGGTGGTCTTCCCTGATCTGGATGGGCAGCTGAAGGGCAGACAGCAGCAAGGAGTTGGTGAGTCCATGACTGCACTGTGAGCTTTGTCTGACATGCTATGTGCCCTCCTCTGGCCTGGTTAAACTTCAACAGTACATCAGTTATGTGGTCCAGGACCCATGTCCCTCAATTGTGCACTGCCCACTCCTCATCTGATACCCAGGTGTGGCCCTTACAGTCAGGAAATTGTGTCACTTGGGTACTGTGTCCTTGCATATTGCTTAGCTCAAGGTGGGGGACAGCATTTGTACCCGTAACTCTGTGGTGGGCTTCATGGGTGGGTCCATTGCTTACACTATGCCTGGGTTCTGACATGTAATCTGCGTGTTACTTTGATATGTGGTCCAATTGCTGATCTGATTCACCACATGTGCCTGGGGTATTTGGCACACACCCATGCTGCGGTTGTGAACAATGTTTGGGCCTCAGGAGTATGTATATCAAGTGTGTCACACATGCTTAGCCACCTGCCTACTGTCCAGGGCTCATCCCTCCTTCACGTGGAGCAGGACAGTCATGCCTACTCCAGGCCATACAATACACTCTGTACTCCCACTCCAGTGTATCAGTTGACACGTTGTGCTCAGTGAAATGTTCCCTCAGGTGTCTGCCTCTGTGTCATTGTGCTGTGGCTTTGTTGTCAGGACAACTGGGGTGTTTATCGGTTAGGGCTCAGCATGCCACCGGAGATGTGACCATAGGAGACGATACTTGTGTGACATATAGGTGTTTGATCCCTTGACCGTGCATACTGGGGTATGCGACTGTGCAGTTCAGGCAGCTGTTTCCCATTCACAGCAGATTGTGAGGTGCTCATGTTCCGAGGGTTGTGTTTCATATCTCCCATATGTCCAATTGGTATGACGTGGACAAATGAGAGTTCAGATGATGTGGTTTGTGGGGGATGGACATGTACACTTGTCAGCTACTGGACTTGCATTCCCCATGACCTAGGATTGTGACACAGTGCAGACTGTTGTTGTCTGGCTGCCCTGCCCATGTGACTGGAGACAGTGATGTATGACTTTGCAGGCATGCCTGTGCCATGGCGTTAAACTTCCTAAGAGTGATCCTGCAGGAGAGTGACATGTGCTACATGCACCCCATTGTGGCATTGACTATCAGGACATGGGTGCATCATGGTGTCTGGTGCTGGTATGCATCACATGCATTTCAAAATAGACTCTGGCCATCCCTTTATCCGGACACCTGTACTGACTCAGTGGCAAGAGTTGTGATGTGTGCATGTTCACATACTTCACCGTGTTCTCTGCACTGTCCAACTACTGTGTAGGTGGTGCATGTGTCCACACTGGTGTATTGCCATCCGACAGACACCAGACCGATGGGTGCAAGGCCAGGAGGGATGTGAGTGCCATGGTTGACCATCAGACTGACAATTGGCTTCTCCTAATCTGTGTGAGCACTTTTGGCAATGTTCAACTAAGGATGCCAGGGCTTGCTCTGTAATGTGCTGTACTTACTGTGGTGTGTGCGGTCAGTGCAGGTGACTGATGTTTGTCTGTTTCCCTAATTGTTTGCAGATACATCCACGGCCACAGGAGGGGACAGCTCCATGGACCAGGAGGAGCCGCTGAGCCAGACTGGGTCAGCAGCCGATGAGTGGTCGGAGGGACCTAGTGGCACGGAGGGCGAGGGGAGCCACGCCGAGGAGTCCTCAGCACCATCCACCTCAGCTGAGGACCACAGCAGCTCGGAGGATGACTCCCTTGTGGAGGCGGGTGTCAGCAGCCACCACACCCCAGCTACTATTGCTGTCCCCGCCACCACCACCACCGCCCTCCCATCGGCTCCCATTGTAGAGGTCCGTGGAGGCTCCCATGTTCGGGAGCGTGTCTCCTTTGGGCCAGGCACCGCACCCCCTGCCCCTGTGTCCCCTGCTGCCCTGAGTGAGGAGTCTGTGTACCTCCTTCGCCAGCTCCATGTAGGGCAGACAGCAATGCTGAGTGTCCTCCATGCCCACACCACTCTGTTGACTCAGCTGGTGTCGTTTATGGAGGGCATCTCATCGGGCATGTCTGCCCTACAGAGGAGCAATAGGTCCATGGACTCCTCCCTGACGGCAGCAGTGTCCCTCCTCCAACAGTCCCTCACCCCTCCTACATCTGCCCCATCCACACTTCCTGGCACCCTACCTGTCCCAAGCACATGCACACCTGCACATTCACCCAAACACACAGACACGAGCAGCACAGACACACCCACTACAAAAACAAGACGTGCACGCAGGCATCCTCAGGGGACTGATACCACACCCACAGGGGATGGGGTACATACACACACACAGGCATCCACAGTCACTCCGCAGTCCTCCGATACCTCTCCCTCTGAGGCCCCTTCCCTTGCCTCACCTGCAACCCCACCTACACAGCAGATCTTCCTCTGTGACCTCGGTCTCTTCCCTTCCAATCCAGCTGATCCAGCATACAGGGGGAAGAGGAAGTCCACCCACACAGAGGGGAGTGCCCCTCACCCCCGGACACCCTCCCCCAGGCGCAGACAGACTGAGGCCCCCAACCGCAAGTCCCCCCGGACACGGAAGAGCAAGACCCCGTCGCCACCCTGCAGCTCAACCACCAAGTCTCCTTCCTCCATCCCTCAGGCCCCCACTCCACAGGTTCCCCCACCACACCCTGCCCCAGGTTCCCCCACCCACAGATACACCATCCCCAAAATGATCCGGCCTTCTCCCCCTACCACTTGCTCTTCCAGCACCACACCCCCCGCTGCGCTTGTTTGTGCCACTGGTGTGGAGAGCGTGTCCTCCTCCTCTGTCCTGCCCACCTTACTTGAACCCCATTCTACTCCCCTGGAGATAGGCACTGCAGTGGAGTCCACTACCACCCTGTCTGACTTGGGCACTGCAGTGGGGAACCTGTCCACTCCATCTGCATGGCCCACTGCAGTCGTGCCGGCACCCACACCATCTGACTCAAGCCCCCCAGTTGTGCCGGCACACACCATGTCCGACACCTCCACTGCAGTTGTCAGTGACTCTCGAGCACCCACCACCCCTTCCCTGCCTCCTTCTGGTGAGCCCTGATCCTGTCCCTGCGGTGCCTGGCCTGCCCCCCCGTATGCCCCTCCGAGGGGAATGTCCCTGATGTGTAGCTGTGCAGGCATGCAAAGGGTGACATCTGGCACTGTTACCCTGTTTGGACTCTTGTTATGGACTGGCCATTGGCCTTTGTTATATTTCTGGACTTTCACTTCTTCACACACAAATGCTGAATAAAGCTACTTTCTGTTCTCTGGTGGTTTTGCTTCTGATGTACATGATGTTGATGTTGCTAACCGTGCCCTTGCTGCACTGATGGTGATTTTTGATATCAGGGAAATGAAGTGTTACTGTGCAGGAGCCCATGTGGTCCAGGGGGAATGTGTCCTATCCTGGTGTGTATCCATGTCATCCTTTGCAGCAATATGAGGGTGTCATGTTTTCAATATTTGGCAATGGGATTTCCTACTTTTATTTGCAATATCACATCTGTGGCTTACACCCCTGCACATCTGTTGTGCTTGCCATTGTTCAATTTGTCTATTTCCCTGACCGTGTGACCATCTCCACTGGACATGCAAGTTTGGGCATCAATGGGGAAGGACTCATCTGTGTGATCAGTGAAACTTGCTATACATGTGTGTTGGATCTGTGCAGATGGTGTCGGTGACACTCCCATAACCAGGCTGATGTGACGAGAGCCTTCATTTTGTGCTAATTGTTGACTGAGTGACCAAGTGTACTGCTGATATGATAGGGCCCTGCAGAGACAACGTATGGCACAGCTCTCCTTACACAGGAGTGGAGTGCCCTCATGGCAGTGTGTAATTCTGTGACATTGCCTGAGCCCAAGGTGTGTGTTGTGTGAGCATGTCTGTGTGTGTTCACTTCCGTTTTGCAACACAGGCTGGGATCCCTAGTGATGTTCCTGTTTGTGATGCTTGCTGAGTTGACCTATGTACCACCCAAATCTTCGCACTGGGTTCTCTGGGATGTGGGTGCATGGCACATTACTGGTCATCAGGGTGTCATCAATAGGTGTGTTTGCTGTCAGGGCTGAGTTTGTGGGCAAACGCAGATGAGACACAGTCAGGATTCCCCTTGGCACTTGTTGGTTACACAAGTCATGTAATTTACAGTTTGTGATAGCTTTCAGTGATTGTGACACGTTGTGTGTGTGACTGCTGCCACTCCTCTGGGTCAGAGCTGCAATGTTGGAAGTTGTCTATGTGTGTTCTTTGTGGGTGACCTTGACTTCTTCAATGGTGTGTGACTGTGTCCGGGATCACATTGATTGTGTTGGATTTCACGTCATGCCCATGTACAGCGTACTGTGCAGTGTGTCAGACATTCACGAGTCTTGTTGACTGGCCAGGTGTGATGGGTTTTGTGCACCTTAGTTCCCACAACCACCCCTGGGATTGTCATGGGTGCATGTGCAATGTCACCAGTCCATGTGAGCTTCACTGCTGCACATTGGTGGAGATCAAGGTGTGTGGTGTTGAGTGTGTGCAAATGAGAGTTGTTGCACGGCTAGACCCCTACCTCCATGTTGGCCTTGGCTGACAGGCCGTGCTGATTGATTTGTGCTTGTGTAGGTGTGATGGTAGTTTGTTGCTCAGGACACATGACTGTGGTTCACAGTGAGAACGACATCTAGCTTTGTCATCACAGTGGGATTATCATGCAGGCCACGGTCAACACGATGTGGGGTCCCTGGGGGTAGTGCTGTGGTGGGTCTGTCTCTTGCTGTGTTATTTGCTGTTCCGACAAGCTTGTGTGACATGTGTAATTTGGGCTCCCTCTCATCTAACAATGCCTGTTTGCCCACATAGGGGAATCCGATCCATGAGTTACTTTTGTGTGGCACTGTATACACATCTGTGTAATTGTGATTCAGGCCTCCTCATGTGTTGTGTGGTTGCCTGGGGACACTGGCACACCCCCCATCACCTGTTGTGTTTGATCTGCAGTGTGAGGCTGCCTGTTTGTGTTTGTGCATCTGCACCACTGCATTGGCATATCTTTAGTGTGCCATTGGCTGTATGTTGTTTGTTGGCTTTCCCCTGCTGTCCCTGGGACTCCTAGGTCATCAGTCAGCACAATGATCATGGTTTGTATGTCCCTTTGCTGCCATGGTATGGTATTTGTTCACCTGACATCTACAGTCTCCAAAGGATATCTACATTTGGGTGTCCATTGGTGCAGATATGTGGGGCTGCATTATGATGGTCACTTCGCCATTGTGTTATTGAGGAATGTTGCCAATGTCAGCCCCCATGGGTGATGTTTGTCTGCACATGGCCAAAGGTATATCTTATTGGCACTGCACTGTTTGCCTCACCCAATGTATGTTGCTATGGGACACAAGCACTACTTTGCCACTGATGTATTTGTTGTTCTGTGACCAGGGATCATCCATGCTGTTTGGCAGTTGCAGCTTTTTCCATGACAACACTTACCTTTTGGTCACTGTGATGATGGGGTTTAGACCCCATTGCCACAGTGTTCAAACTGTGCTTCAGCTATGGACCCCACACTTACCTTTTGGTCACTGTGATGATGGGGGTTTAGACCCCATTGCCACAGTGTTCAAAATGTGCTTCAGCTATGGACTCCACACTTACATTTTAGTCACTGTGATGATGGGGGTTTAGACCCCATTGCCACAGTGTTCAAAATGTGCTTCAGCTATGGACCCCACACTTACATTTTGGTCACTGTGATGATGGGGTTTAGACCCCATTGCCACAATGTTCAAACTGTGCTTCAGCTATGGACCCCACAGTTACCTTTTGGTCACTGTGATGATGGGGGTTTAGACCACATTGCCACAGTGTTCAAACTGTGCTTCAGCTATGGACCCCACACTTACCTTTTGGTCACTGTGATGATGGGGGTTTAGACCCCATTGCCACAGTGGTCATGGTCTGCTTGCATTGTGGAGCCCACACACATTTATGTGTGACACATGTGATAGGGGGTCACATTGTATGCTCAATGACATGTTCAGTGTTGTGGGTATTTGACACAGACTACACACGCTTGTCATGGTGTTGGTGGGATGTATTTTCAGACATTCCTTATGTTGGAGTATGCTGGTTGTGTCATGCATTTCCCGTTCTATGTTTAGGGGTGGTGTGGGTGGTAGGCATTCATCCCCCTATGAGTGGGGATGGTGGTAGTGGTAGGCATCCATCCCCCTATTAGTGGGGATGGTAGTAGTGACAGGCATCCAGGCCCCCCTGAGTAGGGGTGGTGGTAGTGGTAGGCATCCAGGCCCCCCTGAGTAGGGGTGGTGGTAGTGGCAGGCATCCATCCCCCTAAGGGTGGGGATGGTAGTAGTGACAGGCATCCAGGCCCCCTGAGTAGGGGTGGTGGTAGTGGTAGGCATCCATCCCCCCATGAGTGGGGATGGTAGTAGTGACAGGCATCCAGGCCCCCTGAGTAGGGGTGGTGGTAGTGGTAGGCATCCAGGCCCCCTGAGTAGGGGTGGTGGTAGTGGCAGGCATCCATCCCCCTAAGGGTGGGGATGGTAGTATTGACAGGCATCCAGGCCCCCAGAGTAGGGGTGGTGGTAGTGGTAGGCATCCATCCCCCCATGAGTGGGGATGGTAGTAGTGACAGGCATCCAGGCCCCCCTGAGTAGGAGTGGTGGTAGTGGTAGGCATCCAGCCCCCCCTGAGTAGGGGTGGTGGTGGTGGCAGGCATCCAGCCCCCCCTGAGTAGGGGTGGGGGTAGTAGTAGGCATCCAGGCCCCCCTGAGTAGGGGTGGTGGTAGGCATCCAGGCCCCCCTGAGTAGGGGTGGTGGTGGTGGCAGGCATCCAGCCCCCCTGAGTAGGGGTTGTGGTAGTGGTAGGCAGCCAACACCCTATGAGTGGGGTTGGTAGTAGTGACAGGCATCCAGCCCCCCTTGAGTTGGGGTGGTGGTAGTAGTAGGCATACAGGCCCCCCTGAGTAGGGGTGGTGGTAGTAGTAGGCATCCAGGCCCCCGTGAGTAGGGGTGGTGGTAGTGGTAGGCATCCAGCCCCCCCTGAGTAGGGGTGGTGGTAGTGGTAGGCATCCATCCCCCTATTAGTGGGGATGGTAGTAGTGACAGGCATCCATGCCCCCTGAGTAGGGGTGGTGGTAGTGGTAGGCATCCAGGCCCCCTGAGTAGGGGTGGTGGTAGTGGCAGGCATCCATCCCCTAAGGGTGGGGATGGTAGTAGTGACAGGCATCCAGGCCCCCTGAGTAGGGGTGGTGGTAGTGGTAGGCATCCATCCCCCATGAGTGGGGATGGTAGTAGTGACAGGCATCCAGGCCCCCTGAGTAGGGGTGGTGGTAATGGTAGGCATCCAGGCCCCCTGAGTAGGGGTGGTGGTGGTGGCAGGCATCCAGCCCCCTGAGTAGGAGTGGTGGTAGTAGTAGGCATCCAGGCCCCCTGAGTAGGGGTGGTGGTAGTGGTAGGCATCCATCCCCTAAGGGTGGGGATGGTAGTAGTGACAGGCATCCAGGCCCCCTGAGTAGGGGTGGTGGTGGTGGTAGGCATCCAGCCCCCCTGAGTAGGGGTGGTGGTAGTGGTAGGCATCCATCCCCTATTAGTGGGGATGGTAGTAGTGACAGGCATCCAGGCCCCCTGAGTAGGGGTGGTGGTAGTGGTAGGCATCCAGGCCCCCCTGAGTAGGGGTAGTGGTAGGCATCCATCCCCCTAAGGGTGGGGATGGTAGTAGTGACAGGCATCCAGCCCCCCCTGAGTGGGGTGGTGGTAGTGGCAGGCATCCAGCCCCCTATGGGTGTGTATGGCATTGGTGATGGCCATCCCACCCCTATGGTTCTGATGTTGCTAGTGTACGTCATTTGTGCCCCTATGTGTGTGTGACATATTTTGGGTACGTGTCGTTTGTTTGTGTTGTTGGTGTTTGACTTACCGTCTGCGCCGTACGCGTCCGTGCCGGTCCCGGTAATAGATGTAGAGTATAGGTAGGACCTGCGCAATGGGATTCATGCTTGGATCGTCTCGTTCGGGTTTCTCGTGTCTTCGACTCGTACTCGTCGCTGGCTTGTTCGTCTCGTAGCCGTGGATCGTCTTGTGGCGCGAAACGGAGCTTATGTACGGCTCGCCCGGATGATCAAACGTCCCGGACGTAGCGACGGGTTCGGCGCGTACGGAGTGCGCATCGTACTCGTCCGGCCGGAAGGTGCTGTGTATTTGCTTCCGTACGACTCGATTCGGCGTTTACGGATCCGGCTCGGGCGGGGAACAGGAGCTGAATTGGGTAAGTACGGCTCGCTCAGAAACTGGGTTGTTATACGCATCGTACTTGTTCGTCCGGACGAATGTTCGAGTCGGTCGGGAAACACGCATTCGGCTGGTTTTTTTTCCGGACGAATACTGTTAGGTGCGCTTCCGGCCGAGATCGGAATCGACCCCTGGGTGTCTTTCAGTAACTTGTGTAATTCTAGGCAATTGTATCCTTCTACTGCTAGCCTGTTCAAGGTCATGTCTTTCCTTCAGGATTGGGCTTCTTTGAGGCTTAGTAGTGATCTTAGTTAGCTTAGGATCTCTACTCTGAAAATTCAGAGGGCCTCTATAAGAGCATTTATGACTTTTTGGGGTTACGTACTCGATGCTTAAGGTCTGGTTAGCAAGTTCTTAAAGGGATTATTGAATATACATCCTCCTCTTCTGCGACATGTTCCATCTTGGGATCACTTTCTAGTTTTAGAGACATTAAAAGGTCCTTCTTTTGAACTTTTGCAGGGAATAGATAGCAAGATCTTATCTCTTAAATCATTCTTTTTAGTCGTGATCACCTCCGCCAGGAGTTTGAGGGAATTGGCAGCATTATCCTGTAGACACCCCTTTTGTAGGATGTTTGAGGATAGAGTGGTTTTGCATCTACTCCTTTCTTTCATACCGAAGGTTAATTCTTCCTTCCACAAGGAGTAAGAGGTGATCCTTCATCAGGTTTTACGCATCTCCTTCTTCTTCTGAGGTGAGAAGTTTTCATAACTTGGATAGTAGGGAAGCGCTTCAAGCTTATCTTCAGAGTCCAGCCATGTTTAGAGTATCAGAATCTTTATTTGTGAATTTCAGTCCGGCAGGAAAAGGATATAAACTTGCTGTAGCTTCTCTAAGTTAGATCCCTCATCTCTATGGACTATAAGGCCTCACACCATCCTATCCCAGAGGGTATTCAGGGATAATCTACTTGGGAAATGTAATCGTCCATGGCTGAGATACTGCATGCATCTTTCTCTGAAATGTGTAGGGCAGCTACCTGGGCTTCCCTATCCACTTTTGTAAACTACTACATAATTGGTCAGGAAATATAAGTAAACAATATTTTTGGTTCACGAGTATTAGCCTCTATGAAGTAATAGGGGTTTTTACATTTCTATGTCCTTGTATGTTTCTTTATAATTAAAACTTATGTGTTTTGAAGAATACAAGTTCGAGTTGTCCCGGTTTGGTTTGACTTCATGCATCTCAACTAAGTAAGGCCTGACAATGAGGTAAAGCCCTAATTACTCTGACCCCCTTCCCCTCGCTTTCATTACTTCCCTCCCTCCCCATCCGGGCCAACTAAAACAAAAGATTGCCTGGTGCTTTTAAACAAACAGGAGGGATGGAGGTGAGGGGCTTTTCGTTTCCAGTTGGTGTGATTATTAATGGTTTTCTGGTGAGACAGAACTGAATGAAGTAATGAAAGCGAGGGGAAGGCCTCAGAGTAATGCAATTATTGGTAAGTAATTAGGGCATTATTTATTTGTAATTGTATTGAATAATTGTGTGGTTGTAATTTTTTTTCAAGAGCACAATTTTAAAAAGTAGTTTCTCTAATTCTCTAATTGCAATACCACACAAAGTGATGCATTGTGAAATGTACATCGGGAGTGGAGGAGGGAGCATGCTGTAGTCTTTGAGCATGCCTTCTGCTTCAATGCCAGAGTCTGGAGATGCAAGGTGTTAGCAATGAGAAAATAGCTGTGTTTCATTATCTCTTGACATTGGCAGTTTGTAGCCTTTCCTTCCTTTGGACTATGAAGGACTGGCTGGAAAATGTAATTATGGATTGCAGCACACATCTGCGAATTGCAAATCAATACTTTGCATTTACAAAGTCATCTGCACTGGCTTTTCAAATGCAAAGTATTTGTAAGAATCCAGTCCTACAAAGTATAATACATAAAAACATATCTTATAGGGCCTTATTATAAGTCCAGAGAAAGATGACAAATCAGGTGCAGTTTGGCACTGTGCTTCCTGAGCAAGTATGGACCACAGGGACATTTTGCCAGGCAATTACTGGCAGAATGTATGTAGGAAATAAAGGCACTTATTTACTGTTTTACAGCTTGGGACAAGGGAACATACGTAGTTTTACTATTCAGTAAAATCTATCATGTGTTATCCCTCATTCCAACCTGCAAATCTCAGAATGGGAACATAAATTTACCACTGGGTACAACCACAAGATGTGGTAACATCTTTACCCCAAGGGAAACTTTATCTTCCGATAGTTCCAGGCAACTAGAAGTGAGGACCCTAATGTGTAACATTAATAGATTGAACCTATGATTGCACAAAATGTTATGCTGCAAAACACAACAATGATTTATTAACCTTTATTGGTGACAATTTCCACTGAAAAGGAATGTTTATGTAAGAGCAAAAGAGAATGAGAGTTGTCTTAACTTGATGTGCATCATACAAAGTACATCTCTGCGTCTTTTTCCGTTTCAAACCTACTTAAAATTCATCCCTTAACACTTTAATATTAAAATGAAAAAGGCCTAATTGAGTACTCTAAGTGAGGCTGGTAGACATTTAAAATATTTGTACATCTAATAAAGAGAGAAGTAGATTTATTTTACATTGATGTAAAGAAACATCTGAAGTAATTGTCTAATTACACTCTCTTTATAACCCTGCTGTCATCTGTCATTAGTTTCAAGTTACAAAATGCTCCCATTTATCTTTCTGACAATAATAAACACAGCTATGCATATTAACTAAGAAAGAACAGCAGTAATTTGATAGAAACGTTGTTCACTGTGTTTACAGTTTAATTACACCTAACAAAAGAATCTGCAAGGTAATCTTTGAACAAAGAGGCTGCAAACCACACCCTCTACCATCTGTGAGTGTTGACTTCATGTACTATAGCGCCAAGATACCCATTGGGTGATAGCTGTGCTTTATAAATATTGCATACAATACAATACAAGAAAAAGGGCACCGTTGTTCTCCTGCTGGTGTTCTCTTTTTCCATGAAAAGGGGGTGTTGCAGCACCTCTCACACCCCTTTTTCAGCACCGGTGGTCGCTAACTGCCCATGCTCGCTCGCACTCTGCCTCATACGCACAGGTACGTACGTACAAGGCGGCAGCATCAGTTACAAATTTCAGCTTTCATTCTGTATCCTCATTACTGTGGTCTGATGCTGACTTGATACATAATTCAATAAACTGATGCAGCAAATAATAGACTAGGCAAGCGTGCCTGGGGGTCTCGTGACGCGTGACGCAGTGATATTATGTTATTAACGAGGTCTCTTGTGTGCTTTTCTCAAAGGAGAACTCTGGCCTTGCTCGTTTAGCCTGACAGTTTCACTACCTGTTGTTGCACAACTTTATGTTAAAACTCAATAGTAAACTTCAAATGTGGGCTCTTTGCACCAAAAAAAAGAGATCAAAACAAAGTCTATGATAGAGTGGCAATTATAGAGAGGTGGACTATTAAAAATGCCTAAAATTGTTATTATATGCCATTGTCCAGGGTTGCAACAAGACCAAACTTTAGGGTGGGCTAACCGGCCAACCAAAGAGGCTGGGCTAACTCTTCAAACAATGGGGCGAAGCTATCTTTAGACCCAATACAAGAAAACAGAGTGATAAATTGTGCATTTTAAACATAGTGGTCAAACCTGATATAATTGCAAAAAATGTTTTAGTGGATTTGACAATCCATATAGGCTACTGAAAGACATCTAAAAGGGGGAATGAGTGATTTGATAACCAAAAATCAGCTTCTACAGATTTTACTACAAAGCACTTTAGAAATAGCTGTTGGAAAGTTAGTTCAAGACAATGACTCTTTTAACAATTCTCCAGAAATTCCTTTTAGGAATTGACAATGACCTCAAGAAATATGTTTAATTCCAGTTTCAGAAAGATACTCTTAGTAGACTGTTGACTATAGGATCGATTCAAAACTCTTCATCAGGATGTTGCAACATATGCTTGTTTGTGGCTGCACGCATGTACTTGACTCAGAATATTGAGTTTACTGGGTAAACACACATGATTGTGGGATGTGTTACTGCTGAATCTTGTGATTGCTTCCTAATACAGCTTTCATTCCTCCTGAGATTGAATAGGTGAGTGCCAATGAGCTGGCAATATTACCATCTGTTTATTAGTGTCCAGTGAATCTGTGCTATTCTAAATCAAAATAAATTAGTTATTACCAAGTATCATTGAGCTGTTCTCAGATGAGATGACTGAACTACATACAAACAGGAAACCACCATGACTTAAGAACAGGTAAAAAGGTATTTGCCTTGAAATAGCTTTGCAATGAATGGTGGTCTAGCATGCAAAGGATACTAATATTCCTTCAAGCTACAGAAAACCGAGAATGTGTGACTGATGGGCAATGTCCTGCAAAGAGGTTGCTACAAAAGTAGCAGAAATAATGTGTCTTGATAGCATATGTTTTAATAACAATCATGTTCTCTATTTCTTTCTAAAACCCTCAGCATATACAGTGTCAATTCCACTAAAGTATCAATGCTGTTTTTAAGTCCTGCATTATAAAATGAAAATTATAAAATGAAAGATTTGTTACAAATTTCTCCAAAATTCCTTTGAGAAGAATAACCATATTCTCTATAATGGTTGTTCCTAAATAGCTGTAGTAATTATATCAATTAGCCTGGCCTGGATAGAGAAAGGGTCAACCTTGACTGGGGCACAAAAGAGACATCAGGCAGACAACACAATTACCAGTTTGTCATTGTTACAAAGCAACAAGTAGTGCACAAAGTAGTCTTTTCGTTGTGCAGTGCTTTTGCATTGGTAACCTGTTATACATTATATTTGAGTTGCTCTGCTTTTGACAGACCCAGGCTTAGGGCGTGATTCTGATCTTTGCGGACAGGGTTACTCCGTCACAAACGTGATAGATATCCCGTCCGTCAAATTACAATTCCGTTATGTCCTATGGAACTTGTATTACGGTGGACGGAATATCCGTCACATTTGTGACTGAGTATCCCATCCGCCAAGATCATAATCAGGCCCTTCGTCATGAAAGAAGAATAAGATTTCACAATTATTCTGCTGCCAAACTTCACTAGTTTGAAGAGTTAGGACACAGAGATACTGTGCTTACACCAGGGGAGTGTGGGTGTACTATATCTGCATGTACACATCTTGGAGAAAAATACACAAAGCATATGTTAAAGTAAATTCTACATCTGTCTTACAATGCACTCTGAGAAACTGTTCATAGACTTGTTTGCTTTAGGTGGCAGAGTTATACCTCAAGTTAGACATACATCATATATTCAGGTTTCACATAGCTCACCTATATCTCATTCTGCCCAAAAGCCAGGCATCAGACACCTGAGCTTTCTCTCAGGTGACAATGCTCCATCACTAACGGACAGGAGCCACAGCCCATCATTTCTGCTTAGTTTCTTCTACAAATGTCACCGGCCCTGTGTTTAGTGCCTGAGGTTACCTACCATATATGCTGAAAACCCATATATGCAAGAGATGGGTTGATTTGTTACTTATAAAGTGCAACAAATGCCCTTGGACAGCTTGTCATTAAATCGATTATTAGTCCCAGAAAAGATGTGATATGAAATAAAACAGATGCCTTTTTAGAGACGTCCTCTATTTTGCAGAGGCCAAGATGGAGTGCATTTAAAATACAGGAGGCAACAAAAGAGAGGGAATATGTCCCCCAGGCCCCCACTCCCCCACTGAGCCATTTTAAATCGGGGCCTGATAGCATGATAGAAGAGCCAAAATGAAGGGATAGCATAGTTGGAAGCAAACACATAAGCAGCATGGGACCTGTTTCATAATAGGATCTGTAGGCAAAGCAGAGCAACCTACAATGGATCCTTCTATCAACAGGACCCCAGTGCAGCTTATGGCAAGCCTTGTAGAAATTTCCTGAAATTCATGACAAATCAGGCTGCCATATTCTGAAGCCTGGAAGCTAGTAAATAGTGTTTCAGGAAGGCCAGTGTGGCAAGCATTGGCATAGTTCAATGTAGAAATGATGGTAACATTAACAATACAAACTTTTAAATGGCACTGAATCAAAAGAAGGTTTTTCTTCAAGATCCTCATTTGGAGGCAGCTGGGCCACACAGCTGGAACAGCAGGATGAGGCAGGTGGAAATGCCACTGTTGTAATTTTGTTTGACTTAATTCAGTACAAGGCAGTCACAATGCATACATCAGGCCTTAATCTCACTTAGCCAGTAACTAGTAACTTTTCTTAAGATGTTTAGAAAGCCAATGATCAGAACTTCTCACCAATTTTACTAACTGCTGGCAAATGAAAGATGAGACTGTAGTTAGCTTTTGCCCTGTGGTCTCAGTGGGACTTCTTCAAAAGGAGTTTGACAACCCCGTTCTTCCATGCACTAGTGGCAGTGCTAGATGAAAACAGGTATTATGGGTGAATGTAAAAGTAGGTGTACCCACCGCAGACACATTTTTTAGAGTCCTGAGTGGACATATATCATCTGGGCTGGTAGAGGTTGTGAAGATACAGCACATAGCAAAATGGGCAAAATAGGTGGGCTTGGTTACCTATGTACATGTACATGGTGATCTATGGACAAGCTATGTACATGTATGGCTATAATCATGATAGAAGCACAAAAACAGATTTGGAGATCAAGGCTTTGGTTCCTAGTTATGTAGAACTTGAGTGCTATTAATCCAATCAGTAATTTCTACCCTGGTGTGGGGGTATTTGATGGGTAACACAATTGACTTCTCCTGAGTTCCCCCACCTCAGTATAAAGCCTAACACGTGGAATTAGGGTTTACCACACCACTTACTACATGTTCTGCATTTATGTCTTAACAGTTTATGCTGATAGATTTCCTCAAGCTTTTTCTGGTCAAATCTGCCAAGAGAAAATTGCAGAATGTGGTAATTGATACACAACTTATAATTCCAATCTGTGTGCAAACATCCATTTGTGCGGGGGCCGCAATTTAAATTTCCAATCAGGGTCTAAGTAAAGTCTGTAGATATATAGAGGGCATGGATAGGTTATGTCAATCGTGATTTGCCTAGCTCTGTATTGCTATTATTATGGTCTCACAGTGCTGGTGAGTTTAAATATTCTGTATTGTATTGTAGTTGTGTTTATACTGAGCTTTATATGCCTAGCTAGGTGCCAAATCGCATTTGCAGAGGGGTAGCATGGTACTTCGTGGAGGGCCTTAGATGGACCATTGTGTGTTTGTTGCGGGGCCTATATGGGGATTTTTTTATGTCAAGCATTATGCACATAATGTTTTGTTGCTATGCCTCTAAGTGTCTAAGTGAATGGGAAGAGAAAATAAGCAAGGTTTCTTAAGCATTCAATTCTAATTGATAGACAGAAGTGTATGAGTGCAGTCTGGTCTATGGTTGAAGTGTTTCAGTGTGTGGATATGGCTGAACCTGTTGAAACTTTGTCATAAACAAGCTTTTAGCTGCGCTTACATGAGTGTAGGAGAGAAGTGTGAGGGTAGATGCAGCCGCACAAGCCAATACCTCCCATCTATTGGGTGGTCTGTGTATATTCAGTTCAACCTACATAGCATGAAGTCTTAGAACGTGCGCAGCGATAATGCGAGCTACTCTTGGGTGGTGCAAACTCAGGAATTCAGGCAGTTACAAGGCCTGAGACTGCAACTCCAAAACAGCCTCTGTGGATGGAAAAAACATATGAACTTCACAGTGCAACAGGTTCTTCAGACAACATTGACCTGGGATCAGGAAAGGGGACAGGCTTTAGAGGACTGGGACATTACTTAGACTCATTTATAAAACCTGATGACGGAATACATCATTTTTTCTTTCACTTTCTGTTTAAATAGTGCCTAATGTTATGAAAGGGTTCAAAGCATTAAGAAAATAAATCAAAGCAATGTTTCTGCCAAATATGCAGTTTGGGCCTTTCAAGGTGTCGGGAGACCAATGGTGAAACTGACATCCTGATGCTCCGTGTGCAGGCGGCAGAGTATCCCTTTAACTCACCACGACCTGTCCAGGAGGAGGAGTTCCGTAGGGTGACGTCATCCCCTACTACCCTATCAACTGAGGACGCTGTGGAGAAAGCGGAAGAGGACGCACGTCAGAAAAAGACCGAGGAAGAGACTACGAGAGAACCCGAGGGAGCGGAGACCGCAGCAGGCGACCAGACAAGATGTCAGATAGCTGACGACCAGGGCGTCGAGTTGCATGTCCCGGAGGAGACGCCAGGAGGCCAACGGACTAACGCATCGCCCCGCCACTCTCAGGAGGAGCGTGGCTGGACCAGGTACGGGTCCACTTACGGATGTTCTCTAAGCACTGGGTGGGGAAGGGAAGCTCTTAAAGGGAGGACACCGCTTTCTCTAAGCAACAGGGGCTACAGCAGGTGGCGGTATTTGGTGAAACCCTCACAACCCCTTTCCCTTGCATCCAAGAGTGTCTCGGCCCTCCCACTGACCCGTGGTTTGTTTTGTTGTTTTTTTCTTCTCGGACTCACGGACCAACGACGAGGACCGGGAGCTCCGGCGATATCCTACAAGCCACGGTGAAACCAGGAACGCCTCCCTGAAAACCGGACTGTTGTTATCTTTGTTTGTTTGTAATAAAGAGACACTAAAGAGACGTAAAGTGTCTGGACCTTCATTTTTCCCGGTAGTACACAACAAGGCACCCCCCTCCCAGAGGGATCCCTGACACAAGGGTTAGGAAAGTGATATTCGGATGACATCACAATATGTCGCTGCCTCTCTCTGTTACATTCTGATGTAAAGTTTCATTCTCTGTCTTGCGGTGAAGTACATCTGCTCTGTATTTATCGATGTGGTAGGATGTGATAGCTGGGTCTTTCCTCATTGTTGATCTATAATCTGTTAAGTAGCCACCATAGCCCTGATTACAAGTTGCACAGTACTGCTAGGGTGCAAACTCTGTACCAGCCATAACAAGTACTGTGCAGTAGCAACCGAACCGTGTAATTTGTTATTTAAACTCAACAGAATGGGGAATTCCTGTGTGGAACCTGATTACCAGGAGATATTCTGTTTTCCATGGGGTTTCATGCACACATTTACCACCTGCTCTATAAAGGCATTAAAACTGTGCAAGGGGCTGTGGTACAAATGTGCAGGGGGCTGTTGTAAGGTGGGGTGAGGGCAAGAAGTAAGAAGGATGAAGGAAGGAATGGAGAATGTTGGCTGGCAGTGGGGGCATATAATCCTCTTCCTGTGCCCTTTGTGAGGTTTGAGCAGGGGTCATGGTAGAGGTCCGGGCTACAAATCACCTGTTTCCCAAAGTGATTTTACCTGCTGGATTTTCTGGCCGGTAAAATCTGGTTTGTTGTTCCCGCACCCAGTAAATCCAAGTCCAGGAACACTAGACTTCTTATATTTGTGCCGTACAGAATTCCACACTGGATTTCCATTCTGCATAGCTTGTGTGTGTTTTTGGGCACCTTACATGTGGAACGATTAAGCAAAGAAAGAGCGCCACAAGAAGCATTGAAAAAAACACCTCCTCCTCTGCATGTAAATGGCTTTTGGATGACTTCAGTGGTTGAAGTGTGAAGGATCTACTTGGAAAGATCTTCCCAATTTTTTTAAATTTTACAATAACAGTTGCCATACCTTTTTGTTACAAAAACAACTAGACTTCTGATGTCTCTGACTGAAAGGAAAGGGAGAGGGTCTCTGTGACATTCTGCTTTTATGTCTCTTTTTTCTGTGCCTTGTATTGCGCAATCTCCTTTTCTGAGGTTGCTAGGTTGTGTTCTATTGTGGAACTCTCCCCCTTAAGAGAGAATGTTATTATTGGAAAGCTTTTGTCAGTTGGCTTGGACTGTTGGTGGCTGAAGTCCCTTGCATGAGATGTACAATAAACTTATGCTGTTTCTTCAACTACTTTTGGTCTCCTGCCTGCTATTTATCCTGAGGAGAACACCTCATTTTGGCGATGAGTGAACCTTCTTTCATCAAACAGGGACCTCAACACAACTCAGCTTAACTATCCAACTAAGCCACTTCTGAAGATTTATTCCATGCTTGAAGATATAAGGTTGCTTTTACCTTAAATCCTTCGTGAGGCTCATCAGGTGTGCTGCCCTCGACTAACGTCTTCATTGCTTCATTCAACCTGAGGACTCTTCATAGATGACTTTTCAGCCTCCCTGCTCCTGTCTTCCTGAGGAGCGCGCTGGTGTACTGTACCCTGGAGTCTCATGGTAGGGTTTGGTTTTCCTGTTTCTGGCATCTGCTCCCCTGGCTTCACAACGCGCTGCCGTGCGCCACTTTGGGCCTCCTCGCATCTGCTTGGCCTCGCCTGGAGGCCTACGTTTGTCTAACTTTGCCTGAAGGCCTACGTTTGCCTGACCTTGCCTGGAGGCCTACGTTTGCCTGTCTCTGCCCCGAGGCCTACATTTGCCTGACCTTGCCTGGAGGCCTACGCTTGCCTATTTTGCCTGGAGGCCTGTCGGAGCAGGCCTACGTTTGCCTGCCCTTGCCCTGAGGCCTACACTTGCCTGTCTCTGCCCGGAGGCCTACATTTGCCTGACCTTGCCTGGAGGCCTACGCTTGCCTGTTTTGCCTGGAGGCCTGTCGGCGCAGGCCCATTTGTTGTTTCTCGGCGCTTACATGCACTTCTTTTATTTCATATTTTCACATCTGTGCTGATGCGCACAGCTTTATTATTTTCTTTATTTGATTAATTCTGTTTCTCGCAAAGTACGTCAGGCTCGCATAATGTTCTCCTCTTAATGTTGGCTTGAGGTCTGTTGCCTGACCTTGCCTGGAGGCTTGTTGGAACAAGCTTATTGCTTCATTGTCAGCGCCATTTAATACTCCTACACCTGCGCTGATGCGCACAGCTGTAATCCTTTCTGTAAAGTTTATCATTGCTACTTCTGTGCTGATGTGCACAGCTGCGTTTGCACACAGCTGTTATTTAATATTTCTCCACCAGCGCTGATGTGCACAGCTTACTATTATCCCAACGCTGATGTGCACAGCTGCAATTCTTAATATTGACTTTATTATTGTTATCTTATGTGCACAGCTGCGATTTATTGTAGGTATTCACGTGCACAGCTGTACTCTTTGTTTACTTCCACACACAGCTGTTTGCTTAACCTTTGTCTCATTTATTTTCTTGTCTTTCTTAAAATATTCACAATTGCTTATGTCTGTGTGAAACTCTCTCCTTAATTCTTAAACATCCAGAATGTCACTGCTGCTCCATTTTTTCTAGCTGCCCCTGGTGATCCTTTAATTCCGTGGATCAAATGGAAAAAAGTCTTTGCCAATTATGCTGGGGTCTGTGGCACTTCCTTAAGTGCGGAAAGGAAAGCCTCTTTGTTTATGCATTGTCTGGGTTCGGAGGGTCAGGAAGTCTTTGAACATCTCTATGATCTTCCGGACAGTGAAGCTGCCGTTTTAAATGAATATGAAATATGTGTTAGAAAGATGGACATACATTATCTTCCCAGAGTAAGTATGGTTCTTTGGCATTATCATTTTGGGATGAGAATGCAAAGACAAGAGGAAACTGTGGAGCAATATATTACCATTTTAAGAAAACTAGCTTCTACTTGTTGTTTTGGTGCAACCTTGGAGGAGAGGTTGAGAGATCAACTTATGCTTGGTTGTTTTATTGATAAGGCCAAGGACAGTTTATGGCAAAAAGATAATCCCTCCTTACAAGAAGTTATTACTATTTTGAAGTTACATGAGCATTCTAAAGCTTGTGTTGACACCATTAGAAAGGAGTGCTCAAAAACGGTGCTGTTGAGAAAGATGAGAAATGTTAAAGAGGTTAGTATCAAACCTCCCTCTAAGAGTAGATCTGATAGGCCTTCGGTCTCAACCAAACCTTCTAAAAGTTTTTCATCTTCTAGTAACACTTTGTTTCGAGTTAAATGTTTTAGGTGTGGCAATCCTGGGCACATGGCCAACTTTAAAGACTGGCCTGGGTGGAAGGTTTCCTGTTCCAATTGGGGCAAGAAAGGCCATTTTTAGTGTTGCTGTAGAGGGAGCAGAAGAAAGTTACGGAAGCTGATGTTTACGAGCAAGATGGTGAATGTATTGATAAATGATCAGTCTGTAAAAATGCTATTTGACTCTGGTGCCAAAATCACGCTTATTCCTAAGAGTTTTTATGATCAACAGCTATGTAACAAGGTCAAATTAGTCAAGCCGGACAACAAACCCAGAGGTTATGGAGGAGAAGTTATTGATCTTTTGGGGTATTTCTGGAGCACTATTAAATTCAAAGGCAGGATTGTTCCTGGGAAAATGTATATCTCTATGAGAGGGGATTCTTTGATTAGTTGGTTCCACCAGCGGGATCTTTACGTGTACCTAGATCCAAATCAAACGCCCTCTGTGTGTTTGAGGGATATGCCAGCTGTAAATGATGGGGCTGATGTCTGGATTGCGAAATATCCAGAAGTCTTTAGCAAGGAATTAGGCTGCCTCAAGAACTATGTTCACCACATAAATATCAAACCAGGAGCTGTACCCAAAGTAGCAAAGGTCAGGGGTGTTCCTTTACTAGTGAAAGATAGCATGAAAAATGAATTAGATAAGCTTATCAAAAATGGAATCATTCAAGAGGTAGAGGCGACTGAGTGGATTTTTCAAGTCGTTATGGCTCACAAGGCCAATGGGGAGGCTAGATTATGCATAGATTTGAGGGAGCTGAATATAGAAGTCATTGTGGACCATTATCCTCTCCCCAATATCACTGAAATGTTGTCCTCTTTGGCTGGAGCCAAACACTTTTCCACATTGGACCTTTCATCAGCGTACCATCAGGTCAAGCTTCATCAAACTTCACAAGATCTTACCACCTTCATCACGCCTTTTGGTACCTTCAAGTGTCTCAGGATGCCTTTTGGACTTATCTCAGCGGCCTCTGTTTTTCAGAGGGTGATGGAGAGAGTTCTCAGTGTTATTGCTGGGATCAAAGTATATCAAGACGACATTCTTATCCATGGTGTTAACCTTGAAGAACATGATAAAAGGTTAACTCTGGTTTTAGAAAGGCTCTTTTCTGCTGGTCTCACTCTGAAGTCTGAGAAATGCAAATTTAATGTTGGGGAAATTGAGTACCTGGGTCATTTAATTTCTGGTTCTGGTATTAAACCCAAACCCTCTTTGGTACAAGCCATTTCTAACTTGGAATACCCTTAGGACAAAGAGGAATTAGTAAAGTTCCTGGGTATGGCGGAATTTTATAATAAGTTTGTTCCCAATTTTTCACAAAAAAATGAAGTTTTGCGTAGCTTGCTAAAAAAGGGTTGTGAGTTTGTGTGGAGTTATGCCTGTAGTGAAGAGTTTGATGTCATCAACCAGTGTTTGAATGATGCCCCATATCCAGCGGGTTACTAGCAACAAGCATTCATACACCGAATACTCACCTGGGCCCATTCATTCATACTACGCTAGCAATTTCCGCTGGTGAGTCAGTTGTACTCTTTATCAATATCCCTGCTGCCAATTACTTTTCTGATTGAAGAGTAATGACTTACCAATGGACCCTTTGATAATTGGGAAGTTTAAAATGAGTGACATTCATTACTATTTATAAATTCTTGAAATAATCACTGAGTCAGGAAGTTTTAAAATGTTTATCTAAAAGTTTTAGCAGAGTAAAATACAGAACCACATGATACTTAATCGTATATCAAGGATGAAGCATATTAATAATCAGTTATCGATCAATGACGGTTCCTAAGAAAGAAGAAGATAGAGACAGCAGCACAGCTAAAGGTTGCATTTATATTTACCTAAAGGTGCGAGAAACCAAACCCCTTGGCCAAGGAGTTGGAAAGATAGGTCCCAGGAAGGATGAAGACCAAAGACCTCCGGACCAGGTTCAGGACAGGACAGGTGACCTCTCTATCAACGACGCCTGCGTCGTTCCCCTCTCTGATACTTCGCTTTTCCTTGCTTCTCTCGAGTTCACTTCTAGGAATCCACCGCCCCCACCTCAGGACCTCTCTGGAAAGCGGTTTAGTCTGCAATCAATCAGCTCGTCGAGCTCCAAAGCCTGATCTCGAACTAACTAATTAGTTCATTCTATATCTATTATACCCTTCTACACCCAGGTACCTCCCATTAATGTTTCAAAATTATGGGCCCACTACTTCTGATTGGACGGGGACAGGGGGTTGATCCTCACACCATGTCCATTTAGTTCAATTTCTTTAAGCCTATTGTTTTAAAATACCGCCCCTCACAATTAATACATTTGCTTTATTTCCCACCCGTCTCACGACAAAGTTTAATACAATGCTTATATAAATTGTTTCATTCTGTAGGAACATCGCGGATGCAGTGGAGTTGGCCACCAGGTCACGGCCTTGGACGATGTCCAAGTTGACTTCATCGCTCTGCCTTGTATAGCAGGCACATGCGTACTTCGCATTGGCTCCACGTTGCCTCTCCATTAACCCAGGCCCCATTTTACGAACTAATAAAAGTCAAAGAAGAAAACATTAAAATCACAAAAAAATGTTTTCACTGTATACCCCCTATTTCTACTCTATTCCCATCTATTTATAAATCTATCCCGCATTAGTAGCATTAGAATACCACAATTATAATTGCAGCATATGCGCAAGCTTTAGCACGTGAAAACATTAAGCAGCCATTTTAATACACACTGCGCAGAAGCAAAGTTTTCCCTCCAAGCAAAGAAAGACGTCATACCACGTGATATGGTTGACACATGCGCAATGGAATTCCTGTGCTTTAGTGGCCATTTTGGATTAGACAAGCGTTACTTATTAGTTTAAACACATAAGCAAGCTTCACTCCTATAGTGTTCATGTGTGTATTTGTTAGTAGAGACATTACAAAGTTTAATAAGTTAATACTGTGAGAAGATTGCTTACGAGCAAGTCTCATTCTGAGTTTCTTGCTCCATCAATCCCCTCTCTGATGGCGTTTCTGAGCCATCATAAATTACCCACAACTAGATGCCAACTTTTAACATAAAATTGTCTCAGCTTCATTTTTACACTTTCTATTTTTATCGTCTCCTTTCAGTTTCTTCTATAATTCACTTTTCAGATCGTCTAGTTAAATTTCATCAAACTTTCTTTTCTTTCCTTTTCCGGTCACTCTATACATCTCATTCTTTTTACAACATTTGCACCATATTATTATTGACAGTACTATTATTGCTATCCCTGCTAAGGGTACTAATATTTGACCTATAAGTCCTTTCCCTACATTAGCAAACCAGGTTCCAATTGACGCAATACTATTTGTCAACCTTTCCCATACACTATCAACTTCCAGTGGTTTTAGTTCATTCTCAAGTTTTGTTATATTCTGTATATACGTTCCAATTTCTGCACTTTTATCAGGTATGTAAGTACAACAATGTTTTGTTTTCAATAATTTACAGACTCCGCCCTCTTTTGCCAATATTATATCCAAAGCAAGTCGATTTTGCATAGCCATTGATCTAATCGCAACCATCTCCGCATTAATCCTTAGAAATCCTCCAGCAGTGTCCGTTGATAAACGATCAACCACTGTAGATAATTTACATATTTTCCTTGAGTTCAGAATTATTCCCACTGAAGGTATCAATGCACCAAATATGTCACCTACAATTTCAGAAAAACTAGCTCTTTTACTACGTGTTAATTCACTATTATTTTCATTGCTCCCCGTGTTTCTTTTTACGTGGTATATTTTTGGAAAAACTATTCCAAAATAACAACTTCCATACCACCGTGCAGGAAGCCTAAAGTAAGCCTTATTCCCACACACATAATAGATTCCAGGAAAAACTGAATCTGTTCCTCCTTTTAGTCCCCAACCTCCAAGAATTTCAAAATTATGTTCACATTCACTGGTACCGATGAAAATATTGTTATAATCAGTCTTTAACCTATGTAGACAAATTTTCCCTGTCTTTTCAAAATCCAGTGCCATAGCAGCTTGAGCCTTGCCAGGTGTGTAACTACCCTCTTTCTCAGCTCAAGGTGGCAGATGAGCCTTATGCTCAGATGCTTTCTTTTGGAAATCTTGTCTTCTATCTTCTACTAAATTCAAAAATATCTTTTCTTCTTCATGTAATGAACATGTTAGATTGCTTCTATGTGCATGTGTTATATCTATTGACTTCATTGTTAGGAAAAATTCTCCCATAAACTGTGCAGCTTGACTACTAAGCACTGGGTTCATATTCTTTCGAATTGGAACCTCAGAAAATATCACATCTATATCTGAATAATAATAATGAAGTCTCCCTGTTTTATAAAATAAACTAATCAATACACTACATGATATGCCATAAGTTAATGGCAAATGATGATATGTTAACCCTTCTGCTACTGATTCGGGTAACTTCATACAGACATAACAATTACTAACTTCCATGGTATCTACATATTGGAACAATAATTTTGTGAAAACATTTAAACTAGTGTCGTTATCTGCTACCACATGATGAAACTCTGGTTCATCTTCTGCTTTTAATTTTACTCTATTACCTTTCAAGTTATCTATCCTTCCCTTCGTTTCGTTGTTAATCTATTTATCCATTATCATAAGGTAAGGAATTGCTACAATCACAACTAACCATACTACAAGCACCACTACCAGACTACATATGCATATAGCACAGCATCTTTTACAACATTTCCGTTTCGGTCTCCCAGAAACTCTGTCGTCAGGCATTTTGACAAGGAAGATTTCTCTTCTTCTCCTTTTCTCAAGACTTTAACGTTATCAGGGTGGTTTTATTTATTTCTCATAAGTCAGTTCCGCACTTGTTCCTTCGTCACCACTTTCACTTGACTCTGAACTCTCGTAGTCTTCAAGGATTATATAAGTCCAATCAGGACCTTTAAATTTATTGTTCACAGTTTCAGTCTTTTGCTTTTTCGTTTTTCAGTTCCACTTGTTTGTCCAGTTAGGCTTGTTACTTCATTTACTTGTTCTGGATCTTCACTTCTGGTTTCTATATAGTATTTCACTCTTTTAATAACACTAGGCCAATGATCACCTTTTCTGGCTTTCTTTGTTTGCACTGTATCTTCACTTCTTATTTCTTCTTCAGAAGTTCTTTTATTTTCAAGTTGTGGCACAGTTTGTTTTTCTTTGTTCTCAGTTTCTTCTTCTATTTGTTCTTTTTCAGGTCTTATTGGTTTCTCTTCAGTTGCTCCAATGTGAGTTCCTTGTAACTGACCCTGTTCAGGTTTTTCGTCTTTGTTTTTGAGGTTCTCTTGATTTTCTTCTTCCTGAACGTATTTTTCTAATTCTAACTGATTCTGATCAGGGCTTATTGCACTTTGTACTTCTGCAGCCTGACCGCGTTCTTCTAAACCTATCTGTCCCTGCTCAAATTTTGTTGTTTCGTTGTCGATTTGAGCCCAATTTCCTCTCCCTATTTGGTCCTGCTCAGGTTCTCTTATTGTTTCATTTTCCTCTTCCTGAGCTGCTTCTTCTTCACCTATCTGGTCTTCCCTAATTTCTTCTAATTTTGCTCAGCTTCTTGTTCTGTTGTAAACTTCTGGTATTTCAACCACTGGTATCCAGTCCTGACTTGTGCTCGGTTGTTCTTCTTCAGCTTCTCTCGAATCTCTCACCTGAGATTCTTCAGCTGGCCAACCTTCAGCTTCCTCAGTTATTGATGCTGTCTGAGGATCTTGTCCTTCAGGCTCTGGTACCCTTTTGGTGTGGCTTACATGAATCCAATTAGGCAATCCTGCACATTTCACTGCTGTGTTCGTAACTAGTATAACCTGACAAGGTTCGCCCCACCTGGGTGATAAACACGTTTCTCTGGTATGATGCTTCACAAGCACCCAGTCTCCGGGATTCAGATCATGCTCTTGCTCAGGCTGCCTGGAAACTGCGTCTTCTCCAACCTGGTGAGAGACAGAACGCACTAGGTCAGCCAATCCTTTGCAATAATCCAGAACCATATCATCAGTTATGTTCAGCAGTTTATTTGTAGGTACATGTGCTTGTCTCATTGCTCTTCCAATGATTATTTCATGTGGACTCATCCGGTATTTCTATCAGGAATGCTTCTGAGTCCCATTAAAACAAGTGGCAATGCATCTGGCCAATCTAACGATGTTGATGCACACATCTTTGACAGTCTTGATTTTATTGTGCCATTCATTTGTTCAACCACTCCAGAAGCCTCTGGGCGGTACGCACAGTGCAATTTCTGTTCAATTTGGAATGCTTCACAGATAATTCGAATTACATCGTTGTTGAAGTGACTTCCTCTATCTGATTCCAAAGTTACTGGGAAACCGAACCTAGGAATGAACTCTCGTAGCAACAGCTTTGCGACTGTAATACTGTCATTCCTTCTGGTAGGGTAAGCCTCCACCCACCTTGAAAACAGACATACTATGACAAGTACATATTTCAGTCCTTTACATGGTGGTAATTGTATGAAATCTAGCTGTAATCTCACAAAAAGACCTTCAGCCTTTCCAATTTTTCCCAAACCAATTACTGTTTTTCTTCCTGGATTATTCATTTGGCAAGTTAGACACCTTTGGCAAAGACTCTCTGCTGCAGCCCTAAACTTTGGATTATACCAACTTTGTCTGAAGAGTCTAATCATGGCATCTCTCCCTATATGTGTGTCTCCATGATACATTCTGGGCATTTGTGAAATCAGACAGTCGGGCATGACTGGTCTGCCATCTGCATATACCCATACATCGTCATCTGCTCTTTGGGTACATCCTATTTTTATCCAAACATCTCTTTCACTCTCGTCAGCATCATCTTGCAGTCTTTTCACATCATTCCATGTTTCAGGTGGTGCATATAGCATAAGTTGGCAGCTGATTCCCATCCTTTCAACCTTTTTATTTACTGACAACCTGTTTTTGGCACAGTGTTGTGCCACCAGATCTGCATATCTGTTACCGACTACCACCCAGTCATCTCCTGACTGGTGTGCGGCACATTTCACCACTGCCAGTTCTTTTGGTGATTGTATTGCTTCCAGTAATTCTTTTACAAACTGTCCATTTTTGATTGGGGATCCTGAAGAAGTCATGAAATCCCTCTGCATCCACAGTTGGCCAAAGTCATGCACAACCCCGTACCCATATTGACTATCTGTAAATATGGTTACTCTTAAATTTTTCCCAATTTTGGAAGCTTTGATCAGAGCAATTAATTCAGCTACTTGTGCAGACTTGACTCCTGGTAAATAGGATGCTTCGACTATTCCAGTTAGTTCACATACAGCATAGGCTGCACTCAGTTTACCATCCTCATGCCTTAACCCGTTTGCTGCTTCGAACGTTCCGCGCCAGTGCGGAACGTTCTATTAAATGGGCGGGGCCGCGTCGGCCAACGGACGTGCACAGCACTACCGAGGTAGTGCTCGCGACGGCCGTTGGCCGACAGCAGCAGCAAACGGGTTAAGCATGAGCTGTCCACAAACAGCTCCCTATCTGGATCTTTTAGGGGCGTCTCCTGTATGTCTGGTCTCGGTTTTGTACATAATTCTGTGACCTTTAGACAATCATGTTCTGGATCATCTTTAACTTCTTCAAAAATTGGATCTGGCAATAACGTAGCAGGATTCACGATAGTGCACCTAACTATGGTCACATTTTCAGCTCCAAGAATAATTTGTTCATACCTTGCCATCCGACTAGGTGTGAGATGCTGAGTTCGAGTTCTGGTCAACAAGATCACAACTGCATGTGGGACAAATACTGTTACAGGATATCCCATTACTATTGACTCACTTTGTTCAATGCTCATACAGGTAGCAGTGACTGCTTTCAAACAGCCTGGCAAAGCTGCCGCCACTGGGTCCAATGTAGCAGAAAAATATGCTATAGGACGCCTATTTATTCCATGTCTCTGAGTTAACACTGAAAGTGCACAATTTTCTCTTTCATAGCAGAATAGTGCGAATTCTCTTGTATAATCAGGCATGCCCAAAGCAGGTGCCTCACACAATGCATTTCTTAATTTTTCAAATGCACCAGCACTTTCATCATCCCATTCAACTGGATCTTTGGCTTTCTTTTTTGTTAACTGAATTAAAGGCTTTGCTAGTAGTGAAAACCCTAT
This sequence comes from Calotriton arnoldi, assembly GCA_963921515.1. Taxonomy (NCBI): domain Eukaryota; kingdom Metazoa; phylum Chordata; class Amphibia; order Caudata; family Salamandridae; genus Calotriton; species Calotriton arnoldi. Next base: position 253,306 of record CAWUFW010010334.1, read on the forward strand.
AATCCATTGTCGACAGTACCCTACTATTCCAAGAAACATTCTCACGTCTCTTTGAGTTTCTGGCATTTTCATTTTCTTGATTATCTTTATTCGATCAGATGTTATTCTTCTTGTTCCTCTTTCAATTTGGTGTCCCAAATATTTAACTGCTGTGGTACAGAACTGCAGTTTTTCAGGTGACACTTTATGTCCTTCCTCAGCCAAATGGTTGTGTAATGCAATTGAATCTTCAACACAATCATCTTGAGTGTTGGATGCTACCAGTAAGTCGTCTATATACTGTACCAAGATTGAACTCCTGGGTAGCACTAATTTCTCCAAACACCCTTTCAGTATTTGATTAAAAATGGAGGGACTTTCTGTATATCCTTGAGGAACTCTATTCCACACATAGACTTTATTTTCGAATTTAAATGAAAAGAGATATTGGCTATCTGGGTGCAATGGTATTGAAAAGAATGCTTGGCATAGATCAATCACAGTAAACCATTCTGCACTCCAGGGGATCTGGTATAGGATTACTGCAGGATTTGGCACTATAGGACAACAAGGTACCACAATCTTATAAATTTTGCGTAAATCCTGAACAATCCTATACTTTCCACTAGGTTTCTTCAAACCCATGATTGGTGAATTACAAGGGCTACTCATAACTTCTTTTAATATGCCTTGTTTTACCATTCTGTTAATTTCCTCAACAACTCCTGCTTTTACTTCTGCACTCATTTTGTACTGTCTGGTATTTGGGAAAATTGCACCCTCCTTTACAGTGATTTTTACTGGGTCTATTTTGACCATAAGTCCTACTTCTTTCCCGGTGAAATCCCATACCTTGGAATTCACTGTAGTTCTTAGTTCTTCTGGTAATTCGTTTTTCATTATCAAAGAGAACATCTCATCTATTTCTGTACCTTGCTTGGCTATCATGAACTTATAAACATGATCCTCGTCCGGGGTCTATATTGCAACACCATCCGGTGTGCAGAAAATAGTACAATTCATTTTGCACAGTAAGTCTCTACCCAATAAGTTTACTGGACTAGAATCACACACTACAAATTGATGCATTTCTCGGAAGTTTCCTATTTTTACTTCCATTGGTTTAGTAAGAGGGGTTCTGATCTTTTGATTTGCTACACCTACAACTTGGATAGCTTCTCCAGAGAGAGGAAGGTCTGGGATGTCTGCTGTTCTCACAGTAGAACGGGTAGCACCAGTGTCCAAAAGGAAAGTGATATCATTACCTCTTACTTTCCCTTCAACATATGGACCTGACTGATCTACCGGCAAGGATGCGCCAAGTACGCACTCCTTCTCCCCCTCTCTTAGGCACCGTCATTGTTGATCATATAGATCAAATTCATTCTGTAAAAGAAACTGTGAAGTTACATAGTCATTCTTACCACTTCCTCCTTGATATCCGACGTCTGTACCGTGCTTTGCTCTGCTTACATTACCCTGTATAGGTGCAGGTGGCAACTGACTCTGAGGATTTACACCCTGCTGTGAGTCATTCTGCGTCTGTGGATTTAAATTATGATTTGGGCCATTATTATTTTGAATCTTCTTACATTCGTTCTTCCAATGCCCCAATTTTCCGCATCCATGAACAGGAAATTTCTTTTTAGCCTCTTCTCTACTCAATCGTCCTCTCACTTTTCCACCATTCCCTGTATCACCATTCGTTCCAGAATCTTTTCCCTGATTATCAGTTGGATTATCTAAGTTAATTCCCTGTCGCTCAGCCATTTTCACTTGAGCCGACATCACTTTCTCTTGCAGTTTCTTGGCCTATCCTCAATATCGTCTCCACAATATTTGGCATATTTCAAAATTTCGTCTATGGGTTTCCCTTGCCAGCACAACATGTGCTGCTTAATCATTTGACAAATCTCTGGTTTTAAACCATAAACAAATCGGTAGACAAACTGACTCATATTTTTATCTCCAATGTCCTCAAATCCACTATACTGTTTGAACACCTGTAATAGACGTTCATAATAGGCATGTACCGATTCACTGGCTTCTTGGGTAGTCCTGTCTATTTTCACCCAATCTGTTTCTTTCGGTGGTATTTTCCCTTTCAGATAAGTTATTACCTGCTGATACTTTTTCATTACATCATTTGATGGAGCACCTGTCTTTGCATCTCTAGGATACTCTTCACTCGGCCAGTCAACTGTAATTTTACATCTGTCCACAAATCGGCAGGTACCACTATGTCGAACAAACCATCCAAGTCCTTCAACAATACCTTTGACACTTTCACAAACCTCTCAACCTGCTTGTACCATTCAATTGGTTTTTCTCTTAACTTTGGAAAGTCATTTGTAAATGACAAAATATCCTGTCTACTCCATGGGACATGAACATAACCTCCTCCAGGTACTTCTCGCATCGGGTACATCTGATCTGCTTTCCCTGTTTCCTTCAATAAATATTCAGAATTCGATCTACTGTACCGTGCCTCTTCCTTTTTCTTTGTCCATCTAGCTTTCCATTTATCTAGATCTCCCCATTTCCGTAGTACTGACATTAATTCTTTTACGTGTAGTTTTCGGCCAGAGGCATTCATGTTTTCTAGATCTTTATCAGAAAAGTCTGCTCTATAGGGTTTCTGTAGTACTTTTGACTTTCCTATTTCAATCCCCATTTGTAAGGCCAAATCTGATAATTTCTCATGAAATATCTTTACATTTCTAGTTATGCTTCTGCATACGAACAATAGTTCTTCTTCATCGTAAGTATTTAGACGATCTACTCCTACATTTCCTGCTATCATTTCTTCTAACTCGATTTTTAATTTGTAGATGTCCATGATCTTTGGGGGTGAACTCTGTCTGTCTGATCCTTGTGCCCACCTTTCTAAGTCTTCTGGCATTACTACTGTGGCACTCTTAGTTCCAGATGAGGTTACTATATTTACATCTTTGGAGCAACCAGGTGTTATTCTTCTAGGAGTGCTATTTACAGATCCTCAAATAGGTAAATCCATTAGGGATATCATAGATTCACAATCACTGATCTGGTCATCAATTATTACGGGTTCGGGTTTAGGAATCTCTGCAGGTGTAGGCATAACTAAAGGTTTCGGATAATTTACCTTGTCACCATATAAGGGAACCACTGGACCAATTGTTACAGGTATGGTCAGGGAATCAGGATGTACATTCAGCTGTGTTATTTTCTGTATCAATTCTGCTCTATTTCTGTCTATCGCCTCTTTTTCTTTGTCCTGAAGTACCCTATTAACTGGTGGATTATGCAATACTTGCTGTACCAATGGTGTTCTTAAAATTGGTGCACTTGGAGTACATCCACTTGTCCCTTCCTGATATGCTGGCGGGTTCTTTAATATTTCTTCCATAAATTCATCTTCAGAATCTCCAAACCCTGTCAAGTGTTTTGTCTTTTCTGTGCATTTGCTCCCTAACGACTCTTCTGTCATAAATACTGGGTACAAACCCTCGGTAAGCATCGCTCTTCTCCACTGTTTCATCTGACTGTCTCTTGACTCATTTTGTTGTCTAGGGAAAAATCCCCTATAACCCCTATTGCTTCTTGGTCGGTCACGTTCACATGCCTCTGTTTCCCACTCTTCTAGGGCTTCGTATTGAGTTAATCTTGGTCTGGGTTCTAAGTCATTCATTCTCAATCTTAAATTTTGAAGAATTCTCCCATTGAAAGTACCATTCTCTGGGAATGCTAATATTCCATCATTTTTTGTATATTCTATCCAATTTTCTAACCATACACAAGTGTGATAACCTCTCTCCATCATCATGAATAAAGCGGGCGTTTTTGCTGGTGGAATGATAATTCCTTCTCTAGTTTTGATGGGTTTATCCTTCTTAAAATAATTCTTAACCTTTTGTAGAAATGACATTTTTCTCTTTTCTCCATACATTTTGGGTAAATATCTATGTATCGAATTATATTCTGCAAAACCTAGGAATCTCCTGTCTGGACGAGTTCCTGTTAAAGTCGGATCACGTTTCCACATATAATCTCCACTATCCACTAAGATTTCGACTTCTATGCTGACAACCAATTAAATTCCAGCTAACATTTGTCTCTGAACCAATCCTAACGCGGCTTTTCAGTGACGTCTCTTTTACGACCCCTCCTTTACAATCTGCGCTTTTCTGTTCCTCGCTGTTTCAACCAATCCCAGCGCGACACATGTGACGTCAGTATTACTCCTGACTACTGACCCCTCCTTTACAAGAGTCTTTCCACGCCCGCGGTTTCAACCAATCCTAGCGCGGCACCTGTGACGTCAGCTTCCTCTCCGGCAGCTGACCCTCCCTTTACAAAATCATACGCAAAACTTTATTTTCTCTACGCTTCTTATTAAAAGTCAGTAACAACATAAAACATTCGCTATCATGCCAGTTTCTTCTAAATTGGAAAGATAATTTCTCTCACACTTAGTAAAACCTTTCCGTTTACTAAACATACACTACGAGTAAAACCCTTCCGTTTACTCTTCACGTAAGCTTCAGAAATACCTGCTACTTCTTCAATGTTATCCTTTCTAGGTGATATAACATCAAATTTTTACCAGCGTATTCCTTTGCTATCACTCACACACATAGAGTCCCTAACAAGTACTGATAGCCCTGCCTAACTTTTCAGTACTATTTCTGCCTGACAGATAACCTCACTGCAGTATGGCTTCCACTTACCATCCGCTATTCAATTTTCCCCGGGGAATTCTGGACAACATAAAACAAAACTTTTGAACAAACGGATGTTAGTTTATAAAAATAAAATTCTCATTACCCAATTAACAAAGTGCAACCAAAACCATCCTCTGATAGCCAGAAAACTGATCCAGCGGGTTACTAGCAACAAGCATTCATACACCGAATACTCACCTGGGCCCATTCATTCATACTACGCTAGCAATTTCCGCTGGTGGGTCAGTTGTACTCTTTATCAATATCCCTGCTACCAATTACTTTTCTGATTGAAGAGTAATGACTTACCAATGGACCCTTTGATAATTGGGAAGTTTAAAATGAGTGACATTCATTACTATTTATAAATTCTTGAAATAATCACTGAGTCAGGAAGTTTTAAAATGTTCATCTAAAAGTTTTAGCAGAGTAAAATACAGAACCACATGATACTTAATCGTATATCAAGGATGAAGCATATTAATAATCAGTTATCGATCAATGATGGTTCCTCAGAAAGAAGAAGATAGAGACAGCAGCACAGCTAAAGGTTGCATTTATATTTACCTAAAGGTGCGAGAAACCAAACCCCTTGGCCAAGGAGTTGGAAAGATAGGTCCCAGGAAGGATGAAGACCAAAGACCTCCGGACCAGGTTCAGGACAGGACAGGTGACCTCTCTATCAACGACGCCTGCGTCGTTCCCCTCTCTGATACTTCGCTTTTCCTTGCTTTTCTCGAGTTGACTTCTAGGAATCCGCCGCTCCCACCTCAGGACCTCTCTGGACAGCGGTTCAGTCTGCAATCGATCAGCTCGTCGAGCTCCAGAACTAACTAATTAGTTAATTCTATATCTATTATACCCTTCTACACCCAGGTACCTCCCATTAATGTTTCAAAATGATGGGCCCACTACTTCTGATTGGATGGGGACAGGGGTTGATCCTCACACCATGTCCATTTAGTTCAATTTCTTTAAGCCTATTGTGTTAAAATACCGCCCCTCACAATTAATACATTTGCTTTATTTCCCACCCGTCTCACAACAAAGTTTAATACAATGTTTATATAAATTGTTTCATTCTGTAGGAACATTGCGGATGCAGTGGAGTTGGCCAACAGGTCACGGCATTGGACGACGTCCAAGTTGACTTCATCGCTGTGCCTTGTATAGCAGGCGCATGCGTACTTCGCATTGGCTCCACGCTGCCTCTCCATTAACCCAGGCCCCATTTTACGAACTAATAAAAGTCAAAGAAGAAAACATTAAAATCACAAATAAATGTTTTCACTGTATACCCCCTATTTCTACTCTATTCCCATTTATTTATAAATCTATCCCGCATTAGTAGCATTAGAATACCACAATTTTAATTGCAGCATATGCGCAAGCTTTAGCACGTGAAAACATTAAGCAGCCATTTTAATACACACTGCGCAGAAGCAAAGTTTTCCCTCCAAGCAAAGAAAGACGTCATACCACGTGATATGGTTGACACATGCGCAATGGAATTCCAGCGCTTTAGCTGCCATTTTGGATTAGACAAGCGTTACTTATTAGTTTAAACACATAAGCAAGCTTCACTCCTATAGTGTTCATGTGTGTATTTGTTAGTAGAGACATTACAAAGTTTAATAAGTTAATACTGTGAGAAGATTGCTTACGAGCAAGTCTCATTCTGAGTTTCTTGCTCCATCACCCCTTCCTTATCTCGCTTTGATCCCTTGTTAGAGTCATATCTCATGACGGATGCTAGTTCAAAAGGTTTGGGTGCTGTTTTAGTACAGAAAGCTGGTGGTTCTGAAAAGACCATTCTTTTCATTTCCAGACCCTTGAGAGGTGCCAAGTGTAATTATTCTGTTGTGGAGAAAGAAGCTCTGGGAGTCTATTGGGCCATTCGCAAGCTAAAGAAGTTTTTGTGGGGAAAATCTTTTCATGTTGTTTCTGATCACAAACCTCTTAGAGGTGTTTTCTGCAAGAAAGGGGTTGACTTTGTCTCGCACAGGATTAGGAAGTGGGTTGTTGCCTTGCAAGAGTTTCAATTTGATGTTTCTTATCTTCCCGGCTCTAAAAACATTTTGGCAGACTGTCTCTCCAGGCTTTGTAGTCAAAATGATATTGCTGATGTGCCAGAGGAGTCTGAGTTCTTTTCGGGCGAGGAGTTTGAAGAAGAGGTGAATGTTTGTGTTATCACTGAGGGTTTCTTTTCAGAGGAAGTGTGGAGAGAAAATGTTGATCAGGATAATGTCTTGAAACTTGTGTTGGCGAAAGTTCGTGATGGCTGGGGAAACAAGCATGACTGTGATGAAAATCTTAAAGGCTTTTGGAATGTCAAAGATGAGTTAACCTTGGTGAGTGGTATCTTGATGCGAGGTAGTAAATTGGTAGTTCCTGACGCTTTGAAAGATAAGCTGGTGGACAATGCCCATGTGAGTCACATGGGAATAGCAAAAACCAAATAAAGGGTTAGAGAGGCTTACTGGTGGCCAGCGATGGATGTTTTCATAGAAAGGGTTGTTCGCAATTGCCCCCAGTGTGCTGGGAGTGACAAGGTGCTGAAGTGCAGGACGCAACCAATGATCGTCCAGAAACAGTCTTCTGGTCCTTGGGTTGATCTTGCAATTGATATTTTGGGACCTGTGAAGTTAAGGTCTCAGGATCGATTTGTTTTGGTTTGCATGGACTTATATTCTAGGTGGCCTGAAATTAAAATTGTCATTTCTGTTGAATCTCAGGTTGTTGTGGAATTTTTGGAAGAGCTCTTTGAGCGTGAAGGGTTTCCCATGTCTTTATTGTCTGACAACGGAGTTCAGTTTACTTCGCATTTCTTTGAGGAATTTTTGGAGGAGAGGGCTATAAAACATAAAAAGGCTGCCTTATATCACCCAGAGTGTAATGGCACCATGGAAAGGTTTGTCAAAGTGTTGAAAGATGCCATGCAGCTAGCAGTTGTTTCTGGTGATAATTGGGAGTTGGCCATCAAAAGAAAGGTTCGTGAATATAGGTTTACACCTCATTCATCCACGGGAGTGACTCCCTTTAGATTATTTAAGGGTAGGTCAGCCATTACTAATATAATTCCATCTTGGGTGGCCTCCTGCAGGAAAATGTCTAACTGTGGGTCTGAAGATACTGCTGGTTGAAGGGAAAAGGAGTTGGGGTGTATGCAGAGGAGGAAGGATTTGTTTGATGTGAGGAAGGCTGCTAAGAAAACTTCCGTAGTTGTTGGTGACTGGGTCAGAGTGAAATTACCAAGAAAAGGTGCTGCTGCCTCAAAGTTTGGTAATCCCTTGCAAATTATTACATTGTTCAACAATGCTGTCAAGACCAGTGACCATAGGATCTGTAACCTGGGTAGGGTTGCCAAGTGTCCTTCTTGTGTTTCCTTTGGTACTGGGGTTCCTGCTGCTTGCTCTACTTCTCAAGCGCCCAGGAGGTGTTCTTCTCGTTTGAGGACCACTCCTCGTCGCTTACAAGATTGTGTTCGCTAAGTATTTCATTATTTGTTTTGTTTGTTTGTTTTTATTTCTCTGTATTGCTTCATGTTTATGCTATAAGGGGGAAGGTATGTGGTATTCTGCTTTTATGTCTCTCCTTTCTGTGCCTTGTATTGCGCAATCTCCTTTTCTGAGGTTGCTAGGTTGTGTTCTATTGTGGAACTCTCCCCCTTGAGAGAGAATGCTATTATTGGAAAGCTTTTGTCAGTTGGCTTGGACTGTTGGTGGCTGAGGTCCCTTGCATGAGATGTACAATAAACTTATGCTGTTTCTTCAACTACTTTTGGTCTCCTGCCTGCTATTTATCTTGAGGAGAACACCTCAGTCTCCTATTCTATGAAGACAAGGTAGAGGCAGACAGCACAAGAGGAAACAAGTCTTCTCGCCTGGGTGCCTGCCACCTGAAAGCAATGTAAATCTGTGCAGTTGATTAATCAGCAGGCTGCTTGGGAGCCAGTATACGGATTTAATTAATGCAGTCATTTGCAGTTTCATGGAGACTTAAGATTTATTCTTTTTGAGAGGTAGTGTGCGGGTATCAGCTGTGTTCTGGGGCGTGTTCTTCTAAAGGAAACTTATAGACAAACGTTTGCACTGGATACAGTCTGATTGCGTATTACTAAACATATGTATATTTTTTACACATTTTATCTTAAACACTAAGGGGCAGATTTAGAGTTTAGAGGAGAAGGTACCAGTCAAGGCTTGTGCAGTTAAGCGCGGTGGGGCGGTGAGGCAAGGGCGGGGCCGGGGTTGGGGGCGGAAGTGACAAACTGCAGAATAGGGAAAATGAAATAAATAAATAAATAGAACCACTTACCTTGCGCTCAGTAAGTGGTTTTATTTATTTATTTCCCTGTTCCGTCGTTTGTCAATTCCACCCCGCCGCCTCGCCCCTGCGCTTACCTGCACGAGCCGCGATTAGAAGGTACTCCATCGTAATGGCGACAGATTACCCGCTTCACCAATCTCTCAGGCTGCCTGCCTGACTTAGAGTTGAGCAGACCATCAGGTTTACGTCGAATAAAATGTACTCCATCGGCATGAACCTTCTTCCAACGGCTGAAAGAGTTGGGGCTGTCAGAGGTGAGCCATTAAACTGTTTGCACTATTTGGAGTGGGCAGTCAGATGGCTTTCTTTTTTTCTACTGTCCCTCACAGTTACATCCTGGTGGTGAGGGACAGTAAACAAGAAAAGTTACACTCCTACCATGGGAGAAAAATCCCATGGTGTAGAGTTTCCATCTTTTTTTATTTTCATTTTTTTAAATCCCCCTTTGGGAGTTTGTTTTCAATAACAAAACACTTTGGAAAAGTTTGACGCTGACCATCATGTTTAACGGAGTTGTCCATCAAACGTTTCTTACATTGACAGGAACCACAATGACAACAGTACCTGCCAAAGTTGGGGAGAGGATGTAGCCTTACGGCTAGAGCGGTCGACCACGAAACTGGAGAACCAGGTTCGAGTCTCGGCAGCGACGCTCAAATTCCTGTGATTTTGGGCAAATCACTTAATCTCCCTGTGCCTAACAAAAATGAATGTGTCCTTCTGTAACGAAACTGGTGCTCATGTAAAAGCGCTCTGATACCTGATATCTCGGGTCTAGTTTGCGATATATAAAACTATAAAAAAATAATAGCTGCAGGGCCAGTGCACATTTCTAAAATTGGTAGGCTGAGTAAAGGCAGGGTGACGGATGTAAAGTCCTCCATCACCCTGATGGCCTTTACTCTGTCTGTCAGACCCTAAATCAGGCCATAAACATCTTTGCACATTTCGCAGCAGCTTATATTAAACCGTGTGTATTTTTCAAATAATGACTTGCTTATTCACAGTGATATTGTCGCAGGCTGGTACTTTGTAGCACTATAAATAAAGGTCACTCTTCCCCAGTGCACCAAACAGGCTTCAGTTTAATGACAGTCTGGCTACAAGCACAAACATCTGCAGTGATTGTATTTACCAACTGAGCTTTCATAACATAAAATAATGCATTTCTCACTAATTACTTTAACTTGCATTTATTTCTCAATTAAGATGTGTGAAGTCCAACAAAGTAGTGGTAGAATGTTTTATTCTTTTTAGGTCTAGCCTAGCAGCACGCATGCGCTGCTCTGTGGGGCATGGTGTATTCAGCACATGTCATTGTTTGCTCCGGGTGCCTTTATAAATTCCTTACTTTTGAATGGTAAATAGTGCCCATTTCGCTTCTGTCCATTTCAGTTTGTTTCGAGCATTTTGTTTTCAGATTGCCTACCTCGTGTTCTGGAAATGTTGCAAATGCAAGTAGCTGCCCAGTGTTACTGCTTTGCCCTCCCACCCACCATATCTCCGTTATTTTCCCATTTGCACCTTAACTTTCACTTATGATCTACAGAGTCTGGGTCACTGAAGATCGAGTTGAGCAGTCACTGGGTTAGAATGTTAGAAATTTGACTTTACTCGCTAGCTCCCTTTCACCCAGTCTTTTGTTTTAAGTATTAGTTATGTTTCGCTCGCTTGGAGCTCAGTTGCTCCATTTCTGTAAACAGGGCTCTATATCTTGTTCTTTATCTGGTCACAACGGCAGATGTGTCTATGTTCCCAGTGGTAATTATCCTTTCTTAGTCCTCTAGGCAGTGCTGCAGCTGCGTCTTTGTTCACAGTGGTAATTCCTCATTCTTAGTCCTCTAGACATTGCTCCTAGCTGCTTATCTGGTCCCAGTGGTAATTCCTCATTCTAAGTTTTGTAGAGAGTGCTGCGGCTGCATCTCTTTTCCCAGTGGTAATTGCTCATTCTCAGTCCTCTAGACATTGCTCCTAGCTGCTTATCTGGTCCCAGTGGTCATTCCTCAATCTTAGTCCCCTAGACAGTGCATCTAGCTGCTTCTCTGGTCCCAGTGGTAATTCCTCATTCTTAATCCTCTAGACAGTGCTGCAGCTGCTTCTCTGGTCTCAGTAGTAATTCCACATTCTTAATCCTCTAGGCAGTGCTGCTAGCTGCTTTTCTGGTCCCGTCATTAATACCTCATTCTAATTCTTCAAGACAGTGCAGCTAGCTGCTACTCTTGTCCCGTCTGTAATTCCTTATTCTAAGTCCTCTACACAGTGCTGCAGCTGCTTCTCTGGTCCCGTCGGTATTCCCCATTTTATGTCCTCTAGGCAGTGCTGCAGCTGTGTCTCTGTTCCCAGCCATAATTCCTCAGTCTTAATCCTTTAGGCACTGCTGCTAGCTTCTTCTCTGGTCCCGTCAGTAAATCCTCATTCAAAGTCCTGTAGACAGTGCTGCTATCTGCATTCTAAGTCCTCTACACTGTGTTGTTAGCTGCTTCTCTGGTCCCCTCGGTAATTCGTCAGTCTAAGTCCGCTAGACAGTGCTGCTACATGCTTCTCTGGTCTCATCAGTAGCTCCTTATTCTAAGTCCTCTAGACAGTGCTGCAGCTGTGTCTCTGTATCCAGTTGTAATTCCTCATTCTTAGTCCTCTAGGCAGTGCTGCTAGCTGTTTCTCTGGTCCTGTCTGTAATCCCTCAATCTAAGTCCTCTAGAAAGTGCTGCTAGCTGCCACTCTGGTCAATCGTTAATTCCTCATTCTAAGTCTTCTAGGCAGTGCAGCAGCTGTGTCTCCATTCCCATGGTAATGTCTTATTCTTTGTCCTCTAGGCAGTGCTAATAGTTGCTACTAGTTTCTACTCTGATCCCATTGGTAATTCCTCATTCTAAGTCCTCTAGGCAGTGCTGCTAGCTGCTTCTCTGGTCCCAGTGGTAATTGCTCATTCTAAGTCCTCTAGGCAGTGCTACTAGCTGCTTGTCTGGTCCCAGTGGTAATTCCTCATTCTATGTCCTCCAGATAGTGCTGCTAACTGCTACTCTGGCCCAACGTAAATTCCCACATTTTAAGTCCTCTAGGCAGTGCTGCAGCTGTGTCTCTGTTCATAGTAGTAATTCCTCATTCTTAGTCCTCTAGGCAGTGCTGCAGCTGCTTCTCTGGTCCAGTTGGTAATTCCTCATTCTTAGTCCTCTAGACAGCCCTGCTAGCTGCTTCTCTGTTCCTGTCGGAATCTCTCCCCTTCTAAATCCTCTAGGCAGTCCTGCAGCTGTGTCTCTGGTCACAGTGGTAATTCCTCATTCTAAGTCCTCTAGATAGTGCTGCTAGCTGCTTCTCTGGTCCCATCACTAATTCCTCATTCTAAGTCCTCTAGGCAGTGCTGCAGCTGCAGCTTTGGTCCTGTCAGTAATTCCTCATTCTAAGTCTTCTAGACCGTGCTACTAGCTTTTTCTCTGGTCCCTTCAGTAACTCTCCCATTCTAAATCCTTTAGACAGTGCTGCAGCTGGGTCTCTGGTCACAGTGGTAATTCCTCATTCTTAGTCATCTAGGCAGTGCAAGATCACAGAAGTGTCAAGAGCATCCCAGGCTGCATGGCGGTTACGAGGTCGAACAATGAGGTTTTAGAGCCTGATTTTTGTACTGACCATTTTACTTCTGTCAGGGGGGCAGAGGGCATTCTGCCACCCTGATGGACAGTGGAACGTCATATAAAGAGATCACCACTGACCCATGGGGGCTTACATAAAGGCATGAAGATTTTTGTCATGAGGCCTCCATTTTTAGGTGGACCACACTTTTTGTTTTTCAAAAACTACCTCCCAAAGTGGAAGTTTATTTTTGAAAAGTAAATATTGATCTAGAAGTCGGTGGGGAGTCATTAAGTTACTATTTTCTGTTCTTGATGGCCAACTTTTCCTGGTGTTGATAGACAGAAAAAAAGGACGTCACACTGTTCATTCTAAATAGGTTGTGCGGTCTGTTATTTATTTAATTATTGATTTATTCATTAAGCACGGCTGTTACCTGAAAGACATCCTGATACTGGTAATGACAGTAACATGAATAAACTTCTTCATTTCAGCTAAAAAGTATAAAGCCGGGTCTTTAATGATTTACGAAAACGCAGGAGTTCTTGGATGGAATGGAGTGAAAGTGGAGAGGCCTCAACTGTATAAGATCTACCTTCGATGCATGCATGTTTAAACTTAAGTGTAACCAGTAGATTGGAGTTCGCAGAGCTCAGTGGCCTGGCAGGTCAGCAACGCAGAACTTTATCTTGGAGGTATATTGGTCTAGTTCGATGAATGCCTCTGTGCACCAAGCAAAGGGATTTAAAAATGACTCTTTTGGGTACTGGAAACCAGTGTAGTCTATCCAAGGCAGTGGACACCGAGGACATGCATGGAAGAGACAGAGCCAGACGAGCAGCAGCTGTCTGTATTCAATAGAGGCACTTGGGCAGGTAGTCCGAAGCTCCTTGAAACAGTGAGTTGCCAAAGTTTAATCTGCTCAGGATAGTTGATTGAACAATTAATGGCCGTAGTTGTTGTGGTAGTAACAGTAGTTTCTTATATAAAGTTCTAAGTAGTGCGAAGCAAGAGAACGTTTAATGACGTGAGAGGAAAGAGACTGATCAGAGTGATCAGAGCGAGTCACAAAATGAAATGTACTAATGTGTCTCAGACACATTTAGTGATTCCCAATAGGAACATTAGATTTTCTATACAGTTTTGGGCTTAGTTACTGACACTAATGTTTTGTTACATTAATAAATATGAATTTTTAATTTAACAGCTGCATGACTTAAACCCTGAAATGAAGACTGCAGTTATGAACCTGGATGTTTAACGGCCTCCTATCAAGCTTTCCGGTATGTTTGTTTGTTTCTTTGGTGTTAAGCAGGGCCCCTGAAATTATGCAATATTGGGACTGGGCCGTTTTCTGAATCATTATGGATTTGCCACGTTTGCCACATAATCCATCATCTGACGCATAATCTGTAGATTTCCACAAAAATGTATTGTTTCTAGTTCAAACTAATCAGAAGTTACTAAAAAGCAGCAACACATGTTACTGCACAGTGGAAGAACTTTTGCAAAGTTTGACTGCTCACCTTTCTGTAGCTCATTTCTGTAGTTGGGTGTCATAGTGGTACAAATGAGGTGAAACCTTTGCCGCGATAGTGTTAACGTGTAAAAACTGAAAAATAATGAGATAATACAAACACAATATGGACTGCATTATGCTGCTTACTTTTCCTTTTCTTTCCGCATAATTTAGCCAAATCTGCTGCACAATTTAGTCCTCTGTCCTCCCCTGCTGCATGATTCCAGTAGTCCTGGTGATAAAAGTCAGAAATGAGTCTGTTGTAGGACTTGTCATGGGGGTCCACCTGTGGTGTTTTGTGCAGGAGAAGCACTCGGGTACAGAGCCAGAATAGAATGAAGCATTCAAAATCAACACCATGGCTTCTGAAACAAACGGCAAATCCATCATCTTCCACCTTCAGGGCAGATGTGGAGAGCTGAGCCTGAAGTTTAACTTTTCTCAATCAGTGATACTCGTTTATCCAGGTCAATTTAGGGGAACGGATCCAACAGGACCCGAGAGGGAAATGATTCAAGAGGACCTCAGACTCCATTTCAAATGACCAAGGAACTTCAGTACTTTTTACTTTTTTGTGCAATTAGAAAGAATGTCCTGATTTGTAGACTTATTTGAGGAAAAAAGAAAATCAGTAAAGGAATAGCACAATTCCAATAGGTTCCAATAAACTCTTATGTTGCGTGGAGTTTTCTTTTCCTCGCGCCAGTCAATGAGGAAGCAGACAATGAGCTGTCTAATAAATTCATGCCACATGATGCTTGAAGATTTACATGCTATGTATTAATGCAAAAACAACAAGGTGATGGATGGAATACTTGAATTAATCTCAGCCACTGGCAATCGCTCAGGGTAGCATCCCAACCCATCGTTCTTTTGCACACCATGCCACCTCAGTTTGGATCCAGCAAATCAGTCTTGACCCTACTCCTCATGGGAACACTCGAGCCGGATCTGCCGGGCCAGGTCCCCCCTGAACCTGAACTGGAAAACAAGCAATCCTGGACTGGTGTCAACCATCGGGTGGCTGAATTTCAACATGTGATACCAGATAACACGGAATCAATATCAGCTTCCCTGCTTATCCAAATACTGTGATCCTAGACACGTGTGTTCATCATCATCAAACCTTTTATTTCGGCTAAAAGCCATAAAAAGTTACAATCACAGAAATATACAATTTAAATCAGTTTCAATAAAAACATCATACAACGTCCTATTTACATTGGGTTAAAAAATCATCAATAATTAAAATTAGTGTGTAATAGATAAAACAGACCTACTAAGCCCAACACCATGAAGAGGGTCCTATTGAATGGGAATTCTTCATAGGAGTAAAGATTCATATGTAGTTAAAATAGGTTAGTGGGTGGGCCGTGAAAAAAGCAATATCCCCAATGCCGATGTTAGTGAGATAGCGCACATGGGGTAATAGGATGCTACGTAAGCCTGCTATGCCTTTTACTACGAGCTGGCTATCCTGGGAGGCACATTGTCTATAACCTTCTTCCTCTGGTTCCAAGCACAAAGCAGATAACGCGATACTGCCAGTGCGAATAATTCCCTAGTGTCGCTCTTAAGGAGCCTTAGTGCTTCCCTCCAGTGTCTCACTCCCTTAGAGTTTAATGCCGCTTTCAGCCATTTCTTGCGCTGATTTCTATACTATGGGCAGAAGAACATAAAGTGTTCAACAGTTTCCGCTATGGTAGGGCAATTTGGACAGAGCTTGGTATTTGAGGGTGTCCTGTCCCATTTCATAGTGTGAGTTCTCAGAGCCAGCATGCCACACCTGAATTGGACATATAAACACTTAGAATAGTGTGGATACATACGGTCCATGTAGAGCTCTGGGCTGGGGGAGCATTTGTGGAGGAGGAACTGGCCGGTGATGGTATTTTCCTGGTGTACTTTCCACATTTGCAATACAATTTCCTCCCAGAGCCGGGTTTTCACTCCACAGGCGCCACTTTTGGTGATCTGCCCTGTGGTGTTCCATAAGTTAGCCATGCCTATTCTATGGGATAACACTTTTATCGCCTTCAGCCAAGGTGTACTTAAGTCCTTATCAAGGGACACTAGTTCTTTCACACAGTCCCTGTACGTTACTAGTTCCTTAGTAGACCAAAGTCTTATCCAGAATAATAGGGGTTTGAGTTGAGCCACTAGGTGTATGGGGTTGAGGGCTAGAACAAATCTTAGTGGGGTGATAGGGAAACTTGGGGGAAGATTAAAAAGACCCCTTATAAACTTATTTTCAGTTCTTGTCAGCACTTCTGCTTGGACATGGCCCCAAATCTCAGCTCCATAAGCGCTGAAGCTACAGCTGTTGCTCAATACATGGAAAGGACCCGAGGCAGCCCTGTATTTTCTCCCTATGGCGGAGGCTTTCAATTGGAGGGTGGCTTTGCTTTCCTCCAATTGAGGGCCCCACATCTGGTTGTCACTCGACCTAACTCCCAAGTAGTCAAAGTATGGAACTTTTTCGAGGCATAATCCCCCTCTATATGCACGTTACCTCTATATGTTCTGTGGGGGTTAATGGTCATGACTTTGGACTTTGAGGAATTAAGCTCAAGACCACTTTCCACGCAGAAGGAGACAAAAGCGTTTAGTTGTGCTTGCAGCCCCATTGGAGTGCGTGAAATTAGCAGGGTGTCATCCGCAAACATCAAAATAGGCATTGGCACACCTGCTAAATGAGGGGCGTCATGTATACAGTTCATCAGTCTACTTACTGCTCCATTGATGTAGAGGCTAAATAGGGTCGGGGCGAGAACAACCCTTGTCTAACCCCTTGATTGATCTCAATTTTATCTGACAGGTCCCCATCGATATTCTACCTGACCTTAGCTTAGCTGCTTGTATGTAAGACTCTCAGAATCCTAAGTAGGTCTGGAGGAATACCATAACCATCCAGTAACTCCCATAATGTTTCGAATGCCGCCCTTAGATCTATAAAGGCGACATATAGGTGGTCACACTTCAAGGTGACATATTTCCAGGTTATCACCTTGAAGCGGAGGACCTGGTCCAGTGTACTAATCTTGGGTCTAAACCCAGCTTGCGCCTCTTCTAGGATGTTTTTCTCGTCCATCCAATCGTTGAGTTTGAACAACACCTGCATACAGAATTTTTTTGGGGTGTTATCCAAGAGGCTAATGGGTCGGTAGTATGAGGGGTTTGATCTTTCTCCCTTTTTGAAGATGGGTATGATAATTGCTCCATGCCATGTAGGCGGAATTGAATGACCTTTTAGGAAACTATTACATACACCGTTCAGGTATGGTACCCAGATGTCTGGTTGAGACAAGAAGCCATCACCTGGTATACCATACATCCCAGGCGCCTTTTCTTTTTTCATTTGCTTAACTGCTAGGTGGGTTTCATCAATAGTAAAAGTAAGATTACGTTTTAATGTATCAGATCTACTATACTCCTAGACACGTGTGTTATTTAACAGAGCCTGATCCTCCTTTCTCTTTATTATCACATATGAGAGCACTTTTAAATACTAGGTTCAGACTGTGCACCATACAAGCACCTCTTACTTTTGATTTAATAGGTTGTAATGTTGCTCCATCTATAATAAGAATCTATGCCACGTTTAGGGTTTACATTACTACTGACTTGCCTCTTAGTTCACTAAGGGCATTGTCGTTGGGGGTGAGCTATCAATATTTTTTAAAACTATCACTTTTAATAAATGTCCGTCTATGCAGTGATATAATATGATGTACTAAGGGGAAACGCTTAACGTATGTTAAAGAAATACACTTTTTTGATTTTTGAAGAAATTCTATCATACTTTTACATTATGTTTGTTGCACTATGTACATGGCAAACATTTTCATGGCTGACTCATGCACAGACTCTTAGAGCCAAGCCAGACCCATGGCTGGGCTCTGGCTCAGCGCACTCTATTAATTTGCCTGTGCACCCTTCTCCATCTGTGACTCGGGCTTAGTACATGGGGTCATCAATCACTTGAAATTTTTTTTGTAAAAGGTGAGGACTGGAAGCATGGAGCACTGCCCACATGCACCGATTTGACAACTCTACCATCAAGGCCTTGTAGCAGAGAAGAAGAAGAATGCCTGCCGTGAAATGCATTTAAATTAAATCAACTCAGCACAAGGACTCCAGCCAGTTGTGTTGTAAGTGACCATAGTCATGAGTTCCCATGGAGAACTACCAGGCCCAGGTGGGATAGGCAGGGGCGTAGGTTCAGAGGGGGTGTTTGCGGGATGACACTCATCAACTGCATTCTTGGTTTGGTAGATTCATCCGGGGCCCTTAGTCGGGTATGCTAGCCTGTGTCAGTTTTTCTCATCACTCTCATTTCACTGAGGTTTTAACTTGTTTATATCTTAAGAATGAATAGTGACCAGTTTGCCAAAAAAGTTGTAAATCTGTACCCACAGAAGTACTCCGTAAATGGGTACAAATTTGCTAGTTTTTAGAATTCACAAACATTGTCAGTAGTAAGTTTAGAAAGCTGCAGCAGTCTCAGTTTTCGAGGCATACTGCTGGCAATCAAGTTCCCAAATGTGAGAGGATGAATGCTTGCAAATAGTCTAACCACTGACAACCGCTTGGGGTAGCAATCCAGACCATTATTTTTCACCCACTGTGCCACTGTGGACAGAGGCCCACATTATGCAAATCACTAATTATCCTGCTCTTCATGGAAACAGTCCATCCCGAACCTTGGTCATTTAACTCCTCCACCCTGCAGCCCACTGCTTTTTTTAGCTGGGAAATTTGAAATTCACACCCCCTGAATCTCACTGAGGAAGCTGCACCCCTGAGGACAGGAAAAAGCACATGTGTGAGAGAGAGAGACGCATGGAAAGTGGACAAGAATCACACTTTGGAGACAAGTTGAAAATAAATGCACTCACAACGAGTATTTAAAAGAAAAGAAAAAAGTCGCACCAGAAAAAGCAAGCAGTGTAAGTACAAGGAATGTTTCCATGCTCCAAGGGAGGAACAAACACAAGAAGAGGAAGGAAAGCCCACAGACATGAACAAATAAGAAGCAATCAAATGACAATGACATTGAAGCCAACCAATGGTAAGCAATGTGCAGGCTTCAAGCCCACTGTTAGTAAACAATATGTCTTGCAACAGACAGCGCATTCGCTCTCTAGTAGGTGAGAGCAAAAGGGGGGCCAATTGCAAAATACTACTTTGTACTGAGTGATTACTATCACGCCCTACCAGTTGGAGGCATTATGTCTGTTGGGGTTAACCATTGGTGAGAGCTGTCTGTTGAGGTGGTGAGTATTTTGTGGGGGTGATTATTGCATTATCCTCTTGGTGATGGTTAACACCTTTTAGGGTAATTATTTTACAGTGCTTTCTCTCAAGTAGATTGGTAGTTCTTGTGTTTTACTGTAACCTCTGACTATTGTGCAAGGGTTCCTATTAGATTTGCCTAGCGTGTGTTAGGGGAGATTATTACAGAATGTTGCATTTTGTGCGTGAATACGTAACAGTCTCTATGACGCACTAAGACTCCATGAATCATATCAAAAAGGGATGGAGGTATGGAGTTTGGTTTTAAAAAATCTGTAGGATAGGGGTGAGGAGCAGGAGTATTTAAATCAATTACTTTGTATCTGTCGGGGATTAATTTCTATGAGAAAAAGTTTTTTTTAAGTCAATGATTAACAAATATTTAAATTGGTATACATTTTAACTGTTCAAAGTCATTCTAATCAGAACTCGCAAATCAATAGTTGTTTTTTTAATTCATAAGCAGAGAACCCGACTCAAAAGTCTGTATTACTGTTTTATCAATCATTTAAAACTGGACATGTACATTTGGAGCATGATTACGTTTTTTTAGTTTCTGTAGGGAGTACCGCAGGCTAGTGCAATTACAATGTAATTCGTAACACATTTATCATGCGGTTTTAAGATCTGTGATGGTTTTAATTAAATATCAAAATACAATTTTGAATTGGGTAACCAAGTCTGTACAGATGTTGTTTAATTTATTCGTTCATTATTTTAAATTTTTCACCATTGGAATGGTTTTAGTGATTCACGGAAGTTATTTAGATTGTGTATTCAAGCACCCAACATTATAGGACCAATCTGCATTTTATCCCGTTAGTAAAAGAAATACTGTGTTTTTCTATGCTATTGTGTTTTGTAAAAATATTATGGTTATTTTTTATGTGCTAACACACACTTGTGGTTGAGTATTGCAGCTTTGGGCGATAATTGTGCATCAAGGTCTGATGGGAGTGGTTAAAGCTGCAGTGGCCTAGTGGCGAGGGCCCTGGCACATATTTTATTATAAATTAAGCACTGCTCTTTGGGGTAAATAATGGTCAACACTAGTAACTTTGAAGGAAGTAGCGCCTGGTAGGGTCGTTTAATGCACAATACTGATTTATCCTGGACAACTTGTACCTATTAGAGTGATTATTTTTCATAATGCTGCCTCTTGAAGATTATATGTTATGATTGTGACTAGATTCCATCTGCTGTGGTCTGGGGCGTGATTTCCCCCTTCTTGGCTAGAGCTATGTTACTTTTGACTTTGATTAACAACAGTGCCGTAGCTAGTAGTACTGCCACCCGGGGCGGCCCCTAAGTTTGCCGCCCGGGTGCAGGTAAGAGCGTAGGTGGGTGGTGGCCGACGGACGACTTGGTTTGGGGGAGGGGTGGCGGCCGACGGATGACTTGTTCTCGGGAGTGATGGTGGTAGTCGTCAGGCACGATTCCCGCCGCCCTCAACAGCAGTGCCGCCTGGGGTGGACCGCCCCCACCCCCCTAGCTACGCCACTGATTAACAATAAACTGTGTGGCAGAGGGCTTGAACACAGCAAGGCCCTGTACTCACTGGATACTTATAATACGGATTAGCCTGAGGGAGGAGATGCCAGTTGTTGCTTATTAGTGAACATTAAAGAAACCCGTTGCTAATAAATATGAAAGAGACAATGCTAACTCAGTGACTATCGGCAATACTCACACGCTAGTTGGCTATTTACTACTGATGCGTAAGGAGCAAGTATTTACAGGAGAGATTCGCGTCACAACGGTGAGTCCTGAAGATGGTCTCACGGACCTAATTGGCCACTGAAGTCCGAAACGTCGACACCACATCCTTTATAACCCCAAATGTCATTTAATTTTTGATTATATCCTATGAATGTCGATACAATTAGGATCTTTTTTGATAGTAACACTGGTTGTGTTAAAAGGAGTGACTGCGCGTCCACTTGTCTCTGGAGATAAGCAACAAAAATAGATGTTGGGATTATGTGGAGGTGCCAGTGTTGTTATTAATGTAATGTAAATGCTGCTTGTATATAACATTGACAATAACATGTTTAATTCAAATCATACATCAATGAAGTAAATTAAACTGATATATATTTTTTCAGAAAACACCTGTGACTGTAGCTCATATTTGGAGTAATTGATTACTTGGATTCACACTGTGGACCTATATTGACTATGGAAAGAAGTTTTGTTGAAAATAATTCCTCAAGGAATATTGTTTTGGATGATTAGTATTGTACCCAGTTCCTTGGGGAAAATTGGGTTGCCCTATTTTGTTAGTAGGTTGGTGGTAGTCGACAGACACGATTCCCGCCGCCCCCAACAACAGTGCCGCCTGGGGTGGGCTGCCCCCCCCTTAGCTACGCCACTGATTAACAATATACCGTGTGACAGGGAGCTTGAACACAGCAAGGCCTGGTACTCACTGGATACTCATGAGACGTATTAGCCTGAGGGAGTAGATGCCAAAACGTTGCTTATTAGTGAACATAAAAGATACTGTGAGTGTCACTGTTTTTAGGAATTTACCCTGACTTAAGCCACTATGCACTCGCTAGGGCTTTAACACTTGATGTGTGTCTCCAGGAATGTATGTGCCTACGAAGTCAATTTCGCTTTTTAAGCATTCAGCTTTCTGGCCTTTGCATAAAAATATAAATACAATATGAATATTAATATACAGGGTGTTTTATTGTGAAAATGTTGTGTGATTGTGTAACCTTCCATATAACACCAGCTGGTAACCATGTTAATTTGCCTGCCTCACATTCCTTGGCCCCGGCCCACCTCTTCCTTTACTCTTTTCCTCTTCCACCACATTTTTACAGCCCCCTGGTGCTTTGTTGGAAGGTGTGAGTAATACATATTCCAAAACATATATACAAACATCAATACTTTGTCCGATGGGTTAACAAAGCATTTGCAATTCTAATATGTCTCTCCTACGTGATAGCTATTGGCTTTGTCAATGTGTTTTTTAGTCATGTTGTACAACATAGGTGAAAGTAAAAACAAAACGTTATGACGTGGTCTGCTTTTTTTTTTATGAAGCTTTTAGTCATGCTTTCAGTCATGCTGCTGTACAACATACCTAAAACACACATTGACAAAGTAAATAGCTCTCATGTAGGCAAGACCTAATGGCTTTGCCAGTACTTGTTTTATTCCAGGTGGTACAGCTGATACAAGCCTTGTTGCATGCATGGGTTACCTAAACCACATTTTATTTAATTGTTTAATTTATTGTGGAACCAGAAACCCTCGCTGTGACCTATAAAATAAATATTAGTGAGCACAGTGGTTAACTTGTCTCCACACAGCATCCCATTAGAACAGACCTACCACGCAAAGATGGAAAAAACAAATATTGCTGGGAAGGCGCCCCCTCCTGCGCTGCCTTTAAATCCCACCTCTAGATTAGTGTCACCGAGAAGCCTTAATTAAATGTAATTTTTTCTGTTTTCGGTGTCTGACACACTGCGGAGGAATGCTACATAATCACAGGTTGTCTTTTAGCAATGTTGTACACTACTGTCCAGCGTGGCTGAAAGTAAAAAAAAAAAAAAGACGTTGTGATGAGGCAAGCGTTGACTGTGTGGTTGCACTTTTCTTTTGTTTTTTTTTAAGACATGCTGAACAGCAGCTGCCCTTCTGTACAACATGGCTAAAAGACAGCTCAACAATAAGAATCAGGCAAGGTTGTTTAAGACAGGGGTCCTCTCTGTGACGGGTAAAGGCACCTTGTCAGAGACTGACAAAAAAATAAAAACTATACAGTTTTTACCAGGAAACACAGCATGGCAAACAAAGGGTCATGTCTGGATAATTTTATTTTGACAAAAAGTCTAAGCATACAAGTAATTGACTGATTTCTTAGAAAGGTCCATGGCTACAGTGTTGCCTGTCATGTACCGATTCATGGAGTGCTACAATAAAAAGAAAAAAGTAGTTCGCCCTACGCAAGCAGTAGAACGAAACTCACCAAGGAAGCAGTATGTGGCCATGCACCAGGGGATGGACAAACACATGAAGAGGAAGTTGAACCAGCTCACGTTGACCAAAGAAAAGCAAGGAAATGAGTGACGATGAGGCCATTCGATGTTAATAAATGCTCGTCCTCTAAGCCCCTGAAAGTAAACAAAATGTCTTGCATGTGAGAACGCTCTGGGTCATTTCTTCCAATTTGGTTCTGGTCAATGGACCTTTCTAATAGCCTGAGATGAAAAGGGGTTAACAACTGTTCATATATACAAATACACTGTGACCATTACGACCACACAATGAAGGTCAGAATCAGTAACTTGAAGTTAAAACATTTATTACAAGCTCAAAGCCAAACTGATATAAATCAGTCTCAAGAACATGCTACATAAATACAAAATTATTAAACGTAGACTAAAATGTATTACAATGTTAGTCCTCAACAGCAAAGAACAAATAAGAATCTCCTTGGCAGGGAAACAAAAAATGAGCAAAAGTACTTGGTGGCTAGATGAAGAATTTTGGTCCTTTTCCCCATACATGGAAAAGCTTGCAGCATCTAACAAACCCTACACTAACCTAAAGTTAGGGGAAGCCCTATAGAATCAAGGAAGCAAGAAAGGTGTCAGCATCAGAACCTCTGTAGAAGTTCTCAGGTAAGGAATCATGGATAGCATAAAGCCACACAATCAAAGAAGTCAGGAGAGGTCTGTACCTCTCCAAGTCTGAAGGGAATCTAACTGACCCTATGATGGGCTCACTAATTAAAATGCACAACGAACATTCGAGAAGGACATGATCTCATAAGCTTCTCCGTATTTTATAGTTTCCAGGAAGGAAGGTGGCACCTTGACCATTACTTCCATCTTCCAGTCTCCGCTTCCAAGGCGTCTTTGGGTCACTCCCTTCATCCGATAGTACCCACTGGTAACAGTAACACTCTCTTTGTTCTTCATTAAAATTGTTCGACCTTGGCAGTACTTCTTTGTCTCACTATCTCATACATACAATTTGCCTCTCACTAACTAATAAATGCCTTTGATTTGCACCTGCAAGGAAGAAAATATGCAGAAAAACTACTTTCATGTTAGTATTAAAAGCCACAACTTTAATCTTAAGGCCCACTTATCATGCTAGGTTCCCATTTCTTTTGTAGATGCATTTTAATTCTACAACCTACATATATTCCCAATAAATTAAATCTTTAATATAAAATCAAACCATCTTACACTGTACTTTTATATGGTGCACTATAATTGGTAGATGTATTATTGAACAAGAATTAGTAATTCATTTCACTAATCCCTGGCAAATGCACTGCATTAAATGCATTTTAGTGCACCACCTTACAATCTAAACCTATGAAAAATATTCCTGGAAAGGAAAGCATTAGTATTCACACATATATAAAACACACAATAAATGATATAGTGCACCATGTTTCATTAGCAAAATTTCATCACGCGAGTACATAAGGCCAAATGTAAATATATGTGGCCTAGCTAAACGTAGAAAGATGGAGCTAAAATTACGCTGCTCTACATGTATCTCATGCGCTGTATCAGGTGAGACCTAAAAAGTGCCAAAGGAAGATAACGTTAAGCTATCACTTTAATACAAGTTCTTTGAATCCTCCCCCAACTCGAAGGCAGAGGGCAGACACAATTGGTATGCTTGAAAAATTCAAGGGTGCTCCTCTTTCTCACCCATGTTTTCCTAAATTGCTAAATTCTAGATTAGACCCATGCTGAATTACTGGATGGGTGTCAGACCCAACCCCAAATCTGGTCTAGAGTTGATTAGCCTGGCATTTTGCTGCTGGATTACCACGTTACTCTTTGTTGAGCTGTTGCAGCTGCTCGGAACAATTTGGATGTGAGTAGGACCTATGTGAAAACCTTGGGAGGAAGACAATTATTTGACTTCAGCTGTTGGCACTTGACAAGTCTGATTCTACCAGGTTCATCCAAGAGCTGCTTGTGGAGAAAAGATGTGTCAGACATATCATGCCAGAAACATCAGAAAGGGTATCTGCTGCCACCTCTATGAACATTAATAGGGAGGCAGACTGACCGTGCAAGTACCATGAACTAAGAAGCTTGAACACAAGGCTTTAGACAGGTAACACCCATAGGGCCTGCTCTAAATCCACACCACCCAAAACTCTTATTATATGGCTCAGGAGGCAGCTTGGGTACTGAGGACGCCATCCATTGCAAGGTCTGAAATCAAGCCTGTGTGTGGACCTGTACTCAGAACAGATTTGCATTAACGGGAAACCATCAAGCTTAATGGCTTGCCTCTGGCTTTTAAAAAGGCGGTGGGGGGAGGGGGGGGGTTACCCTTAAGCCTCAAACAAACAGAACACTATAGAATGCTTCAAGCTCTAATACCATAGAGGTGGAAGTGATTCCCAAAGGGAGCACCAGCACAAGGAGTAGAAATGCGACACCAGGACACCTATAACATGTTGATGTCATGTTCATGATCTGCACCCTGAATATTGTAACCAGAATATCGATGGTAAAGAATATCAAGGACAATATATCAAAACCGATATATCGACAGGTAAGTAAGTATAGAATTTCTGTTCCAAACTCCACATATACATACCTTGGCAATTTATTTATCTTCAAGGTATGTAGATGTGGAGTTACGCAGAGTAAATCTATACTTCCCTATATGAACTTACCTTTCAATATTTTGTTCCTCGATATCTTGTCCATTATATTCTAGTAAGTCAAAAATCAGAGGGGTGATATTCAGTAGTACAGCCCACATCTATCTGTCTGTCTGTCTGTCTGTCTGTCTCAGAAATAATATAGCCAGCTGACTCTATTAGTCTTCATTTTACATTTTTATTCCTGCGAATGTTTGTGTAGGCAGGGCCCAGTGCACTGCTTTGTCCCCGGGGCCCTATAATGCTGTTACGACGGCCTGATGTTAGCTGTAAAAGATTGAGAATTACATACCTTTGGAGCTGTCATGCGTTGTAAATTGTATTCTGTGCAAAATGATTTACAAAGTCCTGAGGACAGATCAGTTGACTACTTTCAATATCTTGTGGATCCTCCAAAGACCTATATGAGTAGATTGCCTGGGGAAATATGGCATATGGTCAGTCTAACAGAAGAAATATTTGAATATGTTAGTGTCTTGAAGATTCATGTTCACTACAATCCAGGTAAAGACCCAATGAGACCATAGAAACAACGATTTTTATGATGCTGAAATGTATATTACAGTGTTGTGAACATTATACAAGCTTGAAATCAAGTTTGACTATTTTAACAAATGTGGGAATGATGTAGAAAAAATACTGCCATAGGATGTTAAACATTGTAATAAATGTTTTTCTTTATGCTCGCCAAGCAATTCTCTCAGAAATTTGTTACAGAAATCCCTTGAAGTTTTACAAAAGGGACGAGATGAAATGTGACCAACTTACTGAAAATTCCAAAATAATGGATAGTTTCTTTTGTAAACACCTGATTAGGTACATGTATCTACTAACCAGGGAATATTGACTTATGGGGGGTGGGGATACATATTTACTGGATCTTAAAGGTGAACTGCACCCTGTTTCTCACACGACAGAACCATCAACCTGTGAAATGGCACAAGCTGCATCGCACAGTGACAGGCTCACTCTAATGAGGAGTGTACCACTCTAAACCAGTCAAACCACATGTCCCGGAGCACAACAACTCATCAGTAGAATGACCCTGGCATCTCACCAGCCCAGCCCTACTTACCCCACCGGAGTCAGGCCAATTAGCACCTATTTTTCAAAGGACTCTTGACCCAGTGTAATGATTCCGTCCATGGCTGCTTTGTGCAGTATCAGTTGAGGATACTGGCATGAGACATGCCCTAAGAATACCATGGAACCATTACAGATGTCTTGATGTGTGGCAAACATTTCCATTCCACCTGTGCAAGACGTGGGGCCATTAAAAAGCCAACCGGCTGTGTTTCTGCAAAACTCACAAGTTGTTGATGAAACAGCCCTAAGCTTTTCTGTCACTTGTAACTACGAAGACCAAGAGGAAACTTCAGAACTCACTTCTCACAATCAGGGACCCACACATGAAAGACAACAGCATGCATAAGTTCCCACTGTTTCTCCATTGACCAGGACTTGCACCAGAGCTTTCCTCTGA
Source organism: Calotriton arnoldi (assembly GCA_963921515.1). NCBI lineage: Eukaryota > Metazoa > Chordata > Amphibia > Caudata > Salamandridae > Calotriton > Calotriton arnoldi. The sequence continues at coordinate 280,845 of CAWUFW010010334.1, forward strand.
CATGTCAACTGCAGCCCAGAAGCAACAGATCCACAGGTCCCGTCAAGACCTACTGAAGAAGACAGCCCATACATGCCTCCGAGAAGGAACTCATTCAACACGCATCATTGAAATGTAATCTTCAAGATCACCATTTACTCATCTGAAAAAGAAAACCTCTTCATCTGCAACACTAATAGGGGAAAGGAAACATGCCTGTGACACTGCCTGGCAACAGGGCATTTGTGCCCAAGAAGTGTAGGGAAGAGAATTTCAGGCAGCAGAACGCAACAAACTGGGAATGAACTACTCCCAGAAAGGACTGGGGACAACCAGTCAAATGGAATAGCCTGGGAACTCACTAAACCGTAAGATGCAAACAACTGCCAGACTACCAGCAACAAGGGACTGAGTAATGCAATCGTCTGAAAACAAACAAATGTAACAACATCAGTTCTTGAACAGCCATAGGAGAGTTCAGGTACTTCTTGTAATGTGGGAAAGTATATAGTGTACATGCTCGTGTCTCACTGCATGTGCAACACTTAGGGGTCGATTCCGATTCGGGCCGGAAAACGTACCGACCGACTCGGAGCCGGAATTCTTTCCGACCGACACGTACCGGTGCAGCCCGACCCGCAAAGTACGATGAGAAGCGTGCAAAACCCGACCGACTCGTACGGAACACAAGCCGAACGACAGAGCCGCACGGAAAACAGCAATACGGCCGGAAAAACACGCGAATCGAACCGACCGACACGCACCCGGAACAATCCTGAACGAAACGTACCCGCGAACTCCTACCCGCCAAGTACGATGCAACGCGTGGAAAACACGACCGAGTCGCACGGAGGACAAGCCGTACGACCGACACGCATACAAAACTGCGAGCCGAAGCAACCCAAAACACCGCAACCGACGCGTACGCAACATAGAAAACAGCACAAACACAGCGTGAACGACTCGGAGAAGCTCGTACGAGACAACTGCAGGGTCCGACTCGGTCACAAGAACGTCTCCTACATGCACAAAAAGTACAAAGGGAAAATACACAAAAAAGGCCAAACAAGCAATTACAAAGCCAATAAATACTGGGGGGGGGCAGGGAACAAAGACACACCCACAACTCCACCCTTATAAAGGACACAAATCCCTACCATGATCCTTTGCAAATTCAAATTACATGCCAGCACTCAACAGACAGCAACCACACACCCACAGCTCATCCATCACACAAGCCACACACCATCAGCACCTCAACAAATAGCACCCTCACATACACCCAGCAAAACACACACTCACACACCTTCACCTGCACACCAACACACACATCACTCACCATCACCACCCATCACCATGCCCCCAAAGATGAATCATAAGTTCCTAGATAGTGAATTGGAAGTCCTGGTAGATGAGATCCTCAGGGTAGAGCCACAGCTGTTTGGTACACTGGTCCAACAGACACCCATGTCGCAGAAAACCAAGATGTGGGAGAGGATCGTCGACAGGGTGAACGCACAATCACCATGTTTGCGCATAAAGGTAGACATCCAGAACAGGTGGTATGACTTGCGCAGGAGGGTCAGGGAGCTGTTGAAGAAGGACTACCTCTTGAGCCAACACACCGGCAGTGGCCCTCCTGCCAAACCAGTATACCTCAGGCCCTGGGAGGAGAAGGTGCGGGCGATCCTACCACCAGTGAGCGTATATGGACTAGAAAACATCCCAAAGCCTGGTGAGTACACAACAAATGTACACAATATTGTGCGACAATACACACACATCACTGTCAAGGGGAGAGTCAAACCATGCACCCTTAGCAAATACACACCAACCAGAACAGAATCATCCCAAAATGTGTATGTCAGTCAGATAAACACAACACATGCCATCTCATAGTGATATGTAACTGTGTCATCACATGTACAAACACAACTACAACTACAGCTAGGCAGTGGCACAAATATAACTAACAAACACATCCAGACATGTAGCCACCACTACAACACCACCTCACAGTGAAGCCCACTGAAAGGAAGGAATTCTGTGTATGCTGGGCAAGTCAGTGTAGCCAATAGCATCATGGGAGTCGTAGTCACAGATATTGCCCACCCTCACAATGCGCACATCAACACCACCATGAACCATGCCCACATCACAGGGAGTGGAAAACAACTGACAAGATGGCTGACACTGGCTACTGCTGTGGGGAGCACAAGGCCCTGCCGGGAACTGTGCACCAACCAACAGCAGGACACCACTGACTGACATCCTGAAAGACAACTTGCACTCCCTGCAATAGAAGCACGTTCCATGGTGGGATATCTGGCTGGGTGGGAAGGAGGACTGACACCTCAGACCATATGAACAAGCAGCTTTTCACACACACCCCCTTAACACAAACTACACACAACTCACCTGGGAGAATGCATTGCCTCAAACACACAAATCAAATATCCCACAAAGAACCACAACCCTGGGTCATGCTGTGTGAAGCACAGGGACACACATGGGACTTGTAGCAAAACTAACCCCAGGATAACACTGTCAGCCATCTTGTCAGCACAGGCACACAACCCCACAGGGAAGCAGAGTCAAAGGAAGGAAGCATGGGCATGCTGGGAAGGGGGTGGAGGCAAAAGCATGATGGGAGTGGTAGTCACAGCCCAACATCCCCCACCCACATGGCCCAGCAAGATCACACCCAAGCATGCACACCTCACAGGGAGTCAAAAGCCACATCAAAGATGTCTGACACTGGTGCAATGTTGTGGGGAGCACAAGGCCCTGCTGGGAACTGGGCACCAACCAACAGCAGGACACCACTGTCAGCCATCTTGCCATTGCTGTCACACTCACACACAGTGAAGTACACTCAAAAGGAAGGACGTTTGGGCATGCTGGGAAGGGGGGTGGAGGCAATAGCATGATGGGAGTGGTAGTCACAGATATTGCTCACCCTCACAACTGTCCCATCAACACCACCCTGAACCATGTGCACATCACAGGGAGTGGAAAAGAACTGACAAGATGGCTGACACTGGCTACTGCTGTGGGGAGCACAAGGCCCTGCTGGCAACTGTGCACAAACCAACAGCAGGACACCACTGACTGACATCCTGAAAGACAACTTGCACTCCCTGCAATGGAAGCACGTTCCATGCTGGGATATCTGGCTGGGTGGGAAGGAGGACTGACACCTCCGACCATATGAACAAGCAGCTTTTCACACACACCCCCTTAACACAAACTACACAGAACTCACCTGGGAGAATGCATTGCCTCAAACACACAAATCAAATATCCCACAAAGAACCACAATCCTGGGTCATGCTGTGTGAAGCACAGGGACACACATGGGACTTGTAGCAAAACTAACCCCAGGATAACACTGTCAGCCATCTTGTCAGCACAGGCACACAACCCCACAGGGAAGCAGAGTCAAAAGGAAGGAAGCATGGGCATGCTGGGAAGGGGGGTGGAGGCAAAAGCATGATGGGAGTGGTAGTTACAGCCCAACATCCCCCACCCACATGGCCCAGCAAGATCACACCCAAGCATGCACACCTCACAGGGAGTCAAAAGCCACATCAAAGATGTCTGACACTGGTGCAATGTTGTGGGGAGCACAAGGCCCTGCTGGGAACTGGGCACCAACCAACAGCAGGACACCACTGTCAGCCATCTTGCCATTGCTGTCACACTCACACACAGTGAAGTCCACCCAAAAGCAAGTAAGTATGGGCATGCTGGGAAGTGGGGTGGAGGCAATAGCATGATGGGAGTGGTAGTCACAGATATTGGCCACCCCCACAATTGGCCCATCTACACCACTCTGAACCATGCGCACATCACAGGGAGTGGAAAACAACTGACAAGATGGCTGACACTGGCTACTGCTGTGGGGAGCACAAGGCCCTGCTGGCAACTGTGCACCAACCAACAGCAGGACACCACTGACTGACATCCTGAAAGACAACTTGCACTCCCTGCAATGGAAGCACGTTCCATGGTGGAATATCTGGATGGGTGGGAAGGAGGGCCGGATGTCAACCAAATACAACCAATGCAGACCATGTACACACCCCAACATTCACATAGAAATGCCCAAATAATGCAGGACAATGTGCTACACCAATATCAACCTCTGACTGTGACACCTTAGGACAATGCAATGTACAGGCCCGCATCCAGAGGCACAGTCACAACTGTCAGGTGTGTCAACCATTGATGCCTGTAGAAACATAACATACAATGTGTGTGTCTCCCAAAAACAGGTGATGATGGGGACACAGCAGCAGACGCTGAGGATTCCCCGTCCCAGGCTCAAGAGGATACGGAGCTCACTGGTGTGGAACAGCCTCTGCCCTCCTCGGATGAAGAAGACCTACCTGGCACCTCCGGAGCAAGTCATCATGCAGCACCAGCAGGACCACCAGCTGCACCCCTGCACCCACCCCTCCAACGACTGTCAACACACATACCACCCCTGCCGAAATGGACAGACCAAGGAGCACCACCACCACCAGCACAGGGACCCTGGACCAACGTGGGGCCATGGACACCAACACCACCAACAACCCCCAAGGGGGCCCAGGGTCACCTGTGCGTGCCACCTCAGGTACTGCACGTGTTGCCAGGGGTGGTGGGAGGGGTGGGAGACATAGGTCGCTGATCGCAGAGGGGTCTGGACTGCATGATGACCCACAACTGGCACGCATAGACGATGCGTACCAGTCCAGCACCGGAGAGCTCAGCCAGGTAGTGGGTCTCTTCAGGGACATTAAACAGCAGCAGGCTGCCCATCATGCCCGCTTGGACTCACACATGTCCCGCGTGGAGTCCAAGTGGGACACACTGCAAGAGATGACGGCGGTGCATAGGGACATATTACAATGCCTCCGCCAGATGAGCAGCAACCAGTCAACACCTCCCTGTGTGCCCACAACATCTGGTGCTGAAACAACTCCAACTGCCACAGGGAGGGAGGATGACTCTGGCGGAGAGTCCCCTGCACCGCAGCAGCCTGCACTTGAGGGTCCCCCCCAAAGAAGAGGGGTCGTCCGAGGAGGGGCAACTGAGAGGCCGATGGCCATGTGCAACCCCCAGGAAGCCAAAACCTGTTCTGGATAATCACCTTTGTGCACAAACTGTTCACCCTGTTGACTGCAACACAACTCCCCCACATGACATGGGGAGTACAAGTTGGACCAATGTCTCAGATGACTGTGGACTTGATACAGGACATTTCTGCTACCAGGACTTCCAATTCATCTAGGAACTTTGGATTGCAATCAAAATGTACAGCACTCACGATCCTGTGCACTATTCACACACATGTATGCAATAAACACACTAATACACCATACCTGCCTCTGTCGTGATTCCAACGTGGTTTCTGTCATGGAGATGATGACCAGCGAAATTACACTGTGCATGCTAACTGCTACAGCAAGTACAACACAGGCATGTGAGTCATGGCAACGTGACACATATGAGGGAGACACACCACCAGGGCTACACAACAAATACACACCTAGGCCATCTGACTCATTGCCTACACTGATGTTGCCAGGAAATACGGTGCAATGCACAGACACAACACCTATTCATAGTCTTTGTCAACTAGCCCACTGGTGCAGTAAGCAAATGTCAGTCAAATGTGTGACCACAGACAACGTACATCACAAAGTGAAGCACAGGTTTATTACACATTTGCAACATGTTGTAACCACTACAGATGCAAGGTAATCCCACCTGGCAGCGGGCACACAGTCAACAAGTGTAGAAGGAAGGAAGTCCATGGGTGTGGCGCACATCACCTGTAGGGACACGACAGCTACCACCCTGGAAGTCGAATCACGGTGTCGGGGATCACAGTTGACCAAACGACTCTGAAAGTACACTGTGAAGGACAGAAATGACACACAGTCAAAAGCACTGAAGAACAGGACAGAACTGCAATACTCATGCCCAATACATATCACAAGATACCCACCCAGAACCAAGTTAGCATGTCAACACTGTTGGGGAGTACAGACTACCTGTAAGGACACATCGCTACACGCATACAGTCATGTAGCCCATGGACACACTCAAACAGCACCAGAGCACCACCAACACATATCATGCAAACTCACATCATTAACATGACATCTCTGGATACTCACATTCAGCTGAAGAAGTTGGTGATGAGCTGTGTGCGGACATCACCATCACCATCATCATCAATGGCATCGTGGTCCAGTCCAGGACCCTCCACAGGTGGCGGATGTTGGTCATCGTCATCCAGGATGAGAGGCAACTCCTTCCGCACTGCCAGGTTGTGTAGCATGCAGCAGACGATGACAATCTTGCACACCTTTGCTGGGGCATATGGGAGGGCCCCTCCTGTCTTGTCCAGGCAGCGGAAGCGGCTCTTCAGGAGACCAAATGTCCGCTCAATCACTCTCCTTGTCCGACCATGTGCCTCATTGTAGCGCATCTGGGCTGGTGTCACAGGGTTCCTGAGGGGCGTCAGCAACCACGGCATGTTGGGGTATCCGGAGTCACCTACATACAGACAATTGCACATTAGCTGAGTTGGAAAAGAGGGTGGAACACTACATTGCAGAACACACACAATGGTACAAAGTCAGTACACACCAACAAGCCAGGCACGCTGGTTCGGCATCTGTGACATCATCCTCGGGATGCGACTACTCCTCATCACGTAGGCATCGTGTGCAGAACCGGGGAAACGGGCACACACGTGTGAGATGCTCATATCTGCAAGACAGACCACCAGTGCATTGACCGAGTGGTAGTGTTTGCGGTTCCTGTATGCCTGCTCTTGGGCCTGTGGTGGTACCAAAGCCACATGTGTCCCATCAATGGAGCCAATGACATGCGGCATCCTCCCCAGGGCATAGAAGTCACTCTTCACGTCAGTGAGTTGTTGGAGTCTAGGGAAATAGATGTACTGGTTCAGGTATTTCAACATAGCCTCCAAAACATCGCGGAGCACACGGCTGAACATGGTCTGTGACATCCCACCAGCAGTCGCCACAGTGTGTTGAAAGGTACCGGTGGCAAAGAAGTGTAGGGCTGCCATCACCTTCACCTTGGGGGTCAGCGCTGTAGGGTACGGCCGGCCAGCTTGCAAATGTGGTGCCAAGCGCACTGCCAAATCCTCAATCAGCTGCCTGGTGAAGCGGTACCGTCGGATGCTGTCACGTTCCACCATCGTTGCCAGGTCAGGGAATGGTCTATGGACAGCTGGTGCCCTGCAGTGCATAGGTGAAGAAAGAAAGATTGTCAGTCACCCCACATATGTGGCATTGAACACACTCAATATCACATGATACATCATTATGAGGCACAAGTACATGATGTGTGCAGTTCCGTAAGGACATGTATGGCACATACATGGCCAACATCTAACATCACAGTTCAACAAGTGGCATCAATAAGTCCCAGGTTGTGCCATTGGATATCATGAGGCCGTGTCACAGTTCCCATCTCCTGCTGCCACGTTACAAACACACCCCACAGTGACATGTGAGGACAGATGTGCCCCAGCCATCACAGCTCAACGACAGGTAGATTCCCAGGGACCCTGTATTGCCACATGGACACTGGCATGACATGGTGTATCATGTATACACCACAGCAAAACAACCATGACCCCCACAGGTAGTGGTCCCTGTTGCCTCGGCAGGACAGACATGGACGTCTGTGACACACACACGCACAACATCAAAGTCCATGAACAAACAACGTGGATGTGGAGACTGTCTCCCATTGTGCACATGAAATCAGAGACATTGTAAACACAACATGCACACAGACTGTGGAGGACCATCACTATTGTGCCAATGGGTCACCCTGGGTTAAACATACCGTTCCACATGGGACTCAGGGGGTATGTGACATGACATACACATACACCACCGTGAAATGTGACCATGCCACATGCTCAGATAGGAACAGTTGCACATCACAGTGGTCATGTACACGAAACACCAAGGATTCTGTCCCCATGAACACGTGCACAGCCTGGGGGTGGCTGCCCCCAAGTGATACCCACAGAACAACATGTTCACCCCCATACACGGAATAGGTAATGCAGCCTTACATGCCTTAGGATACAGTTTGGATAGGCTGTGGTGTTGTAGGTGTGCCCCTCACTCCCTGGGAAGTATATGTGGCTGGCATATGTTCACCTGTGACAGGCATGGTGACATATGCCAGTGACTTGTACAGGGACGCGTTGGACAGCAATGGACCGATCGGTGCGCACACATTGGCCATTGCATTCAATGTGTGCTGGTACGCGTTGTATTCGCAATACGCGTTGGACAGCAATGGACCGATCGGTGCGCACACATTGGCCATTGCATTCAATGTGTGCTGGTACGCGTTGTATTCGCAATACGCGTTGGACACCAATGGACCGATCGGTGCGCACACATTGGCCATTGCATTCAATGTGTGCTGGTACGTGTTGTATTCGCAATACGCGTTGGACAGCAATGGACCGATCGGTGCGCACACATTGGCCATTGCATTCAATGTGTGCTGGTACGCGTTGTATTCGCAATACGCGTTGGACAGCAATGGACCGATCGGTGCGCACACATTGCCATTGCATTCAATGTGTGTGGGAACGCGTTGTATCCTGGGTACGCGTTGAACAGCAATGGACCGATCGGTGTGCCCGGATGGCCCATTGCATTCAATGTGTGCGGGAACGCGTTGTATCCTGGGTACGCGTTGAACAGCAATGGACCGATCGGTGTGCCCTGCCGGCCCATTGCATTCAATGTGTGCGGGTACGTGTTGTATCCTGGGTACGCGTTGAACAGCAATGGACTGATCGGTGCGCACCCATTGGCTATGGCCTGGCAACGGACGCGTTTTCAAATTTTGAACGAGTCTGATGCTGTAAATTCAGTTGGTCACCCACAACAATGTTGCAAATTCATGGGTGTCATGAAGTTGAACTTTTGAAGGATGCTGTGGGCGTGTGTAAGTGGTGCAATTCCATGGATTGGCCAGATTCAGAAGATGCAAACGACTTGGACCTATCACTTTGGACACATGGGACAGTATCTGCCTCTGCAGCACACATATAATGCTGGCTGTTCCCCTGAGAGCTCACTTGCCTGCACTACATGCTCCAGGACGACATCTGCCACCACCACTGCTGCTGTAACTGCACCCTCTGGACCCTGCAATGGCACGTACTGTGGAGAGAGCCCCAGCCTTCAGCACTGAGGAGAACCAGGCCCTGCTGGACAGCCTCCTTCCACAGTACAGCAAGCTGTATGGGAAAGCAGGGGAGCAGGTGAGTGTTCTGTCCACTGCCTTTCTAAATGTGCATGTTGTCTGACTAGCAAGGCTAATAGTCTGCACGCCACTGGCTAGCAGGCTCACTGAGTAGTTGTCACCCCCATAGTGTGTAGTTACATGCACTGAACAGGTATAGTGCAGTGACAGTGCATTTAAACAAGGTTTTACTTCCCAGGCAATGATACCATGTAGTAACTGCTGGCATACTGTCCATGGCCATCGTTGCACTGCCTGTGTACATCATGTGCCCCTGTGATTGAGACATGTATATCCAACTGTGTAATGCACGGATATGTTGCAGGTGTAGTAATGGCATTCTCACTTTGTCATCCTCACAGGTTGATGCCCACCAGAAGCAGCAGATATGGCTGACCATCGTCCGGGCAGTGAGATCCGTGGGGGTCTACCAGCGCCGGAACCGCAACTGCCAGAAGAGGTGGCAGGACCTTCGGGGCTGGACCCGGAGGATCGCACGGGTCCAGCTGAAGCTGTCGCCTCCTCGCAAGAGGGGCGGACACTGAACCCTGACCCCCCACATGCTCAGGATCCTGGCGGTGGTCTTCCCTGATCTGGATGGGCAGCTGAAGGCCAGAGAGCAGCAAGGAGGGGGTGAGTCCATGACTGCATTGTGAACTTTGTCTGCCATGCTATGTGCCCTCCCCTGGCCTGGTTAAACTTCCACAGTACATCAGTCATGTGGTCCAGGACCCATGTCCCTCTATTGTGCACTGCCCACTCCTCATCTGATACCCAGGTGTGGCCCTTTCAGTCAGGGAATTGTGTCACTTGGGTACTGTGTCCTTGCAGTTTGCTTGACTCAAGGTGGGGGACAGCATCTGTTTCCCTAACTCTGTGGTGGGCAACATGGGTGGGTCCATTGCTTAAACAATGCCTGTGTTCTGACATGTAATCTGTGTGTTACTTTGATATGTGGTCCAATTGCTGATCTGATTCACCACATGTGCCTGGGGTATCTGGCACACACCCATGCTGCGGGTGGGAACAATGTTTGGGCCCCAGGAGTGTGTATATTACGTGTGTCACACATACTTAGCCAGCTGCCTACTGTCCAGGGCTCATCCCTCATTCATGTGGGGCAGGACAGTCATGCCTACTCCAGGCCATACAATACACTCTGTACTCCCACTCCCGTGTATCAGCTGACACGTTGTGCTCAGTGATATGTCCCCTCAGGTGTCTGCCTCTGTGTCAGTGTGTTGTGGCTTCGTTGTCAGGACTGCTGGGGTGTTTCTCGGTTGGGGCTCAGCATGCCACCGGAGATGTGACCATAGGAGACGATACTTGTGTGACACATAGGTGTTTGATCACCTGACCGTGCAGACTGGGGTATGCGAATGTGAAGTTCAGGCAGCTGTTTCCCATTCACAGCAGATTGTGAGGTGCTCAGGTTCAGAGGGTTGTGTTACAGGTCTCCCACATGTCCAATAGGTATGACCTGGACAGATAAGGGTTCAGATGATGTGGTGTGTGGGGGATGTACATGTGCACTTGTTCAGCTCCAGGACTTGCATTCCCCATGACCTACTATTGTGACACAGTGCAGAGTGTTGTTGTCTGGCTGCCCTGCCCATGTGACTGGAGAGAGTGATGTATGACTTAGCAGGCATGCCTGTGCCATGGCATGTGACTTCCTATAAGTGATCCTGCAGGGGAGTGACATGTGCTACATGCACACCATTGTGGCAATGGCTATCAGGACATGGGTGCATCATGGTGTCTGGCGCTGGTATGCATCACATGCATTTCCTATTTGACTCTGGGCATCCCTTTCATCCGGACACCTGTACTGACTCAGCGGCAAGAGTCGTGATGTGTGCATGTTCACATGCTTCACCGTGTTCTCTGCACTGTCCAACTACTGTGTATGTGGTGCATGTGTCCACACTGGGGTATTGCCATCCAACAGACACCAGACAATGGGTGCAAGGCCAGGTGGGATGTGAGTGCCATGGTTGACCATCAGACTGACAATTGGCTTCTCCTGTTCTGTTTGGGCACTTTTAGCAATGTTAAACTAAGGATGCCAGGGCTTGCTCTGTAATGTGCTGTACTTACTGTGGTGTGTGCGTTCGGTGCAGGTGACTGATGTCTGTCTGTTTCCCTATTGATTGCAGATACATCCACGGCCACAGGAGGGGACAGCTCCACGGACCAGGAGGAGCCGCAGAGCCAGACTGGGTCAGCAGCCGAGGAGTGGTCGGAGGGACCCAGTGGCACGGAGGGCGAGGGGAGCCACACCGAGGAGTCCTCAGCACCATCCACCTCAGCTGAGGACCACAGCAGCTCGGAGGATGACTCCCTTATGGAGGCGTGTGTCAGCAGCCACCACACCCCAGCTAGTGTTGCTCTCCCCGCCACCACCACCACCACCACCGCCCTCCCATCGGCTCCCATTCCCGAGGTCCGTGGAGGCTCCCATGTTCGGGAGCGTGTCTCCTTCGGGCCAGGCACCGCACCCCCTGCCCCTGTGTCCCCTGCTGCCCTGAGTGAGGAGTCTGTGTACCTCCTTCGCCAGCTCCATGTAGGGCAGACAGCGATGCTGAGTGTCCTCCATGCACACACCACTCTGTTGACTCAGCTGGTGTCGTTCATGGAGGGCATCTCATCGGGCATGTCTGCCCTACAGAGGTGCAATAGGTCCATGGACTCCTCCCTGATGGCAGCAGTGTCCCTCCTCCGACAGTCCCTCACCCCTCCTGCCTTTGCCCCATCCACACTCCCCAGCACCTTACCTGTCCCAAGCACACACACACCGGCACAGGCACACACCAGCACAGACACGAGCAGCACACAGACACACACGCCACAAACAAGATGCACACGCACGCACAGTCAGGGGACTGAAACCACACTCACAGGGGATGGGGCCCAGGCACACACACACGCATCCATGAGCACTGCGCAGTCCTCAGTTGCCTCTCCCTCCAAAGCCCCCTCCCTTGCCTCCCTTGCCTCACCTGCAACCCCAAAGACACAGCGGCTCTTCCTCAGTGACCTCGGCCTCTTCCCCTCCGATCCAGCTGATACAGCATTCAGGGGGAAGAGGAAGCCCACCCACACGGAGCGGAGTGCCCCTCGCCCCCGGACACCCTCCCCCAGGTGCAGACCGACTGACGCCCCCACCCGCAAGTCCCCACGGACCCGGAAGAGCAAGACCCCGCCGCCGCCCTGCAGCTCAGGCACCAAGTCTCCTTCCTCCATCCCTCAGGCCCCCACTCCACAGGTGCCCCCACCACACCCTGCCCCAGGTTCCCCCACCCACAGATACACCATCCCCAAAAGGATCAGGCCTTCTCCCCCTGCCACTTGCTCTTCTGGCCCCACACCCCCCGCTGCGCTTGTCTGTGCCACTGGTGTGGTGAGGGTGTCCTCCCCCTCTGTCCTGCCCACCTTACCTGAACCCCATTCTCCTCCCCTGGAGGTAGGCACTGCAGTGGAGTCCACTACCACCATGTCTGACTTGGGCACTGCAGTGGCGAACCTGTCCACTCCATCTGCATGGTCCACTGCAGTCGTGCTGGCACCCACACCATCTGAGTCATGCCCCCCAGTTGTGCCGGCACACACCATGTCAGACACCTCCACTGCAGTTGTCAGTGGCTCTCCAGCACCCACCACCCCTTCCCTGCCTCCTTCTGGTGAGCCCTGATCCTGTCCCTGCGGTGCCTGGCCTGCCCCCCGCATGCCCCTCCGAGGGGATTGTCCCTGGTTTTTTATCAGTGCAGGCATGCGTAGGGTGACATCTGCCACTGTCACCCTATTTTGACTTTCATGCTGGACTGGCCATTGGCCTTTGTTTATTTTTTACATGATTTCAACTTTTTAACCCACATATGCTGAATAAAGCACCTTTCTGTTCTCTAGTGCTTTTGCTTCTGATGTACATGATGTTGATGATGCTAACCATGCCCTTGCTGCAGTGATGGTGATATTTGGTCTCATGAAAATGAAGTGTTACTGTGCAGGAACCCATGTGGTCCAGGGGACTGTGTCCTATCCTGTGGTGTATTCATGTCATCCTTAGCAGCATCTGAGGGTGTCATGTTTTCAATATTTGGCAATGGGATTTCCTACTTACATTAGCAATGTCACATCTGTGGCTTCCACCCCTGCACATCTGTTGTGCTTGCCATTGTTCAATTAGTCTACTTCCCTGACCGTGTGGCCATCTCCACTGGACATGCAGGTTTGGGCATCAATGGGGAAGGACTCATCTGTGTTGTCAGTGCAACTTGCTATACATGTGTGTTGGATCTGTGCTGATGATTTCGTTGACACTCCCATGACCAGGCTGATGTGACGGGAGCCTTCATTTGGTGCTAATTGTTGACTGTGTGACCAAGTGTTCTGCTGACATGATGGAGCCTTGCTGAGGCAACATATGGCACAGCTTTCCTCACACAGGAGTGGAGTCCCCTCATGGCAGTGTGTGCTCCTGTGACATCGCCTGCGCCCAAGGTGTGTGTTGTATGAGCATGTCTGTGTGTTCACTTCCATTTTGCTGTGCATGCTGGGATCCCTAGTGATGTTCCTTTTTGTGATGCTTGCTGAGTTGACCTATGTTCCCCCAAAGTCTTCTCCCTGGGTTCTCTGTGATGTGGGTGCATGGCACATTACTGGTCATCAGGGTGTCACCCATAGGTGTGTTTGCTGTCAGGGCTGAGTTTGTGGGCAGACGCTGATGGGTCACAGTCAGGATTCCCCTTGGCACTTGTTGTTTACACCTGTCATGTGATTTCCGGTTTGAGTTAGCTTTCATTGGTTGTGACACGTTGTGTGTGTGACTGCTGGCACTCCTCAGGGTCAGGGCTGCAATGTTGGTAGTTGTCTATGTGTGTTCTTTGTGGGTGACCTTGGCTTCTTCATTGGTGTGTGACTGTGGCTGGGATCCCATTGGTTGGTGTGGTATTGCCGTCAGGTCCATGTACAGCGTAGTGTGCAGTGTGTCAGACATTCAGGAGTCTTGTTGAGTGGCCATGTGTGATGTGTTTCTGCACCTTGCTTCCCACCACCCCCTGGGATTGTCATGGGTGCATGTGCAATGTCACCAGTGCAGGTGAGCTTCACTGCTGCACATTGTTGGAGGTCGAGGTGTGTGGTGTTGAGTGTGTGCAGATGAGAGTTGTTCCCCGGCTAGACCCCTGCCTCCATGTTGGCCTTGGCTTACTGGCCGTGCTGATTGATTTGTGCTTGTGTAGGTGTGATGGTAGTTTGTTGCTCAGGACACATGACTGTGGTTCACAGTGTGAACGACATCTAGCTTTGTCATCACAGTGGTATTGTAATGCAGACCAGGGTCACCACATTGTGGGGGCCCTGGGGGTAGTGCTGTGGTGTCTCTGTGTCTTGCTGTGTCAGTTGCTGTTCCTACATGCTTGTGTGACATGTGTGATTTGTGCTCCCTCTCATCTGACAATGCATGATTGCCCACATAGGGGATTTGGATCCATGAGTTACCTTTGTGTGGCACTGTATGCACATCTGTGTAATTGGTATTCAGGCCTCCTCATGTGTTGTGTGGTTGCCTGGGGACACTGGCACCCCCTCACCTGTTGTGTTTGATGTGCAGTGTGGGTCTGCCTGTTTGTGTTTGTGCATCTGCACCACTGCATTGGCATATCTTTAGTGTGCCATTGGCTGTATGTTGTTTGGTGTGTTTCCCCTGCTGTCCCTGGGACTCCTAGGTCATCAGTGAGCACAATGATCATTGTTTGTGTGTCCCATTGCTGCCATGGTATGGTATCTGTTCACCTCACATCTACAGTCTCCACAGGGTATCTGCATTTGTGTGCCCATTGGTGCAAATATGTGGGTCTGCATTCTGATGGTCACTTCTGTCATTGTGTCATTGATGACTGTTGACAGTGTCAGCCCCCATGGGTGATGTTTGTCTGCACATGGCCAAAGGTATGTCTTATTTGCACTGCACTGTTTGCCTCCCCCAATCTATGTTGCTATGGGACACAAGCACTACTTTGCCACTGATGTGTTTGTTGTTCTGTGACCAGGAATCATCCATGCAGTTTGGCAGTTGCAGCTTTTTCTTTGTCAACACTTACATTTTGGTCACTGTGATGATGGGGGTTTGGACCCCATTGCCACAATTTTCAAAATGTGCTTCAGCTATGGACCCCACACTTACATTTTGGTCACTGTGATGATGGGGGTTTGGACCCCATTGCCACAATGTTCAAGATGTGCTTCAGCTATGGACCCCACACTTACATTTTGGTCACTGTGATGATGGGGTTTTGGACCCCATTGCCACAATGGTCATGGCCTGCTTGCATTGTGGGGGCCACACACATTTATGTGTGGCACATGTGATAGGGGGTCACATTGTATGTTCAAAGTCATGTTCAATGTTGTAGGCATTTGACACAGTCTACACACGCTTGTCATGGTGTTGGGGGATGTCTTTATGTTGCATTCTTTATGTTGGTGTGTGCTTCTTGTGTCATGTATTAGCCATCCTGTGAGTGGGGGTGTTGTTGGTGGTAGGCATCCAGCCCCCATGGGTAGGGGTGGTAGTAGTGACAGGCATCCAGCCCCCATGGGTAGAGGTGGTAGTAGTGGTAGGCATCTGGCACCCCTGGGTAGAGGTGGTAGTAGTGGTAGGCATCTGGCACCCCTGGGTAAGGGTGGTAGTAGTGGTAGGCATCTGGCACCCCCTGGGTAAGGGTGGTAGTAGTGGTAGGCATCTGGCACCCCTGGGTAAGGGTGGTAGTAGTGACAGGCATCCAGCCCCCCTGGGTAGAGGTGTTAGTAGTGGTAGGCATCTGGCACCCCTGGGTAAGGGTTGTAGTAGTGGTAGGCATCTGGCACCCCCTGGGTAAGGGTGGTAGTAGGGGTAGGCATCTGGCACCCCCTGGGTAAGGGTGGTAGTAGTGACAGGCATCCAGCCCCCCATGGGTAGAGGTGGTAGTAGTGGTAGGCATCTGGCACTCCCTGGGTAGAGGTGGTAGGAGTGACAGGCATCCAGCCCCCAATGGGTAGAGGTGGTAGTAGTGACAGGCATCCAGCCCCCCATGGGTAGAGGTGGTAGTAGTGGTAGGCATCTGGCACCCCCTGGGTAGAGGTGGTAGTAGTGGTAGGCATCTGGCACCCCCTGGGTAGAGGTGGTAGTAGTGACAGGCATCCAGCCCCCTGGGTAGAGGTGGTAGTAGTGGTAGGCATCTGGCACCCCCTGGGTAGAGGTGGTAGTAGTGGTAGGCATCTGGCACCCCTGGGTAAGGGTGGTAGTAGTGGTAGGCATCTGGCACCCCTGGGTAAGGGTGGTAGTAGTGACAGGCATCCAGCCCCCATGGGTAGAGGTGGTAGTAGTGGTAGGCATCTGGCACCCCTGGGTAGAGGTGGTAGTAGTGGTAGGCATCTGGCACCCCTGGGTAAGGGTGGTAGTAGTGGTAGTAAGGGTGGTAGTAGTGGTAGGCATCTGGCACCCCTGGGTAAGGGTGGTAGTAGTGGTAGGCATCTGGCACCCCTGGGTAAGGGTGGTAGTAGTGACAGGCATCCAGCCCCCATGGGTAGAGGTGGTAGTAGTGGTAGGCATCTGGCACCCCTGGGTGGAGGTGGTAGTAGTGGTAGGCATCTGGCACCCCTGGGTAGAGGTGGTAGTAGTGACAGGGATCCAGCCCCCCATGGGTAGAGGTGGTAGTAGTGGTAGGCATCTGGCACCCCTGGGTAGGGGTGGTAGTAGTGGTAGGCATCTGGCACCCCTGGGTAGTGGTGGTAGTAGTGGTAGGCATCTGGCACACCCTGGGTAGAGGTGGTAGTAGTGGTAGGCATCTGGCACCCCTGGGTAAGGGTGGTAGTAGTGGTAGGCATCTGGCACCCCCTGGGTAGAGGTGGTAGTAGTGACAGGCATCCAGCCCCCCCTGGGTAGAGGTGGTAGTAGTGGTAGGCATATGGCACCCCCTGGGTAGAGGTGGTAGTAGTGGTAGGCATCTGGTACCCCCTGGGTAAGGGTGGTAGTAGTGGTAGGCATCTGGCACTCCCTGGGTAAGGGTGGTAGTAGTGACAGGCATCCAGCCCCCCATGGGTAGAGGTGGTAGTAGTGGTAGGCATCTGGCACCCCCTGGCTGGAGGTGGTAGTAGTGGTAGGCATCTGGCACCCCCTGGGTAGAGGTGGTAGTAGTGGCAGGCATCCAGCCCCCCATGGGTAGAGGTGGTAGTAGTGGTAGGCATCTGGCACCCCCTGGCTGGAGGTGATAGTAGTGGTAGGCATCTGGCACCCCCTGGGTAGAGGTGGTAGTAGTGGTAGGCATCTGGCACCCCCTGGGTAAGGGTGGTAGTAGTGGTAGGCATCTGGCACCCCCTGGGTAGGGGTGGTAGTAGTGGTAGGCATCTGGCACCCCCTGGGTAGTGGTGGTAGTAGTGGTAGGCATCTGGCATCCCCTGGGTAGTGGTGGTAGTAGTGGTAGGCATCTGGCACCCCCTGGGTAAGGGTGGTAGTAGTGGTAGGCATCTGGCACCCCCTGGGTAGAGGTGGTAGTAGTGGTAGGCATCTGGCACCCCCTGGGTAGAGGTGGTAGTAGTGGTAGGCATCTGGCACCCCCTGGGTTAGGGTGGTAGTAGTGGTAGGCATCCAGCCCCCCATGGGTAGAGGTGGTAGTAGTGGTAGGCATCTGGCACCCCCTGGGTGGAGGTGGTATTCGTGGTAGGCATCTGGCACCCCCTGGGTAGAGGTGGTAGTAGTGACAGGCATCCAGCCCCACATGGGTAGAGGTGGTAGTAGTGGTAGGCATCTGGCACCCCCTGGGTAGGGTTGGTAGTAGTGGTAGGCATCTGGCACCCCCTGGGTAGTGGTGGTAGTAGTGGTAGGCATCTGGCACCCCCTGGGTAGAGGTGGTAGTAGTGGTAGGCATCTGGCACCCCCTGGGTAAGGGTGGTAGTAGTGGTAGGCATCTGGCACTCCCTGGGTAGAGGTGGTAGTAGTGACAGGCATCCAGCCCCCCCTGGGTAGAGGTGGTAGTAGTGGTAGGCATCTGGCACCCCCTGTGTAGAGGTGGTAGTAGTGGTAGGCATCTGGCACCCCTGGGTAAGGGTGGTAGTAGTGACAGGCATCCAGCCCCCATGGGTAGAGGTGGTAGTAGTGGTAGGCATCTGGCACCCCTGGGTAAGGGTGGTAGTAGTGACAGGCATCCAGCCCCCATGGGTAGAGGTGGTAGTAGTGGTAGGCATCTGGCACCCCTGGGTGGAGGTGGTAGTAGTGGTAGGCATCTGGCACCCCTGGGTAGAGGTGGTAGTAGTGGTAGGCATCTGGCACCCCTGGGTAGGGGTGGTAGTGGTGGTGGGCATCCGGGCCCCTATGTGTATATGTGGCATTGGTGATGGCCATCCCGCCCCTATGGTGCTGCTGATGCTGGTGTAAGTAATTTCTGCATCCCTCTGTGTGTGTGTGATATGTCGGGTACGTATAGTTTGTTTTTGTGGTTGGTGTCTGACTTACCTTCTGCGCCGTACGCGTCCGTGCCTGTTCCGGTAGTAGATGTAGAATATTGGTAGGATCGGCACGATGGGATTCATGGTTGGTTCGTCTCGTTCGTCTTTCTCATTGCTTCGCCCCTTCCTCGTCGCTGGCGTGTTCGTCTCGTAGCCGTGGATCGTGTTGTGGCGCGAATCGGAGCTTATGTGCGCCTCTCCCGGATGCTTTGACGTGCCGTGCGTAGCGACGGGTTCGGCGCGTACGGGAAGCGCATCGTACTTGTCCGGCCGGACGGAGCTGCATTTTGGCTTCCGTGCGACTCGATTCTGCGTTTACGGATCCGGCTCGGTCGGGGAACAGGACCTGGATTGGGTGAGTACGACTGGGTCGGAATCTATGCTGTTGTGCGCATCGTACTTGCTCGTTCGGAATAATGTGCGGATCGGTCGGGAAACAGGCATTCGCATGGTTTTTTTCCCGACCGAATGGTGCTAGGTGCGCCTCCGACCGAGATCGGAATCGGCCCCTTAGTTGTAATAAAGGGCTAGCCCATTGTTGGGCTGGGGCAAGAAAATAGACCCGGACACCAAATTAAGGGCCACCTGTATCAACCTATTCTGCATTCACAAACGGTGCGAATCGCTTAAATTGACAGTTTGCGAATGCATAATAGCCTTTCAAGATGTATGAAAGGCTTTGCCAGTGCATTTTAGGTAATCAAAATTTTTTGCGATTGCCTAAAATCGCGACTCCAACTAGAGAATCACAATTTGCGATTCCTTAAGCACATGTACCAAGCATTTACTTAATGTAAACTGGGCATTTTGAAAATGGTATTACCATTGACTCCAAGTCAATAGTAACCATGTGCAATTTTTGAAAATGCTCAAAAAATTCATTTTTCAAAGAGCCATGTAGTGCACACATGCCTCTAGGGCATGTTTGAGCTTGACATGTGCACATTACTTTTTTGGGGTGCTTCAGGGGGGCCTTAGGCCCCAGGGCACCCTTGGTTTTGCATTTCCGAATTTGTGATTACTAATTAGGTAATTGCAAATTAGGTAATGCAAAACCATTTGCACCTATGGGCCTTTAGGCCCACCCGAACAAATGGAGTACCTTTCCTAATAGCGATTCCCTAATTGAGATTGCGACTCTGAAGGAATCGCTAATTTCTTACATACCATCTTGCATTCTCTAAATAATGATTACCTAAAATTCGCTATTTAAGGAATGCAAAATGAAACTTTGATACATCGGGCCCCTAAAAGTAGCTCTAATCAGTGAATTAGATAGCTAAAAAAGTGGCCAACATTTGCAAAAAGGGTGGTTTTGAACATGTAAAGACACGCTATATGGGAGTTTTGCATGGTAAGGGAGACTGCATGCATCTGGGCTTGCTTCATGCAATGTTTGTGGTAATCAGAGAAATCAGTGGTGAAAACCAACCCACCAGTCATAAAACGGGCCTGCAAAGTGCCTAAAACGAGCCCACACACTGACATGTCCGACGAGTCCTTTGGGCACTGCCAATTGCCCTATAGGCCAGTCTGACCCTGGGACAGCCCGTTATTTCTGGACTTGATGTTTCTTGAAGGGTTCTCAAGTGTCTGCACCTCCTTACAATGCTGCACAATCGCACTCTTCAGTACAGCACGAGTCGTCCAATCCTGGTGTGTGTGTCAGTGTCTCCCTTTTCCAGTGTGGGTGTCAATGACTCCTTATCTTAGTGGGGGCAGCTAAACCAAGAGCAGTGAGACCACCCAGCGAGGGAACAACCCATGGACTGTACCCCTGAGAGCATCGAGTCTGGGATCCAGGAGACACAATGCCTCACACATGCATAGTACACAATGCTGATCCATCACATGATGCAACCAGCTGCTATCCAATGTAATCCGACTCTCAAAAACACAAAACACAAACAGTACAGTGTCAGCAGACTAATCCGATTCTGGTCAATGAGTATCCCAGAACCATAGGGGGGGGGGGGCTCAGATTCTGAAAGCACTATGGGGCAAAACAAATGGTAGAAATGCATTCTGCAATTGCACATCACTGGTGGCTTCCTGGGGTGCTGAGCGGCTTCGGTAACCACTGTTTTGTCTTTTTGAGCAGTGGCGGAGCAAGGGTGCCCTGGCCCCTAATGCAAGGCAGGAAAATGTCTCTCCTGTCTGCTGCTGTAGTAGTCAAAGGCAGCCATAATTGGGCTGTATAGGACACCTCACAACCCTGGACACCGGTGTCGCTGCACCTGCTGCACCATTGCTGGATACGTTCCTGGTTTAGAGCTGGTTATTACACAGCGCAGGCTGTGGGGTCGTTTCCCTGTTGGGGTGATTGCTGAACAGTAGAACTGAGCTGTAGGGGGGTTTCAGTCTGCAGTGCTTGTTTTACCTAAACCTCATTTGCTTCACAGCACGCAGTGGCTTGCCCTGGGATTTGCCCCCTGTCTGTTTTAGAGCACACAGAACATGCGAGAAGGCATCATTTATGCCGAGTCTCGCGGCGAGACTCATCCTCTTAACTCCTCTAATGACTGTTTGTATTGATTCACGTCCCCGCTCGCCTCATCCTCGCGCAGTTATGAATCCAGGGAATCAAATCATTTGTAGGTTTTACAGTTTACCGACACTGTGACTTCCGCGCCTAATAACGCTCGAGGGAGGCCGGGCAGCTGAAGTAGTAATAATTAGGAATCTGCCTGAAATTCACTGCACGGAAGCGAGCTACCTCTGGGACTAATTTTGCAGAACATTTTCAAAAGATGTGAATATTTCGTTCCCCAGAAACCAGTTACTGACGGGGCTAATTTATCAAGCACGGGGTGGCGAGAGACATTTTCTGAGGGGTGCAGCATCACTTGTTTGCCCCACGCGTGAGATTCTATTTGCATCGGTGTGTGCCATTGGATGAGCCGTGTTATGTATAGAATCATAATCTGACCTTATTGCAGTTCTTACAGATGATGAGGTGGTCTCCACCACTAAGACAGGGAGACCTGTTAGGAAATCTGGAAATACTAGTTCCGCCCAGTACATATGGATGCTATAAACGATGCAGGCCAAGAATACCCATTGGTTTCTACACTATGGCGTGGAAGAGGAGGTTATAGGACAAGTGCAAATCCTGGGACATGGTTGCCCTTAATCTGTACGTCAGAATGCTATTGAACAGTAAGAAGCCCATGTGGCTGCCATGAAAATCTCAGCGAGGACAACCATCTGTCCCTCAGGCCATGACGCTGCCATGCACCTGAGAGAAAGCCTCTGAGTTCCCGGTAGAAGAATAGCATCCTTCAAAGTATAGGACAGAGACACAGTAGACCGAATCTAATGGCCAGAATTTTACAGACCTCCTCCCCTCCTCGGGTTAGAGAAAGGAAAATGGAAGGAAGCATAATTACATGTGATCTGTGAAGTGTTAAATGTTCCCTTGGTGGAATTGCCTTGCCTCCTGAAAAGTCAAAACCGCTGAAAGAACCACCATTAATGGTACCCTGCTGAGCAAGATAACAGCCTTTTAGAATAAGGCTATCTTGGGCAAAAATATATACAGTGCACAGGAAAAGTAACAATACCAACACACCACTAAAATACAGATTAGTACAACACAGTAATTGCTCATTTTATGCTGACTTTTTAATAATAATCGCAGAAAAACGCAAACAAAATTGTCCCATTAAAATTCATAGTACACTTCAAGCTACCAATTATACAAACAATTAGAAAAATAAACTGAGCCAGCCAAATGCAGCAATGTTTCTTTCAACTTTTTAAAGCAATTTAGGTGAAGATTGAAAAATACATCCTCACTGAGGAATACATATGTGTTACTTCAAACGTTTGTACCCCATGCCCAAGTAGATGATTATTTTAGTGCACTAATACTAAGTGACTATTACAGATTGGCCCCTCTACTGAATATTGCAAATATTCATTAATTGAACATTTACCCAAGTCGGGTGGCAGGAGAGTACGAGGATTTAACACAGAACGGTGTAAATGCTATTCGACCTGTTTAGAGTTGGATGCAAAAACCATTAATGCCATCAAGACAAAGGGGCCGATTACAATTGCATTTCTGCGGGAACGGGACAGACCGACAGGTAGTCGGTGGTCCTCCCCACCAAATTGGGATCCTACCGCCGTGGAGGAGGTCGGAAACATGCCTCTTTGTATTGAGGCTTGTGCTGCAGCCTAGAAAAAGGGCCGCAGCACAAGCCCAAATGCAAAGAGGCCTGTTTTCAAACATCCCTGCACCCTGTGGCAGTCACCATGCAGTGCCTGCCACACGATGCAGGGATGTTTAGGGGAGAACTACAGGTGCTCCCTCCCGGGCCCATAGCAGATGCTATGGTCCCAAAAAAAGCCTTTCCGCCAGCCTTTTCACGTTGGAAGAACTAACGTGAAATGGCAGGTGGAAAAGTGGATCGTAATCCCCACGGCGGTGCCTGAGAAGGCACCGTCTCCATTGTGGGAAATGAGATCCGACAGACCGCCCGACTGGCTCCTTGAGCCATCAGAATCTGTGGGTCGGTCCCTGGGCCAATGCGGTCTGACCGACCACATCCTAATGCATTGGTCTGACCAAGGTTAGAGATGTCGGTGGGACCGTCACCAACGGCAAGTCGGTGTTGGTCCTACCGACATCGTAATGGGCCCCAAAGTTATTATCATGGGCGCAAGACAAGGAACGCTTTCAACAGCGTCAACACTCGTGGCTATGCATCAATACATACAAATCACAAACTCCACAGAGCTATCTTTTTGGATCTATCAAAGATTTCTACAAATCCAGATTTTTAGTACTAAGAGTCAGCCTCTCACCAACAAAGGATGCACTGCTGCCGTGGACCCCAGAAGCTATCTAGCTATCATGCAAACTGTGTCAGGGGCAGAAAGAATTTTTTTTTGCATATACTGTGCATATGTCCCACTTTGCAATCTGCACGCAGATAGTTTCTATGTAACCTTTTTAACGCTAACAGAGTAGAACATGCTGTCAAGCCCTGCTTTTCTGCTTGCATGGTCCGAGTGCCCAATGTAGGAGAGTAGGATCTGCCTCTTATGTTGCCCCCACTTTTTTTCTGATGTTTACACTGGTTTCTGGCTATAGTCTGGCTGGGCCCCTGCTAATCAGGGCCCCAGCCTCTCTGTTCTCTCTAAACGATTTGGAGTGCACTCTAGGTGCACTAGTGATTGGATACTGTGGTACCTTATGAGTCCCTAGTATATGGTACCTTAGGTACCAAGGGCATAGGTACTTCACAGGCCTACCAGGGGCTGCAGCATGTATTATGCCACCCCTGGGAAGCCGACTAAATCTGACACCACAGGCCTGCTACTGCAGCCTGGGTGAGGTGGTGCTAGCACTCCTCACTGAGATATAGGTTCCCTATATCTCTCCTGCACACACATATAAACCTATCAGTCACCCCTAAGGCAGGCCCTATCAATCCTGAGGGCAGGGTGCTTGGCTTCTATGTGAGGGGGTGCCTCTGCCTGAGCAGGGCCCCTCTGCAGCTCTCAGAGTCCATTCTCTGGTGCTGTTTGTGGATGCGGTTAAACCATATACTTTTAAGTGCATTATATCCTCGCGGTAAAATGCTAACTTTGGAATGGCTGCATCGGAACATGTCGTGTTTGGTGTCAAACATCTTGGAATACTACCCCCCGCCAGTCCTGGCGGCGGGGGTAGCATTCCACCCTTCTAGAGGGATAGACATGTACCTACTGTGGAAACGCGGTAGAATCCTGCAGAGCCCTGGCATCACAAAATGGATGCCACCAGTCACAGACACTGGGCTGCCCTCCTGCTGATGACCAACACTCGCAGTGGAGGAAGCCCAACAATAGATATCCTGTCCCAAGGGGTGTGACCACCTTCCAGACAGGGTTTAGTGTATTGGGGCTGGGTGGGTGCACTCTTAGAGTGCTTTGAAGTCCTGTACTGGGGGAGCAGAAGGCTCCTCTGTGCATATGCCAGTTCAAACCGGCTCAGGGGCTACCTGCCCCTGCTCTGGCGCGAAACTGGACAAAGGGAAGTGGGTGTAGCCACCCACTCCCCTGACCCTCCCATAGGTAGGGTCATAGAGCTAGTCCCTCCCTTTCTTTTAGTATAAGAGGGGGAACCTGTGCATTGCACCCTAGATTTCCCTGGACGACGCTCTGAAGAAGAATCCCAGACCTTCGACGTTCCACTACCTTTGGAAGACTGAAGAATCTCCCTTGGAGTCAAGGAGTGACTCCCCTGCTTGGCAGGCACCAAAAACTACAAACGACGGTCGCAAACTACGCCGCTCCCGCAGGAGTCCGAAGTCCCTGCAGCCCAAGAAGTAGATTTCCTGACTTCTCAAAGGCCATCGTGAGTCCCCAGCGAAGCTGAGGCCAGTGGACCCCAAGAGTAACGAGGAACCGCGACCCCTGGGTACCGTGCACTATTGTCAAGTGCAACCCCTTCACAACGTTCCACGAACTTGTGTTTTGGACCACGTGTGGACCCAGCCTCCAGCAGGAATCCCTCCTAAGATCAGAGGCCTACCATGTCTTGAGTGACCGTGGGCCCCTGTGAGCGAATCCTCCCGAGGCGTCTTTGCGATCCCTTGCCAGCCAGGTTATGGGTCCGCAGAAGACTTTCTAAAGAAACCAAAGAGCTCCCCTGGTTGCTCCAGGCCTGCCCTCATTTACCCTCGCAGGGTGAGTCCCACAGACCTTGCTGGTCTGTGCCATTGTCTCTTCACGCTTTCCCCAAGACTTGCTGTTACCAAGGCTTGTTGGCTCCGATCGAGTCGCCGACACCGCAGTAAGCTGCAGACATCGTGGGACACGCCGAATCCAGCTCCTAGTTGTCGTCGACACCTCCTGGACCTCATGGCTGAAGAGTCAAGGCAACCGCGAATGACCTGAATCTTGCAACGACGGGGGGCATCCATCTTCCTTGCCCCGAGTCACTGCCAAGTGACTTTGAACACTGTCCCCTCTGCTTTCAGGTCTTCCATCTTCCGAATCCAGGCTTGGATTCCTCCGGACTCTTCTCCTGTCGCCGCAAGCAGCAAGTCTTCACTGGCTCCCATTGAAAACGACGCCGCGACCCGACACCAAAGAACACCTATGCACCCGGCTCCCCTGGGTGAGGTAACTTCAGCACTACGGTGCTCCTGTGGGTGTGGGCCCTAGAACTACTTACCCTGTAAGTGACTTGCTTGTAGCTTCTCTCGAAGTGTCCTAAAACTCTAACTTTCTAAGTGCGACAATTGCGCTGACTCGTACAGGGTTCGCGTCTGTGTTAGACACACCGCGTCCATCTCCTTTGTAACACTATCTAGAACTGTATCCTTCGACTCGTACTGAGTCCGATCGGCGTTCGCCTCGAACACACAAAGGGCCTGTAGCACTGAGATCTCCATTGCACTGACTCGCACAAGGTTCGCGTCTGTGTTAGACACAGCGCGTCCATTTCCCTTGCAACTCTATCTATAACCGCGTCCTTCGACTCGTACAAGGACCGATCGGTGTGTTCGCCTCGAACACGCAAGGGACCTTAACATTGAAATCTCAATCGCGTCTGAGCGCATAGACTCGCACAGGACTCGCACCGGTGCCAGGTCACCGCGTCCGTCCCCTGTGGGTCTCCTACAACTACCTGGGGTGGTTCTTGGGGGTCCCTCGATTCTAGATGCCCTAGACCTAGGTCTAGCAAACTAAGATTGTGATATTCGATTGTGCTAAACTTATTTTGATAACATTTGACTTGTACATATGTTCCTGACCTCTAATCTCATAAAGAGATTAGTAGAGAGTGTTTATTAATAAATACATATATATTTGATATATATACCTGTGTGGTGTCTTTTCATTTGGTGATTCAAGAGATTGTGTGGTAAAACAAGCTGCTTTACATTCCTTCAAGACTTAGCCTGAAGGCTGCTCTCCACAGCTACCACTAGGATAGCTTTATATAAAGGTTGTCTTAAACCTATCTACCATAAGAGTCGAATTGTTCTGGTGCAAGGTGTCCACTTTAAATTAGTGAACAGCATATACCAGGCCAACTTCTCACATTGGTGGGCAGCGTGTGGGATTCCAGCTTGCTATTGTTTTACCAGAAAATCTCTATTTGAATTACTAACTGAAAACCACTATAGGTACTTAAGGTACATATAAAGTCAAGCTTAGTATCAATAAGTTCTACTGAACTTAGAGCTGTGTGCCAAGGGATAGCACACCCTTTCTACAGCTCAAGCTAGTATCAGTAGGCCACAAACTAGTGTAGGTAGTACAACACTGCACAACACTAGAATGTCCTTAAAGGGTGGAACCAGTGGATCCACTCAGCCTCAGTATAAGGACATGGCTTTCTCTGACTTGAGAGCCATGTGTGTTGAAAGACACCTGAGGCTAGGACAGAGTCCCTCAACCCTGCACCTGATAGATCTGCTGACAGCAGATGATCTTAGATTGGCTCTAGGAGCTAATGGGTCTGAATCAGTGGGTGGGTCAATTACAGTATCTGGGTCAGATGATGAACATCAGAATGACCAGGACTCTGTGATTGAAGGGCCAGGCCTCAAGGGGCCTGAAAAGGACAGAGGAATTCTCCCTAAGAGAGCTGACAGAGTGGAGGAGAGGCATAGGTCCCCTTCCAGGGAATCTGACCACTCTTATCACTCTGGCAGAGAATTTGTTCACCAGAGGAACTCATACTTTCCCATAAGAGAGACCTCCTCTGAAAGAATGTGCAAATTGCTGCAGTATGAGGAAGCAAGAGTTGCCCTCAGAACCAAGCAGTTGGCACTGGATAGAGAAGCCCTGGAGATCCAGAGAGCTTCTAGAAGAGAGGGGTTAGAACCCCTTGGTGGCAGCAACAGTGTCCCTTGAGGCAGAGAATCTATTCCAGACCATAGGATCCTGAGCAAGGTTGTTCCTCCCTACCAGAGTGGGGATGATATCCACAAGTGGATAACTGCTATGGAGAGGGCCTGTAGAGTACAGCAGATCCCCCAAAAGCAGTGGGCAGCAATCTTGTGGCTCTCCTTTTCAGACAAAGGTAGAGACAAGCTCCTCACTGTTAGAGAAGAGGATGCCGATGATTATGAAGTCCTGAAGAGTGCACTGATAGATGGGTTTGGCTTAACCACTGAACAGTACAGGTTGAAGTTCAGAGACACCCAGAAGGCACAGACTCAGGACTGGACTGACTTTGTTGATTGTGCAACCAAGGCTCTGGAGGGTTGGCTGGTTGGCAGTAGGGTTACTGATTTCAAGGGATTGTATAATCTGATGATGAGAGAACAGATCCTTAATAATTGCCAGAACCAGTTGTTGCATCAATACCTGGTGGACTCAGATCTGACCTCTCCCCAAGAATTGGGAAAGAAGGCAGACAAATGGGTCAGAACCAGGGTGAGGCAGAAACCCCAGAACCAAGGGGGTGACACTAAGAAGCAAGATCCTAAGGGCTCTGAGAAAGGTGGGGATAAGTCAAAAGACCAGAAGTCTTCACAAGGGCCCCAAAAATCTGCATCTGGTGGGGAGTCACAATCCAACAAGGGAAAAGGCCAAAAGAAGCCCTGGTGCAAATTCTGTAAACAGAAAGGGCACTGGACTTCTGACTGTAACAAGTCCAAAGACCAAACCACCACCACTCCTGCCCCTAAGGCAACTGTTCCCCCTAGCTCAGCTACTGGTGGAGGTGGTACACAGAATAAGGGTGTAGTAGGGTTGACCCTGGGTTCTGAAGTGAACTCTGACCGAGTCAGAGTGCCCACTCAGGCAATGCTGATTTGTGAGGGAGACCTTAATATGTCCTTCATAGTGAGCCCCAGTAATCTGGGCAAATACAAACAGCAGCCTGTAATAAATGGCAAACAGGCTTTGGCATTTAGGGACACAGGTGCTAGTGTCACCATGGTGGCAGAGGATCTTGTGGACCCTGGACAGATCATCCTGGGCGAAATGTACCAGGTGACCAATTCAAGCAATGTCAGGACCAACCATAGTCTGGCAGTTGTGAATTTCTCCTGGGGAGGGGTAACTGGCCTCAAGAAGGTTGTAGTCAGTGCAGACCTCCCTGTCGAATGTCTATTGGGCAATGATCTAGAGACTTCAGCCTGGTCTGAAGTAGAGTTATGGACTCATGCTGAGATGTTGGGCATCCCTGCAGAGGTATTTGCTGTGACCAGGTCACAAGCAAGAATGCATGACACTGAACCAGCTCTGGATCCTGGAACAATGGACCAGATGCTTCCCAAGAGGAGGAGCAGTAGGGTATAGGCAGTGCCTTCCCCTCTGTCTCAGATCACAGATTCACCCCCAGAGGGAGGTGAAGCAAATCCTGAAGAAGGAACTGCTCCAGAGGAACTTGAGCCTGATCAGGTTGAGTTCTTGGGGGCAGGGGGCCCTTCTAGGGAAGATCTGAGTAAGGAGCAACAGTGCTGCCCCTCTCTTGAACCCCTCAGACAGCAGGCTGCTGCTGAGGCTGCTGGGAGTGCTAGTGGGTCCCATAAAGTTTATTGGGATGAGGGACTCCTATATTCTGAGGGTAGAGACCCAGCCCCTGGAGCCACCAGGAGGTTGGTAATACCTCAGAAGTTTAGGGGTTCCTCTTGACCCTAGCACATGACATCCCTTTAGCAGGACACTTGGGCCAAAACAAGACCTGGGACAGGCTTGTTCCACATTTTCATTGGCCACATATGTCAGAGGACACAAAGGAGTTTTGTCGCTCCTGTGTCACATGCCAAGCCAGTGGTAAGGCAGGTGGCACAACAAAGGCCCCCTGATACCACTACCGGTGGTGGGGGTACCCTTGAAAGGGTAGGGATTGACATTGTTGGTCCCCTTGACCCTCAAACTGCATCTGGGCACAGGTTTATCCTGGTGGTAGTGGATCATGCCACCAGGTACCCAGAAGCAATTCCTCTGAGGACCACCACAGCCCCTGTGGTGGCAAGAGCCCTCATTGGAGTCTTCTCCAGAGTGGGTTTCCCAAAGGAGGTCATTTCTGACAGAGGTACCAACTTCATGTCAGGATATCTAAAAGCAATGTGGAAGGAGTGTGGTGTAACTTACAAGTTCACCACCCCTATCACCCACAATGCAATGGTTTAGTTGAACGCTTCAACAAAACCTTGAAAGGAATGATTAAAGGACTCCCAGAGAAGCTTAGGCGGAAATGGGACCTTCTTCTTCCTTGCCTGTTGTTTGCATACAGAGAGGTTCCACAGAAGGGGGTTGGTTACAGCCCATTTGAGCTTCTGTTTGGGCATCCTGTGAGAGGTCCACTGTGTTTGGTAAAAGAGGGCTGGGAGTTACCTCTCAAGCCCCCCAAACAAGATGTGATGGACTATGTACTTGGTCTCCACTCCCGGATGGCAGAGTACATGAAAAAGGCAACCAAAAACCTAGAGGGCAGCCAAGAATTACAAAAAGCTTGGCATGACCAAAAGGCTGTACTGACTGTATACCAGTTCCTAATATTAAAAAGCAGGAGAAAGTGTTTTTTACAATGTAGGAACTCCACATGGAAATGTGCGGTAGTGAAAAGTGGGGAGAAGGAACCTCTCCTCTTGGAAAAGACCCTCACACACCCAGCCTGCTAGGTGTCATGCTTCATCATCGGGTCTGCTCCTTATCGGGTCGGCGCTGCAATCTCGATCGGCACCGTAATGGGGCCTCCTTGGCGGAGATCTTTATTCCATATGCCGGTGGGTGGAGTGCGTGTGAGGGCCCTAAGACAGTGTAGGTGATGTAAATGTGTAGGGAAATAAAAAGGGGGAGGTGGTCCACTCAAAATAATTTTATTAAATGTGGCCCCTACCCTGGTTAAAAAGAAAACAAAACGCGTATCTAAACTCATAGGATGTCGAGATTTATGCGTTTGTTAAAAGGTCAACATGTTTCTTGCCTGAAAATGTATTAAATGGCAATTCTTCAGGACCAGTAATGATCTACCTACACTTAATGGTAGTGGTCAGCAATGAAGTGAAATAAAAGCAGTGACCACCGTTACAGCACCCTAAAAAGTGGTACCTGTAAATCAAAAAAACACAACCCTATTAGGGTCAAGGATGCGCGGCATCAGTACCGGCTGGTGTAGACACTAATATATAGTGTCGGTAAATCTGGAACAAGGCGGCCGAAGTCCAGATTGACATTGCCCGGACCGGCTGCGTGAGGGTAGGACTTCGGCCGCCTTGTTCCAGATTTTCAGGCAAGAAACATGTTGACCTTTTAACAAACGCATAAATCTCGACATCCTATGAGTTTAGATACGCGTTTTGTTTTCTTTTTAACCAGGGTAGGGGCCACATTTAATAAAATTATTTTGAGTGGACCACCTCCCCCCTTTTTATTTCCCTACACATTTACATCACCTACACTGTCTTAGGGCCCTCACACGCACTCCACCCACCGGCATATGGAATAAAGATCTCCGCCAAGGAGGCCCCATTACGGGTGCCGATCGGGATTGCAGCGCCGACCCGATAAGGAGCAGACCCGATGATGAAGCATGACACCTAGCAGGCTGGGTGTGTGAGGGTCTTTTTCCAAGAGGAGAGGTTCCTTCTCCCCACTTTTCACTACCGCACATTTCCATGTGGAGTTCCTACATTGTAAAAAACACTTTCTCCTGCTTTTTAATATTAGGAACTGCATACTTTTTGTGTAAAGGTTCATTTACGGACATGTATGCTGGACCTGGTTAAAGATTAGTCCGTTCGTTCTTTTCCCCTCTTTTTGATTGACTGACTGTATACCAGCCAGGACAGAAAGTGTGGGTGTTGGAGCCTGTGGCCCCAGCAGCCCTCCAGGACAAGTGGAGTGGCCCCCATACAATAGTTGAACAGAAGGGAGAAGTCACCTACCTGGTGAATCTTGGAACTCCCAGGAGCCCCCTGAGGGTGCTCCACGTCAACAGATTAAAGCCATATGTTGACAGGGCTGACATGGGCTTGCTCATGGCAACTGATGAGGACCAGGAGGAGGAGAGTGACCCTCTCCCTGACCTGCTCTCTCAGAACCCTGATGATGGGTCAGTAGATGGTGTTGCTTTGGCAAGCAGCCTCAATGACCATCAGCAAACTGAGTGCAGACAAGTTCTGCAACAGTACAGACATATGTTTAGCCTGACCCCTAGTCAGACTTCCTGGTGCACCCATGAGGTGGACACTGGAGACAGTCTGCCTGTAAAGAATAAAATCTACAGGCAACCTGACCATGTCAGGGACTGTATCAGGACTGAAGTCCAGAAAATGTTGGAGCTAGGTGTAATTGAGCCTTCAGATAGCCCTTGGGCTAGTCCAGTAGTCCTGGTACCCAAGCCTCATACCCAGGGTGGTAAGAAAGAAATGAGGTTTTGTGTAGACTACAGAGGCCTCAATGCAGTCACTAGGACTGATGCCTATCCCATACCAAGGGCAGATGAGCTGATTGATACTTTGGCCTCAGCCAAGTATCTAAGCACGTTTGACCTAACAGCTGGCTACTGGCAGATCAGATTAGCTGATGATGCAAAAGCCAAGACAGCATTTTCGACCCCTGGTGGGCACTACCACTTTGTGGTGATGCCCATTGGATTGAAAAATGCACCTGCCACTTTTCAGAGGTTGGTGAATAAAGTTCTGACAGGGATGGAAACTTATTGCTCAGCTTATCTAGATGATATTGCTGTCTTTAGTTCCTCCTGGCAGGATCACCTGGTCCACCTCAGGAATGTTTTGGAGGCCCTGCAGAAAGCAGGCCTCACTATCAAGGCCACTAAGTGCCAGATAGGGCAGAGTCAGGTTGTGTACCTGGGCCACCTTGTAGGTGGAGGCCAGGTTCAGCCTTTACAGAGCAAAATCCAAACCATAATGGAATGGGTTGCTCCAACCACCCAGACACAGGTGAGAGCCTTCTTAGGCCTGTCTGGGTACTATAGGAGGTTTGTCAAGGGATATGGATCTATAGTGACCCCCTTGAATGATCTGACCTCAAAGAAAATGCCAAAAAGGTTCAGTGGACAGCTAGCTGTCAGAAGGCATTTGAAGACCTAAAGCAGGCCATGTGCACTGCCCCCATCTTACAGAGTCCAGACTACACCAAAAAGTTCATTGTCCAAACAGATGCTTCTGAGCTGGGTGTGGGAGCTGTACTGTCTCAACTGAATGATGAAGGTCAAGACCAGCCAGTAGCTTTTATTAGCAGAAGGCTGACCCCTAGAGAGAAACGTTGGTCAGCTATAGAGAGGGAGGCCTTTGCTGTGGTGTGGGCCCTGAAGAAGCTGAGGCCATACTTGTTTGGCAGTCACTTCATAGTTCAGACTGACCACAAGCCCCTCCTATGGCTTAAACAAATGAAAGGAGAAAACCCAAAACTTTTGAGGTGGTCCATTTCCCTACAGGGGATGGACTATACAGTGGAACATAGACCTGGGACCCAACATGCCAATGCAGATGGACTCTCAAGGTATTTACACTTTGAACACGAAGACTCAACTGGTCAAGGTTAGTTTAGTGTCCCTGCGTTTGGGGGGTTGTGTAGGAGAGTAGGATCTGCCTCTTATGTTGCCCCCACTTTTTTTCTGATGTTTACACTGGTTTCTGGCTATAGTCTGGCTGGGCCCCTGCTAATCAGGGCCCCAGCCTCTCTGTTCTCTCTAAACGATTTGGAGTGCACTCTAGGTGCACTAGTGATTGGATACTGTGGTACCTTATGAGTCCCTAGTATATGGTACCTTAGGTACCAAGGGCATAGGTACTTCACAGGCCTACCAGGGGCTGCAGCATGTATTTTGCCACCCCTGGGAAGCAGACTAAATCTGACACCACAGGCCTGCTACTGCAGCCTGGGTGAGGTGGTGCTAGCACTCCTCACTGAGATATAGGTTCCCTATATCTCTCCTGCACACACATATAAACCTATCAGTCACCCCTAAGGCAGGCCCTATCAATCCTGAGGGCAGGGTGCTTGGCTTCTATGTGAGGGGGTGCCTCTGCCTGAGCAGGGCCCCTCTGCAGCTCTCAGAGTCCATTCTCTGGTGCTGTTTGTGGATGCGGTTAAACCATATACTTTTAAGTGCATTATATCCTCGCGGTAAAATGCTAACTTTGGAATGGCTGCATCGAAACATGTCGTGTTTGGTGTCAAACATCTTGGAATACTACCCCCGCCAGTCCTGGCTGCGGGGCTAGCATTCCACCCTTCTAGAGGGATAGACATGTACCTACTGTGGAAACGCGGTAGAATCCTGCAGAGCCCTGGCATCACAAAATGGATGCCACCAGTCACAGACACTGGGCTGCCCTCCTGCTGATGACCAACACTCGCAGTGGAGGAAGCCCAACAATAGATATCCTGTCCCAAGGGGGTGTGACCACCTTCCAGACAGGGTTTAGTATATTGGGGCTGGGTGGGTGCACTCTTAGAGTGCTTTGAAGTCCTGCACTGGGGGAGCAGAAGGCTCCTCTGTGCATATGCCAGTTCAAACCGGCTCAGGGGCTACCTGCCCCTGCTCTGGCACGAAACTGGACAAAGGGAAGTGGGTGTAGCCACACACTCCCCTGACCCTCCCATAGGTAGGGTCATAGAGCTAGTCCCTCCCTTTCTTTTAGTATAAGAGGGGGAACCTGTGCATTGCACCCTAGATTTCCCTGGACGACGCTCTACAAGAAGAATCCCGGACCTTCGACATTCCACTACCTTTGGAAGACGGAAGAATCTCCCTTGGAGTCAAGGAGTGACTCCCCTGCTTGGCAGGCACCAAAAACTACAAACGACGGTCACAAACTATGCCGCTCCCGCCGGAGTCCGAAGTCCCTGCAGCCCAAGAAGTATATTTCCTGACTTCTCCAAGGCCATCGTGAGTCCCCAGCGAATCTGAGGCCAGTGGACCCCAAGAGTAACGAGGAACCACGACCCCTGGGTACCATGCACTATTGTCGAGTGCAACCCCTTCACAACGCTCCACGAACTTGTGCTTTGGAACACGTATGGTCCCAGCCTCCGGCAGGAATCCCTCTTAAGATCAGAGGCCTACCATGTCCCGAGTGACCGTGGGCCCCTGTGAGAGAATCCTCCTGAGGCGTCTTCGCGATCCCTTGCCAGCCAGCTTGCGGGTCCCCAGAAGACTTTCTAAAGAAACCAAAGGGCTCCCCTGATTGCTCCAGGCCTGCCCTGACTTACCCTCGCTGGGTGAGTCCCACAGACCTTGCTGGTCTGCGCCATTGTCTCTTCACACTTTCCCCGAGACTTGCTGTTACCAAGGCTTGTTGGCTCTGATCGAGTTGCCGACACTGCAGTAAGCTGCAGACATCGTGAGACATGTCGAATCCAGCTCCTAGTTGTTGTCGACGCCTCCTGAACCTCGTGGCTGAAGAGTCAAGGCAACTGTGAACGACCTGAATCTTGCGACGACGGTGGGCATCCATCTTCCTTGCCCCGAGTCACTGCCAAGTGACTTTGAACACTGTCCCCTCTGCTTTCAGGTCTTCCATCTTCCGAATCCAGGCTTGGATTCCTCCGGACACTTCTCCTGTCGCCGCAAGCAGCAAGTCTTCACTGGCTCCCATTGAAAACGACGCCGCGACCCGACACCAAAGAACACCTATGCACCCGGCTCCCCTGGGTGAGGTAACTTCAGCACTACGGTGCTCCTGTGGGTGTGGGCCCTAGAACTACTTACCCTGTAAGTGACTTGCTTGTAGCTTCCCTCCAAGTGTCCTAAAACTCTAACTTTCCAAGTGCGACTATCGCACTGACTTGTACCTGGTTTGCGTCTGTGTTAGACACACCGCGTCCAACTCCCTTGCAATACCATCTGTAACCGCGTCCTTCGACTCGTACAAGGACTGATCGGTGTGTTCGCCTCGAACACGCAAGGGACCTTTAACATTGATATTTCAATCGCGTCTGAGTGCATAGACTCGTGCAGGATTCGCATCGGTGCCAGGTCTCCGCGTCCGTCCCCTGTGGGTCTCCTACAACTACTTGGGGTGGTTCTTGGGGGTCCCTCGATTCTAGATGCCCTAGACCTAGGTCTAGCAAACTAAGATTGTAACATTCAATTGTGCTAAACTTATCCTGATAATATTTGACTTGTACATATGTTCCTGACCTCTAATCTCATAAAGAGATTAGTAGAGAGTGTTTATTAATAAATACACATATATTTGATATATATACCTGTGTGGTGTCTTTTCATTTGGTGATTCAAGAGATTGTGTGGTAAAACAAGCTGCTTTACATTCCTTCAAGACTTAGCCTGAAGGCTGCTCTCCACAGCTACCACTAGGATAGCTTTCTATAAAGGTTGTCTTAAACCTATCTACCATAAGAGTCGAATTGTTCTGGTGCAAGGTGTCCACTTTAATTAGTGAACAGCATATACCAGGCCAACTTCTCACATTGGTGGGCAGCGTGTGGGATTCCAGCTTGCTATTGTTTTACCAGAAAATCTCTATTTGAATTACTAACTGAAAACCACTATAGGTACTTAAGGTACATATAAAGTCAAGCTTAGTATCGATAAGTTCTACTGAACTTAGAGCTGTGTGTCAAGGGATAGCACACCCTTTCTACAGCTCAAGCTAGAATCAGTAGGCCACAAACTAGTGTAGGTAGTACAACACTGCACAACACTAGAATGTCCTTAAAGGGTGGAACCAGTGGATCCACTCAGCCTCAGTATAAGGACATGGCTTTCTCTGACTTGAGAGCCATGTGTGTTGAAAGACACCTGAGGCTAGGACAGAGTCCCTCAACCCTGCACCTGATAGATCTGCTGACAGCAGATGATCTTAGATTGGCTCTAGGAGCTAATGGGTCTGAATCAGTGGGTGGGTCAATTACAGTATCTGGGTCAGATGATGAACATCAGAATGACCAGGACTCTGTGATTGAAGGGCCAGGCCTCAAGGGGCCTGAAAAGGACAGAGGAATTCTCCCTAAGAGAACTGACAGAGTGGACGAGAGGCATAGGTCCCTTTCCAGGGAATCTGAGCACTCTTATCACTCTGGCAGAGAATCTGTCCACCAGAGGAACTCATACTTTCCCATAAGAGAGACCTCCTCTGAAAGAATGTGCAAACTGCTGCAGTATGAGGAAGCAAGAGTTGCCCTCAGAACCAAGCAGTTGGCACTGGATAGAGAAGCCCTGGAGATCCAGAGAGCTTCTAGAAGAGAGGGGTTAGAACCCCTTGGTGGCAGCAACAGTGTCCCTTGAGGCAGAGAATATATTCCAGACCATAGGAACCTGAGCAAGGTTGTTCCTCCCTACCAGAGTGGGGATGATATCCACAAGTGGATAACTGTTATGGAGAGGGCCTGTAGAGTACAGCAGGTCCCCCAAAGGCAGTGGGCAGCAATCTTGTGGCTCTCCTTTTCAGATAAAGGTAGAGACAAGCTCCTCACTGTTAAAGAAGAGGATGCTGATAACTATGAAGTCCTGAAGAGTGCACTGATAGATGGGTTTGGCTTAACCACTGAGCAGTACAGGTTGAAGTTCAGAGACACCCAGAAGGCACAGACTCAGGACTGGACTGACTTTGTAGATTGTGCAACCAAGGCTCTGGAGGGTTGGCTGATTGGCAGTAGGGTTACTGATCTCAAAGGATTGTACAATTTGATCATGAGGGAGCAGATCCTTAATAATTGTCAAAACCAGCTTTTACACCAGTACCTGGTGGACTCTGATCTGACCTCTCCCCAAGAATTGGGAAAGAAGGCAGACAAATGGGTCAGAACCAGGGTAAGGCCTAAGAATCAGGGTGGTGACCAGAAGAAAGATTCTACCAAGTCCCAAGAGAAAGGTGGGGATAAATCTAAGGATAAGTCCACTACAGGGCCCCAAAAGTCCTCTTCTGGGGTGGGTCCCAAACTCCTTCCTCTCCTGAAAAGAAACCATATTGCCATGTCTGTAAAAAGCCTGGGCACTGGAAAATTGATCCCAGTTGCCCCAGGGTTGGCAATAGAGAAACTGTTCCTCCAGCTATTACTACCACCCCTCCTGGTACTACCAGTAGTAATCCTCCAGTGGGGAGTAGTGCACCCAAAAAGTTAGGTGCTTTTGCAAGGGGAACAGTGGTGGGCCCTAGTTTAGACAGGTCCCCCTCAACAGACTCCTCAGACTCTGATGGTGGTATAGGATTTGCCACCTTTACCATGGGTCCCATTGAATTGGGCAGGTACAGACTGGAGCCAATGATTAATGGTCAGAAGGCTGTGGCATTCAGAGACACAGGGGCTAGTGTCACCATGGTGGCAGGGAAACTAGTCCCCCTCACCAGCTTTTACCTGAGTTTAAATACCAGGTGACCAACATTGATGGTGTCAGGACAGATCACCCCATGGCCATAGTCAATCTCAGCTGGGAGGGGGTCACAGGCCTAAAAAGAGTGGCAGTGTCCCCCAACTTGCCTGTAGATTGCCTGATGGGCAATGATCTGGAAATTTCAGCCTGGGCTGAAGTTGAACACCAAACCCATCTGAAGATGCTAGGCGTCCCTGAAAAAGCTAGTGGGGCTGTGATGGCCACAGCCCCAGCCCAGGGAAATGCTGGAGAGATGGAGCCTGGAAGAATGGCCCACTCTCCCCCAAAAGAGAGCACAGGGGTTGAAGAAAAGTCTCCTTCCCCCAGACAGCAGGTAAGGGTCAGCCTCCTCAGGGAACTGATCCTACCCCTAGTGAAGGAACTGCCCCAGAGGTAGTCAGGCCTGGCCTGGCCCCACCCCTGATGGCAGAGGACCCTTCCAAGGTGGTACCCAGTCTGGAGCAGGTAACCTGCCCCTCTCTACCCTGCCTCAGTCAGCCCAGGGCTGCAGAGGTCAGGGAAGTCAGTGGACCCCACAGGGCCCCCTGTCCAGAGGAACCCCCCCATCAGCAGATTAGGGGCACCCAGTCTAGTAGCCCTAGCCAGGTGAACATTCCTCCACACACTGAGGGATCCCCCCTACCTTTGTGTAGGGACCTTCCCCAGAAGGACTCTGTTAGGCAAGGGTAAACCTGGAACCAAAAGGTTCCAAACCTGCCATGTCCCTCCAGTGTTCCACCCAAAGGGACCCAACCCCCAGCTGTAGGCAGCCAAAGGTTGACCCTTAGAGCAAAGTGCAGCTCAGTCATGGAAAGACAGGCATACATGGTGACCAGTGATCTGAGGAAACTGAGACCAACTTCCCTAGGGTCTCACTTCCCTGCTCAGACACCTCATCAGCCTTGTCCTTTATCAAAACACCCCACAGGTAGTAATTCCCCATGGTGGAGACCCTCTCATACCCTTAGGGTGAGGGATAACTTAGTGG
This sequence comes from Calotriton arnoldi, assembly GCA_963921515.1. Lineage (NCBI taxonomy): Eukaryota > Metazoa > Chordata > Amphibia > Caudata > Salamandridae > Calotriton > Calotriton arnoldi. Next base: position 319,880 of record CAWUFW010010334.1, read on the forward strand.
ACCATAAGACAGGGGTAACCATGCTAGTGCAGGTACTTCCTTATATGGCCACTCAGTAAATACAGGCTCACCTGGACAAGGTTAGCCTCATCTCCTTTCGTTTGGGGGGTTATGTAGGAAGGTGGAATCTGACTACATGGTTGCCCCCACTTTTTTCCTGGTGTTTTGTTGGTTTTTGACTTAGTTTGGCTGGGAACCTGCTATTCAGGTCCCCAGCCTATCTGCTTTCTCTTTAAACGACTTGGAGTGCACTCTAGGTGCACTAGTGATTGGATACTGTGGTACCTTATGAGTCCCTAGTATATGGTACCTTAGGTACCAAGGGCATAGGTACTTCACAGGCCTACCAGGGGCTGAAGCATGTATTATGCCACCCCTGAGGAGCAGACTAAGTCTGACACCACTGGCCTGCTACTGCAGCCTGGGTGAGGTGGTGCTAGCACTCCTCACTGAGATATAGGTCCCCTATATCTCTCCTGCACACACATATAAACCTATCAGTCACCCCTAAGGCAGGCCCTATCAATCCTGAGGGCAGGGTGCTTGGCTTCTATGTGAGGGGGTGCCTCTGCCTGAGCAGGGCCCCTCTGCAGCTCTCAGAGTCCATTCTCTGGTGCTGTTTGTGGATGCGGTTAAACCATATACTTTTAAGTGCATTATATCCTCGCGGTAAAATGCTAACTTTGGAATGGCTGCATCGAAACATGTCGTGTTTGGTGTCAAACATCTTGGAATACTACCCCCCGCCAGTCCTGGCGGCGGGGTAGCATTCCACCCTTCTAGAGGGATAGACATGTACCTACTGTGGAAACGCGGTAGAATCCTGCAGAGCCCTGGCATCACAAAATGGATGCCACCAGTCACAGACACTGGGCTGCCCTCCTGCTGATGACCAACACTTGCAGTGGAGGAAGCCCAACAATAGATATCCTGTCCCAAGGGGTGTGACCACCTCCCAGACAGGGTTTTGTGTATTGGGGCTGGGTGGGTGCACTCTTAGAGTGCTTTGAAGTCCTGCACTGGGGGAGCAGAAGGCTCCTCTGTGCATATGCCAGTTCAAACCGGCTCAGGGGCTACCTGTCCCTGCTCTGGCGTGAAACTGGACAAAGGGAAGTGGGTGTAGCCACCCACTCCCCTGACCCTCCCATAGGTAGGGTCATAGAGCTAGTCCCTCCCTTTCTTTTAGTATAAGAGGGGGAACCTGTGCATTGCACCCTAGATTTCAATGGACGACGCTCTACAAGAAGAATCCTGGACCTTCGACGTTCCACTACCTTTGAAAGATGGAAGAATCTCCCTTGGAGTCAAGGAGTGACTCCCCTGCTTGGCAGGCACCAAAAACTACAAACGACGGTCGCAAACTACACCGCTCCCGCCGGAGTCCGAAGTCCCTGCAGCCCAAGAAGTAGATTTCCTAACTTCTCCAAGGCCATCGTGAGTCCCCCGCGAAGCTGAGGCCAGTGGACCCCAAGAGTAACGAGGAACCACGACCCCTGGGTACCATGCACTATTGTCAAGTGCAACCCCTTCACAACGTTCCACGAACTTGTGCTTTGGACCACGTGTGGTCCCAGCCTCCAGCAGGAATCCCTCCTAAGATCAGAGGCCTACCACGTCCCGAGTGACCGTGGGCCCCTGTGAGAGAATCCTCCCAAGGCGTCTTTGCGATCCCTTGCCAGCCGGCTTGCGGGTCCCCAGAAGACTTTCTAAAGAAACCAAAGGGCTCCCCTGGTTGCTCCAGGCCTGCCCTGACTTACCCTCACTGGGTGAGTCCCACAGACCTTGCTGGTCTGCGCCATTGTCTCTTCACGCTTTCCCCGAGACTTGCTGTTACCAAGGCTTGTTGGCTCCGATCGAGTTGCCAACACCGCAGTAAGCTGTAGACATCGTGGGCCACGCCGAATCCAGCTCCTGGTTGTCGTCGACGCCTCCTGGACCTCGTGGCTGAAGAGTCAAGGCAACCACGAACGACCTGAATCTTGCAACGACGGTGGGCATCCATCTTCCTTACCCCGAGTCACTGCCAAGTGACTTTGAACACTGTCCCCTCTGCTTTCAGGTCTTCCATCTTCCGAATCCAGGCTTGGATTCCTCCGGACACTTCTCCTGTCGCCACAAGCAGCAAGTCTTCACTGGCTCCCATTGAAAACGACGCCGCGACCCGACACCAAAGAACACCTATGCACCCGGCTCCCTGGGTGAGGTAACTTCAGCACTACGGTGCTCCTGTGGGTGTGGGCCCTAGAACTACTTACCCTGTAAGTGACTTGCTTGTAGCTTCCTCGAAGTGTCCTAAAACTCTAACTTTCCAACTGCGACTATCGCACTGACTCAGTACCTGGTTCGCGTCTGTGTTAGACACACCGCGTCCAACTCCCTTGCAATACCATCTGTAACCGCGTCCTTCGACTCGTACAAGGACCGATCGGTGTGTTCGCCTCGAACACGCAAGGGACCTTTAACATTGATATTTCAATCGCGTCTGAGTGCATAGACTCGTACAGGATTCGCATCGGTGCCAGGTCACCGCGTCCGTCCCCTGTGGGTCTCCTACAACTACTTGGGGTGGTTATTGGGGGTCCCTCGATTCTAGATGCCCTAGACCTAGGTCTAGCAAACTAAGATTGTAACATTCAATTGTGCTAAACTTATCCTGATAATATTTGACTTGTACATATGCTTCCTGACCTCTAATCTCATAAAGAGATTAGTAGAGAGTGTTTATTAATAAATACACATTTATTTGATATATATACCTGTGTGGTGTCTTTTCATTTGGTGATTCAAGAGATTGTGTGGTAAAACAAGCTGCTTTACATTCCTTCAAGACTTAGCCTGAAGGCTGCTCTCCACAGCTACCACTAGGATAGCTTTCTATAAAGGTTGTCTTAAACCTATCTACCATAAGAGTCGAATTGTTCTGGTGCAAGGTGTCCACTTTAATTAGTGAACAGCATATACCAGGCCAACTTCTCACATCAGTGCAGTATCACTGTGATCCAGCTAGGCAAGTAAGCCATTGGACCACAATGAGAGCACTTATAATTAGCCATCCAGGGAACAGCACTCTATTTGTCTTAACTAATCTGTCATGTGTATGCCACTGGCACACTACTCATGCCTCACTGTGACCTTCCCTGTCAGCCAAACTTAAAAATACCATTCACATTTAACCCTCACCTACCCATCCACCACCTTTCCTGCTCTACACCCGGCACAATCTCTGATACAGGTGCCACACTACTCCTACGGGTTCCCTGCTCCAGAATGAATCACACTGGTGGGTACACCGACATCTCAGAGCCCAGGTCAAGGATGTCCGATGTAATCCAGTACTCAAGTACATGGGACAAGTGTAACCTCTGCTAACTCACTGGACCCTGAGTCCTCATTTGTCCATGACTCAATCCACTGGCACATCATCACTAGTCACAATACTCTGGGAGCCACACAGCACACCCAAGGCTGACAAGTGTACTGTGCCAGACAATTCACACACCTTATTTTCATGGGTCAGTTCAGACATCATTTTCCAAATGGAACATGCTAACAGGTCAAGATGATTTGCTCTGACACTGGTCGTGAAAATGATACATGAGATTCCAACTGTTATACACACTCGGCACCTCATGCCATTAACACTGAGGCAACTTTGAACAGATTGCATCACACCTGAGACATCTCTGAGGTCCCTGGGTTGATCATGGCTGGGATTAAGGCAGTCAGTCATGCACAAAGCCACACCCAGCACAATACTCACCCCCAACTTGCTGCTGTTGGGCCCTCAAGCGTCCATCCAGCTCTGGCTCGGTCACCGCCAGGATGCGGGCCATTAGCGAGATCATGGTCTGGCGCCAACCTGCCACTTCGAGGGGCCAGCCCAGCTGCATTTATGCAACGTTCTTGCTGAGGTGGCAAAATTTCGTCCCAACTCTTGTGGCAGTGAATACTGTGCCTGTTGGAGACCCCCAGGTTCCGCACTTTGCGGGTGATGCCCCTCCATATGGCCTTGCGCTGATGGACCTTGAGCTGTAAGCATGGGAGTCATGAAAAACAAAATTTGAACAATATGTAGTGTATTATTTTGTGCCAGTCCAGAAGCAATTATACATATATTACACACATTGATCAATGGACAGCAGAGTCTGATAGACCATGTCACACACTACGCTCTGAGCAAGCTTGATTAGTACAATGGCAAAATCTATGAGGATGGACCTACTACCTGGGCATCACATACACATGCAGATGGTGTGCACTTACATCAGGGTGAGCAAGGGCCTCATCTGTGGTGCATGATGTGAGTGACCATGACAGACAGTACACTGTAATTGATACCTTGTGGAAATACTCACTGTGACTGACACTACACACACCTTTATGTCTGGGCCCATTGCATATCACCACGTATCATTGAGGTCACAGTAAGATACCTGACACTACATTCACTCACTTATGTGACAAGGTTTAGGCCTATCGTGTGTACTATTCAAACCTCTATATGCTTGTTTCAAAATAGGAGGGTGCACTACTCAGATGTCTAAGGAAGTCATTTGTGAGATGTGGACTTTCTACATTGTGGATTCACAGGACAGCCCTTTAGCCTATTGTGAGTCCAAGATTCACATGCATGTGGAATGAGAATGTTGACACAGTACATACACATGGGAGACTCAACACATTATGGCAACAAACCAAGGATGACATATCCACTGTACATGTCTCAGATGTGTAAGAGGTGAGTTTCCACTAATCTAGGCAGCTACAGGCTTGAACTCTTGGGCCTACAGGGCTCATATCCATAGTGTCACTGTAACCTAATTTGCTTCACTTATCTGTACCTTCTGCCCAATCAACATGTACCATCTCCCTAATGTTTTTAAGTTATCTTACTGATGTTTTTATGTGACATCTCACAGGGAACAGGTGCACAAAGTGACAATTGCTCCAGTCATCAGTGTAACTGTACAATTGCTAAACATTGCTAGGTACAAATCATCATTGCATGCAGTCAGAGATCAGGGGGAATAAGGCTCTACACACCATTACGGTAAAGTCATTCTGCAAGTCAAAGTTGCACAAATTAATCTTAGCTATGCAAAAAACCATATCTGTGATTGAAGTGTCCAAGGGTGCTGCACTAGTGACAATGGTGCCATCCTCGCCACATACTCAAGTGCAACAACTTGTAAGTCATGTATGGGCCATGTAGAGGTACAAAAAAAAAGGCAGATACATTGGCTTGCACTCTGAGGCACATACTAGTGTACAGTTACATAAGCTGAGCATTCTAATGACTCAAAAGAATCTACACATTCACTTGCCAGTACCCCTGGTGCACCATATAGCCGCCCGTACTGGCCAAGGACCTCGTCCACCAGGAGCTCCAGCTCCTCTGGGGTGAAGGGACAGGCCCTGATGTTCTCAGTACAAGCCATGAGTGATCCCAGAGATGCAGAACAGCAGCAGGTGATGGGGAGGAATAGCAGGCAGCAGTGTCTGTAGGCAAGTGACAAGTATGGGCATTTCCCACACATATATATATAGGTTCCTAGGGTGGTTTCAGTGTTATTCTTCAATTGCAATTGGACCGCAGCGCTGCCTTTTTCAATGGTGTCCAATGGCTGTGACCGCAGTGGCTGTGCACACCTACCGCGATGTTCGAATCCCAAAAGCCGACCGTGACGACAGGTCTTATTGGCTGCCATGTTATTCGCATAGGCGGTGTCACACCGCGGGGACCAGAATTTCTCCACCGCAAAGCTGCATTTTTCAATGGTGTCCAATGGCTGTGACCGCAATGGCTGAGCACGCCTACCACGCTGGTAACCCCATTTTCCGTTTGCGTTTCTTTACTTCAAAATTGCTGCACTAATCGCCACACAATTTCCGACTTGAAGGGCACCTTGTGAAGGGATTAGAGAGTGTTACATTAATATTTTCTCTTCCAAAACATGTAATAGCATTACACATGGAACTTTAAACATTGATTTGCCCTTCCTCACAGGTCATTGTCATCCATGTGGGCATGGACACACATTACTAGTGGATTTGTGTTTCCTTGTTGTGAATATGTAAATGTTGCTAATGCAGACTCCTCACACAGGCATAATAGTCTGACCCAGAAATGTGCATATGTGCTCGACACAGTGCCGTCGTTTGATGAAGTATTGTCCTGCTTCCAGTCACTGCCAGCATATTGGAGATGATGTTGTGCTTTTTTTACCTCAAGGTGGGTCTGGTTAAGTGACAGCAGCTATATACAATTCTGCGGTCATGCTGTTTGCCACCCATGATTTGTTACCTACCCACAGGGCTGTGTACACATGAATTAGCAATGTACCATATGTCTAACATCTAGGCAATAATATAAATTGTAGTAGTTAGTATGTACGCCTTAGTAACCAAAATAATTACAGGATGCCAATGTGTATCCATGTCACTTGAGTATTACACTGATTAAACAGGTCTGTTAATGTTGTGCTTGTCTGAGTCATTGTGTACGCTGTTACAAACATCTCATGTTTGCTTATTTCCACACATGTGTCCCCTGCCAGAGGGAGAAGGAGAAAACCACCTGTCTATCGGCCTTTCCCAGACCTGTTGAGCATGGAGGATCGAGACATCATCAAGAAGTTCAGACTAAATCGCCTTACTCTTCAAGAGCTATGTGGTCAGTTGGAGCCCCATTTAAGGGCTCACAGAACCTATTCAACAGCTTTAACACCAACAGTGAAGGTAATGGCCGCCCTGCATTACTTTGCCACTAGTTAATTTCAATACCCGGGGGCTACATCAGGTGGGATGTCACAACCGATGTTCAGCATGGTGTTGCGTGATGTCTTGTCTGCATTGTTATATATATTTTCCAAGGAGAGATAATCTGGCAACTGTGAAGGGTGAATTTTATGACCTTGGTCGCATCCCAAATGTTGTAGGAGCCATCGATGGCACACACATTGGTCTTGTTCCTCCTCAGGCACGTGAACATATCGACAGGAACAAAAAACATTTTCATTCAATTAACGTGCAAGTGGTATGCCTAGCAGATTTTGACATTTTCCATGTCTGTGCCAAATTTCCAGGCTCTGCACATGACTCATATATAATGCGGAATAGCATCATGCCACAGTTGATGTCAAATCTTCACCCAGAGAGGGCCTGGCTTGTTGGTGAGTGAGATGTGTCAATATTTTGCTTGTATGTGTGACATGCTGGCCTCCTCCACCTCAAATACTTCATTCAGATTGTGCCTCTGTGTGTCTCACAACTAGGTGACTCAGCGTATCCAAACCGGCCTTGGTTGCTGACCCCACTGAGAAATCCAAGGACGACAGAGGAGGTCCGCTTCAATGATGCACATGGGACGACACGTCGGGTAGTGGAGAGGGCTTTTGGTCTCCTGAAGTCAAGATTCAGGTGTTTGGACTAGACCTGTGGTGCACTCCTCTACTCACCCCAGAAGGTGTGTCAGATCACAGTTGCATGCTGCATGCTCCACAACCTTGCCTTTCGCAAGGAGATCCCCCTGATTCAGGATGATGAGGACCAGCAGGATCCCCCGGCAGAGAATCCTCACATGTCCAGTGAAGATGATAGTGGCAAGGAGGAAGGTCTTGACCTGCGTCAACAGCTCATTAACAACTACTTCCCTTGAGTGTAAGTATGCATTGAGATTGTATGACAGTGACAGTTTGCTTTGCTTTTGGGGCAGAAGCATTGATGATGTGTTGGGATGCTGGCTGTTGTTAGCACACTACTGTGGGTTACTTTGTGCATCGCTGTCTTTGTATTTCTACTTACCTGATGTCTATGTTGATGCTGTTGGTTAGTGTTGTCTGATATGAATCTTGTACAGTGTTGAACCGTGGAGTATTGTTGCTGTGGATACATCATATGACTACTCAATGTTATCTTCTTGTTGTGTCGTTCTTGGTCCCTCCGCCCTACCATCTACAAATCTTACATGTCAGTTTATTGAGCTCATCTGCAGAATGTTGCTGTTCTGCCATGCAAGAAGGACAGGAGGTGCCCCGGGGAATGTCAGACACAGACTTTGTGTGTAAAACTCTGGCTTGCAGGCAACAGGCACTGCAATGTGATAGACATTTCATGCGCAACTAGCAATTTGTCAGGTGTTGGTGCATATCCTATGTGTTCCATAGTGTTCTTCACCACATTGTGTCTGTTGGGCCAATGCAGTTTTGTTACTGTTCACCTAAGTTGATACGTTTGTGTGTGCAAATTTGGATGTAGCTACCCATGTGTTTCAGTATTATATACGACGTAAAGTATGTGGGAACATGTACACATGTACTAGGACAGCCAAGAGTGGCTAACACATCTTTTTGGAGTGTACCTGTGCAGATTCTGTCTTTTAACCCCCTGTTTCTTTGACCGTTTCTCTGGCTGAAACTTGTTGAGCCCTACTTCACATGTCTGTGGATGCACTAATGTAACTTCAGTCTGAGTACTCTGGGATTGGACAGTGCACGATGTTGCATACATATACTTGTAAGTGACATGTTGATATGTATAAACTGCCCTACTGCATGTTCCATTGTTGACACGTGTGTTCTCACTGTGTGGATGTTCTTGTCCTTCTAGCCAGGTGTGACAATGTCCTGCAAAAATGTGTGTAGTTTTGACTTAAACATCTGTAACTGTTGACATGTTTTGTATACTGAACAGAACTGTTAGCTTGCACACCAACAAGTGTCTGCATAAATGGATTGTCACAATGTCATCTGGTGGTACATTCAAATTCAAGTTTACATTGTACTTACTCTGATGAACATACAACTTACTCAAAGGCATGGGTGACAACTGTGTTTATTTTCATGCATATGGTGAATAAAATGAAATTGGATAACATTGTGATTGTGAATACAGAGTGGTTAAGTTGTCAGTGATGGTAACATAGAAAATTAGAGTAGTAACCATGATTGTTGAATTCCACAGTCCAACAGACTCCTGCCATCAACATGGTGATGTGGGACAGGATGGTCAACAAAGTCAATGTTCTGTGCAACACTGGTGACATTAAGAATGGTTCAGCTTCCTGGCTTGGCGCTTTGCCACTAGATTCTCCCCGTGGTGTTTCTCGGACGTCCTGGTGATGTTTGGGGGGGGTCTACTGCTGCAGGCTCGGAGGTGTCTGAGGACACATCGGGTTGCAGCTCCTGCCTTCCTGTGGCCGCCGCAGAGGTGGGTTGAGTATCTGCATGCTGTCCACTGGGTGGGGGGGAGGTGTTGCTTGAGGTGCATGGATGTCTCTCAGACCACCAACAAGCTGGCCCATGTAATCAACTATTTGTTCAAAACCGGTGTCCATGGACCTCTGCAGCAGCCGGATCTCCCGGAGTTCCTCTACAACATGGCGTATCTGTCTCTGGTTCTGCTCATATGCCCCAAGGACTCTGGCGATGGTGGCCAGGGCTTCAGTCTCAGTGGCCTCCTGTGATTGGCCCCCTGTGATTGGCCCCCTGTGATTGGCCCCCAGTTGCCCTCCCACTTGCCCTGCACACAAGGACCTGTGGCCTTGGCTGAACCTGCTCCTGCACACTGTCCCCTGCTTGCTCGGGGAGGGTGGTGGTGTTGGTCACCTCTGCAACACGGACAGTGGTGCAGGCAGCAGTGGTGGTGGTTGCTCCACAGGTAGTTGCTGCAGGGCTCTGTGTTGTTGTTGCAGCTGTGGTGGGAGTTGTGATGGTGGTGGGGCCAGGGAGGCACTCTGACTGAGTACACCCTGGCAGGCCAGAAGGGCCAGCTCGGTCATCCACGTCCGAGAATTGGGGAGAATCTGCATCAGAGAGTTCATGTTTCGGGGGTGGAGACAGGTTGTTGGTGGTCTCTCCAGCTGTTGATAGCGATCCGCCTGTTGGACAAAGGTTACATTGTCAGGAGGTTGCGTGCATTCCACAACATTGGTGACACAGTATTTGATGTATTAGAGGAGAAGAGCAAAGTTTTTGCATTGAACATACTAGTCAATTGTAATAATTTTTAAGCAGTATGAGATGAACCAGAGGTACATCCATTACTTGTTTGCGAGGTGACATGGAGATGTCAAACATTTGACATGTTGAGATTGGCTGTTTCCAAGGACATGTAATCAACTATCAACTTGGTGCTCATCAACTTTATTTTAGGCATGCATATTGTTGATTTAGCAAAACCATGTTTTACATACACAGGCTTTTTCCATTTTGTGTTGGCCATTTTGCATTGACAGCATGTGGTCTGTGTTAATTGAATGAGTGTCCATGCATTTATTGTGGCCATGTCAGCCTTAATGCTTTACAAAATTAGGACTTACACATAGCATTGTGCACATATCATGATTGCTCTCTGTATTTCTTTACATGGGTCTTTGTGATTGGAAGTGTGAGTTCTCTAACATGTATGTAAGCATAGCTGTGTGCGCAGTTGATGTGGCATATGGAGCATTGTATACCTGGCTAACAAGTGAGAAATGTGGTGAGCGTATTGTTCCATCCTGTTCAGGGGTGATGCAAGAGAGCATAAGAGGTCTACCTACCTGAATCAGAGCAGTGAAATGGCTGTCACATGGTTCTGGGGTGGGGAGAGTGTTCCATCCTGTTCAGGGGTGAGGCAAGTGGGCCTGCTGGGAGTTGTAGTGGTGTTGTCCTGTCCCCACACTCCCCTCCCTAGTATGATGGCTACCTACCTGCAAGGTGAATCAGAGGAGTGAGATGGCTGCCACATGGCTCTGGGGTGGGGGGAGTGTTCCATCCTGTTCAGGTGTGAGGCAAATGGGCCTGTTGAGAGTTGTAGTGCTAGCTGCCTATCCCCACACACCCCCATGGAAAGATTTCTACCTACCTGTGAGGTGAATCAGAGGAGCGAGATGGCTGCCACATGACTGAGGTGGGAGGAATGTTCCATGCTGTTTTTGAGTGAGTCCAGGGTCTGCTGGGAGTTGTAGTGGGGTTGTCCTGTCCTCACACTCCCCTCTCTAGTAAGATAGCTACCTACCTTTGAGGTGAATCAGAGGAGTAAGATGGCTGCCACATGGCTCTGGGGTGGGGGGAGTGTTTCATGCTGTTTGTGAGTGAGTCAAGAGGGCCTGCTGGGAGTTGTAGTAGTGTTGTCCTGTCCCCACACTCCCCTTCCTAGTAAGATGGCTACCTACCTGTGAGGTGAATCAGATGAGTGAGATGGCTGCCACATAGCTCTGGGGTGGGGGAGTGTTTCATGCTGTTTGTGAGTGAGTCAAGGGGGCCTGATGGGAGTGGTAGTGGTGTTGTCCTGTCCCCACACTCCCCTCCTTAGTAAGATGGCTACCTACCTGTAAGGTGAATCAGAGGAGTGGGATGGCTGCCACATGGTTCTGTGGTGGGGGGAGTGTTCTATCCTGTTCAGGGGTGAGGCAAGTGGGCCTGGTGGGAGTTGTAGTGCTGCCTGTCCCCACACACCCCATGGAAAGATGCCTACCTACCTTCAAGGTGAAGCAGAGGAAGGAAATGGCAGCCATGTGAGAAATGTGATAGAAAGAGTGTGTTCTAGATAAGTGGGTTTTGGTATTGAAATTGTGGCTCAATGGTTGTGCAAGACAGTACATGACAGTGGGATGGGAGAATTGTGTTGATACTTACCAGTCTCCACTCCCCCAGCTATTCCTGTGAGACTCTCTGGATGCAGGATGGCAAGTACCTTCTCCTCCCATTCTGTAAATGTTAGTAAAGGAACGGGAGGGCCCCCGCCAGTTCTCTGAGCCGCCTCATGGTTCCTGGTGGCCCGGTACTTCACACAGGCCTTGAGGTCATGCCACCTCTTATTAATGTCACTCAGTGTGCACAGGGTGGTACCTACTGCATTAAATTTTTTGGCTATCCTTTCCTACATTTGATTTTTTCTGACAAGTGGTGTCTGTTGGGCCATGGCTCCAAACACATGTGGTTCTACTCTAATGATCTTATCTACCATCACTGACAACTCAGTGTCAGTGAATTTGGGCATTTTTTTTTGTGACATGGTGAGTAGTGTACAAAATGAGAACTAGTGCTAATAGGAATGTGGTAGTGGAGGTGTGAAAGGTGTGTCAGGTGTGTGGGTGAAAAGTGGGTGTGGTGGTGTGCAGTGTGAAACATCTCCTCTCCTAACAAGTGGGCCTTCATGCTGTGTGTTGTGTGCTCCTTCAAAGCTGGCTTTTTGCAAAGGATGCTGGTCAGGGAAGAGGTTTGTCTTATACTCTGCTATGTGGGTGTGTCCACCTGAGGAATGACCATCAGCTGTATTTTTCTGTTCTGACTTTGCTATGGACCTTTTTTAGCTTTGTGCGACCGCGGCGGTCGAAACGCTGCAATCATTACGACAGGACCGCCATCTTATCATAATTTCCCCTGCGGTCATGCCACTGGTGAATCAGCGTTTGTTTGCAGGAAAAATGCTTTTCCATCCGCCGCGGTCGGAGTTTCAGGATTTCTGACTGTGGCGGACGGATTTTGACAAATCCCACTGCTGCGGTCGGATTTTTCAGGCTATGTATCATAATTTGACCGTTGGATATTCCCCGGTCCCTGTGGGCGGTTGTTTTCCTGAACCACGGTGGTCGGAGGGCTTTTCCGTCCGCCATTGTAATCAGGACTTAAGTCCCCTAATAGACTATTTCGAGGATACCTGGGTGGGAAGACTACATAGATCTGGACAGAGAAGACAACCACAATTCCACATTCCATGGTGGAATGTGTACAACAGTACACTTAACCAGGAAGCAAAAAATAATAATGCAGTGGAAGGATGACATAATGCCTTCCACGCCACAATGGAAAGAACCCAACCCACCATACATAAATTACTAGAATCGATCCAAAGAGAACAAAGCTACCAACAATTAAGACTAGAGCAATCTGTAACACAACTATGTCCCAAATTAACAAAACAAACTAAAACAATGTATGAGCATGTAGGAAAGAATCAACCTTGCACCCCGAAAATAACCCAACGTCCCTAAAGGATCCCAACCCAACACCCGTAACACCCCCTCACATACCTCTTCATCCTCAGCCCAGTGAACTGCTCAGACTACCTGTTTCCTGTAAAGAAGAGAAGGAAAGGGTTAATCAGGACGGCAGAGAATCACTAACAAAGGAGGAAGGCGGATCCATAGACACGGATGGCCAATCACAGGCGGGTGTGGAAAGTCAGGCAAAGGCGTTCAGTTTAGAGGCGAGACGAAAGCGGTGGCACCCAGAAGACTCCAGAAAAGAGGGTGTGAGTCCACGTCAGGAGGAGGGAGGAGAAAAGAACCAGCCCAGCGGGGAAGAGGGGGCGAAGACGCCGATCAGGACGACGGAGAACGACGTCCAGTTTCCATAAGCGGGGAACAGAAGCGTGAAGACGACGAAGCTCCCGAAGCTTGGAGCGAAGAGTGGTGGTCACCCTGGGAGGCTTAACTTCCCCGCCGCAACTCAGGAGAGTTGCGGTTTTTCCCGGTACGTAGACAGAGGGAGAAGGGAGGATTCACGGGCAGTACGGGGAGGGAAAAGAAAACACGGGAAAGCCCAATTCAAGTGAAATAGTACAGGGAGGAGGAGGGATACACAAGAGGGACCTAAGATGTGTGGAGAATAGGGACTAAGAAAAGTTCCTGCCCCAAACACGATTATTAATTTCAAGGCAGAAAAGCCCAAACACGGTTATTAAGTTTAAGGAAGAAAAAGAAAAGAAGAGTAAGAAGAGAGCCTGCCCGAAAATAATGCAAGAAATATGACTATTATTGAGTATTTCTAGGTGTTCATTACTACTAAAAATTGTCATACAGAGAAAGATTCACTATAGTGATTACTCGAGAAAGAGAGTGCCCAAAACGACCCACAAGAAAACAAGAGGCAAATAAATTAATAAAGCCAGTGGGGCAAATTGCAATTTTTTTTTCTTTTTTCCTCTTTATTCACATTTCCTCCTCCCTTTCCAAAGGTCTAGATGGTAAAAACCAGGGAGCGAAAGAGGTTCTTGTACCACACACCTGGGTGTGGTGATGGTCCCTATCCCTCACAAACCTACTGTTCAGGCCATCTTACTTACCTAGCTCTTCTTGTCTTCTCTCCTGATACCCCGGGAATGACACACCACTGGAGTCCGGACCTGGAACCAAAGAGAAGGAAAAGAAAAAGAAGATTATTAATGAAAGAAGACAACCTAAAAGACCGAAACCAGTAACCCAGAACCAAGACATTTTTTTTGTTTTTCTTCACTTTCCTTTGTTGCATTGTCTTCTCACAATAAAAACGCCAAAATTAAGTAACACCTCCGGCCTCCCAGGTTTATTTTCCGCCCATCCCTCACAAACCTGGTGTCAGAAGTGGGATCAGAAAGGATGGGGGCCATTGTGTACAAAATGGCAGAAGGCCAGGAGAAACTGGAAAGGGTCATGGATCGTTTCCTGGCCGTCGCAGAGGAAGATAGAGAGAAATTACGTAGGATCCTGACCGAACAGAGTCAGACTCAGGAGTCTACAATAGCAAGACTGGCAGAGGTGCTCAGCCAGCAGAGGACACAGGCAGCAGCACTTCCGTAGGTAGTAATGTAGAAATATGTTGCCGGAGAAGACCCAGACTTCTTTTTTGCGAACTTTGAACGGATGGCAAGGTCAGCAGCCTGGCCTGTCGACAAATGGGGGCAATATCTCGGACCACTCCTCTCTGGTGAACTTCAGGCTGCATACCAAGCCGCCAGTCCCCTTGGTCTCACACCTTATGAAGAGGTTAAAAAGAGCATCCTCGAAAGAATGGGGTGGATGATGAAACTTATCGGATCCGGCTACGGCAGATAAAATAAGGGGCCCAAGAAACACCAAGAGCCTTATACTTTTGAGTGAAGGACATGGCTGATCGATGGTTGAAACCCTCAACTTCGACTAAGGAAGAGATAGTAGAGAAGATATATTTGGAACAGTATCTCTCTTCCCTATACACCCCCATACAACGATGGGTTCGACAACATTGCAAGTAACCTTAGAAAGAGCGGTGGAGATAGCTAGCACTTGTTATTGGGCACAGGAAATACAAAAAGGCAGGGAAGAGACAAATTGGAAACCTTCTGGGGGGGTCCCAACCAAGAGTCAAAAAGGTTTAACCCCAAGAAAGCCTGAAACTGTTACCATAATGCCAGGTCCTGTAGCCCCCTCTTTCCGCCCCCTTACCCCTCCTGGTCCCCTATGTTTTCATTGTGGATTATTTGGCCATATTGCGCGCATGAGTCCGCAAAAGGAAGAGCCAATGGACGTGGGCATAACAAAGGTGTTGTATGGTATACAGGAAGGTTCAAGTCCTCGTTACCATCATCGGGTTACTGTCAATGGAGAACCCAGGGAAGCTTTAGTAGACACCGGATGTATACAGAGTGTCATGCAACCTCAGGCGGTAAATCCGTATTTGTAGGTCCCAGGGAAGTGCGAGCTATGAATGATATGGTAAATATCCAGTGTGTACATGGGGACAACAGACGATATCCTACCACCGAAGTGCAAATCCAACATAAACCATCAATAAAACCAGTACCCTTGCTGGCAGGATTGATACCAAAGTTACCCGAACCCCTGGTGTTGGTAAGAGACTACCCGCATATGGACAGCTTATTGCGAGAATCCTGGAAAGAAGGGGAGGAATGGAGGAAGACAGCCCCTTTTTCTCAAGTGCAGGATGACGAATGGCCAATAAGCAAGCCCCGGAAAAGCCGGAGACAGAGGAGGGCGGAAAAGAAAGAATGGAATCATGTGACCCTAGCTCAGTCCGATAAAGAAAGTATATGGGAAACCAATAGAGGGTTTCGAATTGCTCAGAGAGAAGACCCAACTCTAAGAGAAACTTTGAATAGAGCCGCTCCCATGGAGGACTCTGACCAAGTATGTCCCCATTTCTTTGTAAGGAAGGGTTTACTTTACCGAAAAGGGGGGAAGAACCTTAACCCACAATTGTTAGTACTTAGGTCATATAGGGAAAAGGTATTATTTTTGGCTCATAGCCATCTGCGGGGGGTCATTTTGGAGGAGAAAAGACAGAAAAAGCCATACTAGAGAAGTTCTATTGGCCAGGAATTCATGAAAAAATACGTAGGTACTGTCGGGAGTGCCCGATCTGTCAGAAAAATAGCCGAAGTCTACCTTCCAGGGTCCCATTAAAACCTCTCCCTATAATAGAAGAACCCTTCTCAAGGGTAGGCATGGATATAATCGGCCCTCTCCTTCCTTCCCGCAGGGGATGTTGATATGTCCTAGTCCTGGTT
Source organism: Calotriton arnoldi (assembly GCA_963921515.1). NCBI lineage: Eukaryota > Metazoa > Chordata > Amphibia > Caudata > Salamandridae > Calotriton > Calotriton arnoldi. Next base: position 336,128 of record CAWUFW010010334.1, read on the forward strand.
GATTATGCAACCCGATTCCCTGAGGCAGTAGCTCTAAGACAGCCTAATGCTACACAAATAGCTGAGTCCATGATTAACATCTTCTCTTGAGTAGGGTTCCCGCGGGAGATTGTGACCGATCAGGGTACGCCATTCGTTTCCAAACTGCTAAAACAAGTCTGCCTACAGTTAAATATCAAACAAATAAGAACGTCCGCTTATCACCCGCAGACAAATGGGTTAGTAGAGAGGTACAAGGCCACACTAAAAATAACATTAAAAAAATTGTTGGACCTGGAAACACGCAAGTAGGAAGATATGCTGCCCCTAGCCCTAGTCGCTATTCAGTGTAAACAGCAAAAAAGTATGGGATACTCCTGTTTTGAATTATTGTACGGGCGACAACCCCATACCCTGTTAGACATGCTCAAGGAAGAGTGGGAAGAGGAAAGGGAAGTAGGAAAGCCCTTGCCTGAGTATGTTCTTAGCTTGAAAAATCAGTTAAGCCAGATTCGCGAAATTGTAAAATCTCATTTAGAACAAGCCCAAGCTACCCAAAAGACCCAGTATGACAAAAAAGCCAAAGAAAAGACCCTTGCCATAGGGGATCTGGTCCTGCTTATGATGACTACTTCTGATCATAAACTATTGGGACAGTGGCAAGGTCTATTTCGGGTGATAGAACAAGTGATCCCTGTCACCTACCGGCATGAGATGGACCCTGAAAAGAAAACAAATGCCCAGATCTTCCATATCAACCTGCTAAAAAAATGGGAGGGAGCCAAACCCGCTTTATTAAGTACCAATGAGGACTCCTCTTCCCTATATCTACAAAGTATAGACCCCGATTTATCAGACCATCAGAAACGGGAAGCAACCTCTTGGTTACAACACTTTCAATCGCTATTTTCTTTACTTCCAGGGAAAACATCCGTCATAGAACACCCAATTCAAACACCCAATTCAGACTCTTCCAGGGAAAAAGGTCAAACTACGTCCCTATCGAATACCCAAATCCAGACGAGAGGATGTTGAAAATGAAATTCAACAGATGCTTAAGATGGGGGTTATCATAGAACCCTCCACCAGTGAATGGAATTCCCCAATTGTTATCGTCCTATGCCCGACGGGTCTATCAGATTTTGCATTGATTTTCGTGAGGTTAACAAAATATCACAATTCGATTCATACCCACTCCCTCGGGTGGATGAAATGATAGAAAGGTTGGGTGAAGCACAGTATATTAGCACTCTAGATCTATGTAAAGGCTATTGGCAGGTGCCACTAAGGGAGCAAGATAAGGAGAAGACAGCATTCTCCACGTCTGGGGGATTGTATCATTTTACCGTATTGTCCTTTGGTCTACATGGGACCCCAGCGACCTTCCAAAGACTTATGAATATAATATTAGGACGATGTAGCACATTTGCAGCCGTCTATATAGATGACATTATTATTCATAGTTCGTCTTGGGAACAACATTTGATACATCTAACAAAGGTTATTCAAGCTCTGCAGGAAGTGGGACTAACCATTAATCCAACCAAAAGGCGTATAGCTGCAAAGTCTGTAAAATATCTGGGGTACCTCCTAGGGGAGGGTTGTATAAAACCCCAAAAGGAAAAGGTCGCAGCCACAGTAGATCTACCCTTTCCCAAGACAAAGAAGGACTTGAGAGCCTTCCTAGGCGTTTTAGGTTATTACCAACGCTTTATTCCAGACTTTTCACAAATAGCCGCCCCCTGACGGACTTGTTAAAAAAGGACAGTAAAACCGAGAAAGAACTTTAGAATCCTTCACCTGCGGCACTACGCGCCTTACACCAACTAAAACACACCCTCACATCCAAACCAGTCCTTCTCAGCCAAAATTACAATAAACCATTCATTTTGCAAACAGATGCATCAGAGCATGGTCTAGGAGCAGTTCTCTCCCAAGTAGACATACAAGGCAATGAAAGACCAGTAATATATATCAGTCGTAAATTATTTCCATGGGAAAGACACTACGCCGTAATAGAGAAGGAAGCCCTGGCCATTAAATGGGCTATTGAGTCTCTGCGATATTATGTCGAAGGCAGGGAATTCATATTATATACAGATCAAGCCCCATAAGAATGGCTGGCCCATAACAAAGGACACAATGACTGGGTATTAAGATGGTTTTTAGCACTACAGCCTTTTAGGTTCAGCACACATCACAGGAAAGGGAAAAAACAGCTTAATGCTGATTTTCTGTCCTGATACCCTATAGGAACCCCTCTTGCAAGCAAGAAAGTTAGGGTGGGGGGATGTAGGAAAGAATCAACCTTGCACCCCGAAAATAACCCAACGTCCCAAAAGGATCCCATCCCAGCCCCCCGTAACACCCCCTCATTTACCTCTTCATCCTCAGCCCGGTGAACTGCTCCGACTGCCCATTTCTTGTAAAGAAGAGAAGGAAAGGGTTAATCAGGACGGCAGAGAATCACTAACAAAGGAGGAAGGCGGATCCATAGACACGAATGGCCAATCACAGACGGGTGTGGAAAGTCAGGCAAAGGCGTTCAGTTTAGAGGCGAGAAAAGGCGGCGGCACCCGGAAGACTCCAGAAAAGGGGGGGTGAGTCCACGTTAGGAGGAAGGAGGAGAAAAGAACCAGCCCAGCGGAGAAGAGAGGAACGAAGATGCCGATCATGACGACGGAGACCAACGTCCAGTTTCCATAACTGGGGAACAGAATTGTGAAGATGACGAAGCTCCAGAAGCTTGGAGCGAAGAGTGGTGGTCGCCCTGGGAAGCTTAACTTCCCCGCTTCAACGCAGGAGAGATGCAGCTTTTCCCGGTACGTAGACAGAGGGAGAAGGGAGGATTCACGGGCAGTACGGGGAGGGAAAAGAAAACATGGGAAAGCCCAATTCGAGTGAAATAGTACAGGGAGGAGGAGGGAAACACAAGAGGGACCTAAGACGGGTGGAGAATAGGGACTAAGAAAAGTTCCTGCCCCAAACACGGTTATTACTTTCAAGGCAGAAAAGCCCAAACACGGTTATTAAGTTTAAGGAAGAAAAAGAAAAGAAAAGAAGAGTAAGAAGAGAGCCTGTCCAAAAATAATGCAACAAATGTGACTATTATTGAGTATTTCTACGTGTTCATTACTACTAAAAATCGTCATACAGAGAAAGGTTCACTATAGTGATTACTCAATAAAGAGAGTGCCCAAAACGACACACAAGAAAACAAGAGGCACATAGATTAATAAAGCCAGTAGGGCATATTGCACATTTTTTTTCTTTTTTCCTCTTTATTCACATCCCCCTTTCCAAAAGTCTAGATGGTAATAACCAGGGAGCGAAAGAGGTCCTTGTACCCGCACCCCTGGGTGTGGTGATGGTCCCTATCCCTCACAAACCTACTGTTCAGGCCATCTTACTTACCTAGCTCTTCTTGTCTTCTCTCCTGATACCCCGGGGACGACACACCACTGGAGTCCGGACCTGGACCAAAGAGAAGGAAAAGAAAAAGAAGATTATCAATGAAAGAAGACGACCTAAAAGACCGAAACCAGTAACCCAGAACCAAGACATTTTTTTGTTTTTTCTTCACTTTCCGTCGTTGCATTGTCTTCTCACAATAAAAACGCCAAAATTAAGAAACACATTCGGCCTCCCAGGTTTATTTTCTGCCCATCCCTCACAGAGCATTTACAATTCAAAGTAAGGCTCTACCCAAACACTAAAGGACTAGAATACTTAGAAACCATTGCAAAATCCATACTCCATACATTTTTAAGATATAAAATATAAATATGTCAAATAATATATTCATATCAAAAAATTGACATAATATTATTTTATATCTTAAAAATATCTAAAATTATAGATAACATCTAAAAGCACAGCAAACAACAAAATATATAACAATCCTACTTATATAGAAAACAAATATGAACACATAATTAAAATAATTAACAATGACAAATGTATAACATTTCCCACCCACTATAAATAATTTAAAACTACTTACGATTTTGTAGCTGAAGAATGTTATCCACAAAGCAAGGAAAAAATCCAAAGTTGTAGAAAATCCATTACTTAATTAAAAAGAACCCACCAAAAAATGGAAAAATACAACTGTCCAGACTAAATACTCTGACACAATATCCGTAGCGTAGAACCATAAAAACCCAAAAAATAGATTTAAAAAAAGAAACGCTCCATGAAAACCCGAAAAATAAAGGAAATGTAAAATAATTATTAGTTTACTCAAAACAAATACACATTTACTTAAAAAAAAAAAAAAGACTAAACCTTCTTCCAATACCAAGTCTGGAACGAACAGTACCTGAAAAAAAAATAACACAAATCCCTCCGGCACAAACATACAATAATAATAGTAGTATAAAACAAACAAAAACATACTTACAACTACCTAACACATACTACTCAACATATAAATAACATTCTAAAACAAACCATAAGACCAAACATACGACGCACTAACCGTACCTCAAATAAAACAATCTACCTAGTTCACCACACAACAACAACCAGAAACACAGCGTACAAGCCCTAAACAGTACCTAACTACCTTCACCGTACTCTTAAATTACCTAAAAAAGTAATTAAAATAAACTTACCTTAATCGATGTGACGCAGCTTCCAACTGCGAGCTTCTCCCTTCAAAAATGACCCAAAAACAAAACCGAAAGACTAAAAAATGTGAATGACTGAAAACAAAAATGGTCGCCTAATTGAAATAAAAAATACTATTCCCCATTGAACTCAATGTAAAATAAAAATCTTAAATAAAAAAAGTATAGAAAATATATATCAATGTAACAAATTCTGAAAATATTTTTTATTATATGTTAAAATTTTTACAATATACAGTAATAAACATTACAACATACATAATATTTTTTACTATAAATTAAAAAATATTTCATGTTTTTTTGTTACAACAAATTTTTATTTACTGTTTATAAAAATATAAAAAATTATAATATGTTGAAAAAAATTACTTTTACACAATGTTTTCCTAACTATATAATGTTTATTGTTCTTATACATTAAATAATATTATAACAACTATAATATTATTTAACATCAAACATATTAAAAAAAGAAAATATAACACAAAAATGTTTATAATTAATTAATATATATTTTAAAAATACGAACAATTGTATAACTTTTACAAAATAAAAATTCATTGAATATGTGTATGCAAAAACCCCAATTAATATTTTGACATTTGATAAGAATTTATGTTTCCAAACTTTTCCATTATATAAAATAAAAATGTTAAATGTTAACTATGTTTTAAAAAGGTATTATTTATGTTAAAATAATTACAAAATATGTTACATTAAAAAAAATAAAAAATGTATTATTGTCTTGCTTTATAAAAAAATGCCTAAAAAATAGTGCTCATAAAATAAAGTGTACAAAATTTCTTTTCTTCATTTTTTTTAATAAAGATAAATTGAAAAATTAAATATAAATCTTTTTATTAACTTTCTAATTTAATTTACATAAATCATAATTACAATATAAATCATTCAATAAAATGCAAAACTTGTTTTCAATTATTATATTAATAAATATATATGATGTACTATTACTATTAAAACCTACATTAAGGGGCCGATTACGATGTCATTAGGAAGGGCTTCGGATGGAATTTGGTATTGTCGAATCCGATTCGGAACCCTTGTTTCTTACTGAATTGTACTGTTTTCCCAACGACCGATTACCATGCCCGGAAATCGTTCGAGCAGACGGACTCTGTTTCGAAAGGCATCCGGACAGCCCGAGTCGTTCAGAGCCGATTCGTACAGCTCTATGGACACGGTTTCCGGACGAGCGATTATGATGACCAATTCGGACAGCCGTTCCGATTCGGTTTGGCCGAAACTAAATGGCTTTCGAAATTGGTCTTTGGGGGCCCGGTGCGGGCCCCCCTTCACCCGGAGGTGTCCAGATGTGGCCTGTTCAGGACAGTTTCCAAACGACATCGTAATCGGCCCCTTAGTCAGGGAAGGTGCTGGACACTAAACATATATAATTTGCTATTCCCAATCCAAACCAGATTAACTCAGGGAAGGCGCTGGACACTAAACATATTTAATTCACTATTCCCACTCCAAACCCCATTAACTCAGGGAAGGTGCTGGACACTAAACATATATAATTCACTATTCCCACTCCAAACCCCATTAACTCAGGGAAGGTGCTGGACACTAAACATATATAATTTAATATTCTCACTCCAAACCACATTAACTCAGGGAAGGTGCTGGATATTTAATACAACACCTAAATTCAATATTCTTGACCTCGATATTACATACCATGATATTTTGAAAAAGCAATATTTAAAACACAATATTTATATACAATGATATTTTAAATTCAATATTCTGTCTAAATACCCTTCTCAGGTGCCGGCGTGGCGTTCTTGGGATTCAAACCTGGTTCCTCAATTAAAAAAGCCGATTTTGCTGCTAGACCACTTGACCTTCATACATTGCATTTGATTTTTGCCAGTCTTGTAGTTTTCTTATAATGCACCAGTCACAGACACATTTAGTAACATCCTGCTGAATAAAGCTAGTACTCTACTATTAAAAGGATAGCAGCCCTGCTGAAGAGTACAGAGATACTCCCGTATTAAAGGCTTACCAGTCCTGTTGAATAGTGCTAGTACTCTACTATTAGACAGACAGCAGCCCTACGGAAGAGTACTGGTACTGCCATATTACAGGCATCCCAGCCCTGCTAACGAGCATCAGTGCTCTCATAATACATTTCTGCCCTGCTGAATAGTACTGGCACTTAAAGGGAGAGCTAGCTTGCTATATTTACTGCGTGTTAGAAAGCACACCAAATCTCTCATCTTTTAATTGTGGACCTTTAATTGTGTAGTTTTTATGTTGTGTTTCCTTTTACTTATAGGGAGGGCAACCCTGCTGCGAAGTGCAGGAACTCTTGTATTACTGGCATAATAGCTCTGCTGAGAAGTGCTGTTTATTTTGTACTAAAGGTATACACTCTATGCTAAGAAGTGCAGGCACTCTCCCATTAAATGTATGCTAGCACTACTGAGACATGAATGGACTCACTCCTTAAATGTATTTCAGTGTCACTGGCGTGTGATGGTATTGTCCTATTGCAAGGACAGCATTTTTCATTTTTATTGCTGTGAATTGCTGACACTCTCCCATTAAAGGTATCACACTACTGCTGAGAAATGCTGGTGTACTTGTATTAAATAGCAGTCCTGCTAGGAAGTGCTGGTACTCTACTATTGAAAATATAGCAGCATTGCTGGGTAATTAGAAGGGCATGCAGTGGTGTAGCTTTGAGGGTGTGTTACATAATAAATGTATTCTGTAGTAAATAGTTGAGAACAGGTGCTTTCAGTTGGGTATGGTGCGGACTGTCGCATTTCAGCTAGGATTTTTATATGCACACACTCTTCTCTTTGTCTTGAAGTTCTTAAAAAATGTTGGTTCTTTTACAAAATATTTTGTTTTAAGTACCACTAACAATCCACACTGGTCTTCCTTTTCACTGTCCACTAAGCCCCCTTCATGTCCTGCTTCACAGACAATGTATATTAACAAGCTAGGCCAGAGTGATTGTTGGGAAATCTGAATCTCACACCCCCCTGGTCTTACTGACCAAGCTAGGCCCCTGAAAATACATTGAGTCAAGTTTGTGCTAAAAGCTACAGAAAATGCACAGAGGTAAAAACAAAACGTTAATATAAAAAAGGAAAACAAATTGATACCCTTTACTGGCTGATTTGTAAAATGTGAAACCTGGGTCCTCGATAAATCATCGCTTCTCCGCTTAACGTGTCATTTTAGGCAAATATTTGATTTAATCAAAAACCCTTTTTCTTCATTATCATGTTAAATTGTTTTGTCTCTTAGTGCATTAATGGTTCATGTTCAAAGGCTATCAATTTTAATAAGTTCTTCAATGCTACAACGTGATGTATTAATATCAAAGTTTCCACATTTTACATAAACTTTAAATTTTGAAGAAACGTTTTCATATTGTATGTGATGTTTGTATGATTTACAAAGCAGGCAATTTCAGGGCTCAGCTCTCCCCGTTAATTTGTTGGCTCGTCTGCCTGTAGGAGCCTCTGAGCCTCCCATACATCTGATGTTCACTGGCCTAGGGCTGAAAGGCACCCCCTCCCCATGCTAAAGCCCCCCCCACAGCAGGGCCTGCAAGGCCTGTGTTACACCCACAGAGTCAGGGTGCCTCCATCACTGCTGCTGCATGAAGGTTGGACTGTAATATGTTTACTTGAATTGAAGGGGATATTAGGGAACACATAAAGGTCCCAAAGCTTCTGTGAAAGATTTGCCTGGCATAGAAAAAATGTGAGATTGTTATCGGAAAAATGTTACTGTAATAAGCTCATCAGGCTTGCTCGCTTCGTAAGGCCAGATTACCGGCAGGTATTTATGTCGCACTAATTTCATAATTTGCCAGCTGCTACTGAGCAAACAGGAGTCTGTTGTATAGCTAAGGCAGAACAATGTTCTCAGTGGTCAAGTGATGCCAATTGTCACTTCTATTAAGCCAGATGTCTAGATGATGTGTCTCCAACCTTTTCTGTAATAGAAGCTACTGTACATTGGTGGGAACACTATGGAAGATTACCAACAGTGGTCACTTCAGTGAAGGTTTGCCAGCAGTCACCACTTCAGTTCATCAGACAGTGTCGCCAGAAGCAATGCAAATAAGGCTTTGTTAATCTGGAATGCCTTTACATGGGTACTACATAGGAGCTATATATGCAATGCCAATGGCACAAAGGTAATATTAGTAAAAAGACTCCCCCAATGCCACAAGATTTATCACTTAAATATCAGATTAAAATGGATCTTGTAAATTCAACCATTTTCCCCCAAACATAAACTTATGAGGTCTGTAAATACACACATTGTTGTCTCAGATGCACACTTTTTAACTTTGGTATACATATATTAGTTCTGCTATGAGGCAGGTAATGTCAGCCACCACTATGTCTAGACGGATTTCAGAGCACTGTGTAGTGCCTGAACAGCACAAATCTTAATCATGCTTTGGCTGTGGTAGCAAAGCAGACATTCTCGTAATATCATTCCATCCTTGGAGACTTAACAAGCATTAGCAAAGCAAATATGTTTTTTGCCCATACAAGATCTATTGACTTTGTCAATTTTTTTTAAGCGTTGCTTCGCAGTCAACGCTGACTGCATCTTAGCACTTTTTAAAAACTTTAATCCATGTTACCCAGCAGCCCGTGTGACTATGCAATGTTTCTCTAACATTGAAAAAGCCAATAGATCTCATATAGACGGAACCTTTTGCCTTTGCAAATGCTTGTTTATGTCATGTATTTAATACCATGTGAAGCCAACTTCAAGGTGAAGCACTGCAGATTTTTTTTTTAGTGCCGAGTCATTTTTATTTTAATTTAGAAAGAACAGGGTCTTGCAGGAATGAAGGGGATGTAAAATGAGGATTTACATAACTGTCTTGCCTCTTAGTTCACTAATAGTTCATGTTTCCCACTGTCCAATGTCTGGCAATAGAGGTAGGTTGTTTGTATCTGCCCACCTCCATGAATTTCACAGCTTGTTGGGGTTTTTTGTCAAGGGTTTTTTGTAACACCCACCACCTTAACTAAGCCTGTTTCTAAGCACTCCTAAAATTTGCATAAGAGACTAAAGGCATAAGGAGATTATGAGATTTAAGATTCTATTTTCCCTTCCAGTTCAGTAATAAAGTTACTTCCTTTGTACACTTGACTTGCCCAAGGTAGTAATATCAGATAGAGAAGGCTTACCCCAAGCTAAACAGATTTTCAACACCACCTACCAAATGCTGCATCTAACAAACTCACTGTTCACTCTGACCTCGCTCCCAACCCCACTCTTGATACCCCACCCTCGCCATATACTGTATTAATATATGCTCCCCCCCAACTTGTATCTATCTCCGGTAAACGAGCCCTTGTACCTGCTTCCTGTTCTGTATTGTATGGCTTTTTCCTCCCACTTCTGCTATGCCTCCTGTAAATGATGTAAACAATAGACAAGTATCTCTTGTAAAGCCTCATTCTATGGTCATAACTCCTGCAATCAATGTATATAAAAAAAAAAAATGAAAATCTTGTAAAGTGCTCAGATGCCCTCGGGTCTAGTTCGCGCTATATAAAACTCAAAATAAATAAATGTAAAACATGACAGACTCGTCTAGCTTTCATTCCCTTTTCTTCCAAGAAAGGCCCACTCCAGCCTTTTCTTTCCCAGCAACCAGCCTCAGAAGTCTTTTCCCTTAGTCCTATTAGGCACCCAGTGGTCACTTTCTACCCTTAGGTGCATGTTTTAGAATCAATGAGATGGGCCATGGTTTATGGTGTGGAAAGCTTTATTGCGCTACCAAGCAAAGTCGACTTTAGTGCTTTCTGCAGCGTAGGATGATGGCAATGAGGCAGATTATCAGAGCTCCATAAGGATCTGCCTACTGTTATATTATATTAATTGGAAGCTGGAGTACTGTTAGTCTAGTAACCACATACTGGATATTTATGCAGGTTCCCCAATGCCTTAGTGGAGGTCTAAACACTTCTTTGTATTCCAAAATATTCCGATGTTCGATATAAACTGCCCCAGGTCAATGTACTTTTTGTGATGCGTTTCTCCAATTAAATAATCTGTGAAACAGTTTGCAATATGCTCTGTATCATACCCCTAAAACTTAAACCAGTCTCAAACTAATGCCTGATTTTTATATCTAGCAGGATATAATCATGGCTTCATTCAACGTCCTATTTTTCGCTTGTGATCGTTCAGTTTGTGTTAGAAAAGATGGAGAATTTCTGCTTTTGGGCAATCCCGGTGAAGTTCTTTGTACATAGCTGTTTGAAAATATAGATCAAAGAGGTCGGCCAATCACTGAAGAGAGATTTCAAAGTCATGGTTCTTTTCCAATCATCTGGTAAGCAAAATAATTTAAAACCTTTGTATTGGGATTGTAACTGCTGGGTATTAGTACAAATTACCTATATTTTGAAATAAGTTTATCCAATGATGGTGCAGTAAAAATTAACACATGCATGTCCTTAAATAAGCCTTGCAGCTATCTCCACAGACAAACAAAACACTTTTATGAAAGGGGCTAAAACATTTAACTCGTAGCCTTACTATAAGGCAGTCATTTGTGAATAAAGAACTATTTTAGTTGTCTTTTTTCAGGAGGTTCAAGTTCAGGCTTGCAATGTGTACTGTCTATTAAGGAAAACTTACTTTGCCATGGATAGATTGTACATTTGTGTCCTTTAATATCAATAACTGCTCACATATTTCTGGCAATTAAGTGAAGATATTTCAAATGCTCACTGTGTTCTTGTCTCTGTTTTTAAGTGAATTTTTAAAAAAATTATTTTATTTTAGTGATGAAAAAGTCACGGAAAAGCAGATTCCTGCTGACCTATGAAGGACACTGAAGAGCAGCAAAAGCAAAGACTAATGAAGAAGCACCTGACCTGGCACCAGCCCCGCCGGCCTGTCTGCTGTTCCCGTCGAAGTGCGCTAAAAGTCATCTCGTCCTGCAGCTGCTGTGCTTCCAAAGCCTGGGATGCCTGCCCACCTCTAACAAACAACCAGGGACTCCCGTGGAGCAGCGGAGGTGCTTCCCTGCATCCTGCAGGCACCCCAAAGAAGACTGAGACTCCAGAACTGCAAAAACCAGACGCCGCAAAGCACCACTGCACCCGTGCTTCCTACCCCGAGCTGAAGTGGGCCAATGGTGCCAGCGTAGTCCCCCGGCCCTCCAGAGACAAAGTCCACCTTGGACTTGGCCACTGTGGATTGCCGACACCGCCTGCAGCCTCTGTTCGCAGGCCTGATCTACTGCGATTGCTCCCGGTGGTGAAAACCCGATGCCTAAGGACACCTCTGTATCCGTCACCCCTGTCCCATGGAGAAGAGGACTGAAGGTGTCCCCACGCATCGTGAGGCCTGAGCCCCCTTGTTAGTTCAGCCCGACTGGTCTCTAGTCCGAGCCTGCCTGGGGTGTACTCTTTTGGTATTTGATGTTGAGTCGGACAAGAAATTCTTTGAACTCTGCTATTAAAGGGCAGGCCATTATCAGATTTGAGGATCTTGGAGATACCTCAGGTTGCAAAGATGTCATCAGGCTATTCTATTACTATGTCATGGGTTGTCGAAGACAAGGTTTCCACGAAAAGGGAAACGCGAATATTCATCGATGACTACCATGAGATGGTGTCCATTTCCTAATGGCCCAAAGAAGTCAACTGCAACTCTCTCCCAGGCATGAGCAGGAAGGTCAGACATTGTCACTGGGTGCTGCGCACCTTGGGGGACAAAAATGTGCAAATCTGGCATGCCTTCAGCTCTTTCTTGACTCACTCATCTAGTCGAGGGAACCACACTTGATCTCTTAAGGCTCCCTTTGGTGGCTACAATGCCCAATATCCTTCATGAGCCAGCTCGATGACCCGCTGCCTTAGGATCTCAGGTATGATGATTCTAGAGTCTCTTAATATTAAGCCTTCTTCTGTAGCTGCTCACTCTTCCTGAACATTTTTGAACTTTTGGAATTCCACATCATCGGCATGGGGCTGGGGACTTATTCTCCATGACTGCATTGTAATGAGGTCTTTGATGATGGTCATGTCTTTTTCTGTGTTAGTGTTAATGGCAGCAATGATTTGTTCCACAGACAGAGCCACTGGTGTGCTGGACCTCACAATAAAATTGAGATAATCCTCAACCGTCCTTGTTGTCGAACTGTGATGATGTAATGGCACTCCTGAAACGTAATCTGCTGGGTTTTGGTCTCTCTCAGGTTTGTGTACAATCTCATTGTCGCAATGCTTGCAGTCTTAACCCCCCTCTCGATGCGAGGGGGCATCTTAACCTTCAGATTTCCAAAGATAGTGATCAACGCCTGGTGGTCCGTATGACGGTGAATCGTTTTCCATAGAGGAATCCATGAAACTGTTCACAGGCCAACATCACTGCCAGACTCTCCTTCTCGGGCTGAGAGTAGGCGTGTTCTGTTTTAGGCAGTCTTCGACTGGCATAGGCCACAATGTGTCTCTGAGCATTCGGGTGGCTGTTGCGTTGAGCAAGAACCGCCCCCAGTGGTGCCGGTCCGGCCACTGTCACTCTGCAGCCCCGTGTGCCGCATGGTGAGTGTGGCGGTCTGACCGCTGCTTCCGCAGGGATCCAGGAGCTTGCAGCATGGCAGTGGCGGTCTGAGGCAGGAATATGCTGGCGGTGTCTCAGCAGCATAGCCGAGCATATTCCGAGTTGCCAAAACCACCACCCTTTCCATGGCGGTGAACCTGCCATGAAAAAGGTGGCAATGAGGCAACTAAGGGGGGCCATAATCGGTCCCCCAAGCTGCCTCTGGGCCCAGGGGGTGCATGCAGGGGGTTACATGTAGTGCCCCCATAGATTTGCACCCCCAGTTCCTGCACGGTGTGGCATGTATGCCACACCGTGCAGGAAGGTGCAGTAGGCACTTTGACAGCAGCATGTTAGGCTCTTCTGGGAGCCTGACAGACCACCGCTGTCAGATCACCACAGCACCATCCTCCAGACCAGGATTTAACTCCTAATCTGGTGGGCGGCAGCACCAGGGCTTTGGCGGTCCTACAGCGGACGGCGCATTGCACCATCCGCTGTAGGACCGCCAAAGTCGTAATCAGGCCCTTTGACTCCGTTTAACTGCATGATCATGTCTGCTATGTGTCTCTCCCTCTCAATTGCTATGCTTGCTTGGCGCATATCAACATAAATGTTCACCGCTGCGTGTCTGTCTTTTTTCGGTACAACTACTATGGGTGAAACCCATGGCATGGGGCCTGTGTAGCGTTCAGTGATTTCATGTTTTAAAAGTGTTTCCAACTCTTTCTCTACAGCTGCTTGTAGATGGAAAGCATCTCTATTGTGCCAATGAGCAACAGGGTGAATGGCTTCATCGAATTGAAGTTGCACTTTCATTGTCTTGAGTTTTCCCAGGCCATTCAATAGCAACGAGAATCAGCTCGTAATCTCAGACTGAGCACAAAGGTTGTAGTTGAGGGATATTAACCCCATGTCAGCAGTGGCGGCAAAGCTGGGCAAGCATACACTGGATGAGGTTCCTTGGAGTAGATGAATGGTGGCCTGCACTGACATCTTTTTGTGTCTTAACATCGCTGTGAACGGCTCTTGGCTTTGTAATAGTTTAGAGGGTACACAGGTATATACCTTCGTGCCTGGCGGAGTGAAACAAGGCACAGGGGACAGGCTGTTACATTTTTCCACTGGCATAATATTAATTGATGCACCACTGTCTATGATGAAGGTGATCAGATGACCGTTCACTTTCAATGTGATTTTGGGACAGTGTCCAGGTGAAGTTTGCCGCTTTGTTTGGTGAGTTTTCCATGAACTGTGATCTTCTTTATAGGCAGAAAGCCGCACATGTGCACACTGGTCTTTGGTAGATATCAGCGCAGACCCATCTTTTTCGCTGGTACTTGATAGTGACGATTAAGAACCTTTGTACGATGATCTTGATGACAATTGATTTTTCTTGGTTTCTATGTGTCGTAGCTGATGTTGCTTTTTGGTTTTGTGGGAGGGGCTATAGAGCTTTTGAAATGTTCTCGCGTCCCTCTTTTATTTCTTTCGTGATGCACTTGATTTTTCCTTGGCTCGGTACACAGTTATGAAATGATTCTCTCTTCCACACCCTATGCAGACTTGTCCTAGGGCTGGACATTTACATTCATGGAGAAGCTAAAACCCTCATCGGAATCATAGCTGATTTCTCAGAAGATGTTGACTTATGTGCATCTTGTTTGTGCTTGTGCTTGCTATTCATGGTCAATGTTGATAAATTATGTGATGTTCCTGCTTCCATGTCAGCAGCTTGTTGGGCCGCTCATTCTTCCACTCTTGCAGCCGTAGCATTTTCTCTAGACTGTGTGTTTCTCTGAACATGCGCTTTCTGAAAGAATATGAAAGGCAGCCATCAATTTTTATTGAGCAAAAAAAAGAGACAGGTCATACAAACAATTCATACATAAATGATCAGAATATAGGTACAAGGTAAAACCACTACATAATACATATTCTTGTAATTCATCAAACCTTAAGTACCATAAATTCATATTTCATGTGCAACAACACCTGTAGTAAAACAAGAACTCCATACAATAAGGTTAATAAAACATAACAATTGCTAAAATCTCTAAAGCTGTGTTCCCCTTTTCTTTTTTTCCCCAGAGAAGAGATTTCCCATTTTTAATTTGCGTGAGCGATCAAAGAGTAGTCCATCCACGTAGCCCTAAATCTCTGGAGTGCCCCCACCCTCTTTGCATAAGCTTCTTCAAACTGATAGGTCCGATCCAATTTAGAGAGCCACTGACCAATTGTCGGTACCTTTACTGATCTCCAATTTCGCAACACCTGGGATCTAGCAACTGCCATTGTGATGAAAATAAAGTATTGCCGATGTTTCGTCAGCTGAAACCCTATATGAGAAAATCCAAATAGCGCCAACGACGTTGATGGGAGAATGACCATAGACATACGGTGACTGATAAACCTAAAAACCTCCTCCCAAATGTGCTGTAATCTAAAGCATGTGAAAAATATATGTACCCACCCTCCTGCCCCCACCATCTAAAACATTGATTAGGAGTGGATGGGAACAATTTATGCAATCTAAGAGGAGTATAATATGCCAACCATCTAGATAAAAAAAGACACTCTCTTGAAATTGGCCACTTTTAAAGCTTTGTTCCCAAACTCTCACAAAAGCTGCCATTCCTTACTATTAAACCGACAGTCCGTGTCCTGCAAAATGTTTGGGAGCATCTCCTCAATACACTTATTATTCGCGCCCTGGCGTAGTAGCCGATACCAGTTTGCAACACCACACAATTTCATCTCGTACAATGCCCTTACTATTACTTTTACCGTTTCACTAATCATTGTATAGTTATTCTTAAGGAAACCTGAAATTTGCTTGAAGCTTAACCACAAACATCGACTTTGGGTTTCAAATTGCTGAACAAATGATTCCCACGTTATCAATTGGGTAAAATTATAAAAATCGCCTAGCTTCAAGAACCCTAGATTATTATAGGACTGAAACACCCCTTGTGTAAGCTGTAGGCCCCATATCTCACAGACTTGAAGAGATGTATATGCATGGCATGCTGGAACATTATATACTTTATAGAAGTGCTGAGTACGTGTTGCTTCTGACATTATGACCTTATATCTTGTTTTCTTAGGTAGTTTCGTTGAACGAAGAAAAACTGGTAGCTTAGTTGCACTTTCTTTTAGCATATGGATTAAAATGAAGTTATCATATTTCGAAGAGGGTGCTGCTAATTGTGCTAGCTGACTAACTAAAGCGGCTTGGTAGTAAGTCTTTCAACAAACTCATCCATTGTTTCACCAACCTGTGGTCGTGCTTGGTTGAAGATGTACCTTACATAATTGACATTCGGTATTTGATTGAACTTGGCTTTGAGTGCTTCTTTTACTATTCAGTATGATGTTGCATCAGTCTGTGAAACTTTCTTTAGCACTTCTTTCACTCCATCATCTGCAAGGTTTTTCAAATATTTGATGATCTTCTTGTCATCTTCTTCCTCTAGTCCATCTATGAAGTCATCAAAAGTTTCAATCCATGCAGCCCACCTGGCACCAAAGTTCTTCTTCTTAGAAGTGTTGAAAGGAGGTGGGGGCTTCAGGAACACAACTGCATTGTATTTCACGCTCCCTTCTGCCACCATTGCATTGACATGTGCCATACAGGCGTTTTGGTGCAGGCTGGCTCCAGCAACCTCTGCAAGCAGAAGTTGCTTTCGAAGCTTGTGCCGCGGTATGCTTCAAATGCTTGTGACGGTGAGTAAGTTCTCTTTTTCTTGCACCTTGTTGACGTTATCATTATTTCTAGCTTTGCCAGACTACTTGCTCTGCATTCAGGGCGCGGCGCAACATCACTCATGAAACCCTCTCTGGCGGTTTTTGGCAGGCATCTGAATATGCTCCACTGCAGGGCGTTCGGTTTCTCCTGCAGCCACTTTTGGTCTGGAGCAGGGCTTTGACTCCACATGTGCTGGTTGCAGACTTCTGTGCATCAATTCTGGGCACACGTGGCATGCACAAGCAGTTTGCTGTACCATTGCAAACTCTCAAGGAGAGCGGTCTTGTTTTGTTTCTCTGGCACATATGCCCTACTAATCACCAGTTGTAGCATCTTCTCTAGCCCTGGAGCATGCAAATAGATTATGCCACACTGGAGCTGCGGTTAGGTATTACTTTATGTTCCAGCATTCACTCGCAGACTGCACATTACATCATACATCCCGTAATCACACCATAACATCTCCCTACATATCACATAGTTCCTGTTCAGGACCCGCCCCAGACCCACGAGGGCCCTAGTGCGTATAATCTCAATATGCTACACCTTTGTCACTGTTTTACATCATTCTCTTTCTCCTTCAATTTCCCTTTTGTGTTTTTTTCTCCCTTGATCTATGTCAAAGGCTGTTGAGGCAAATTAAGGTCCAGTTTTTAAAAAATGAGTGCCAGTGCGGCTGTTGGGCCCTACCTGCAACCACCAGCTCAAATTAAGCTCTGTTTAGTAGCAAACAATTGCCACCGATTGGGGTGATATCTGCCCCTCAGCCCTCGGCCCCCGTGTCACTGCATTTGCTGAACTATTGATAGCAACATCTGCGATGATGCCTCTGAAATGGTTTTTTGGAGAGAGATTGATTCTTTCTGGTCCTTTCAGTGGCCTTTTGGGTGGTTCTAGTGTTTCCCACGTGAGTCTGGACCTGGTCACGGCTGCCCACCTTGTAAGTGGCACTGGCTAACATTGGAGGAACTGAGGCAGGTCCAGCCAGATCCTAGATCTTGCAGCTATTATTGTGAAGTGAAATATTCTGAATTTGTACCTGTGTAATTTGTTGACATATGGAAACATTCAGCAGCATCTGCACATTGACTGCGCTCTGTATCAAGCAGTAACCTGCAGACAGTGACCAGCTTCTTTCTTCACTTCTATGTGGGCCCAAAATTGTTGCTTGATTTAAAGAGCCATTGGCCCTCCTTTTATCCAGTATCATTCAAGTATCATCCTGGCTGTGAGCTATCTGGGGTTAACAACTAAATGCCTGTGCAACGGAGTGAAACAAAGGCACACAGCTTGTTGTCACTTCACAAGTTCTTAAGAAAAACTATGATTTGAAGGCAGGTCTTTGACTTTGTCCAACTCAGGTCTATGAGGGATATGTATGGAATGAGAATGTCAGATTTTTCTTTTCGTACCGCCTGTGTCTAGAGTAATTACACAAATAACATAAAGCACTTACAATTTGTTTTTATTTAATTGTTTTATAGTGCTACTTATCCCAATACAGGAAGAGCACTTTACACCACACACATTACACAGAGTTAATATATTATGCATGCTGTTAAATCAATGTAACGGATATGTTACATAAGACAATGAGGGTTAAGAGGTGTAAAAGTCATATATTGTCCTTACTGGTAGGCATTATATGTTTAAAGTGCATGGGTGGAGTGCATTTTTTGAAGAAGAATTGAATGGTCTGCCATCAGATTAAATATTGGCAAACAAGAAAAGAGAACTGTTATAGGTAAGACCATGAGGCCTTTGAATGCGGGTAGAATGGGTACTCCAAACATGAAAGTGTACTACATCGCTGCTCAGGTAATTTGGCCAATGAGTTGGATTGGTTGTGATAGTGACGCCGAAGGCTGGGCTGTTATGACCATGCTGAGCAGAAATTCCATCATTAGGGTATTAGTGAGTTGGGCCAAACTTCTGGGGTCATATCCTAGAGCTCTTTATTCGGCAAGGTAATGCTGGCATAGATGCGTGTTTAAGGCTGGAATGGCATCGGCATATGGTTCGCAGCTACCAATGTGGTGTTTTATGAAATTTGGGATATTGGCCAAGATATATGACAAAAAGTCCTGACTCAAGGCAGGGATTTGAATTTTGGTGGACCTGCAGAATTTCCACATTTGAGGCTCTGAGTGAGGAGTGTGCAGTGGCTTCTGGGCTCTTTATGGCCTATACGGCAGGGGCAAGAGCAATAAGACCAACTTGGGCTGACCAACTTGGGCTGATGATGATGACCCAACAAAGTCAAAGATATTGTCTCTAGGGGTTGCAGGCATGCAGTGACCATTCTGGTTTTAGCTATAGTCTCCACCTATTACGCTTACATGTCAACATTGAAAGAAAATAGGAACTGAAGCTGTGGAAAGATATTACAGATAGTGAATGAGCAAAATTATAGAATACACAAAGTGGGTTACAAAATAAAACAGATTTACCTTCACTCAACTGAATTATTTACATCAAACCTACTTTTCCCTGCTACGAATAGCTATAAAATACAGTGGAGCGGTTAACTCCTGTTCCAGATGCCTGCAAGGACGTGCAGACTTCTATCACATGTTGTGGGAGTGTAATCAGATACAACAATATTGGTCTGAGGTGCTGAATTTAATTAAAGGAGTATCAGATAGGTCAGTGTCTCTGGACCCATGGGTGTGCCTGTTGGGACAAATGGTGAAAACCAAGGCAAGCATACAGATGTGTAAATGTGTGGCCTGGTCTTGGTACTAGCTAAGAGAAATGTTGCTAAGGCGTGTGTCATATGGGTTCCGCCGTTTAGTCCATAGGGATTTCTTGCTTTTGATAACCCTGTTTAGGACCTTTACTGTGGGTGAGTCTCACTCACAGTAACTTCATGGTAATTAGACTGTGTATAGTTATTACCAGTGTCTGCTTTTTGAGATAAGGCCACTGCAACCCAGCTAGGATAAAGGGCACTGGACTGGTTAATTGTGAACACGTGTGCACATGCATGTGAGCACAGGTGCGGGCTGCATGTGAAAGACTACCGTTATGTGCAGCTTAGTAGCTGCAAACAGGTAACATACCTGAGGCAGTTTTAAACTGCAAATTCGACCTGTCAAAATAACGCCTTTTGACAGGCCTAAACCTTCCTTTTACATATTAAAAAGTCACCCCTATGTAGGTCTTATTGCCATTAAAGGCAGGGTGCATGATAGTTAAAGATAGGACATATAGAAATTAATGTTGAACTTGTCCTTAGAGTGAAATATCTCCAAAAGCTATTTTACCTGTAGCAAGACTGGCTGCTTCCATTGGGAAACACTGGGTTACAATGTTACATTTATTAAATGCTAAATTTGGATTGGTAGTAGCTAGACAAATAATTCAAAGACTCATTTTTATAATTATCCAAAATCCAGTTTAGTGGTGAAATTGAATTTTGTCTACCAATAATTCAATTAAATTCAAATTCGCTTTATTCGATTTTCATTTTTAGATAAGAAAAATCATAAAAGCACAGTACACAAATACAAAATTACAGCATTATACATTTTAAACATTCAATTTTAAAATCATTGTTAAAAAAGTACGAACCACCAGATAATACATAGTACTTCTTTGTTCGATTTTTCAAGTATGAAACGACTGACCAAATCAGGCTGAGTTCATTAAAACAATTTATACAGATAAAACCAATGGATAAAAATTTTACAATTGTTTCCTACACTTGATTACCGCTTTTAAAAATATTGCAATATTTCTAGTAAAACATTCACTATCCAATAATTGCAATGCAAGATAGGCGGGGCGACATTGCCTCAGACCCCAGATTTTTAAAATAGGGTAAATCCACCTTTTTCTGCATTCCCTGTAATATTTACAAAATAAAACAATATGAATTGTCGTTTGGGATGCTTCACCATCACATGGGCAAGCTTCTAAATTTTTTGTCCAATCGTTTATTATGGGAAACGCTACTAAACGATGAAAGGAATCTAATCTAAAACGTGCGAGCACGAATCTGTCATACCCAGTTCCATAGTAGGTCAAATAAGGTTGCATTTCAGTGGAAACGAGGATCATCTGGTTTTGGAGAACTGTCGGTTTGTGGGCTTCGCTTTCATATCTAAGTTCTTCCAAGTGTGACATACATCGTTTTTTAAAATCTTTCCTAGAAATATTAGTCATCTTTAAAGGATCTTCAAAAAATTCTAGCTGCCCTAAGTCCCCCATAAAATCTTTAATGTACTTCAACCATTTAATAGTTAAGGCTTGGTCCAATTTAAGAGAATCTTTTAAGACCCTTTGATTGAATGTAGTTTTTGTTGAGGTCCAGATTCGATGCCATAATAAAACTGGCTGGACCCTTATTTTGTCCGTGATGTATTCTAGCCCCAACTCCTTGTGACATACAAAGGTTGAAGTCGAGCGAGGGACAGCCAATATATAACGAATAAAAGCATTTTCCACTTTCTGTATGTCTACTACGTTACAGTATCCCCAGATCCCCGCCCCGTACAGTACAGCACTGACGCACTTGGATTGGTAGATTTTAACCAGTTCCAAAGGTGGCCGTTTTCCTAATTTCTGAGCAAAATTTACAAGTGCTGTTGTAGTTTTCATAAATGTCAATTTTTTTGCCCTTATAGCCTGCAGCCATGTACCCTTATTATCCACAAGAATACCTAAATAAGGATATGTTTTTGTTGTTTCTAGCTTATTATTTCCAATAAAAATGGGTCTTTCTTTCTTGGTAGTTTTCCCACAGCTCATTGTAAAAGTTTTAGTAACGTTGATCTTTAGGTCAAGGCTTTCCATATAAGCATTATATTTATTTATAGCCCGCTGTAGCTCAAGTGGTGTTCGGGCCATTATCACCGCATCATCGGCATAGAGTAAGATAGGAATGGGTCGACCTTTCACCTGTGGTAGATCCTGGCACCCCTCAAGCATCACCTGCTCAAGGCCGTTAGTATACATGGTGAACAAGAAGGGTGCCAGGACACAGCCCTGTCTTACCCCCTGTCTACTGCAAATGTAGCTGTGTATTCCCCATTTGGTCCATACCGTACTCTAGAACTAGCCCCAGAATATAATTCTCTCACAACTTGAATTAAGGCTAGTTCGACTCCCATTACTTCGAGAATCTTCCACAATTTATTATGACATACGGAATCGAACGCAGTAGAAAGATCTACGAAGGCTAAGTACATTTTTCCTTTTTTTACTTTAACATATTTCTCGGTCAGGATTGTTAAATTAAGGCCCTGTTCTAATGTTCCTAATCCTTCCCTGAATCCGAATTGTAGATCCGTTAATACGTTATTTTCTTCAGCCCATTCTTGGAGACGGTTTAAAATAATACGGCCTAAGACCTTTCCCACTGAATCTAATAAGGAGATTGGGCGATAACATGAAGGATTTTGTCTGTCACCTTTCTTAAAAATTGGGACCATTAATGACTCAGACCAAGATCCTATGAGTCCTACCTTGCATGCTGCTGCAAGGACTTGTTTTATTAAGGGGCCCCATAGCTCTGTATTTTGTTTAAATATATCTACGGGTACCCCATCTGGTCCTGGTGCCTTTCCGCCCTTACTAGCTTTCACAGCTAGTTCTACTTCTTCTAAAGTGAAGTCTATATTAATTGGGAATGGATCGTTTATACGGGTAGAGACACAACAACCGGCGATTTGAATACTAGACTCCTGTTTCTTGGCATACATTTTAGAAAAATGCTCAACCCATTGCCCTTTATCAATTGCAATTTCTATTCTTGGCATTAACTCAAATCTCAAAAAAGGAGATTTGACCACGCGCCAAAATGCAATATTATTACCCTCTATGGCAGCCTTGTGCAAATCAGCCCAAGCGTTCGCTTTTATTTCCCTCTTTCTAGTTTTTAAAGCTAGGTTATATGCTCGCCTGGATTTGGCTATTTCTTCTCTATCCCGTTTCTTTTTGTGTAGAGCGTTCTTCAAAGTGGCATATGCTCTCGTGCAATTATTGTCAAACCATCCAACCTTCTTCTCCTTCCTATTTCTCATTTCTCTTTTCAACATGTTCCTAATATTATCCGTTATACAAATATAGGATCCCAATATATCTTCGTGTGGCGCAGTCTCGTCGAGACATTTCATAATATTTTCCCTACTATTTTCCACCACTTCTTTCATAATTACAGATGGTTCTACCTGGGCCCACTTTAAGGAATATCCATTTATTTTGTTTATTTCTAAACCCTGTAGTCGTTGAGTCCTTTCGGGGTGTACTATCCGTGTTTTTGATGCCAATGATAAACTCATGCTTTGTGGGAAGTGGTCACTTAAGACGTTTTTATGGGTTTTAAAACTCAAAACCCTGGAGGCTGATCTATTTGTTGTTATTATAAAATCTATAATTGTATTCGCCCCCTTCCATGAAAAGTCTGTATAAACTGGATAGGAGGCGAAGTCAACATATTTACAAAACTCATGTCTAAAAAGAATAAAATCTCATTTAGGGCATCACCCTGTAAATTGTGTGAAAAATGTGGGAGATTACATTCCCTTTCATCTACTATGCCACATAGCGCGACATCATTATGCGCACACAAAGCAGTATTAAAATCACCTCCCCAGACTAATAGACCAATTTCCCTATGATCATTCAGAGTACTCTGCATTACATTTCTAAGCTGTTTTAACATTTGAAATACATGTTCCCTTTGTACATTGTTATAAAAATTTACAAGAATAAATGTATCTCGCTTATCTATGTTTATGACCAATACTTGATAATTTGGTTCTGAGAAAGTCAACCATAGTTTAGTTATCTTTAATAAATTCGACACATACATACTCAGGCCACCCTTTGGCCTCCCACTTGCCGATGGTCGAGCAGTAGTGTTAAAAGTTTTATAGCCTTCAATATGATTTTCTTCCAACGACCATGTTTCCTGCAGGCAAAGTATGTCAAATTTACTCACAAAATTTAGCCATAGCTGATTATGTAGTTTAGACCGAAGTCCTGCAACATTCCAGAAAAGTACCGTAATACTATTTGGATTAGCTGATTCCTGTGTTTGATTATCAATGTATGTGGAACTATGTAAATTGGACGATAACGTCCGACTATGTGCTACATTTTGTGGAATAACTGGCTCTCCTACTATATCAGTATTTTTTACTCTCTGTTTATCTGTTTGGTACTGGAAACTTGTTCCTACGGATGAGTGTAGATTATAGATATTCCCTTCAGTCATGTCTTTTACTAGGATGTTCTTAGAACGGAGACTGTTTATAATTGCTCCCTCTACTGGATGAATTACTTTAATGTTATTATTGATTGGGGGTATCTGGCCCTGTAAACAACTTTCAGCATATAATGGGTTGGCTTGACGTCAATCACACTCCTCTAAACCAGATAGGGGTGCAAAGCGGTTCTGATGGTTCATATCTAATGTGCCCCCGGTACTTTGAACCCGCTGCGTGTTCAAGCCCCTCTGCATTTTCAAGCCCCTATCATCGGTGTGCGGGATCTGTGGCTGAAATCTCTGTGGTCTAGGCGGCCTATAAAAATAACCCAAAGGTAAAGCTTTAATATTAAAGCTACTCGGGAACATCTGGCCTAAGTGTGCTAAAATAAATCCTACGACGTGCCTACTATTAAAATTTACAACCACGCAATCCCCCTCCCAGTGCTTCCTTGTCGGCCCCACCCATGCGACCCTTCTTGCCATCAGTATTTGGTTCGCTTCCAACCCTCCAAACACTCCTATTTTGTTTAGATTTTGATTTAGCCAATAAAAGGCTTTCAGTATCAATTGTGGGGTAGACTCAACTTGATCCCTCCTTAACTGGGGAACATTTCCAAGTACTAAGACCAAGGGTGCTGCCGCTGGTGGGAGATATAGCGTTTGGTCCATCCTCCCCACCCCCCTTTATTCAAACCTGTTTCCCTCCGTATGGCATCCCCGCGTAGGCCCACTATCGCCGACCCCTCAACCATTCCAGGTACACTGGTAACCCTACTATTGTTACCTAGGTGCCTATCCTGATGGCTCCCTATCAAGCCAGTACTAGTACTTTCAGTACCCCTTTGAGCCCTGTCTACATCTGACAGCCCAGTGTTGGGAGCAATAAGCAGCTTTGCATTCTGAACTTCAGAGATATTCGACTCTGAATTAGACCCTCTTAAACTACTCGAACTTGGATCATTTTGCCACATTTCCGGGGCCAGGGTGAGGGGATCCTGCTTCTGTATGTTATTCCTTCCTGCCTCCATCGTATTGTGTAATTCCAATACAAACACCCCAAGATCAGTAATTTTTTGATCCATCTGGGTCAGCCTTTCTGTAATAGGATTTAAAAGTAAAGAAACCAATGTTTCAAATCTAAGCCATGACGCTTCATCAGTATCACAAATTACAGGTGAATTTATACCGTTTAAAATATTTGTCTCACCAAGACTACTCCCACCTCCAGCGTCTCCCTCCTCCTCACGCATGATTTTACTCTTGTTTAATTTTGAGACCTTTGCTGTATTAGCCCTTTGCGGTCCCCCACCCCTCTTCCTTTTTGTCCCCGTGTCCAATTTACTATCTTGGGATTTTTTCCTGGTTTGAGTCCTTGCGGAAGTCCTTTGTGTGTTCTCACTGGATACTGTTACTTCCAGGATTTGTGATGTCACACCCTCCGGGGCCACTACTATTACCTCCTCTGGGCCCACTTCAATAATCTCGTGGCCCCCTAAACAGTGTTATTCGCAAACGCTCCTAACGATGATCTTTTCTGGGGTAGAAATTCCGTCGAGAGACGGCGCTCAGTCAGCGCTATCTCATTCTTCAAGATGTTTGTCGCTCTCGTCAAAAAAGAGTCCAAAGTATTCACTATCTTCCCCGTCGTCTGTGGGTTCGTGGAGTTTACTGCACCTCTAATACTCATCGTGGCTTTTCAAGATCGCTTATCTAAAAGGCCCTCTCTCACGTTATATTTAATACCTGGGGCTCTCCCTGTGCAGATGGTGTTCAAAACGGCCACGTCAATGAAATAAATTATGAATTGACACACCCAGATGAACTGATTATTAATTGTCCCACACTGACCTAAGACCAGGCCTATTACTTTACCTAGGTGCAGGAGTTAGAGAGTGGGCCCAGCCCAGCCTCATTCGGGCTCCGACGGGCTCCGACGGGCGTGGACGGGCCCGCCCTTGGCCCGGGCTTCGCCCGCACGCGTCCCGCGAAGCGGGTGCCGCGAGGCGTTTAGTAGGCCCCCCTGGGCTCACAGCGATGATGTCAGCGCCTCCAGGCGCGTGCAGCAGGTCTCCCTGGAACTTGGAGTCCCACACAGGTGCAGTTAGCGGCGATGCGGCTCCCGCGAAGCGGGTGCCGCGAGGCGTTTAGTAGGCCCCCCTGGGCTCACAGCGATGATGTCAGCGCCTCCAGGCGCGTGCAGCAGGTCTCCCTGGGACTTGGAGTCCCACACAGGTGCAGTTAGCGGCGATGCGGCTCCCGCGATGCGGCTCCCGCGAAGCGGGTGCCGCGAGGCGTTTAGTAGGCCCCCCTGGGCTCACAGCGATGATGTCAGCGCCTCCAGGCGCGTGCAGCAGGTCTCCCTGGGACTTGGAGTCCCACACAGGTGCAGTTAGTCTACCAATAAACAAAAGACACTTTTAAAAAAGTTATAATTTTCTGCCTCAAGCCTGTCAGCTTTCAAATGTCATATGGCAGTTGGATGGCTCCCCTGTGATGAAATGTGGTTTGCTCCAAGACAGGGGACAAAGGGCTTGGGTGTGGGCATGTGCTGGCCTTTCTTTGGCAGGATGGCCCGGCGGCTGTGCCCAAAGGTTGGTTACACTTCAAAGGGACCTTCCCGGTCACAAGCAGATGAACCCGACACCAGGCATGTCCCCTTTCTTGTCCATCTACCAAAATTGGCTCCAAAACCAGTTTGAGGGAAACCTACTCCAGAACCAGTTTGGAGTGACCACATTGGGAGTTTGCCCATTATCATATCCACACCCCTGGGTGGGAGCTCTGCACAAGGGAGGAAGGGTTCTGCTAGATTGGATTGTCCTAGAATACTGTGCAGGAGGGTCGGAACAGGGGTGAAGGATAATCTGGCTTCCTAGGATTGGCCAGGAGCATCTGGCATCTAGAACTTTCCACCCATGGTTATAAACCCCTGCACACGGGAGAGACAGACAGCAAGACTCCGGACCTAGGCAGCAATGACACCAGAATCATGGAAAGCAGGGAAGAGAAGCCACCTGATGCCCTGATGGACTAAACTATTTGCCTGCAGCTGATCCCCAGGACTAGATGGGTCTCTTCAGGGCCAGGGGCGCTGCTAGCTTATGCCCCTCAGGACCAGTTAGGGATAGACCTGGACCCTACTGCCACCCTGGATGCCCTGCAACATGGCCCGGAGGCCATGGGACCTGGGGAGGACAGGTATAGGGGGAGGGGTTTGGTTTGGTGGGGTGGGTGAGTGAGTGAGTGCTGCCAAGGTTCACGCACAATGGGACATGACCCAGTTCTTTGGTGTGGCAAGAAGGTGGTTTCACCCAAGAGCCACCGAATTCAAGTCAATGTTTTTAAACTATGATGGGTTTGTGCCGTAGGTATATATACAGGTTCCTGGGAAAAACGAATCCCAAAGTCTAATGTTGCATTTAAATATCATTTTTTTGCATTTATTAATTATCATAAATACAAATAAGGAAGAGAACAGTCGAACAGCCGACACGTGTTTCGCCTGTATGGCTGGCAGGCCAAGGGCCTTCTAAGGCAAATTGTCTCTAAGGAATAAAAGGAGTCTTGAAATGCGAGGTGATATGAGAAACGGCTGAATACGTGATGAGGCACACCATCCGAAGTACGGATGAGTAAGTAAAGGTCTCTACAGTCAGAAGGAGGTATAGGGGGAGCCTGGCTCAGGAATCTAATAAATCCAGCTTCTTGCCAGGTGTGATGTTTGGAGGTCAGGAGGCCTGTTGAAAATGCTCTAGCTGGCTAGAGTTTGACAGCAGGCACAAAATGAGCCAAGATCAAGATAATCATCCCAAAAGGGCCTGATGTATGTACCTTGGAAATTTGCCCATTTAAACATGCCAGTCACAAGAAAAAGAATGCATGGGACTCTGCCGCATTTTAAAGCAATACCCCCATGGTGGGCCAAAGCCCAGGGGTTGGCGCAGCTTTAATTAATTAATTAATGGGAAGGGAAGCGTGCATGGGGCCCTGCTTCCTGAGCCACTATTTGCCCAGAGACCCCATTCCCCGAGGCTGACTTAGAGTAGTGTCCCGGGGACAACACTCTCAGGACACAGAAGAAAACAGAATCACCTTGATGAGAGCCAACAAGTTCATCTTCCACAGTTTCTGGGGTGGCCAGAGCTCCACAAGAAATGCTGGACCACTCCTCCACCCCGTGGCCATTTCTGTTGGAGGCGGAGGGCACCCAATTAGAGACTCCCTCCTGCGCTCCACATGAGTGGAGATGGGACAAGTGACTTTCTCTCCTGCCAGCCGATGGAGTGGGCTGGGAGTGAGGGGCCAGTCAGGAAGTGCTGAAGAGGACCCCTTCGCTGCCCCTATGTTAGGAGACATTGTGGATCCCCAGGAGGGGAGGAGGAGCTAGAGCAACCAAGTAAACAAAAAGATTTAAAAACAAAAATAAAGAAACTTATGTAGCCCGTTGCCACAGCCAAAACAAAAGTAGTGGATGAGTCCGCTCATTTGAAACTGACCTCTCCTGGCCTGGGAGCACCTCATAATACCCTGCGCTGGCTATTTCAGCATTTAAAACCATAAAAGTTATTAATACATTAAAAAAATCCTAAAATAGTAACACATTTCATCATACAGTTAGCTAGATTCCACAAGGGTCTGTAATAATTCAAAGCCAGAGGTACAAAATTAAATACATAAACCCTTAACCCTTGAATGAAAATTAGGACAATTAAAAGGATGGGTCCCAGGGCCTTATCCAATGTATATATATCGTCGGAGTAAAAGTAAACCCTGACCAATACTAACACATTTAATGTTGTTTTGAATACAAATGCCTTATTGGCATTTAAATGGTGATTTCTAATATGTGATTATTGCTTTCATTGAGTGGTGACCCCTATACAAAGCCAATAGGCATGCTTTATTTATTGATGGGGTGACCCCTCGACAAAACCAATATGCATGTTTCCTGCTTTAATGTGGCGACCCTTTGACAAAGCCAAAAGGTTTCTTTCAAATAAATTGAGGTGGTGACCTCTGGACAAACTGAGTAGGCCTGGTTTCTCTGAAATGACTCCCCTTAGATTGTGATTGTGCAATTGCAATTGGTGGGGGGTATTGTGATTTTGGGGGTCATGACCCACAAAGGGGCAGATGTAATTCCAGAATGTCACCTAAGGTATTTCCATCTGCCTGATGTATATATTTGTAAATTAGTGAGTAGTATTTAGAAGTATGTGCGTTATGAATGTAATTTTCCTTTTAAAAAAAAAAAAAAAAGGCACTGATTGGGAAATGGTTTATTGATGGTTGTTGGGTGCCAGAGATTTCAGATTACTAGCCCACACCACCTCCCCTGAGTAGGCCTTAGACTGCTCCGCTTCGCCACCCAGAGGGAGTCAAGTGCTACAATGGTGTACTTAGTTCCCAGTAAGGAGACAATTGTTGACATATTTCTTCTGCAGGCCTCCCATCCTGCACAACTAATAACCCAATTTTTTATAGGGTGGAAGACAAGAAAGGCTCCAGAGGTTAATAAATGACTGCTTGACATTAAGAAACGATCAATGGCCGAAGTGACGAGATTGCATACACAACAGCAGAGAGATGGCAGAGGCATAGAGGTGGACATTAGGGACACAATTTTGGTAGTGTCTGAAACAAAATCAAATGTACACCCACTGTGAATGACTTGGGGATTCGCAATTTTTTGTTCTGCAGGAAAGTTAATTCAATGAGGAGGGAGACGGATAATATGGACTACAGACAAACAGTAGGTGCTGTGTACAGTGAAGGGGCACGACTGAAGCTAATGGGAATGTATAGCATATATAATGTAACCATTCAGGGCCGTAGCCACGAGGGGCATTTGAGGGACAGGCCAGCCAATATTAATCTTTGCCCCTCCCAAATGACTAAGGCAGCTAGCACAGTATAGAGGTGCGAGAGTTCAAAGGATGAATGGGCAATAAAAATGCATTTAAAATTTGTTTTTATCTAGTTACATTTGCTGCGTGTTCCTAGACAGGTTAAATGTCTGTCTCTGTCTTCTGACAAATTGCTGCTTATTCTTTTAAAGTGGAGATATTTACTTTTCCTCTTTTGACTGCAAAGTGAGAGGATTTTTTAAAGTGAACTATGTAGCAATCTTGTAGGGGTACAGACAAGGCCACTGGAATTATGAGGCGGGGGCTTCAATTATGCAGCAATGTTGACTAAATTATTTGGCAAGAAGACACAAATTATACGGCTTAGTACGGTACATTTGTTTACATAGTATCACTTCATTATTTTGGGCCTGATTTAGATGTTGGTAGAACTGGTCCCATTGTTGCTTTTGCGGCAGTCTTCCCACTTGCAGGCTTCGCGGTCCACCCGCTCGATCAAGATTTTGGTGGGTCCTTGGAGGGAAGTTCATCGCAGTCCCGCCGCCTCTGCCAGAATGGTTCTCCCGTGTCAACGGTGTCAGAGGCAGAAGCGGCTGTCAGAGGGAGTCTCACCAGGATCTCCAATGTCCCGATTACAATGTGTCTTTCCGTTGAGGCAACTGTGGCAGCAAAAGCTCCAAGCTCGGGTTGGCAAAAACTGTGAAAAGGAGGTGAAAACATAGCTTTTTTCAGGTTCCCACTTTCGTTTACAGCTTGAAACCCATCTTCCTCTGCTACTACCACTTGACCACAAGGCTCAGCCACCCCCTTGTCGCCAGAATGTAAGGTAGGCTTCTGTGTCACTTGCCTCACAATGAATCATACGTTAACATTAGCTTTCGCCTTGTGCATTTTTAGATTGCTCTTACATGCACATATTTTTAGGTGTCATGCATGAGTGTACATCTTACCACTTATTGTGGTAAATTGTACACACATGTATTGACACATAAATATATTTTTGGTGGTGGTGGGTGTTGGTGTTGTGCTTGTGGTGGCTGTGGGTGTACATACAATAGTATGTGTATGTTGTTGGTGTTCTATGCTGTACGTAAGAAATGGGCATTACGCTTTGCCTACATATAGCTTGTGACACCTTCACAACATATATATATTTAGTGAGATAAGGATAAGTAGTACTTATCTGTCTCCACATCAGCAGGGCCTCACTCTGAGGACTCTGCTGCCAGGACACCAACAGCACAACGGGAACATCTAAATCATCTCAGCAAAAGTCCTGTTAGCCTGCATAGAAGACTGCCGCCGTGGTGGCAACTTGTCTATTGCTGCAACATTTAAATATGGCAGGCGGACCACTGCCAGCTCAATGAAGTACTTGCAACTGCCGCCGCGGCAGGGCTCTGTTTGTACCGTCAATATCTAAATGAGGCCCTTTGTCATTTTTAGGTCGCGCCTAAGACAGTGCCTGTGCTGTAGCTTGTGAGGACTTTTGTTTTCTATCAAGCGTTTCGATGCCTCGTCAGGGGTAGTTAACACTATATAAATGCTATTACAATACAATACAATACAATATAGTGGGCTTAGAGCCCGCCCATTACTTGCCATTGTTTGGCTGAATTGTCACTCTCATTTTCTTACTTTTTATTGGTCAGCTGCTCTAGGCTTCCTTCCTCTTTGTGTGTTTGACCCTCCCCTGGAGCATGGACCCATTACTTTCATCCTTCCACTGCTCACTTTTATAAGCACTACTTTTTTCTTTGTGTTCAGGCACTCTACCAGAGTGTTTTTTTTTCAGCTGGCTCCCTCATGTACTTCTCTCCCCTCTGTGAGCCTCTGCAGGAGACAGAACCAGGGAAAGTGCCATTTGGCTGTTAACCTCGTGCCCAATTTTGCTTGTGAACATGATAAATGTGCAGGAGGAAAAGTGAATACATTTATTCATACGGTTTTGTTTTTCTTTCAGCACCCTCTCAGTTAAAGGCTATTTTCTGAAATGTTGTGTTCTTTTTTGTAGGAAACTAACTTGAAAGCAAATATGTGAAAAATGTGTTTCCGTGTAAAAATGCCTTTCTTTATTCTGTCTTTTAACTGACACTGTTTATTGCCATAGTGCTCGAGGGAGTCGGTCTAGGCATTTGCTTGCAAAGTGGTAAACCTAGAAACAAAAGTCACTAGCTGATGCTATCACTTTTATACTGGTCATAAAACTTGTGGCAAACTCCGTTTATACCTTTTTCAGAAACTTTTCTTCTTTTTACCAAGGTGAAGGCATTTATTCCCTTATATGATTACCTCCTTGTCAAAATTCAGAAATCTGTGTTGTTTTTTTATAGCTGCTAGGTGTCATAAGGATAATGACATAGCAGTGTGACAACTTGGGAAGAGGGTAATTGTATGTTAACATATTTTGTGCCTGTCATTCACTGCATGCAACCGTGTGGATATATTTTTGGCATGTTATCAGCGTTTGTATAGCGCTTTCTTTCCATGTGTACAGTCTCCTGGGCAGTGCGCAGCATATGTCCTTAAGAAAAAGGCTTGTGTTGTGTTGCTTTTTCTGATCTGGTTACCTGAGCCGGAACTGAATGATAGATGGCAACTTGACCGCCCACCCTCAATTGAAATCTGCCAAAATGCAACATGTTCTGCCTCTTCGAGTTCAAAGGTTGACTATATGAACAATGGCATCCGCGTTGTCCCCGGTGGCAGCTACAGGGCCGGACTGACCGCAGCGGGCACGCAGCGTTTCCCCGGTGGGCCGCCAGAGTGGGGGCCGGTTTTGGGTCGGGGGGGGGGGGGCATTTTTGTTACCGGGGGCCGGCAAATCGGCCCCCTGTAACAAAATCGGCCGAAACCGGCCCTAGTAAACAGCTCGGCCACACCCCCCCTCCCCACCAGGGGTCCAGCCGAGCAGTTTGGCAGGGCCGGTTTCGGTTCTGGGCAGCTATATACTTAAGCAGATGTTTGAGACAACATGCAACACTTCATTAGTATATGTTCTTTTAGTAATGCCTGAAATGTATACCATGACTACATTTTGAGTGATATTTTAGGAAACATTTTTAACCATTACACATATTCTCAGTTGTAGACATGTGCAGCCAAGAGACCTCTGAATACTGTTGTGTGTAAGAGGGTTTCATTGATAATGTAACACTGTATCACAAGAAGGCAGAGCTAAAAACTGTATTTTGTATTTAGAAGAGGTTCATATAATTAACAATGTTTCATAGAACATCAATATGGTTACTTGCGGGCAGCTTTCGGTGGCATGACACAAAATGTTAAGTCCCTTGCAAAATGTGACGAGGGCAGTGTCGGCCGCCAGTAACAAAGGGTGGTGGGGCAGGTGGGGGGAGCGCTGGGGTGAAGAGCAAGTGTTTAATAATAATCTAAAAAACGTACGTGACGCCGCCGGCCGCCTCCAACATCGCGTTGCTCCTGCTGGCCGTTTCCTGGGTCCCAGCTGCCCCTGGGGCAGACTCCCAGCTAATCCCTGTGCTGTAGAGCAGCGCAGGGCTTGGTCTGAATGTGCCGAAAAAACACCCTGTTCAGACCACGGAGTCTGTGGGGGTTTTTCCAGCTTGGCCCCTGAATGCAGCCGGGCTGGAGAAACCCAAGTGCGCATGTGAGCACTTAGGGACTAGGGAGTGCACAAGCACTCCTCCTCCCCCTCCCATGCCCTCCCCTGCATGCACAAGCTGGCAAACAAAAAATAAAACTATGCTAGAGCATCATTTTATTTTTCCTTTGCAGGCACTGCGCCAGGCAGGGGGGCAACACTCCTCTGCCATTGCGGAGGAGCCGCCACTGGACGAGGGCCCCCAAGACTCATACCTCACAGAAATCCACAGGCTTTATGCTGAATGGGGGCGCCTGGAGGGTGGGTATTCCCTGTGATGAAGGTCTAGTTTACCCCCCTGGCAGTATTATGTAGCATGGGTCTGTGTGCTTGTAGCGCCAGCCCAGTGGTACATGTGCATCAGTATATTTTGTCTGTTTCACTTAACGTGCAATAAGGTGTGCAGTTATGTAATATCATATTAAACATTGACACATGCATGGTCTACACATCACCCACATAAGGTTGTCTGTGACGCCATTGACTCGCGCAGGTTTTCACTGGTGAACATGAGGTCACTGACAAAGGCGCTGCGTTGAGGTTGCTCAGTACCTTGACCTTGACATCAACTAATGCTCATTTTCTAAACTCATGAAATTGTGGTTGTTTTGCTCTCAAGAACAAGCGGAAGCCTTCCATTTTTTCGTAAACATCTGTGACTGCCCCAAGAAGTGCTTTTAACCTATTTAGTGCTTTATACAGATGTCAGTCCAGTCACTTAGTGGACTGTTCGTGACTATCCTTTTCATGAGTGCCCAAAATAATTTCATGAGGCTCAGATACATGCCCGGGTTTCAAGGCAAACACTGATCATATGATGATTTCTTTACATTTAGATTAGTTGCTAAACAAATTAACCGTGTGTGGCTATTCTGGAAACAAGTCATGCACCCGGTCCTCCTGCCCCCCATTGAATGCCCCTGTTCACAGCTCTCAAGTTACCGAGGCCCATGTGTGGGTAGCTTTTCCAAGTCAGGAATTTTCTGTGAATGCTGGGACTTGTAGTTCTGGTTTTATAATGGTATTATATATCTCAGCTTGCAGTGGAAAACCGTGGACTGGATGAGCTACTCAAGCCTGAAACTGGGTGACCTGAGAGCTGTAGCTGTTGTCTACAGACTGAGACATTACTACAGGGCAGTACAGTGTTTGATGCCATTGACATTGAATACCTCAAGCCTGGGTGGGGAGTTTAGCGCTATGAACAAATGTGTATAGACCACTCTAAGCTGAATTATTTTAATGTGCGACAAATTTACATTTTCAATTTCATTATCATTTTCCTTCCTTAGACAAGGCAATGACATTTCAGCTTCCACAGTATAAGAGAACATAAATAGGACGGCATACATTACAATGTTATCATTTAATTTTTGTTTTTAATAGTTCCATGGTTTAGCATCAGACGGGGAAGAGGACAACAAAAGGGAATCAGTTTACATTATGAAGATATGTTAGAAGGTAGATGAATTGACACCACTTCACAAGTCTCATTACTTTTTTCAAATTCATAGATTTTTTTTTTTAAAAAGACCGCAGCCCGAGGTTTTCACATTCTAAAGCTTTCATTATAAAGAAGTGTGCTACAACTCAGCGGACGTAATGGTGGCACTAACTAATTACCTAACTCACGTTTTGCTTATTGTACTTACTAGTCAACACAAAAATCATTACATAAAACAACATTGAATTAAAATTAATCACATTAGATCATATATTATAATCATAAAACAATCTAATTACCTTAAATACAACATTTACATTAGGAATCTGCCACAATAAATAAAGATGTTAATGAGGTTAAGTAATCCATAAGGTTTTTGGGGCAGGCAACTTTGGCAGTATTGAAATACACGTTTTTCTGTTCATTATAATGTAGTTTAGTCTATGATCTGTTTTTTAAAACCTATTGACCTCTATGTCATCCTCACTGCTTCTGTTTACACTGCATGCGTATCATCCATCAGTGCCACATAAATTCATTGTTTCCTCCCCGCGTGCCAGATCAAATGCTTTAAAATATAAATTAAATGGCTCCACCCATTAGAAAATTTCTCTCTCATCTTACACTATTTGTGTTTTTGGTGTATCATTACACCTCCTATTGAGTGCTTGAATTGTAAAGTATGATGGGCTATTTTACATTTCTTAGACACATTCTATACAGAGAGCAATTGGGTTTAATTTTGTTTTCAGTGCAGCAGTCTTTTTAGGTCTTACCTAGACAGCACACACCTTTGTTTTCTAACAGTGAGCTTAGAGCCCACCCATTGCTTACCATTCGTTGACTTTTTGGTCACTCTTATTTGCTTGCCTCTTGCCCACTACCAATTTTAAAAAAGTGCTATCTTGCTGCCAGCACTGGCATGGTTGTAGCGCTTTTTATTATTATTTTTTTACTTTAAGCCATGCCACAGAACAGCCACACTGCTGCACGATATGGTTAAAAAACATTGAAAAAGCCAATAGCCCTCTCGTAGGAGAGACCTATTGGCTTTGCCAGTGCTTGTTAGATATGTTATTACAGATTGGGAAAATATTTTACTTCATCAGTAACAGTTCCACATCCACATACAGCTATAAGCTATAAGTAACTGAAAGGTGACAAGTCAACCTTGCGAAGGAACTTCCACTGTGCTGCAGCATGTATTGCAGTGTTTTTATCAACTTTTGATCTGCTTGAGATAGAAAGAAATTTTTTAGGGGTAAAATCTGCAGATTATGCGGCAGGTGATGGACCATGTGACAAATGCAGCAAATTCGTAATTATGCAGAAAACGAAGCAGAATCGCATAATTTCAGTGGCTTTGTGTATAGAGTGCAAAAAGAAATACTGTAGGATGTCAACTTGTTTATAATTCACAAAAATTAAATACTTCTAAATGAAATGTACAAATATTTCAGCATATTTAAGCAGTTATGAAAGCACAAATGAAGCACATTTGTTTTATAATTTGGAAGTGTGATGAAAACAAATATTTTAATAAGCTCAAAATAAATATTGGGGATGCACAAATTATAAATATTGTTGTGCATTGTATTGCATTGCACATTTGTATAGCACGTACTACCACTATGTGTGGCACTGAAGCGATTACCTACAGGGAAGCTAGCTACGCCATATAGGGTGGTGTGTGGTTGGAAGGGTGTTGTCTCTGGTTTGCGATCCTATGTGGGAAGTGTTTCCATGCCATGCGTGATGACCACCAAGATGTGGTTATCATGTTATGTGATGCAGCACGGTGCAGTATGGTGGATGATGAGGTGTGAGACAGTTTATGCAGTTTATGGTTTTTCAGTATGCTGGCCGCCTTGAACAGCAAGTCTTTGCAAGGCCAGTTAGTCAAAGCATGAAACTTAAAGTTTTAGAATCTAAAATCTGTCCAGTTCTATCAGCTGGTCCTCTCTCTGGCTCCGCTGGTTCATCTCTCTGCCCTCTCTGCACACATTCTATTCTTATCTTCAAGGCTAAAGGCTTGCAGTTATTAGCTGAGCCGGCCCAAGCATATTCAGCCTTTCTACAGCCTTTCTACACTGTGAAATGCTTGTTAATTCAGCACAAATATATGCTACTTTGAAAGTTCAAAACACATTTCTAAATTAAATGTACATTCTATAGTCAAGTTAAATCTAGAATAATCACAATTAAACAACCATGATTAATTATTTGAGCATGGTTTTACTTGAAAGCACTTCATACTGAAAGCTTTTGACCAGGCCTCATTCATGTGTCATCATGTGTCATGTGTTTTCACTTGCACCAAAATTCTGCGTGCCATTTTTAAAACAAATGCAGTTTGTCTAAAACACAAAACCTAGGTGAAATCTAGGCTCCATCAATCCTCCCTTTGATAAATATCAAATCATGATACCTCAAATGATTTGTAAATTATCACACTTATTTAATTTCACGTTATTTGATCAAATAGCACACTCATTATTAGTTTAGTCTAATATATTTTCTCTTCATAAAATATTACTACTCATCTTTAATGTATGTAGACATGGTAATTTCATTAGCACACTTATTTCACACAGGTATATAAGGAAAAAAACACCTACTAAAATTACTATATTAATTATCACTTGTTATTACAAAAAGCTGAGCATATAACAATTTTACCTCTATTTCTAAGGCAACACAAGTTTTGTCTGTAATCAGATCATATATAGCCAAGCTCAAAAGTTTAGTGCAGAGTTCTGTAAGTTGCTTCTTGGAACTGTTAGTTCTCTTTTAAATAAGTAACTAAAATAATAAAAAGGAAAATTCAACAGAATAGTTCTTTTTAAAAACAAAATTAAAATTTCTTTTCTTCCCTTTTTTCTTCTTTTTCTTTCATCATTCAATGATTCTTTTTTTCTTTAGCTCTTGACAGTTCTCAGTTTTTTTTTTCCAGCATTTCTTGGCTCTTTGTCACCAGCTTGCCATCAAGGTGGCTCATACCGTTCAAGCCTCACATTACACAGTTCATTCAATGTGGCATTCTGTACTTTTTCCATGCAATTTGACCACTCAGATGCTGAAAAACCCTGACAGAGCACCATCAATTCTTTGCATGTTTTCAATCCAAGCCTTTCACTTTTATTTTCACTTTGTTCAGATTCAGACGTTTCAGCTATGGGTGCAAATTATTTTTCAAGGGACCACTTCAGACTTTTTGGATACCCTTTCAGCCAGCTTTTTCCTACCTCCACTCGTAGGCCCACAGCACTAATTTCTTCTTCAGAGGCTGCACCTGACTCATTCACCCTTTTGACACAGCTTTCATCTGTCAGTTTCCACTTTTTGCTTTTACAGTGCCACTTCAGTTTGT
This sequence comes from Calotriton arnoldi, assembly GCA_963921515.1. NCBI lineage: Eukaryota > Metazoa > Chordata > Amphibia > Caudata > Salamandridae > Calotriton > Calotriton arnoldi. The sequence continues at coordinate 374,582 of CAWUFW010010334.1, forward strand.
TCTAGTGCTGCTTCACGCTCTATGTGTTCCCTTACAGCTTGACTGACCCTCTTCTGTGGACTTTTGACCACTGCTGGCATCTCTTCTTGAAGAGGAGCTGTTTTATCAAGGGGACACAGGACCATACGTGTGTGAGAGGCATGCACCCAATTTGAAAGGCCACCACATTTCACAACAGTCTTTGCCAGGATCATTTGGAACAGGCCTTTCCATTTCACAGCATCTCTCAGATCAAAGTTTTGGCACCATCCATTATGCAGATCTTGTGCAGCAGCTGCAATCTGGTGAGAAACTGCATGCTCCACATCAGCCAGACCTTCACAGCAATGGCTAGTCTTTTCATCTGTGTTTTTCACAAGTGCATTTGCATGTACATATTCAAGCCACTACAGTGATGCTGAGACACAGTCCTTTGCAAAGTGAGACTCTGTACAGTCTTTGTGTTGCTTTAGTGTGCTTGAAACATCAGGCAGATAGCTACAATCCAATCTTTGTCCAGTCTGTGATTCTGTACACATCTTTGAGACCTCATTATGATCTGATTTCAGAGAAACTGGCAATCTATACCTGGGCATCAGTTTTTGGAATAACACATTTGCTACTATGCAGTTGTCATTTTTCTCAAAATCTGTTCTGAATCAACCTTGTTGTTCTGTCTCTGAAACATTTTCTTGTACCTCTTTTAATTCTTTCCAAGTGTAAGTTATTGACATCAACATTAGATAAGAGAAAAGTGTAATGCTGTTCCTACAAAGTGAGAGTCAGACGAAAGGAATATAAGCCAACTTGACCAGAGTGGTTCAAAGTTGGGAATCCATTGTATTGGATTATAATGCCGTCACACACCCAGTAGGGTGTCATGCTTCATCATCGGGCTGCTCCTCGTCGGGTCGGCGGTGCAATACCCAACGGGCTCCCTATAGTAGGGGCACTTTAGCGGAGATCTTTTTCCAAACAGCCGTTTGGTGCCGTGCGGGTGAGGGGCCTAGTGAGTGTAGATGAACGTGTGTTTGTAGGTGAGTTAAAAATAGGGTTGGGAGTACCAGCGACGACAACTTTAATCAATGGGTCTCCTACCCTAAGTAAAAACAAACAATAAGGCGCTGGGCTGAGGTTATGTCTCAGGTTAGGTGCTCTTATTGGTAACAGGTCAACATGTTTCTCGCCAAGTGAAAAGTCTGCGGGCGATTCGTCAGGACCTAGAAGGATTCTATCTACAGCTTAAAACTAAGATGGTGATGTGGCTGCACACTCACACCCACCATACAACTAACTAGTTAAGTACCTGGTAGTACTGGAACTACCTGCGGAAAGAGAAAATATCACACTGGTTAAGGAGGTACAATTTTTGCTTGTGTATTCTCTCATATTCCCTGTGAATCTGACTCTCAAAACTTAGTGGTGATTATAAAACCAAGTAAAAAAACAACAAGGTGCCACACGGTGAGTGCACATTGTGAGCTAGCATGAACTTCAATCCTTGTGGCACAAAACAGAGTTGCAGAGAGACTATAGGGACTCACCCAAATTTTTGGACTAACTAGGCTTCAACAGTACCCGGTAGGTCATACACGAGGGGTTCCTCATGTACTGGAGCGAGTGAGTGGAGGAAAACGATTAAATGTTAGCATTGTTAAAAAGTAGAAACATCATACAAGTATTGTGCAATACAGAAGGGAACGGTTCACCTTATTGTATACCAGCTAATCTGTTCATGACTCTTTATTTCACATAACTGCAGGTGGAACCAACTAAACTTTGACCGACCCATTCATCTTCAAACGTCCAGTGTCTAATATCATGTGTGTGCTGGATGCCACGCAACGGAAGATTGCCCTCTGTTGATATCGTAGTGTGTGCTCTAGGGTACTCACTGTAAAGGGGCTGCCTCCGGATATTGTTCAGTAATGGTGCTTAACACATGAACACTGCCCCGTAAGTGTAATGTGGTTATGTACCGTTTATTATGCCCTGGTTGTTACTTGCTTACATCTTGGCAGACCCCAATTAAGGTATGGAGTGCACCGAAGGGCCAGGTGAGAGCGGTGCAATAGTTCAATAACTGCCCAGTGGTGTGCTTAGGTTTAAGTCATTGCGCCTCTCTTAAAAAAGGTGGGGGGGGGGGAAAAACAAACAAAGTGCGGTGGGACATTTCCTTGTACAAGCCGTTATTCAGGTACTCACGTGTGTGCCAGTAGCACGTTGCTTGGAGACCTACCCACTTCTACCGGGTCCGGGAGGTGTGGTAGTGTGAGCCTGCACCGTATTTAACTGTGTGGCTCGGTGCTTCCGGGAGGCGGAGTGCACGTTACGAAGAGCGCTAGTGTGCATGGGGCTATTCCCAATTGGCGGCCATATTGGAGGGATGCTTTTTAGCAAAAGGGCAAATGCGGAGCTTCCAGGAGTCAGAGTGCACGTTACGTAGAGCGCTAGTGCGCATGGGGCTATCCCCAATTGGCGGCCATGTTGAAGGGATGCTTTTAGCAAAAGGACAATTGCGGAGCGCCATTACTAAATGATGTTAAGTTTATCGTTTGCATATTGTATGTGTAGCGGTGGACCCACAACGCCTATGACGGATGTAGCCACTCCCATAGGGTGACCCAGTAAGAGCGATGGATGCAATGGGAAGCAATCTGGGCACCATTATTGAGTGGTGTCAAATGGTGGTATGTGTACCAGTAAGTACCCATTGCCTGTATCGGTAAAGGTTTCTCCATTATACCCTCAGTGTACAGTCACCTTGTATGTATGCAGATTCTTGTGTTGAAGGATGTTAAAAATGTCAACAAAATCAAAAAATTTGTGCACCAAAAGTGCACTGCAGAAAGAATATGCTCTTGAGCGAATTATACCCTCAACGCACTCCAAGGTATGTCTTCATTTAATCCTTGGGTGTGTGAAGATACCCGGTGTACCCATCTCTGCTCCTTCAAGAACAGAGCATGTTTGGTGATTTTGGTTGATGCTTCCAGAATCACCCATTTCAGTGAATCAGGTGAATGGTGTAACTCCAGGAAATGGGTGCACATTTTGGTGTTCGCTTTCTGGCAACGAAAGTTGCTACGGTGTTCAGAAATGCGTATCTTGATAGGACGGGTAGTCATCCCTACATATTTTAAATTGCAGGGGCAAGTAATCATGTAGATGCAGTTTGGCGTATTGCAGTTGGTGTGTGACTGCAATTCCCAAGTAAAGGAATCAGTGAAGGTTATGGTCTTGTGTACTGAGGTGAAAGCGCAGGCCGTGCAAGACCCACAGGGGTAGTGGCCTTTAATCAGTGGTAAGTCCCATAGAGTTCTTTGGACACCTAATGTCAGTGCCTTGGGCCTAGTATGGATTAACATGTCCTTCAGATTTCGTGAGCGTTTGAAAGCGAAACGTGGTAGCTCCAATGTCATGTAACCAGTGTTTAGTATGCCCCAATGTTTTCTGATCACTTTCGTGAGTATGTTAGAAGCAGGTGTAAATGTGGTGACACAGGTGAGGGTATCCGTTGGGATTTTTCTCTCTGTTCTAGAAGCGCTTCACGATTATTGTTCCTTGCCCTCTTTTCGGATAGTGCTATACTTCGTGGAGGGTACTGACGCACAGCCAGGTGTTTTGCCAATATTTCTGACTCAGTTCTATAGTCTTCAACATTGCTGCAATTTCTTCTAACCCTCAAAAATTGCCCAATAGGGAGATTCTCTTTTAGGGCACGTGGGTGGTGACTACTGTAGAGTAACAGACTATTGCGATCTGTTGTTTTTCTGTACATTAGATAAACAGTATCCTTTTCTGATTCACATGTGAAAATTCCATTGAATGCATAGGCTAACAGGACACAATATTGTCCAACTGAATTAGCATTTGTTTCTCCCATGACAATAGTAGCTCCCATTTGAGCAGCTATACTGCATGTTATGGTACGGGCAATGAATTTCGAAATTTGGGCTGAGGTAACTACTAAAAGCCATGAAGCTTTGACAACATAATGTATAGGGAACACAGCATGTGTTGCTTCAAATGTGTCATTGTTACCTTTCAAACATGGGCCATCTACAAAATGGACATTGTTGGGCTCAATCAGACGTTCATCATTAAAGTCTAACCTTGGTTTCATGCATAGATTCATGACATCTAGACATTCAGGTTCAGTTTCATCACAAACAATTTCATTTGCTGGCAGTAGGCTAAATACATTTGAATTTAGACATTTCTTGGTCACAGTATTTTCCCAAAACAACTCCACAAAGGAAGGAACCATTTCAGTATTTGGAAATTCCATCATTATATTCTCACTCTTTTTATGACTGACATTTACCACAGCTACTAAATTAAGACAGCTGGGCATTTCTGTGACGTTGGGGTCAAGGGTCATTGGGAAATACGTCACAGACCTTTGAACACATTCATGTTTTTGAACAGGCACTGAGAGAGCGCAGTCCTCCCTCTCACTGCACATTGGTATATTTTCTTTTAAATAAGCTTGCATCCCTAGTGCCGGGGCGCAACACTTTTTCTCTTTCAACTCTAGGAATGCTTTTGTGCAATTGTTGTCCAATGGAAGCGGATCAGACACATCCTTGTGTGTCAGCCTCAGTAAAGGCTTAGCTACTAGGGAAAGGTTTGGTAACCACTCACTATAGCAGCCAACCATTCCCAAAAACATCCTGACTTCTTTCTTAATTTGAGGTGGATTCATTTGGTGAATTATTTCCAATCTCTCTGATGACACTTTTCTAGCTCCTTTTCCAATTATGTGTCTCAGACATTCATCTTCTTTTTGACAGTTCTCCTGACTATCCTCATGCAATGGCACCGTGACATGAACTTGACAATAACAGTAAGCAGTGCTTAATTTGTGCCGGTGCTTTCCGGTGCTTAGCACCGGCACTTATTTCTTAGGGCCGGGTCTACGGAGTACAGTGCACACGATAATTACGCATGCTTTATAATGCGAGATAACGGTCTCCTCCCTGCACATGGTCTGCCAGAAACTGCTGGTGAGGTGACATTATGCCGCTGCCTCAGCTCAGCATAAGTAACTAACACAGGCAGCAATAAAATCAATAGTAGCGCTAATGCACTACAGCCGCTACCACTCAACTGCTTCAGTCCTCCTTGATGTTTAATTATTAGCCCGGCCCGTGCGTGCCCCGTCGTCCCTCCTTGACGTTGAATCATCAAGTGTGTGTTTCCTCCAGAGTCGGACTGACCAATGCTGATCAGGGTCCCGACTTTTCGCCCGCCCCAGCCTTCTGCGCAGCTGCAGCTTTAGACATTTAACGAGGCAAGCAGCGCTTCTCGCAGCAGAAGGCCTACAATTAAAAGCAACAAAAGGCAGTAAGTAATTAGAAATTATTTAATGTTTGTTTCCAAAAATGAACTACTGTCTTGTACTTTAATGGTTAAGGTGCCCGGAAAAGTGCAATCACCGTGGTGTGGTCTGGTCACAGGACAGGGTTCATTTGCAAATTCCCTTGCAGATGAGTACATGCTGCCATACAACCCTGATTGCTGGGCTACCCGACCCGAGTCACGAGTGCTAATAAATAATGTGCCTATATTTCGTACCACATTAATTCAACTAGAAAGGGAAACTTTACATGTCCTGCATAGAAAATTAATCGGTTTTGAAATGGCGCCGTGAAAGAGACATCCGTATACTGCCCGGCACAGTTCATGACAGGAGCCCTGCTGAGTGCAACTTCACAGAGAACTAATGTAAAAAGCTAAAATTAAGTTTCAGTCTGATGTAGAAAAAAGAAATGAAAACTGAACTAACCATATCAGTCTTAAAACGTTTTAAAAACGACTTGCACACAAATGTTTATTACCGGAGCAAACAACAAATGCACAGTCCTGCAAGATGTGCGAGGAGCAAATACATTTAAAGAACATTTTTCAAAGAAGGCAGCTGCGTATTTCTCTAAAAGCAATGTCACTATTAAATCTTGCACTATCTAAAAATACATTTTGACCAACAACATTATTCCTTTTTAGTACACAAATTATGATTTACTAAAGGCTCAGATGTAAATCATACATCTGCTCCTTTAGGCTTACACTTAGTTCAGGGTAGATGACACATAATGTGTAATTCAACAAAACATCGGAGAGCACTCCAGAGACAGTATGACCAGGCATAAAATGGAAAAGTGTGGGTATTTACTAATCCAGAGTACCTTCTTGCTACAGAGAAGTGCTGGTACTCTCCCATTAAACATATTGAACCTCTGCTGAGAAGTGCAGGTACTCTCACTTGAAAATGAACGACGTACAGGTGCTCGATCCCTAAAAGTACCACCCCATTTAAAGCACCAATTATAACTACAGTAGTTTTCCAGAAATACATACACGTTTGCCAATGTGCATGGTGCAGAGTTTCACATTTGCTTTAACGCTTATGAAAAGGGGGTCACACATAACTTTTTCTTTCAGGGAGATTCTGATTTTCCTTTAGACAATCCCCTTCTCCTACACCTCACGAATTTTCAGATTATTCCTTCTACAGTGCGTCCTTCAAAAAACAATCTACTTTTCCCCCCAACAAGAATAAATCACCGTTTAAATGTACCTTTGTGAATGCCTGCAAACTTGCAAGTTTGTGGGGCTTCACATAATTTGCAAGGCACTCTTGCCATTGAATGTCCACTCTCCAGGCTTCTCCCTCAGATGAGGGTAGAGGTTGTGGCATAACAGCCAGTGCTGCTTATTTTGGAACTGGGGAACCAGGTTCAAGTCCAGGCATCGGCTCACCCCCTGTTATTCTGGGCTAATCACTTAATCTCCCTGTGTCTACCAAAAATTAATGTGTCCTCGTGTAATGTAACTGGTGCTCATGTAAAGCACTCCAATACCTTTGGGTCGAGTTCGCTCTATATAAAACTGCAAGATAAAAATGAGCAGATTTACTCACAAATTATATTAATATTAGTTGTTATTGTTTGAAGAAATAATTTAGATTTCCTTCCCAGAAGTGATATTTTTGAAGTATTGAGGTAATACTGTGAGGTAAGACTGTGTTATTGTTTGTCAGTGTGAGTTTTATGTGCTGCTGACGTTGAGACATGCAGTGCTTATTTTGTTCATGAAGTACTGATGTTTGTCAATTTATATGTATAGTGAGGAATTTTGGCTATGAGGGCCTTTAGGGAGTGCATTACAGCCTTGAGAAGAACATTGCATTTGGCAGTAGCATTGAGTTCAGATTATGGTCTGACTTTGCCACAGTGATGTGAGTTTGTCGCTCTCTGGGCTACTTTGAGTATCACAAGGTTTTGTGGTGCTAGGAGGTTCCTTCAGGTCTTTTAAAGCTTGAGGATGAAAAATGGGGAGTATCTGTCTTTAGTGTTTAATATGCTTGATTCACAATAGGCCATCACCTCAGCTTTTGTTTAGCCAGCATGGTCACTTATATAACACTATTAGACCTCCTTAGGAGAGTGTGTTACTTTTTCTAACTATCAGATGGATTACAGAGTCACTTATTGACACTAGATTGGTCTGTATCATGTAAAAAAGAAGACAGGTGACCTGGATGCATATAGGCCCAAAACTCCTCATGATATGTGTTAAAATGTGTTACTCATGGATCTTGGGCAAGGTCCAGAAACAGATTGTTGAAAATGGAGTTCTTTAGTTTAATCAAGCCCATTTTTTGAGAAGGATTCAGTACTAAATGAGAAGAGCAACAAAACCTACATCTTTATGTAGCATTCTTTGAGCTTGCCCAGGCTTTCGATTCTGTGATTCAGAACTGTTGCCAAAATATGGAAAAGTTGGGGATTGACAGGGGTTTGATATCTTTAATTGGTATTTTGTACAATGATACCTCAATAACTGTACCCATGGCCTGGGGAGGGGATTTAGTTTTTCTCAATAGGACATGGAAGGGGGTGGGATAGGGCTGCGCGTGGGCTTCTGTCCAAATTTTGTCTCTACATCACTGAATTTTCCCATGGGGAGAATGACTGGGTTAAGGATGTGCCCATGTAAAGTAAAAGTGATGCCCTCCTTCATGCAGATTATACAGCCCAGAGTCTGCATTAAGGATATGGGGCACTGTTCTATTCTATGCCACCATGGACAATTAAATCTATGTGCAGAACGGGACAGATTCAGAAGAGGCACATTTCTACAGTGGCAACATTGTGAAGTGCGTGATTGTGTAGACAGAGGATCTAAAGCGGTACTACATTATTATACATTATTCTGTTGTAATATTGCTTCTGAAAGTATCTTTCAGGATTGGTGGGTATCTCAATCTTTTTTGTACGCCAGTTGAGGATGTGGGTGGAGCAAGTGGAGGAAGTGGGTGTGGCCTCCTATAAAAATTTGAGCACCTGGACTTAATATTTTACAAATTAAGCACTGACAGTAAGCCATTCTTCAGCACATGAAATGTGAAAAAATATGTTGGCTGGATTCGGTACCATAGGACAACATAGAAAAGTTATGCTGCTAATCTCCTGCATTATTCTGTTCTTTTCATTTAGTTTCTGTGAACCTGTGATCAGAAAGTTACATAAACTTCCAATCAATTCCATCAAAAATCTTTTACTCAGTTTATCTCCAATTATGGGTAGAATTTCTGCAACTGATGGTGTTCTTAAATACATGTCATCTGGTTCTAATTTGAATAAGACATGTTCTGCACGTTTTATTAATCTGACATCTTTTTCTGTGAACTCCCTTACTTCTGTATTCTCTAGGTTTTCCAAATCAGAGGGTAATTTTTCAACTGTCATTTCTGAAAACAATGCTACAGATGTCTCTTGTTGGGCCATTTTAAACTGTACATCCTCATCAGGAATCTGACTTTTAACATCATCTGGTGTACAGTAATCTGTGCTGTTTAATTTGCAAAACAATTGTTTTCCTGCTAGGCCTGAGTTACAAACAACAACTTGGCAACTTTTCTCAAATGGGCCTATTTTTGCTGCAACCTTCTCTAAAACTGGGTTTGTAATTTCTCTGTTTAAAACTCCTACAACTAAGTCTGGACCTTCCACTGTTTTCACAATGGACTTGGTAATGTCAGAATTGTTAGGGTTAAAACTCTCATTTTCAAATACAGTTACCTGTTGAAATGGGTTCTGATTTTGTTTCTAGAAAGAATTCACACTTGCTCTGGACAACTGATTTAAATTAATTTTAGCATTTTTCATCTTTTGTGGGACCATCTGAGCTTGAAAAACTCCTGTCATTGGTACCTGTTTCTGAATTGACATTTGCATTTGCTGGGCTGGCACATTTTGCACCTGCATTTCTCTCTGTGTTTGTGCATTTCCATTTACTGCATCATGTTTAAATTTACATTTCTTCTTCCAATGCTCAAATCTGTTACAAAGATGGCAAAAGTACACTTTTTCCAGCAGTGCAACACCCACACCTGAATTTGCACAAACCAAAACACCTTTACTTCCATCCTGTGAAACACCAAATCTTCCTTGAGCACCTTTTACTTCTGCTTGTGAAACAACACCTTGTAACTCACTTTCTTTCTCTGCAAACAACTGATTCTGGAAAATTTTCTGTGCAAACCTCCTCTGTACCATCATAGGTTTTTCCTCAAACTCTTTCTGCTTCATTCCTTGTCCAGCACTATAGTACCCTACATCCTTCAGAAGCCCATCCATCAGCTTTCTTTGCAAACAAACCACTTTTTGCTGTACGTGCACACTGATCTGTTCAGAGAACATTAAACCAATCACCAACTGTGTCACAAAGAATCTCATGCCACTGGCATCAGGCCATTCTCTCCCACAGTGTTGTGGAAACTCTAGACACACACTTTCACAAAAATCATGAACCAATTCTTTTAGCTCCAGTGTTCTTTTAATCTGTACCCAATTAACATCCTTTGCTGGCACTCTGCCCTTCAGGAAAGTAATCATTGCTACGTTTTTCTCCATAACAACAGAAAATGATGGTGCATTCATGCAAACTTTTTTCATTGTCTCCTCACCTGGCCCTTGCACAGCAACTTTAGATTCAAACCATAATTGAGTCTGCATGGCAATGTCAAAGAAAATTTTCAAATTAATACACAACTCCTTTAAAATTTCCACAAATCCATCAACTTGTGGGTACCACAGCATAAGCCTGTCTCTCAATTTTGAGAATGTGTTCAGAAATGCTGCAAGTTCACTTTTGTTCCGTGGCACATGAACATGCACTTCTCCCACCTTTTCTCTCACTGAGTAAGCAAAAGCTTCTCCCTCATCCTGTTTATTATTTTCCCCAACAAGGTCTGGTGGTTTCTTTTTCTTCTCATGTTTTCTTGCCCATTTGTCTCCTAATTTCTCAAACCCATTGCTTTTGAAAATATATTTCATTATTTCTGCAATGTGCAATTGCATACCTGAAGAACACATTTTATCATTTGCTTCATCATCCCTGAAACTTTTCTGAAATGGAAAACTTCCTGAAACATCAATTTCATATCTTTGAGCCAAATCAGTCAGTCTATCATGTGTAGTTACTGCACATGTAGTTGTTTCCTTACTCAGGGAAATACATTCTTTTTCCTGACACTGGTTCACATTTTCATGATTTAAACAGCAGGGACTGTTATTTTCTTCATGTTCAAATGTTGAATTTAAAACATTAAGCTGTCTCTCTTTTTCAGGGTCTGGGTTAATTTGTTCCCCCATACTCTCTATCTTTTTATCCTGGGCTGTGGGTGTTGTAAAGACCATTTTCCCCCACCTTTCAATGCTTGGACTGTCTGGGGTAGTTTCTGTTCAATAATCTGTGATTTCTGAGATTCTGAAATAAACCCTGACTTAATTGCTCCTTCTGCAGCTCTTTGAACTTTTTGAGTAGGGACCATATTAATTAAGACAGTCACAATTTGTCTAGGCACTGTCTGTGCATCTGCAGTTTGTAATATTTGTACTGAATCAGTCAGAATTGAAGCAGTAACCCATGGAGATATCACTGTCAGTGCTGAATCAACAGGTAGTGGGTCAATCTAAAATGTCTGCACAGTTCTCATAATCTGTATTTCTCTTGGTTCAACAGAAGCAGTAGCCACTGTAGTACTTACTGGTACAATATTATCAGTATTTTTAGTGGGGACCACATAAGGTGGTGGACACTCAGTTAATAATGCATCCAATATTTCATCCCCTGAATCATTATTCATTTGAAGTTTTTTGTCATCTTTAATTCCCTTCTCCTGTATCTGGTGCTTTACTTTTTATCCTCACTTGCTTTGTCTCTTGCTGCCTTTTCCACATGCTTAAAACTTCAAATTGTGCAGCTCTAGATGGTGTCTTTATTTCACATAACACCTCCCTTAATTTGTCAATAATTTGCAATTCAAAAGTACCATCTTTTGGAAACCTCAAAGGACCCTCTTTTTTTAGTAATCTTGCACCATTGGTGAACCCACATACATGAATTTTGTCCCAAATTGGTAGACAAAATGCACAGTTGTTCCTTCAGGAGCATCTCCAATTAAAAACACATTTTTCACATTACCTCCCAACAGTTTCTTAAAACCTTTAAACAATTCCATTTCTGCAATATTTTTAATGCAATTTATTTTCTTCAATGCAGTCACAGTTGACAATTTTAGTCAGTTTAACTCCTACTACTGACCCTCCCTTCACAATCAGAGCTCACTACACGCCCGCAGCCTTGTCCAATGTCAGCACGGCCTTTTGTGACGTCAGTAATACTCCTTCTATTAGCCCTCCCTTCACAAAATCTTACGGCAATATTTTTCTGAGTTTTCTTAATCAAAATTCTGTTAGTAACAACATAAAAAGACAATGCTACCTTGTCTGCTCCACTAAATAAAGAGATAGTTTTCACCCTTTCCAAGAAATCCTTACTTTGCAAGCAATAATAAGGACCAGCGTTATCTCACTTCTCTAACAAGCTCCAGGGAGACCTGTTACTCCTCTAGGGATAAAGCCGAAGTTTCACAAGAGGACTTTTTTGGCCTAAAAAGGTGTCTTGTTACTCCACAGGGGATACTGCTAGTGTTTCAAAAGTGGACCCTTCGCTATTTCAGACACTCTACTTACACACGAAATTTCCCTAAATATAACACTGACAGCCCTACGTAGCTTTTCAGTATTATTACAACAGACAAAGTACTTCTGCAGTGTGAATTCTTTACCACACTTTTCTTCTGCCTACTTCAGGCAAATTCCTTCCCGGGATTCCTCAGGCAACTCCGTACCTGTACTTCTAGACAACATAGAACAGGACTCTAACTTTTCATGTTAAGAACATATAATCAAAAATCAATAATTCTGTCCTACTGAAATTACCAATTTAATCAATAAAACCATCAAGTCAAAATGAGCAAAATTTCATCAACAGTCAAAACCCTTACTATTTTTTCAACACTACAAAAAACAAACCTTCTAACACATTAACAACATTTCACAACCCTATTGATACTCACACCACTCCAGCAATCGCCTTCTTGCATCACCTTCCAGTGCTGCTTTGCCAGTCTTCAAGTTCTGAGCATTGGAATCAGGAATCAGGACTTTTGAGAATCTGGACATTTATCTAAATTGGGCAATTATTTTGTAGCGCTATTTAGGCATTAAACTAAACTATGCTCCTTTTGGTGATGGTGTTTAACCTTAACTCTGCTACCAGAAACTGATCCAGCGGTAATTTCACGGTAATTTCTCAATGCAAAACATCATTTACCTCTTGTTTACCGCTTAAAGGTGATGGACCTTTGCCACCGTTTATCACCATCAGGAGACTTTACCTAAACATGAAAATCAAATGCAATTAAATATTTAAGGCAATAATGAGAGTTGTGAGTAGTTTTAAAGGGTTTTATTTTCTAGTCAAAAGTTAAAGTTCTCTGCCTTTTTATTCATTAGTCAAATATCAATCAGGTTACAGAATTGAAAAATAGGAAAATTAGAATTAATACAGAACATATTATAGATTGCATACAAGGCACTCCATAAAGGAAGGGAAAAAACTTATTTCTATGTCAGTCAGAAACTCTTAAAGAGTTTTAAGAAAATATAATTCTAGAGTGAGTTTTGCAAAGCTAATCAATAATTAATAATTGGCAAACATCTCCCATAAAGAGAAATACAATGCATAGGACAAAATAAGTCTTTGCAAGGCCAGTTAGTCAAAACATGAAACTTAAAGTTTTAGAATCTAAAACCTGTCCAGTTCTATCAGCTGGTCCTCTCTCTGGCTCCGCTGGTTCATCTCTCTGCCCTATCTGTGCCTGCCTGAGCCCCCGACAGACGCTGCCCCTCCTTCCTCTCTTGGCCTCGCAAACCCTTAAAAAAACTGTGCATCTGCCTCGCATACTGCTAAAAAAATATGAGCAGAGCCTACACCTCTCAGCTAACTAACCAATATTTCTATCAAAAATACACGTGATGGTCTTCGTAGCTTGCCCAATAAGAGCTTCAGAACACATCGACTCCCCATGGGCTGACTGGACACGTCATCAATCAGGTGAGTTCTTGTCCTGCCTGAGTCTTGTGCTTAGATGACGTTACATCCTGAAAACAATTACATTTTCTGCAACAAAAAGTATTAATTATGCGGAAACAGAGAATACATATTATAAGAAAAAAAGTGTGCTCTGCAGTTTTCTTTCTACGTGATGAAGTGAATAAAGCTTTGTTTAAACAACTGCATGGAGATAAAAGTATGCGAAGGCCTTTTTCGTGAAGAGAAAACAGGGGCGTAAATTATAAGAAAAGTTCTTTCATGAAAGCTGGGAGGGAAAGAGCACACATTCCATTCTTATCTTCAAGGCTAAAGGCTTGCAGTTAGCTGAGCCGGCCCAAGCATATTCAGCCTTTCTACACTGTGAAATGCGTATTAATTCAGCACAAATATATGCTACTTTGAAAGTTCAAAACACATTTCTAAATTAAATGTACATTCTATAGTGAAGTTAAATCTAGAATAATCACAATTAAACAACCATGATTAATTATTTGAGCATGGTTTTACATGAAAGCACTTCAGACTGAAAGCTTTTGACCAGGGCTCATTCATGTGTCATCATGTGTCATGTGTTTTCACTTGCACCAAAATTCTGCGTGCCATTTAAAAAAAAATGCAGTTTGTCTAAAACACAAAACAGAGCAATGCCTAAACCTAGGTGAAATCTAGGCTCCATCAACTTATTAAGCACAACGAATACCCGGAGGTGTCTTGGCGCTATGGAACTACAGTAAGCCCTAGAGATTCTTGCATTAGTTCAGGAATCGCCATGTCTTCAGACTCTTTCTAAATAAGGCTAAGGAAGTTATAGACCTGATATGCATAGGAAGTGTATTCCATAACTTTGCCATGCCATAGCCAATGCTTCGTCCCCCAGTTAGAGGTGCGAATCCTGGGAACCGTAATAAGTTTAAGGCCAGTAGATCGAAGCTGTCTACCCGGGCAGTACCAAAAAAAATATTTCTTAGGAACATCGGTCCCATATTGTTCAAGGCCTTAAAAGCTAGGCATAGCGTCTTAAACTTTACAGGACTTGCTACAGGAAGCCAGCGGAGTTTACGGATTTCGGTTGAGCCTGATTCATACTTGGGCAGATTTAGGAGGAGTCTCGCAGCTGCATTTTGTACCATTTGCAGTTTTTTTTATATTGCTTTTGCATATTCAGGTACAACCCATTGCAGTAATCTAATTGTGATGATACTAATGCAGTTATCACCGTCTTCCTAGAATCCATAGGGATATAAGGAAGAACCTTCTTCAGTTTCTTGAGCAGGTAAAATGTGGGGGAAACCGTTGCATTTGTTTGCTGGGCGAATGTTAGCTTCTTGTCAATTCAAATCCCAAGAATATTTGCCTTTTCCACTGGTTTAGGCAACTCTCCCATCTCTGTAGGCCACCAGATGCAATCCCATCTTGGTTGGAGGTTGCCAAAAATCACTATTTTGGTTTTCTCCGAATTGAGTTTAAGACAATGCTTGCCCATCCATCTGTTAATTTCCTGCATACAGTTTCTAAAATTCAGTACAGGAGAGGCTTGCTCTTTATACGCCGCTACCACAATCTGTGTGTCATCGGCGTAAGATGTTAGGCTAAAGCTGAAATGCTGGATCAGTGGAGCCAACTCCGACACGTAAATATTAAAAAGGATGGGCTAAGCAATGAGCCCTGTGGAACCCCACATGGCAGAACATAGGGTGTTGATTTGAAGCCATCCAGAGTCACTGTTTGTGTTCTTTCAGTCAGAAAAGATGTTGACAAGGACAGAGCTAGACCCTTCACCCTTAGCTTTCTCAGGCGGGATCGCAATAGGTGGTGATTGAGAGTGTCAAACGCCGCCGAAAGATCCAAAAGGATCAGAGCGGCAGCGCCACCCCTGTCCATCACTGTCCTGATTTCTTCAGTAGCCGTTTCCATACTGTGTTCTGGATGAAAATCGAATTGTGAGGAATCGAGCAGGTCATTTTCTTGAACAAACTGAGCTAGTTGTTTATTCATAACTTTCTCCACTATCTTAGCTAGAAAGGGCAGCCTAGCAATAGGTCGATAATTTCGAGGGTCAGATGCCTCCAGGCTTGTTTTTTTTATCAATGGGTGGATCGATGTGTCCTTCTATTTGACCGGAAAAGTTCCTGAGGTGAACATGGTATTAAAAATTCCGAAAGAATAGGACTGACATCCTTAGCTATACCTCTTAATACTGCAGGGGGGCAAGGATCCAAGGGGGATCCAAATTTAATTTCCTTGATGAGGGTTTCCACTTGCGCACTAGTGACCGGTGAGAAAAAGTGAAACTTTTTTTTATAGGGGTCAGTGATTGGATTATTCTCAGTAAGCTCCTGTGTAACCAAGGCCTCAAAGGATTCATAAATGTTATTAACTTTATTCCGGAACATGGCGGTTATATCATCACAGAAACCTTTATTGCTTTCTGTGGTCTTTTTACTAGGCAAGGAGCTGAGCTGTTCTACAATCCCAAGCAATTCTTTAGTTGAATTCTTAGCCTTCTCGATTTGTCCAGCAAAATAACATCCTTTTTCTTTAATCAACATTGTCTCACATTTCACACAACACAACGCCACACAGCAAGGCAACTTACTGCAATGCGTTGTGTGAAACGGGGCAGCAGAAATGTGCCATATTTACAAAGATAGGGTGCATTTCTGCTGTCCCCTAGGGTTGGCAAACTGTGGGCTGCCTAGTGCCAACGCAGGCTTCCTTGCCTAATAGGCAGGACTGGGTTTGTGCAGGAGACACCTTCCTGCAAGAAACAATCCTTAGATGCACATTTCTCTTTCTATGTGTGCAGCAGAATGCAGCACACATAGAAAGAGGTTGTAACAAGGAGAAATAAAGATATTCTCCTCATTACGCCTCACTGGTGAAGGTGTAGCATTTTGATACATTCCGAAGGATACTAGCTTTAGTATATCTGGATATTCCAAATAAGCTATGGGTTGATGCATGAGAACGCCTGTGCTTCACCTATGGTTTGCCTTCCCAACTCAAGGTAACACAAGGCAGTGCTATGTATGCACTGCCTTGCATAACTTTGTATTTGCTAAATCACACAAGCCACGAAAAGTGGCTTTTAATGCATGACTCAGTATATAACAAAAATTATTTTGTGGTGGGCCTGTGCTGCAACTCTGATGCAAAATCGTAATAAATCTGCCCCCCAAGTCTATAGTTCAGGGCCGGAGCTGGCATTTTTGGAGGGAGAGAGAAGTGGAGAGATTTGATGGGATGTGCATCGTAACTATCATCTTATATCTGAAAGTCATTTTGAGATGAAAGCAGTGGATATAGTGTATAGATATTTTGGACCTGCAGTCATGGACAAGATTAAAGTCCTCCAACTGACCCACAGCGTGTCACAGATCTCTTCAGTTATTCCATGCCTGTTCATTTAGTGATGGCTGGTTTAGCGGCTGCACAGCACTAGTGAAAGCTAATCCCTGTAGCAAATATGCCTTAATTGAATGTAAGAGGTGTAAGTTACAGTTGGTTGCTGACCACTGAGTGCTATGGGATTAGTATTAGTGTGGGCCAGAAATGATATGTATGAATTTACATAACTACATAGAACCCTGGCGAAGCATAGGTCTGCCCTTCTTAACTTACCTGCTTATAAAAAGTAGTTTGCTGTTTGGGTTGTTTCAAATCTGAGGTCTATAAGTTAATGATTGAGCTTGAGGGTGCGACTGTCTGTCCAGGTTTTGTCGCCAGAATGTGTGGTGCTGTAGTTGTCTTGGAAATAGCCATGTTTTCAACTGTCATCTGAAGTGTATATGTTCCTGGGTGCTTCGAATGCTGGCTGGTATTGAGTTCTACAGTTCTGCAGTTTGTACTGAGAAAGCAGTACCTCCTACAGATTTCTTATGGTAAGGTGTTATGATCAGAAGTGGTGCAAGCCTGGAGCGCAGTGTCCTGATTTGTTTTTATTGCTTGAATTTAGCTTGTAGGTTTAGTGGTCCTTCTACTTGGAGGCTCTGTCAACAATGCAAAGGGCCTTGAACATTGCCCATCTTTCTATAGGGTGCCAGTGCAGTGATTGCAAGACTGGAATCATGTGTTCTCTTGGGTGAAGGCAGAGAAGAAGTCTTGCTGCCCCATTTTGGATCAGTTGTATTTTGCATATGAGGATGCAGGTGCACCAATGTATAGACTGTTGGCATAGTCAAGCCTGGCGATTACGAGTGTGAGGATTGCTTGCAGTTTCTGTTGGTATCCAAGGCTTGGGAAGGATGCAACATAGTGTTTTTATTGTATAGAAGGTACTCTGTTTTACGTTGTCAACATGGGGAATCAAATATAGGTCTAAATCCATGTTTACCTCAAGTTTTCTGACTACTTTTGGAATCGTTGGAGGGACTTCATTTTTCCTTAGGCCATATGTTGGTAAGCTGGTGTAGGAAGCTGGCTCACTCTACAGTGCACCAAAATGAGGTTTACTGGTTTACAGGGACTATAATAATAATCCCAAATGATTTCTTTTGTGGTAGTGTTTGCGAGCAGTTTGGGCTTCTCATAGGATAGTGTTAAGCATTTATTGCACACACAGAGCCAGTAAGTGAGACACACACTCAATAAAGAAATGCAACACCACTTTATAAAAATCACACAGATTTATATATGATTAGACCAAGATCATTGTAATCTGGTAAGTACTTTTTGAGTCATCAGTTTTTCAGTCACAATAAAATACACTTCAGAAGAATATCCTTGGCACAGTGGAACTTTTTCTAAAGGTTTGCCACCTTTCCTACACTTCTTCCTCTTGCCTTTATTCTGGGGCCTACTTTTATTAGCAGTAGGTTGAGCACCTCCAGAATCCTTGGGAGAGGACTGGCACTGGACCAGCACCTCTTTTGGGCTCAGATCAACCTCTGGGATGCCATTCCCAAGGAGACAATCAAGACGGAAGGTCAGGACTGACTACCACCCTCCACCAACTCAGGGTCCCAGCTATCTCTAAGGATACTAACGCCACAGGCCTAATAGTACTCTCCCTGGGACAGCCCTACTCTTTTGGTCTCTCCTGGTAAATACTGGTCTGGGGACACCAACCTGTCATGCACAATGGTGTGACTTGCACAAGTATCCCTCAGGGCAGTAATTGAGATTCCATTCACCTGGATGTGATGGATGTGTCTGCTTCCCCCTGGAATCACCAACTCACATTCTGGCCCTACTTCCCAGTTAAAAGCTAAAAAGATGTCCTCATTTGAGGAGCAATCCTTCAAGGCTACATTGACAACCTCGGTGCCTACCTTTTTCTTGGGACAAGCTAAGTTCCATCTGTAGTGTCCAGCCTGCTGACAATCAAAGCAGTCTATGACCTTTTTTAAACTTGGAGTCCTCACTACTCTAGTTACTACTAGAGATGGGGAGGGATGCAATATCCTCTTTTCTAGGGGCCTGTGCCCCAGAAGGAACTTCTTTGGAGGACTTACCATCTCCTTCTTTTCCCTTCTGTGGGCCTAACCCCCCTTTCTTGGGATCTCCCCCTGATGCTTTTTGGAAATCCTAGTCCTAACCCATTCATCAGCTTTCTTAGCCAGCTCTCTGGAACTTAAAAGCGATGTATCTACTAGACGCTGATGTAACTTTTCTGATGTACAGTTTGCTAAAATGTGCTCCTTCATAATCAAATTGTAGAGCCCTTGATACCCTTTCCTTTTAACCAGCCAACTAGTGTCTTGACTGGGTACTCAACACAATCACCCAGGTCTGACTCGAGGTTTTGTGAGTCTTCCTGAACTTAATCCTATACTCTTCAGTGGTGAGTCCAAAGCCCTCAATCAGGGTCTCGTTCATGAGGTCATAGGATTCAGCATCTAACTCAGGGAGTGTCAGGAGTCTATCCCTGCACTTTCCTGAGAATAGCTCCCAGAGTAGAGAACCACAGTATTTGTGGTGTAACCTTCTCATCCTACAAGCCCTCTCAAAGGCTGTGAACCACTTTGTTAAATCATCACCCTCAACATATTTGGGGACAATTCCTTTGGGGATTTTAGGGTCAAAAGATCCATCCTTCTCCCTATTTAAGATTTTGCTGCCATCAGAGATGGGTCATAGGCCCATCTTAGCCCTTTTTTCTATGGCCAGGAGTTTGACCTGAAGGGCACTATTTTAGCTGTTTTTTGAAGAGCAGGGTCTTCATCTTCTACTTCTCCTGGGGTACTGTTATTGGTACTCCCAGTAGGAGTACCATCAATAGGGGTATCTGAGGAATCATCATCATCCTCACTGACAGCACCATCCCCTGTAGGGTTAGAGTTATCTTCCATTGCAGGCAAGCTGCCATATCGTGCGTGGCAAGCAACTACTGGAGATGTGCCCTAGTGGGATTAGGCCCCATGGCAATGTCACAAGCTTTACAGAGGTTCTTAATTTGTGCTAATTCAAGGTTTTTGTAGGGAGCCAGGTTGCGCTCCTGGCTAGTACCCTATGTATCAGACTTGTTTAGAACTGTTGGGACCTTATTAGAAAATGAAAGAAAAATTCTAACAGATTTTTAACGATACATTGTAACTTCTAATACAATAGGAGTGGCCAACTTAACCAAGGCCGTGACAGTTCAAATTAGAAAGTTGAAAAAAAATCGAAAAATGGAAAATTGAATAATATTTTTGCCAACTAAAGTCAATTGTGGATTCTTTAGTGGAATCAGTTATTGACGGAGTGGTACAGAAAATATAAAGCCTCGTATCCCACCGCTGACCCACCAATGTAGGAAGCTGGCTCTCTATATATTGCACCAAAATGATGTACACGGTGCAGAGAGTCCAGGCAACCCTTACTGGTTTACAGGGGCTATAATAATAATCCCAAATGCTCTCTTTTGTGGTAGGGTGGGCGAGCAGTTTGGGCTTATTAGAGGATAGTGTTAAGCATTTATTGCAAACACAGAGCCATTAAGCAAGACACACACTCAAAAATGATATTCAACACGATTTTATAAAAACAACACAGATTTTCATATCAATTTTGACACCAAGATCATGGTAATCCGGTAAGTACTTTTCGATTCATCAATTTTTAAGTCACAATAAAATACACTTATACTGTGGACTTCAAGCGGCAATGTTATCCTATGAGGAATAAACATATACTACATAGGGCCACTTAGCACTGACTTACAGGACTGTTCTCCTGGACTTAAAGTAAGTAAGGGGCAAGGTCCAAGGCAGCACCGACATGTCACCTTGGGCAGCACTAGGGCGTCCGGGTGCAGAGGTGCGTTTCGGCGTTGGGTGCCCTGATCACTTCAATGGGAAGTGGTCCTGTGGAAAAGAGGCTGCAAGCAGGCACTGGTGGGCCAGTACGACTGAACCCAAAGGGCGGCTCAGGTCTTGAGGGTCTGGGGAATGCAGGGACACCATCAGTCCACTTGAACTCAGGGTGGGGAGCTTGTGTGCAGTGGTGTTTTGTCTGGCGGGGTCGCGCTGCTGAAGACTCTTGCGGTTCTCAGTCCCTCCAGAAAGAGGCTGCGGGTGGAAACTGGGAGACCAGTCTGGCCAAACCGATGGGTGGACTCAGCTGTCGAAGGTCTCAGGACCCCATTGGTACCATCGGTTCCCTCGGACTCCGGCTGTGGGGCTCGGGTGCAGTGGTGCTTTGAGGCGTCGGGTGCGTGGTCAGAGACTCACTCTGTGTCTTAGTGAACTGGTGAAGAGGGGAAACAGGGCAGTGAGGATACTCTTGGTTCTGGTCTTGTGGATCTTGATGTCCCTCGATGGTAGGTCTGCCTTTGTGCTGTTGGAGTCTGGAGTGGACCACCAACAAGTCTTGGTTGCTGCAACTGCTCTGGTACCCAGGGTATTGGTGCTGGGCAGATCCTGGGGGTCCTGGTGCATCCAATCTTGGCAATTAGATGGATCTGACCTCCTGGATCACGAAGACCTTCTCCTGTTGCACTGCTCCTTTGGTGGGCCAGATGGCCAATAACACGATGGACCTGGAAATGCTTTTCAGTGCCTGCAGGGTTACCCAGATGCAGGGAAGCAGCTCTTCTACTCCAATGGAGATATTTTCTGGTTGTTGAGGTGCTAGGCAGTCCTCCAAGGGTTTTGGGGAGAATTTCCAGCTCTTGGCGAAATCGTTCCCAGCGATGGTCGAAGTGCAAGCAGCCTGGTAGGGTTTTGGCCAATCTTTGGTGCAGGTATTCAGTTTTCTCTCTCGTCAGTCCTTCTTCTTTCTTCCTCAGTTTCCAGTAGTCGAACCTGATTTCCTGGTGTCAGGGGGCCACCTAAGTACTCAATTTAGGGGCGTTAAGGGGAGTGAAGGGTAGTAGCTGATGGTCTACTTACCCTTGGGCTCACTACACCCCCTAGATGACCACTTCTTGTCCCAGAGTTCCTAAGTCCACCTCACACAAGATGGTGGAATTCTTTACTTTGTGTTCACTTCAGGCTGCCCAACCTAGAGATGTGTCCAGCCTGGCAGCGCAAACATCCTCTTGACTATCTCATTTTCCCACCTGTCCTGCTGTCAAATGGGACTCAGGGCAGGGGGTGGCATCTCCCATGTCTAGGGGAAGACAGACTTGCATAGCAAAGGCTGCAGATGCTTTGAAGCCTCTGGCCTTGATATGCTGAATTACTGGCCTTCCTGCTGGAGGATGTGTAATCACCTCTTGCCAGGGCAGACATTGTTTCTGACCTCTGAGAGCAGGGCTCTCACCTCCTAGGGGTTCGAAAACTCATCTGTGGGGTCAGGCCAGGCAGGACCAGTCAGCCAGCACACTAGAGGGCTAGTAGGGTTCAGGGGGTACCTCTAAGGTACCCTCTGAACTCTGCCACCACAGATGAGTTTCTGATCCCCTAGGAGTTGAGAGCCCTGCCTTAGGGCTCAAAGGCCTGCTGTAAGGGTGACTTACTTATATTAAATGCAGTGACTTTGGCATGGCACACAGGAGTCTGCCATGACTGGTTTTCAATCATGGTTTGCACTATGTCAAGCAGTTTGCAATGGCAATCTGTGTGGAATTTGTTTGTGGGTCCCTCGGGATAGCATAATGTATTCTGCAGCCCTTAGGGACCCTCTTTAGTACCCATGCCCTAGGTACCATGGGTAACATTTACTAGGGAGTTACAGGGATACTAAAGTCCTGTGCCATTTGTAAAACAATCAAATATACCTTGTTTTAAAGGAAAGAGCACTGAGGTCTGGTTGGCAGGCCTCAGTGCACTGTCAGAGTTGAAAACCTGCATCTAGGAGCTAAAAAAGGGGCAGAAAGTGGTGGTGGTGGTGGGGGGGGGGGTACTGCAACACAAGCCCAGTTTCCTACAGCTGATGTTTTTGTTAATGCCGGCAGGCCATAAGCTCTGTCTTTGCAGTATTTAGCTTTAGATGGTTATTCATCATCTATGTGTTTATGGCCCGAAACTAGACATGAAGTTGTAGTGGTCTTCCAAAACATCCAAATTCTAAACATGATTTGGTTGTCATCTACATAGTTGTAACAGGTGAAGTTAAATGATTTCATCAGGTTTGGTAAGGAAGTTAAGTTAATGTCGAATAATAGAGGGGATATGATGGACCTCTGTAGGACGCCACAGTGTTGCGTGTGAGGAGCTGATATGAAAGGTAGTACAAACACTAGTTCACTGTCGCAGCTGAAAGGCCAAAAATTCAATGGGCATTAGCTGAACTCGCTTCTCACCTTTCACACATGGTATGTCAAACAAGAATTTGCTGTGTGAAGAAATTGCACAACTGTACAGGACATTGAGTCATGTTCTTTTGAAGCCAGCACCTTTCAGGACATTTCCTATTCCTGATACATAAATGGTTGTCACTACCTAAACCTACCAGTCAATCAGAAGCAATGCCCAATCAGGAAACTCCAGATTCCAGTATGGCATGGTGCTGTGATTAGCCTATTGCGCTGGGGCAGAGGTATCACAAGTCAGATACGACTTATATTAACTGACATTGCCCCAGCCTACACTGGCCTAATGTCATTATTTTGTGTGCAGGTGCCAGATAGTTTGTTAGGATAATGTGCCTGCTGCAGAGGGCGGCAAATACCCTAACTAGCAGTTGTGTGACTTTGAAATGACCAAATATAGCCTGTCATGTCACAAAAGGCTGCTATAACAGACTATCTTTAAAAATGGGTTTAATATCTGGATAACCCTGCCAGGCTAAACAAGCTAAGGATTCATTTCCTTGAACCAATTTTTGTGGCAACCATAATTCTGGAATATTAATTCACAGAAATATGAGGAAAATCTGTGAATTAGTCAAAGTTTGGTGTTTGCAGGGCATTCTGGGTAAGAAAAAGTATTGGGATCCATGCAAGCTACAACCCACCCCAGACAACCCAATGTACCTTGTTTTCAGAAATGTCTGGGCATAGCAGGTTTCCCTGGGTTCCTACGGAGCTCTGATCTAAGTTACCCACATCGCCAGAATTGGTCAATCTGCAAGGGAAAATCTTGATGTTTCCTTGTGTCTTGGGGGCTTTAGGGATACTTTCCATTGACGGGTGATAGCTCAGTCACACAAGTGGGGTACTATTGTTATCTGGATAAGTGTGTAGGAACGCTGTGTGTGGTAGGACATTTGTCCCCACAGATTCCATTAGCGCGCTCTGCTTTCATTTTGCTTTGCTGTGCACAGCATGCTACAACAATACAAAAAATCAAACTCAGGACTCTTGGGAAGCATTTGCCTCACATGCCGACTCTGATTTTGGAAAAGAAAAAGTTTCTGGTGTTCTTAACAGAAATATATTTTTTTCAGTTCTGTGGATAACCCGTTGAAGTCCACCGCACTGTGATAGTAGTGTGGTGGACATCAACGGGTCGTCGTCTGCCCTGAAGCAGTTAAAACACACTAAATACATTCAGTCTAATGTCCAGGCCAACAAGAATTGACAACAACAAGCTGCAAGAATATGATGGCCACATGGCACTAACTTCTTTGTTCCATGATTGTAGGGGACTTCTCCATTTCCCGGAGGCCCCAAGATGATATGCTTCTAGGACTGGGGAAAAACGAAGAGCACAGTGGTCAAAGAAAGGTGGCAGCTGCCGCTAATTGTTAGAGAAAGAGAAAGTTTCAGTTGCCATACATGGTCTATGGAGAAGAGGGCTAGAGAGAGAATTAAAAATATTGAGAGGTACAAAGAAGATAGAAAAGAAGATAGAGAAGAGGTTCTAGAAAAGGATAGAAAACTAAGAGAAAGAAAGGAGAGTAAATATAAAAAGAAAGAGATAAAGAGAGGAAAACAGGAATAGGAAGACAGATGCAGCAGTAAACAGAAAGGGGTAGTGGGGAAAGGCTTAGAGAGGCAGTGGGGACAGAGATTAGGAGATGGGGAGAATAGGGAAAGTATGAGAGAGCATAAAGGAGCAAAATGAGAGCTAGATACACATGGAGCAAAGCCGTTGGAGATTCTAAGTGGAATTTAGAGTTTATCATGTTTTGGCCAATACACCTGGCCCAATGTGATTTCAAAGCACAATTTCTCATTTCATTTTCTAAAAGGGATCTCTAAAAAGGATAGTGTAGGATCCAAAATTCACCTTGCATAGTGGTTTTTAAAATCCTAGTAAACTTTAACCATTGCTACTTGATCCAGATTTCTTTTTGCAAATTGCTTACAATGGCACCCCCTTGTTATTTGTTACTATGTGTTCTTGGTGAGAAGTGCTGATGCATTCCCTTTTAATGCAAGTCAGCCATGTCTACATTTGCTGGTGTAGTCGCTGGAATGTACAACCTAATTGTTGAGAAGTCCAGGGTCTAATAAGGACTCAGAGGTGCTTTAGCTTTCTAGTGTTCACTTAATATGGCAGTTTTTTAACTATTTTATAACCTGAAATTTGACTTTTATCTGTACCTGTAGTAATGCCAAACAATACGTTTGCAAGTAAGTATTTTCCATTTCTAGTAAACATGGCAGGCTTCCATGCTTCCTACATTCACCACTCAGAAACGTGCATGCTCGTCCAAGCAATGTTAACCACATAGAGGGTGCCACCTTGAGGATTCTATGCAAAAAGTATAACTGCATCTGAAAAAGGAGATAATGTCCATAATTCTGGAAGTGGACAACTTCAAATGTGAGGTACTATGCTAGCAGCATCAAACAGAAATGTTATCACAGAGCAGCATCCTAGATGCAAACAGTGAAACCACCGTTCATAACCTTAGAGGCAATGCTGCTGCCTGCCCATCTGCGGCTTCTCTAACTGGAGACGGAACTAGCTTCCTCAGCTAGGCCACAGGCCTCAAATAGACCCATCCTGGGCCCACACAATCACCTATTCCTTACCATGCCCACCTGACCATCAGGTTGAATTCTAATAAAGGTCTCTTTTGGTGCAATACCTTTCGCACAATGAGGGGAGTATGCCAGTTTTGGAGCCACCTTCAAGTCCATGCAGTTTTGACTGGTGCTTTTGATGTAATGTAATCGAACTAGCCATCTTTTGTCACAAGTAAAATTCAATGTGGGACCTTCACAACTTCCCTGGCATTTAAATTATCTTTAGTTTTCACCATTGTTTCAGCTCTAAAATGTTGATAACACACTGTTCACTGCAGATTTCCCTAAGTGTTCTTGATAGAAATGCTCCAAAATCTGTAAATTAATTTTAAATTAGTGGCTTGTTAAATTAAAACTTCACTTACGAAGTTGGTCGGAATTCGGAACTCCACACTTTACGAAGCAGATGATATTTCCTATGTGAGATAAGTTTTATCCTTTCGCGTCTTCCAGGTGTGATGATTTTATGATGCAGAATATCTCAGATAGGACATCCTTCACCAAAAACATTTTGAGTGGGAGGCTGGACATCCAGCACCTCATGTAAGAGGTGTGAAAGAGATGGCTTTGAGCTGAGGCCAGTTTATTTTTTTAAGAACTAAATAAACTTTTCATTGCACAAACCTTTAAAAGTTTAGAAAATACACAATGCTGTAAATCAGCTTACTATGCCCGCTTCTACTTTAAATCCTTTGTAATTGATAGGATTTAAAGTTGGACTGTGAAAAGTTGATTTAGTGTGCTTTAATATCTACCTTAAAAAAAAAGCCATGTATTCCTTCACACAGAATCACACAGTGCACCTGAATATCAAGACCAGAATATTGAATCCAAAATATTGACAGGTAAGTGTAGTTTTTCTATACCTTACTGCACATATATTTATCCTAGCAATATATATGCAGCATGGCATGTTGTAGCAGACAGAGTTAATTGTTTTCTTGGTGCAAGGAGTTCAGCAATAACAAGCGTCAGCCCATCGGAGGGCACACTGATATGTAATGTAATGCCTTGAAAAGTAATTTATGGGAGTGACCATTCTGTAATCTCATGCTGTAATAAACAGAATTTGACAAGCATTTCCCATTGGAGGAAGAAAAGGAAAAATGTTGTACTACCAAGGCCAGCATGTTTTGCTTTGAACTAACAACTGAATGGATAAATTGATATATATTAAAATGGTCACAGACAGAAAAGAAGGATTTGTTTGCACTCGTGATCAAGGTCCAATGAGGAACGAAACGCAAAAGGTTAATTGCTGCCTGTACAATTTACAATTAAATACTGGCACCTACAAAGTTAGTGCGCCTCTATTTCTTGTCACTGGAGATTGCACCACCATGATAAAGTGCGCTATTACTTCCACAGAGGACTACAGTGTTTGGATATATATATATATATATAGTTGAGAAAGGGAGACAGTAGGAGAAGTGTCTCCTCTTGATGATTCTGAACCACTGATGTTTATTTCAAGCATGGATTTGTGAGTGGCAGCTAGTTAGCCGAGTGAGCATGGCATCAGAAAGAATAAATGCACAAAAGATTTACTTTTAAAAACACACATGGCAATTGACTTTTGGACATTGTGCACTTGGTTAAAACATAATTAAAGACAGAGTTTTGATGCTATGAAGTGGGATACTATTGCATTACAGTCTTGCAATAATATGATTTTCATTACCAGTGCATTCTGGGAAATGGAGGAACATTTGAAGTCACGTCATGATGTGATTAGAAAACGTGAACAATTGCCCTACTATCTGGCTCACCTATGATAGAGGCTGTTGGTAGAGCTGAAACGCATCAGAAAAAGCTGCCACATTGGTATTTATTAAACTTCACTTCTTGATAGAGTTGGGCTTCGGTGACCTTTTGTTTCTGAGTTTGGATTGAATTTCATGGGCTGCTCTTTGCCCAATACAAAGCCGACCTGCAGAGTTGGAGGCTCCCAGCAAAAGGGAGACTGCTGCTGTTTAAAATCGAATTGGGAGCAGTGGCGTCACTAGGGGGGTGCGGGGAGTGCGGACCGCAACGGGTGACACCATCGCATTGGGTGACACCGTGAGCTTCTGCTTTAAGCAGAGGCTCACGGTGTCACCCCATGTGATGGTGTCACCCGCCCCGGTGCGGTCCGCACCCCCCGCACCCCCGGACTCGGGAGTTACCGCACTGGGTGACACCAACCCTAGTGACGCCACTGATTGGGAGCATGACTCGCTCGCTGTTCATGCAACATAATGGATTTCAAAAGTACTCACGGCATGAAGGTGAGAAAAGGAGACAGGAGGAGAAGAGTCACCTCTTGAAGATTCTGAACCACTGATGTTTATTTCAAGCATGGATTTGTGAGTGGCAGCTAGTTAGCTGAGCGAGCATGGCATCAGAAAGAATAAATGCACAAAAGATTTACTTTTAATAACACACGTGGCAATTGACTTTTGGACATTGTGCACTTCGATAAAAACATCATTAAAGACTGAGGGGGTCATTACGATGGCGGGCGGACTCGAGTCGAAACGATTGCCTGTGGTGGATCCGTGGTGCGCCCACCACAGTCGCGGTCAGATTCCCCCCGCCATCCTAATTTGGCAGTGGAAAATTGCTGTCCGATGGCGGAGGGCCCGCCACCGCATGGCTGGCGATGGCAGGTCTTCCGCCATCATAATGAGGCCCTGAGTTCTTATGCTACTAGGCAGGAAACCATAACATTACAGTCTTGCAATAATAATATTTTCTTTACCAGTGCATTCTGGAAAATGTAGGGACATTTGAAGCCATGTGATGATGTGATTATAAAACATGAGCAATTGCCCTACTATCTGGCTCACCAATGATCAAGGATGTTGGTACAGCCGAAACATGTCAGGAAATGCTGCCACTCTGTTATTTATTAATCTTCAGTGCTTCATAGAGTTGGGCTTCGGTGACCTTTTGTTTCTGTTTGGGTTAAATTTCATGGACTGTTCCTTGCCCGTTTACAAAGACGCCCTGCAGAGTTGGAGGCTCCCAGCAAAATGGAGACTGCTGCTGTGTGTATATATATATATATATATATATGCAGCAGAACCTCCCTCGAGCAGAAAGGAAGAGGCCACACGGGGAATCCAATTTGGAGGCTTTATTGGAACAACAGGTAAGCATTATGCATTTCGGCCGGTAGGGCCTTCCTCAGATGCCGCTGTTGATGAGGAACACAGTCTCACCCTCACTTTAAATGTTCTTGCAATCCTCTCATTGGTGAGAATAGGCACCATCCCCCAATCATGTGATCACCCACCATAAGCAGCACTGTAGGCACTGCATCTCCCAAAATGCATCTCTGTTGGGACGGTGTTGTGTGGGGAAATTGAAATGAATCCCTGTGGACGGGTGTCTTGCAAGGTGAGGCGCTGTGTGCCAAATTACAGTCCTTAAGCCTCCTTGGGTCCCCGCATACGCTCCAACCCCGAGGGCGCAAGTACGCCGGGCCGCGAGATGACTATGATTTAGTCAAACTCCCCGTGCAGTCACAAGCCGCCACTGGCGGCAGCCCTTGCAGAACTCACACTCTGAGGTGGGCTGGTGCCGGTCCAATACCTTGGAAAAACAAACTGCAGAAGCAGGAACCAGAATGGCGACCAGCCAGCTTGACGGAACGGGGCCTCTTGACACGCCTCTGGCAGATGTGAAACATGCAGCAGAACCTCCCTCGAGCAGAAATGAAGAGGCCACACGGGGAATCCAATTTGGAGGCTTTATTGGAACAACAGGTAAGCATTATGCATTTCGGCCGGTAGGGCCTTCCTCAGATGCCGCTGTTGATGAGGAACACAGTCTCACCCTCACTTTAAATGTTCTTGCAATCCTCTCATTGGTGAGAATATATATATATATATATATCTTTTTTAAGCAAAAAAATATGCTGCACTCAATGAATCCAGGTAGCTTCTTGTTTATTCTGAATGCCTTAGAACATATTTCACTTCACCAATGCGTTTCGGCCTCACAGGACCTTTCTCACGGTAGGTGAGCATTTTTTTCTTACAGGTTTATATACTCCTCCCACTTTGGCCTATTATGAGGCCTTGTGGGAGTTGAAGTTCTGTTACATTTCCTAAATATCAAAATTACTTTTTATTACTTTTTTCATTTTTATGCAACTGACATAACATTACATTTGTTTTTCTGTATATTTCAGCCTCTTAGATTGTATAGTTTTGACAATCAACATCATCAAACATGGAATTAATATTCTCTTGAGATGACACGTGTTGTCACAGATTCTAATGGAGTGAACATTGACGTAGATATGTAATTAAATATTATAATCCAGTACCTGAACCAATTTTCATTTTCTGATTACTATTATATTTAGACACATTTCAGGCACATGATTATTGTCCGTGGGGTTCATTTTATATTATACATGTACATACAGTTCCTCGTCATTATTCAGACCTGTTGGGGTGTTTGTCCTGAGTCTAATGATGTAGCGTGACTCTAGTTGTCACAATTTTCTTTTGGGATTGTATCTAGTCCAAAGAACTACATTGTTTTCCAATCATTCTTTTGGCACTTGGCCATGTGTTTTGCACTAGCATAGTTCATATATTTGTTTTTTACAGCTCTTATATGTTCTAAAATTCTTTTCTTTAACATACATGTGGTGTTTCCTATATATTGTAGTCCACAGATGCATTGAATTACGTAGACCACAAATTTCATATTGCACGTAATTTTGTGTTTTATTTTGATGGTCTTGCTCTCCTTGTCTGTTATGTTGTTAGTGTTTATGACAATTTTACATGCTTTGCAATTATTGCATTTAGTGAAACCATATTGTTGTTCTCCTAACCAGTTCTTGTTTGATTGTTTGTCTTGCAATTGACTTTGTACCAACTGGTCCTTTAACGATTTGGTTTTCCTGTAGGTAACCAAGGGTCGCGGTCCCAAAGAGGTAGCTATGTGTGTATCCTTTGATATTAGATGCCAGTATTTCTCAATTATATTGATGTTTTTTGTACTTTCTCTACTGTACGTTATTATTAATCTAGGAGCTTCTTGTTTTTCAGTTGTTAACGCTTGCTTTTCTATGCAAGTGATCAGTGTTTCTGCACATGGTTTCTTTTGGACTTTTTCTATGCACTTCCTTAGATCTCTTTGTTTGTATCCCTTGTTTTTGAGTCTCAGTGCTGTCTCTGCAATTTTTTTTTTGCATGTTCATCTTTGGAGCAATTGCGTCACATCCTTACAAATTGACCATATGGGATGCTTTTAATCAATGGTCTTGGATGGAAACTGGTTCCATGGAGTATGCTGTTTGTTGCAGTCTCTTTTCTGTAAAGGGTTGAATGTATTTGCCCTTGATCTATATATATTCGTGTGTCCAGAAAATCAATGCTTGTTTTACTCATTGTACATGTGAAAGATAATTCTATATTATTTTGATTCAGTTAGTTGAAATACTTCATGAAATCATCATTGTTTCCATTCCAGATTATGAATAGATCGTCTACATATCTGACCCACGAAATTATGTTTTCCAAGTCTTCCTTATTTTCTGTTCCCCATTCAATTTCTTTTTTCCACCAGCCCATTACAATATTGGCATAGTTGGGTGAAAAAGAATGCCCATTGTGGTACCACATTGTTGTCGAAAGAATTCTTCATTGAAAAGGAAAACATTATTAATTAGACATATTTCAATCATTGTTGAAAGCATTTCTGAATGTTTTAGGTCTGTTATTTGTCTCTGCTTGAAAAAGTATGTGCAGGCCTGCAAACCAATTTCATGCCTTATTGATATTTCATGCCTTATTGATGTATATAATGACACTACATCTATAGTTGTAATCATATAGTTCGTATTCCAACAAGTTTCTGCTAATGTCCGTAAGAAGTCCCCCGTATCTCTAATGTATGAACTCAGACTATGGACAATAGGTGCAAGGTATTTATCCACATACATTGACATATTCTCATACAAAGAGTCACAAGAGGAGACAATCGGTCTTCCAGGGGGATCATAGATAGTCTTGTGAATTTTTGGCAAAAAATATATTGTTGCAATTGTCGGTTGGTCTTTTGCCAAGAAGTGAAATTCATCATTAATTAGATTCGAATCATGCCAGGTTTTCAGTTTCTTATGCAGGTCCATGGTCATCTGATTTATGGGATTATTTTGAAGCTTTTTTTGTTTAGTTGTGTCCTTGACCTGTCTATATGCTTCTTTTATATGGTCATGTTTGTTATGTAAGACTATATTACCTCCCTTATCTGCAGGTTTAATTATTATGTTGGCATTTTCCATTAGATCTTTTAAAGCTATGAGTTCCTGAGAAGGGAGATTTTCATTCTTGTTTAGATGTCCTACCTTGATCATATTTTCCAATTCTCTAGTGATAGCATCTGAAAAAAGATCAAATTTGTTGCCTGGCAATAGGGATGGACAAAATTTTGATTTGCTTTTAAGTCCACTGAATGCATGTTGATCAGTTTCTATTGATAATTCCTGTAGAACTTGGTTTTCTGTCATGTCTTCCTCATTTAAATTGAGCATGAGATTGAACATATTTTTTAAATCTGGGATTTATTCTATTGTCAAATCAACTTCTCGTACCTTTGACTCTTTCATTTCACTTAGATCACTCATTTTTGCAGATTTATTTGCATGTATTTTTGCCAATTTGAGTGTCCGTACATATTTGTATAAGTCTATTCTTGTGTCCATGTAATTGGAGTGGCTTTCAGGGCAGAAGGAGAGCCCTTTGTTTAATGATGTTTTTTCATCGTTTGTTAGTTCATGATTGGAGAGATTTATTATTAGATCTTTTTCACCATTGATTACTTCTTTTAGTTCAAATTCCGTAGAGGAGATTGTCTTCTCTCACCTTGATCTTCTTGTTTTTCTGGTACTTTTAAAGATTTTGAATCTCCTCTGCCACATCCTCTGCCTCCGCCTCTTCCCTTGCCTCTTCCTCTCATCATTGTTTGGTCTAGATGCATCAGTCTCATCTCTTCTAAAAAAGTTGTCTTAAAAGCTGGGCTTGTACTGCTTGTTCCTTCTCCTTCACTGATGTCTGATTCATTGGTCATTTCTCCAGTTGTTAGCGTTTTGTTTTTCAAATAGTTCTGTTTCAGAGCTTCAAACCTTTTGCAAATGTTAAAATTCTCCCTTGTTTGTAATCAATGTAATCTGTTACAAACTTTCTCCTCCTGCGTTCTTGTATTTCTTCTTCGTATTTTTCTAGGTGTGTTTCCATGTCATTCTTAAGCTTTGTAGATTCTTCCTTGTTTATGTGCGTAGTGATCTTGAGTTCTATTTCTTCGATTATTACATGAGCCTCGTCAAGGTCGATTTTGGCATGTTTAATTAAGATTTTCATCATATTCAGTGAGCCTTGCATATTGTTTTGGCCCCATTCTTCTAATAATTCTGACCTGGTGTCTGGGTGGGTTGGCATAGTGAAGATTCTAAGGCCTCCTGGGATCCGATTAACTTCCACATATTTTTCTAAAGCAATTGTTTCCCAAACTTATGTTTATTTCTTTTTGTACATTTGTTCAAGTTGCAGAAATAGTTGTTTTATTGAGGTACCTTTGACTGTCTTGAGCAGTTGTCCTTTCTGTGAGTTCCCCAGTGCCTGCTTTAAACATTGTAGCAACCTTAACCGCTCTCTTTGCTTTCCATGCTTCCATGTCGTCGTCTCATTAATCGTTCCCAACTTTAATCAATTGCAATTCACTTGAAAAAAATCTCACTGGAAGTGGTTGTGTTTCTGAGGATTCTTTGGGTTTAAGCCTTTCTTATGGATTCAATGCTCCAGTTTGTCTCTTTTAACGCCGTTGTTCAGTAAACAGTGTTATGTAATTCAAGCAAACATTCAAGCCGCTTCAGAAGCAACACTGTAAGTAAGACGCAATTAAACTCACCTCCTGGGAGACTCCCGTACAGGCGGCGCCTTCCGGCCCCGTACTTCGAAGCTCTACCCGGTGAGTGTTTCCTCCTGTCCGTGTTGTACGGGGCGCTGCCGATGTTAACGGCTGCAAACAACATGGTTCCTCTCGGCATGCACAGCAGCAGGTACTGGAGTGGGGCTGAATCAATTAGCCCAATATTAATTTTGAAAACAAAAAATACGCCACACTCAATGAATCTAAGTAGCTTCTTGTTTATTCTGAATGCCTCAGAACATATTTCACTTCACCAACGCGTTTCGGCCTCACAGGGCCTGTCTCTTGGTAGGTGAGCATTTTTTTCTTACAGTTTGTTTTTATGCAATTGAAATAACATTACATTTGTTTTTCTGTATAGTACAGCCTCTTAGATTGTATAGTTTTGACAATCAACAACATCAAGCATGGAATTATTCTCTTGAGATGACACGTGTTGTCACAGATTCTAAAGAAGTGAACATTGACATAGATCAATCATTAATTCTTGGTATAGTACCTGAACCAATTATCATTTTCTGATTAGTATTATATTCAGGCACATTTCAGGCACATGATTATTGTCAGTGGGGTTCATTTTATGTTATACATGTACATACAGTTCCTCGTCATTATTCAGACCTGTCAGGGGTCTTTGTCTTGAGTCTAATGATGTAGCCTGATTCTAGTTGTCGCAATTTTCTTGTTCTATCCCCTCCACATTCATTTTGGGAAATTGTATCTAGTCCAAAGAACCGCGTTGTTTTCCAATCATTCTTTTGACACATTCTTGTGGGCTTTCCAGAGGGAGTTGAGGAAGCGAACACGCCAGACTTTATGCACACATGGTTGAAAAACATCATCTCACCAGACAAATTCTCCACTTGCTTTGTGATTGAAAGAGCCCATCAAGCACTGAGCGCAAGACCCCCGCCAGGCGTGCCTCCTAGGCCCATAATAGCAAAATTCCTTAATTTCTTAAACAGGGATATGATCCTGCGAGAGGCCCGACGACTGGGAGAGATCAGATATGAAAACTCTAAAAATAATGATTTTTCCGGATTATAGCCGGGAGGTACAGTGCTAAAGATGAACCTTTGACTCAGTGAAAGCCAAACTCAGGGCTCATCAAATACAATATATGCTCCTGGTCCCTGCAAAGCTTAAAGTTATTTTCATGGGAAAAACACACTTATTTCAATCCCCGGAAGTGGCCTGGGAATGGGTGGAGGAAAGACAGGTTCTACACCTATCTGGAGAGAAACGAACCGGACTGCACCCATCAAGTAGATTAACCCCTGGGCCCAAAGGTAAACAGCGAAAAAGGTACATGAGGGAACATAGAAGAGGGAAGAACATAGGGGGCACCCCATTTGTAACCAGGGGATCAGAATGAAGAAAAAGAGACCCTATAGAGATGGGAGAGTCTCCCACACAAACGGCGGTGAGAGCAACCGATGACTCTAGTATGAGAGGCTCCATCTCGTAATCTGACATCCCCGAGATGTCTTCAGACAATGAAGATCCTACATACAGAGGGACCATTGCGGTGACAGGCTCCGCTAAAGACTGAACTGCTGATGCGGCTGTTGTTAATCTTATTTTGTTTTTATGCTGTGAGAGTTTAAGCTCAGAGCACAATGTTTCAACAGTTGGAGGGCGGCTGACAGACCTCTCCTTTCCCTCTTACACACGATAATTTACTGGTTTGGTGGTTGAGTGGTGTGAGAAGGGCATGGGGGTGGGTGGTTGGTTGGGTGGGACATGAAATTGTTGTTCTGCAAGTTCAAATACAGGTTAATCGCACTGGTACTGATGGGCAGGGGCTCCGGCGTCTGAACAGAGATTCCAGATACCAGATGTATAAACTACTAGCTTACATAAGGATCACATCACACCCATGGCAACCCCCATAGATAACTCAGTACTCATGTTCCTGACTTGGAACGTGAATGGTCTTGGTGGCAGGATCAAAAGAGGGCTGGTCTTGCGCCATGTCAAAAGACTACACCCAGATGTAGTGATGCTTCAGGAGACACATTTATAGGGTACCAACTGTGGGTTTCTTAGGAGAGGAACATATAGGGTATTGGCCCATGCAGGATACACCACTGGGTCTCAGTGGGTAGCCATCCTGATAAACCCCCCCACCTCAAAATATCACACACAGGGACGGCTCAGCAAGGTACATATGTCGTGTGGCGGGTAGAATGAGACTGACCCTAATCTGCATATATGCCCCACCAGAGCTACAGGCACGCACACTGACTAAAGCGACAGAAGTCCTCTCAGAGGCTCCAACCTCTTTCCATGTGATAGGAGGTGATTTCAACTACGTAATGGATATGCCCATGGACCGCACCGGTGGCCGGGATCACCCGATTGCTCCTATCCCGCTGGTGCGATGCGCAGACACAATGGGCTTGGTAGATGTATGGAAGGGACAGAACCCACAGGTCAAACAATACTCATATTTCTCGGGAGCACACAGGAAATACTCTAGGTTGGATTATATCTTCATCCCGGCAGGGGAGCTGGGAGAGGGTGGAGAAGCTGCCTACTTAGCAAGGGGACTCTCACCACTACAGATACAGGTAGGCCACAAATCCAAGAACCCACAACCCTAATGGTGGCTTACATCCTGGTACCTACAAAATGGAGGCATTCTTAGAGGAATAAGGACCGACACTGAGATCTTTTTTAGAGAAAACGAGGGGACGGTTAGATACGGAGTTACATTCTGGGAGGCGTTCAAAATGGTGCTGAGAGACAGGTCACAAAATCGCTTGGCATGGAAAAAGAAAAAGGGAACTGAACAGATAGAGAAACTAGAATGCCAGATCTTGATGATAGAGAAACAGGTCACTGCAAATCCAGCCCCAATACTCTCCAGGCAGTTGGACACCCTAAGACAAGAATACAGAGAACTGGCATGGGACTCTGCCAAAGATCAACATATGGCCAGTCTTCACCGACTATATGATGTTGAAAATAAGGGGGGGAAACTGTTAGCCTGGCTTAGTAAAAAAGAAATGGAGAGCAGTTGGGTCCGATCCAAAGTTGACGCTCAGGGTTCAACACACTCCACTGACGAACCGATAGCAACAGTGTTCGCCACATATTATAGGGAATTCTGTAAGGCGAAGCCACTTTGTGATGCCCCTGAGATAGAAGACTACCTGATGGAAGTACAGACCCCGACCTTAGATGACATGGACAAACAGACATTAGACGAGGACCTGACTCTAAATGAGATCAAGGCAGCAATATCAAAACTCCACCCAGGCAAGACCACAGGCCCAAATGGCCTACCAGCCGAGCTCTATAAAAGATGTGCGGATATACTGAGTCCACACCTGCTCACTCTCTTCCAAGACGCCCATGACGAGGGTAATCTTCCGCCTGACCTAAGTCTAGCCATGATAGTTACAATAGACGAAGAGGGTAAACTGAAAGATGGGGTGAATCATACCGCCCGATATCCCTCCTGAACGTGGAGGTGAAGATCCTTGCAACTATTTTGGCCACAAGACTCCAGCATGCTATAACAGTGCTGGTACACTGTGACCAGTCGGGGTTCATGCCCAGAAGGGCGACCCGATGGAATCTCTGCAGAACCCACAACTGGATAATGATGACTATAGACCGCCACACTCCTCATATATTCGTGTCCCTTGACGCGTAGAGGGCGTTTGACGAGGTACACTGGCCCTTACTGGAAGCTACCCTGACTAAGCGGGTCATTACGATGACGGGCGGATCGCCACCGCCCGTATGGCGGTGGCGATACGCCCGCCATTCCCCTCCGCCCGCATGCCATTCCCCCCCGCCACATTACGATGGCGGGGGGGAGCCCGTCGGATGGAAAGACCGTACGCCGGTTTTCCGCCGGTCACACAGGTGACCGGGCGAAAAAGGGCACTAATATGGTGGCGGTGTCTGCCACCATATTAGAGCAGCCTTTCCATGGCGGCAACGCCGCCATGGAAAGGCATACGGTCTTCGCTACGGTCTTTGCTATTGGGGGCCCGTTGCGGGCCCCCAGAGTGTTGGGGGGGTGGGGGGTGCACATGCATTGGCAATGACAAGGTGGCAGGCACCGCGCAGTGCCTGTCACCTTGTGAATGCCAATGCACGACGTGCATTCCCAGCATTGTGGTGGGCGGTGCCGTGAACACCACCCGCCACAATGTTGGGAATAGGGGATGCCACCGCCACCGTGGCGGTGGCATCCTAATACTCGCGGAGGGACTGCCGCTCCTATGGCGGACGGTCCCATTCACCGCTAGGGTGGCGGGCGGACAAAGTCATCGTAATGTGCCCCTAAGTTTGGAATAGGACCAAAATTCAGAAAATGGGTGGCACTGTTATACAGTTCCCCATGGGCGAATGTTTGCATGAATGGTAGAACATCCTGGGAATTCCCTATCAGGCGAGGTACCAGACAATGTTGTCCCCTGTCCCCACTGCTCTTCGCGCTGACTGTGGAGACATTGGCATGCCACATAAGACAACACACAGAGATAAAAGGCTTTAGGATTACTCCGAGAGACACACATGAGGAAAAAATATCATTATATGCAGATGATATTCTACTATATATAACGGAACCAGTTGTCACAATCCCCGTCCTCTTTCAGATTATTGAGGAATATGGGCGACATTCGGAATACAAAGTGAGCTGGCACAAGTCATTGGCATACAGCCCTAGACCAATAAGAGACTGGCCCCCTCTGCTGAAAGATTTTAAGGAGATACAAGAAGGCTTTAAATACCTTGGCATATTTCTCACGACAGACAGGGGCCTATGCCACAAACACAATATCCAACGAATACTGAACGAATTCAAAGATGACACCGAAAGGTGGATAGCCCTACCACTTACAGGTCGTGCTGCAATGTTAAAAATGATTATACTGCCCCGGGTTTTATATGCATTGCAAAATACCTACCACCCCCTCCCACTCACAATATTCCGGGAGATTGACTCTGAGCTACGTTTGCTATTATGGCTAGAGAAACACCAGAGAATTGCGCTACGCACACTGCAAAGAAACCCATACAATAGAGGGCTGGCAGTCCCAGATTTCGAGGCATATTACTGGGCAGACTTCTAACACCCATTAATGATTAGATACAAGTGGCAGGTGACCACCGCACATATAGACTGGAAAGGGAAACGCTAGCACCCCATACATGCATCCATTATCTATATGGAGGAAAGGGGAAACATAGGCTACTCCCCGCCATGCGCACCACCCTTGAGGTATGGGAGAGGGCATCCAGAACAATAGGATGGGAACGCCAGCTCATTAGGGCAACACCGTTGTGGGAAGGGAATTGGCTAAAAGAAATAAGTAAACTGAAGGGATTTGGCCAGTGGGACACCTTGGGAATCTCAATGGTGGGGGACATCACGGACAAGGGCACTCTAAAAACCTTCTCAGCCCTCTGCAGCAAGTTCCAGCTCCATAAACCTCAATTCCTTAAATACGCGCAGCTACGACACGCATGGTTGGCAGAGGGCTTGACGGGGGAGGACCTGCCGGAATATGGGTCACTAGAAGGCCGGCTGCTTCAGGAACTGCTCACACTTAAAGCAGTGTCCCTCACATATAAAACTCTGAATAATAATATACCTGATAACCTAGGCAACTTAAGGAGCAAATGGGAGAATGAGATAGGAATATTGGAAGATATTGACTGGGAAGCCACCCTAATGCAGTCCAGGGAGGTGGTAATCAGAGAGCGTCTACGGCTTATGCAATACAAGATCCTCCACAGGATATATTATGACAGGAACAGGCTCCATAGAATTGGATGCACCGACACTCCAAGATGTATGAGATGTTGCCAGGAAAGGGGGAACTTTTATCACACAATATAGGATTGTTCCATCATGTGAACCTACTGGGAAGAGATTACACAGGAACCTAATGGGGTAATCCAGATGTGCTCCCATTAGACCTGAAATTTATCCTTCTGGGGATTCAGAGTGAGGTAGGCATACCAAGACCGCAGCTACTATTTAGTGCACTGGGCCTAGTTGTCGCCAAAAGAGATATAACAAGACACTGGGGTACAAAGGTCACACCAACGCTACATGAATGGAAAACAGGAATGGACCAATATATGACAGCTGAACAGGTAACCTACAAGAGCAGAGGATGCCCTGGAAAGTTCCGTAGGGTATGGAGCAGCTGGGTACAACACTATGGGTTGGACTTAATGGAAACGCACACACAGGACACAGGTGGAGCAGAATAAAGCACACCATATGCACGGGAGGGAGATGGGGCTATTTGCCATGTGTGATAAAGTTGGGTGAAAGGCTTTATTGTGCTAATGAACGTGCATAGATATACAACAAACAGAGTGAGATGCATCTGCGGTGATTGTTCATCATAAGTGCGATGTTGTTATGTTCTTAATTGAAACAAAAATCAATAGAAATATATTTTTTTAAATTGTAATCATGTATCTGAAATGTGCCTAAATATGATGCTAATCAAAATATGAAAATTGGTTCAGGTACTATACTAAGAATTAATAGTGGTGTTTAACACATAATTTTTTTCTGTTTAACAAAACTGTTTATCAGCAACTCAGAGGAGTAGCGATGGGGGCCTGCTTCTCCCCCAGTTATGCGTGTCTTCATGTCAGCTGGTGGGAGGAGCAGGTACTGAAGATCAAACACTTGACTTCATGGCAGGATAATATTATCACCTGGCTCAGGTACATAGATGATGTGTTTTTGATCTGGAAAGGTAATGTTGAAAGCGCGAACACATTCATCACGGAGATTAATGCTAACAACCTTAATTTGGAATTTAATGCCAACATGAGTAAAACATCGATTGAGTTCCTTGACGTCACAGTATACATCTCAAATGATACGATGCATTCTAAACTTCACAGAAAATCCACGGCAGGGAACTCGAACCTACACACATCCAGCTTTCACCCTAGGCATCTAATAGCAAGCATCCCCTATGGGGAAATGCTCCGGTTGCGCAGGATCTGCAGTTCCCCAGAAGATCTCACTGTATGTCAAAGGGAGGCATCCGACAGATTTAGAACACAAGGGTATTCTAAGGCGAACATCAACAAAGCCATTGAGAGAGCTAATGCACATCCTAGGGATGAACTGCTCACCAGTAGATGCCTCTCAGAGCCAGGAAGCATTAGTAACACCACCCAAAAACACACGCAAATAGTCAGCACAAGACTGATTATAACTCACAACACTGAAGTAAAAGCCATCAAATCAGTCATCAATAGACACTGGGGGATCATTAGATCAGATTCTACCCTAGGTCCTATGGTTACTCCTTTTCCCGACATCACATTTAAGCGTGCGCGCTCAATGCGAGATGCATTAGTAAAAAACAGCCCCGAACTCATCAGCACAACCAATTGGTTAACAGACAGATAAGGATTTTTAAATGCACCAGTTGCAGAGCCTGCAAGTTCGGCAAGAATATCACACAACTTGATTCCACCTTCAGGTCGACACCATTAGTCATTAAACACCACTTGACTTGTAGAACAGAATTTGCCATATATATCCTGGAATGTGACTGCGGGCTACGATACATTGGGAGCACTAAGCTGCCAGTCCACATGCGTATCTTACAACATCTTAGAGCAATCGTTAACAATGATCACACCTATCCCGTAGCAAGACACTTTAAGGAGGCACATCAAAACAATTTAGAACATTTGAAATACTCAGTCATTGATTGCATACCCACACTGAGAAGGGGGCAATCGCGAAAAATTGTTACGCCAAAAAGAAAGTAAATACATTCTAGAATTCAATACAAAGACACCTACAGGTCTGAAT
Organism: Calotriton arnoldi; assembly: GCA_963921515.1. NCBI lineage: Eukaryota > Metazoa > Chordata > Amphibia > Caudata > Salamandridae > Calotriton > Calotriton arnoldi. Next base: position 416,074 of record CAWUFW010010334.1, read on the forward strand.
ACCAGCGAAGATCTACACCTCTTTCTGTAATTGACCATTAATACTGTCTGTCCATGCATTTGTTGGTCTGTTAAGATCAGGCAGGTGACTAGTCTAGTACACACACCAACATATATGATACTCTGTCATGCTAAGGTTTCTTTAATGTATTGTTTCCAGTTGGTCATTTTGTGTATCTTCATTACGATTTTCCTTTGCGCATTTGTGCATTGATGAAGTTTCTCTTGATGCTTATAATTTGTTCGATTCTAGTATCTGTTTTTACATATATTTATGTATGTTTTAGGTGTCATCATAGGCGGTACACTGTTACAGCAGTCACCACGCACTGGGTAGGTTGATTAGCTTAAGGGACATTTCCACACAACACTCTGTTAATATATATGACTCCCTTTTTTAACCACTGCTATCTCAGACTGAAAAGGACTTTTAATCTACACGTAACACTACCACTACCAACACTGTGCACTGATCACGCACGTCCCTTTCTTTCTTCCCTTTGGCACTCCTCACTTTCCTCTCACTCACCAGTTGTACAGCGAAATCACACCATAGTAGTCTCTGGTTATTTCTAGCCGGTTAACATGCTGTCATGGCGTAACCCACCCATTTAGTAACTCTAAACATGACTTAATGTAGCCTGAGGATGTTTTCACTTATAGTCGCTACCCACAATATCACGACTAATTTTTCTGTTAGGATGCGTAATTCCACGTACCTTAGTTCATGCCCATGTTAGAATTGTTAATTTTCATATGCCACTATGGCCCGTATTTTCGTTTGGAAATTTGTTCAAACATGGGTTCATTTACTTTTTGTAAATAAGTCGTGCTTTATTCTGCTTTTTATTATCCTCCTAAAGGTGTTCTTTCACGGCTACGAGTTACAATTCATTTAATCAATTTCAATTGCAAGTCCGTCTTTTATGTTTGTCCATGCCTGTCTATGTCTCAGGCATGCTGCCTTGTAAAGTAAAGTAAATCAACCCACATGTGATCCATGCAGTAAAGTGTGGGAAAATGGCTTCTCATTGTAGTTGACATAGTAACAAGACTACTTCACTTACCTGAATATATTTTGCCAATGTATTGTCAGCGCTCTATGTGATCAAGGCTGCATGTCTGGCAGCCGAAACGCGTAATTTGGACCTTGATGCTTCATTAAACTTCTAAAAAGATATTCAAATCAGCTTCTGGAGTCTGTGCCCTGGTGTTGCGCTGCAGTGGATATATATATATATATATATATATATATATATATTATCTACTGGCGGTCGCCAGTAGATAGTTATAGTTAGGACCTATTTTCCATAGGAAATCCGCAACATTCTATTTGAAATAACGTTGGCGCCGGTTGACGAATCTTCGCGAAAGTTTCCAACTTGTTGGGGCGCTCCGGTCTGCTCCTATCCCGAAAGTCTCGGGGTGATTCGTCAAGCGGGGGCCGAGAAAAAAGGGGGGTCCCAAAACGTGTTTTCCCCATTCATTTTTCCATAGGAACCTTTCATCTCAGCTACAGCCCGAACTGCTGAACGGAATTACACCAAATTTGGCAAAGAGGTAGCCCTTGGTTCAGTGTCGTGCCTTTTGCTTAAATGGTGTAAATCTGTTCAGTAGTACCTGAGAAATTTGAAAAAGAAAACACATATATATCTGGGCGGAGTCTAACCACACATGTCATCGTGAGATCTGATTGGCTGTCAGCACTTCATCCTGGAATTGCTGGCAGCCATCTTGGGACCAATATAAATTATAGTACCCCATTGAAATGCATTGTAGTGAATCAAAGATTTTGAGGGTTACCAAAAGGAGAACTATAAAGGGTGATAACAGATTTTAGTTACATTAGAATTCATTTGTTGATGGTACCATACTAATTTCAGGAATTGTGGTGTGTTCTAAGGTGATTTTACCCTGTGAAAACTCTTCTGCTGGGATATCATGAATCATGTTTGAGAGAAAACTATTTTCACATGCTTGTCCCATACAGTTTTGGAAGGTGCTCCAGAAGCTAAAATGAGAGCATATTTTCTGTAAATTCACATTATCTTTCTCAGTCATGTGAGAATGAAGTCTGACATTCTCAGTAAACCATGTACATCCAACAAGGGCAGAGACTGTCAGTTGATTCCTTTGTGTTCTACTGCAGCTTCCCAGAGTGTTCTAAAGAACAACTAGAGCGCTAACAGCCTTACTTATGACAAAAGTATGGCACACCTGAAGCCATCTTGATTGGAATAAACTGGTAACACTTAAAACATTTAATTTAAAAAGGAACAAAATGAGGGGGTTCTTTTTTAAATAGAAATTATGGTTAGTGCTGCAGAAAGAAAAATTAGGGCATGTTTTAAGTGAGATCTCAAATCCTCTTCTATTTCATTAGAAAATTCTGAAAACAATCACTTTCAATACCAGCAGCAGACTTCCAGTTAACTCCCTGGTGAGCAGTAGCTTTACTACAGTGATCTAATGAGCAACTAGAGTGCTAACATTCTGAATTTATGGCAAATGTGAGACACATCTGAATGCCTTCTTGATGGAATCAAAGTAAAAAACTGAAAGCATTTCCTACTGAGGAGACTGCAGTAAATGAGGAAATTAGGAAACTTCATAACAAAGAAGTCTTCCAAGATGGCCACCAGTGAAAAAGAGCCCAAATGTAGCACAAATATTACCCAGATGTAGCCCACATATAGCCCAATGACAAAAGTGTGCAAAACACTTTTTATTTTTAGTTTTTTTGCAGTTTTATGTTGTGCAGACTGGTCAGGTATTGGAGCGTTGCATCTTAAAACATGACCCCCTACACTACAAAAACACCACTGCACAACCCTAAACCCTAAAACACTACCCCCAGCACGACCCCCTACACTACACAAGCACCACTGCACTATCCTAAACCCTAAAACACTACCCGGAGCATGACCCCCTACACTACACAAACACCACTGCACTACCCTAAACCCTAAAACACTACCCCCAGCACGACCCCTACACTACCCAAACACCACTGCACTAACCTAAATCCTAAAACACTACCCCCAGCACGACCCCTACACTACCCAAACACCACTGCACTACCCTAAAACATGACCCCCTACACTACACAAACACCACTGCACTACCCTAAACCCTAAAACACTACCCCCAGCACGACCCCTACACTACACAAGCACCACTGCACTACCCGAAACCCTAAAACACTACCCCCAGCACGACCCCCTACACTACACAAACACCACTGCACTACCTTAAACCCTAAAACACTACCCCCAGCATGACCCCTACACTACCCAAACACCACTGCACTGCCCTAAACCCTGAAACATTACCCCCAGCAAGACCCCCTTCACTGCCCGAACACCAAACCACTGCACTGCCATAAACCCTGAAACATCACCCCCAGCACAACCCCCTACACTGCCCGAACACCACTGCACTGCCCTAAACCCTGAAACACCACCCCCAGCACGACCCCCTACACTGCACGAACACCACTGCACTGCCCTAAACCCTGAAACACTACCCCCAGCAAGACCCCCTACACTGCCCGAACACCACTGCACTGCCCTAAACCCTGAAACATCACCCCCAGCAAGACCCCCTACACTGCCCGAACACCACTGCCCTAAACCCTCACACACCACCCCCAGCAAGACCCCCTACACTGCCCGAACACCACTGCACTGCCCTAAACCCTGAAACACCACCCCCAGCATGACCCCCTACACTGCCCGAACACCACTGCTCTGCCCAAAACCCTGAAACACCAGCCCCAGCAAGACCCCCTACACTGCCCGAACACCACTGCACTGCCCTAAACCCTGAAACACCAGCCCCAGCACGACCCCCTACACTGCCCGAAGACCACTGCACTGCCCTAAACTCTGAAACACCACCCCCAGCACGACCGCCTACACTGCCCGAACACCACTGCACTGCCCTAAACCCTGAAACACCAGCCCCAGCACAACCCCGTATACTGCCCAAACACCACTGCACTGCCCTAAACCCTGAAACACCAGCCCCAGCACGACCGCCTACACTGCCCGAAAACCACTGCACTGCCCTAAACCCTGAAACACCAGCCCCAGCACGACCCCCTACACTGCCCGAACACCACTGCACTGCCCTAAACCCTCAAACACCAGCCCCAGCATGACCCCCTACACTGCCCGAACACCACTGCACTGCCCTAAACCCTGAAACACCAGCCCCAGCAAGACCCCTACACTGCCCGAACACCACTGCACTGCCCTAAGCCCTGAAACAACACCCCTGCACGACCCCCTACACTGCCCAACCACCACTGCACTGCCCTAAACCCTGAAACACCACCCCCTGCACGACCCCCTACACTGCCAGAACACCACTGCACTGCCCTAAATCCTGAAACACCACCCCTCAGCACGACACCCTACACTGCCCGAACACCACTGCACTGCCCTAAACCCTGAAACACCATCCCCAGCACGACCCCCTACACTGCCCGAACACCACTGCACTGCCCTAAACCCTGAAACATCAATCCCAGCAAGACCCCCTACACTGCCTGAACACCACTGCCCTAAACCCTGAAACACCACCCCCTACACTGCACGAATACCACTGCACTGCCCTAAACCCTGAAACACCACCTCCAGCAAAACCCCCTACACTGCCTGAACACCATTGCTCTGCCCTAAACCCTGAAACACTAGCCCCAGCACGACCCCCTACACTGCCCGAACACAACTGCACTGCCCTAAACCCTGAAACACCAACCCCAGCATGACCCCCTACACTGCCCGAACACCACTACACTGCCATAAACCCTGAAACACCAGCCCCAGCAAGACCCCCTACACCGCCCGAACACCACTGCACTGCCCTAGACTCTGAAACACCAGCCCCAGCAAGACCCCTACACTGCCCGAACACCACTGCACTGCCCTAAACCCTGAAACACCAGCCCCAGCATGACCCCTACACTGCCCGAACACCACTGCACTGCCCTAAACCCTGAAACACCAGCCCCAGCACGACCACCTACACTGCCCGAACACCACTGCACTGCCCTAAACCCTGAAACACCAGCCCCAGCACGACCCCTACACTGCCCAAACACCACTGCACTGCCCTAAACCCTGAAACACCAGCCCCAGCATGACCCCTACACTGCCCGAACACCACTGTACTGCCCTAAACCCTGAAACACCAGCCCCAGCACGACCCCTACACTGCCCGAACACCACTGCACTGCCCTAAACCCTCAAACACCAGCCCCAGCATGACCCCCTACACTGCCCGAACACCACTGCACTGCCCTAAACCCTGAAACACCAGCCCCAGCAAGACCCCTACACTGCCCGAACACCACTGCACTGCCCTAAGCCCTGAAACAACACCCCTGCACGACCCCCTACACTGCCCAACCACCACTGCACTGCCCTAAACCCTGAAACACCACCCCCTGCACGACCCCCTACACTGCCAGAACACCACTGCACTGCCCTAAACCCTGAAACACCACCCCTCAGCACGACACCCTACACTGCCCGAACACCACTGCACTGCCCTAAACCCTGAAACACCACCCCCAGCACGACCCCCTACACTGCCCGAACACCACTGCACTGCCCTAAACCCTGAAACATCAATCCCAGCAAGACCCCTACACTGCCTGAACACCACTGCCCTAAACCCTGAAACACCACCCCCTACACTGCACGAATACCACTGCACTGCCCTAAACCCTGAAACACCACCTCCAGCAAAACCCCCTACACTGCCTGAACACCATTGCTCTGCCCTAAACCCTGAAACACTAGCCCCAGCATGACCCCTTACACTGCCCGAACACAACTGCACTGCCCTAAACCCTGAAACACCAACCCCAGCATGACCCCCTACACTGCCCGAACACCACTACACTGCCATAAACCCTGAAACACCAGCCCCAGCAAGACCCCTACACCGCCCGAACACCACTGCACTGCCCTAGACTCTGAAACACCAGCCCCAGCAAGACCCCCTACACTGCCCGAACACCACTGCACTGCCCTAAACCCTGAAACACCAGCCCCAGCATGACCCCTACACTGCCCGAACACCACTGCACTGCCCTAAACCCTGAAACACCAGCCCCAGCACGACCACCTACACTGCCCGAACACCACTGCACTGCCCTAAACCCTGAAACACCAGCCCCAGCACGACCCCCTACACTGCCCAAACACCACTGCACTGCCCTAAACCCTGAAACACCAGCCCCAGCATGACCCCCTACACTGCCCGAACACCACTGTACTGCCCTAAACCCTGAAACACCAGCCCCAGCACGACCCCCTACACTGCCCGAACACCACTGCACTGCCCTAAACCCTGAAACACCACCCCCTGCACCATGAAACACCAGCCCCAGCACGACCCCCTACACTGCCCGAACACCACTGCACTGCCCTAAACCCTGAAACACCACCCCCTGCACCACCCCTACACTGCCCGAACACCACTGCACTGCCCTAAACCCTGAAACACCACCCCTGCACCACCCCTACACTGCCCGAACACCACTGCACTGCCCTAAACCCTGAAACACCACCCCCAGCACGACCCCCTTTACTGCTCGAACACCACTGCACTGCCCCAAACCCTGATACCCACCCCCAGCACGACCCCCTGCACTGCCCGAACACCACTGCCCTAAACCCTGAAACACCGCCCCCTGCACGACCCCTTACACTGCCCGAACACCAATGCACTGCCCTAAACCCTGAAACACCACCCCCTGCACGACCCCCTACACTGCCCAAACACCACTGCACTGCCTTAAACCCTGAAACACCACCCCCGGCACGACCCCCTACACTGCCCGAGCACCACTGCACTGCCCTAAACCCTAAAACACCACCCCCGGCATTACCCCCTACACTGCCCGAACACCACTGCACTGCCCTAAACCCTAGAACACTACCCCCAGCATGACCCCCTACACTATCCGAACACTACTGCACTACCCTAAACCCTAAAATACTCCCCCCAGCATGACCCCTACACTAAACGAACACCACTGCACTGCCCTAAACCCTAAAACACTCCCCCCAGCACGACCCCCTACACTACCCGAACACCACTGCACTGCCCTAAACCCTAAAACACTCCCCCAGCACGACCCCCTACACTACCCAAACACCACTGCACTGCCCTAAACCCTAAAACACTACCCCCGCATGACCCCCTACACTACCCAAACACCAATGCACTACCCTAATCCCTAAAACACTACCCCCGCACAACCCCCTACACTACCCTAAACCCTAAAACACTACCCCCCGCACGACTCCCTACACTACCCAAAGACCACTGCACTACCCTAAACCCTAAGACACGACCTCCTACACTACACAAACACCACTGCACTACCCTAAACCCTAAAGCACCACCCCTACACTACACAAACACCACTGCACTACCCTAAACCCTAAAAAACTACCCCAGCACGAACCCCTACACTACCCAAACACCACTGCACTACCCTAAACCCTAAAACACTACCCCCAGCAGTACCCCTATGCTACCCAAACACCACTGCACTACCCTAAACCCTAAAACACTACCCCCAGCAGTACCCCCTACACTACCCAAACACCATTGCACTACCCTAAACCCTAAAACACTACCCCCAGCAGTACCCCTACACTACACAAACACCACTGCACTACCCTAAATCACTACCCCCAGCACGACCCCCTACACTACCCAAACACCACTGCACTACCCTAAACCCTAAAACACTACCCCCAGCACGACCCCCTACACTACCCAAACACCACTGCACTACCCTAAACCCTAAAACACTCCCCCAGGACGACTCCCTACACTACCCAAACACCACTGCACTACCCTAAACCCTAAATCTACCCCAAGCATGACCCCCTACACTACACAAACACCACTGCACTACCCTAAACCCTAAAACACTACCCCCAGCACGACCCTCTTCACTACCTAAACACAACTGCACAATTTGTTACAGGCATTGCAACGCAGGCCTGTGGTGCTTACTGGAAGTACCTGGTAGGCTAGTTGGGCCCCAGGGACCCTCAGGATTCAAGGTGACCTAATCCCCCAACTTAAAACGAGCCATGGGGCGCGTTTGCACAGTGGTGAAGGGAGGGGGCGGGGCCTCAGGTGACATGTGCGCAAACACGCCCTGTGGTGCGTTTTAAGTTGGGGAATTAATTCCCTTTGAATCCTGAGGGACCCTGGGGGCCAACTAGCCCACCACGTACCTTCAGTAAGCACAACAGAGTTGCGTTGCAGAGAGGTGAAAAAAGGTGCGTGGCCTCGGAACGCCTCTCTGCAACTCAGCTCTGTGGTCCTAACTGTAGGTACCTGGGGGGCTAGTTGGGCCCCAGGGACCCTCAGGATTCAAGGGGACTTAATCCCGCAACTTAAAACGTGCCACGGGGTGCGTTTGCACACATGTCACCTCAGGCCCCCCCTCCCTTCACCACTGTGCAAACGCGCCCTGTAGCGCGTTTTAAGAGGTAGTTTTAATCCCCCTGCCCTATTATGTACTAGGGACTTGCAGAGGAGGTCATGCTAATCACAGGGGTACCCCAACGCATAGTGTTCCCTAGTGTATGTAGGTGTTTTCACTGTATTCTAAGTGTCTTTTAGCATAGCACTGGCTCTGGTTAGTCAGAGTCAGTTACCACCAGTACCCGTCTGAAAAAGTTGTGGGCACAGGATGATTTTGCAACAAGGCCTCTTTCTGCTCCTCTGTTGGTTCTTTCTGCACATCTTTTGCTTCTTTCTGTGCGTTTTTCTTCTTTCTTCACATGTCCTACCTCTGTAGGCATAGTTAGAAACTAGCATTTAAAAAACCTTTGAAATTCACTTAAAAAATCATAGGTTTCAGGCACGTTATAGTTAGAAATTAGCATTTAAAAAACCTTTGAAATTCACTGAAAAAACCATAGGTTTCAGACACGTTATAGTTAGAAATTAGCATTTAAAAACCTTTGAAATTCACTGAAAAAACCATAGGTTTTAGGGACAGTTATAGTTAGTTGGACATTTCACTCGTACAAAACCATAGAAATTCCCCCGTTATAGTTAGTTCAGCTAACTATAACTCGCGCCCGCAATGCACTGCTGATGACATCACATATTACATCACTCATGACATGGTCAGTGACATCACTGATGACATCACTGATGACATCTCAAATGACATCACTGATGACATCATCCATGTGATAATTTCATGCATCTTCTCACACCCTAATATAACTTTTGATACACCCACTCTAAATTACAGACTGCCATTCTCAAAACCATAGACACTCCAACACCAAAAACTACATACCCACTCACTGATTCTTAGGTCTACACACACATCCACTCACTCACCCGTACAGTCACTCATACTTAGTCACTCAGTACAGGACTATCATATGCACTCATACACCTATATAAACACTCACACACCGCCACTCATCCATAGAGGTACTCACACACCTAGTCAGTCATGCAAAAACTTAATCACACACCCATTTACTCACCTATACAGTTATACACACACCAGCTCACTTACTCATACAAATACTAGCACATTCTTACGCTCTTATACAATAACTGATACAAGCACACACGCATCCATACAGTCACTCTCACAATCACACACTCTCACTTATAGCCATTTAAATACTCTAACACACATATATACTGCCTTTTACATATGTAGTTACTCGCACATGTACCAATGAGATATACATTCACTCACTAACACACCCATACACTCACTCACCCACCCAAGCAGTCCATCACAGATGCACTCTTGAAATCATGCACCCAGTGAATCACCCACTCACACATCTATGTACAGAGTCACACACACCCCACCCACACAAACACTCAGGCAGCCATACAGATACTCAGAGAACCAATCAATAACCCATATAGACACTCATGTAGCTATTCGCAAATCCATGCATCCACTTACACACCAACAAACAGACGGATACAGACATTCACACAGTTTAGTCACTAACCCATGCATTCAGTAAGATACATTTAATCACTCACTTGTAGAGTCAGTCACTCACGTACTAAATCATCCATTCAGACACTTATACACCCACTCATTCTTCAATACGCCTTTCCATATATATATTAAACATATTTAAACTTTACAGAAACACACAGTCACTGGATGATGTCATCAGTGATGTCATTTGAGATGTCATCAGTGATGTCATCAATGATGTCACTGACCATGTCATGAGTGATGTAATATGTGACGTCATCAGCAGTGCATTGCGGGGCGCGAGTTATAGTTAGCTGAACTAACTATAACGGGGAATTTCTATGGTTTTGTACGAGTGAAATGTCCAACTAACTATAACTGTCCCTAAAACCTATGGTTTTTTCAGTGAATATATATATATATATATGATCTACTGGCGGTCGCCAGTAGATAGTTATAGTTAGGACCTATTTTCCATAGGAAATCCACGACATTCTATTTGAAATAACTCTTGCGTCGGTTGACGAATGTTCGCGAAATTTTCAAACTTTATGGCCCGCTCCGGTCCGCTCCTACCCTGAAAGTCTCAGGGTGATTCGTCAAGCGGGGCCGACAAAAAGGGGGTCCCAAAACGTGTTTTCCCCATTCATTTTCCCATAGGAAACTTTAGACACGGCTACAGCCCGAACTGCTGAACGGAATTACACCAAATGTGGCAAAGAGGTAGTTCTTGGTTCAGAAAGAACCCTTTTTGTTAAATGGTGTAAATCCGTTCAGTAGTTGCGGAGAAATTAAAAAATAAGAGTCAAAAAATCAATTTCCCATAGGAAACTTTATGCAAGGCTACAGCTCGAACTGCTGAACGGAATTACACCAAATTTGGCAAAGAGGTAGTTCTTGGTTCAAAAGAACCCTTTTGTTAAATGGTGTAAATCCGTTCAGTAGTTGCTGAGAAAATCAAAAGTAAAAACACATATATATCTGGGCGGAGCCTAACCACACATGTCATCGTGAGATCTGATTGGCTGTCAGCACTTCATCCTGGAATTGCTGGCAGCCATCTTGGGACCAATATAAATGATAGTACCCCATTGAAATGCCTTGTAGTGAATCGAAGATTTTGAGGGTTACCAAAAGGAGAACTATAAAGGGTGATAACAGACTTTAGTTACATTAGAATTCATTTGTTGATGGTACCATACTAATTTCAGGAATTGTGGTGTGTTCTAAGGTGATTTTACCCTGTGAAAAACCTTCTGCTGGGATATCATGAATCATGTTTGAGAGAAAACTATTTTCACATGCTTGTCCCATACAGTTTTGGAAGGTGCCCCAGAAGCTAAAATGAGAGCATATTTTCTGTAAATTCACATTATCTTTCTCAGTCATGTGAGAATGAAGTCTGACATTCTCAGTAAAACATGTACATCCAACAAGGGCAGAGACTGTCAGTTGATTCCTTTGTGTTCTACTGCAGCTTCCCAGAGTGTTCTAAAGAACAACTAGAGTGCTAACAGCCTTACTTATGACAAAAGTATGGCACACCTGAAGCCATCTTGATTGGAATAAACTGGTAACACTTGAAACATTTAATTTAAAAAGGAACAAAATGATGGGGTTCATCTTGTCATAGAAATTATGGTTAGTGCTCTGGAAAGAAAAATTAGGACATGTTTCAAGTGTGATCTCAAATATCTTCCTGTTATATTTCAACAGGAGCAGCCTGTCAGTTGATGCCTTTGTGTTCTACTGCAGCTTCCCAGAGTGTTCTAAAGAACAACTAGAGCGCTAACAGTCTTACTTATGACAAAAGTATGGCACACCTGAAGCCATCTTGATTGGAATAAACTGGTAACACTTAAAACATTTAATTTAAAAAGGAACAAAATGATGGGGTTCATTTTGTCATAGAAATTATGGTTAGTGCTGTAGAAAGAAAAATTAGGACATGTTTCAAGTGTGATCTCAAATATCTTCCTGTTATATTTCAACAGGAGCAGCCTGTCAGTTGATGCCTTTGTGTTCTACTGCAGCTTCCCAGAGTGTTCTAAAGAACAACTAGAGCGCTAACAGTCTTACTTATGACAAAAGTATGGCACACCTGAAGCCATCTTGATTGGAATAAACTGGTAACACTTAAAACATTTAATTTAAAAAGGAACAAAATGAGGGGGTTCATTTTGCCATAGAAATTATGGTTAGTGCTGTAGAAAGAAAAATTAGGACATGTTTTAAGTGAGATCTCAAATATCTTCCTGTTATATTTCAACAGGAGCAGCCTGTCAGTTGATGCCTTTGTGTTCTACTGCAGCTTCCCAGAGTGTTCTAAAGAACAACTAGAGTGCTAACAGCCTTACTTATGACAAAAGTATGGCACACCTGAAGCCATCTTGATTGGAATAAACTGGTAACACTTAAAACATTTAATTTAAAAAGGAACAAAATGAGGGGTTCATTTTGCCATAGAAATTATGGTTAGTGCTGCAAAAAGAAAATTTAGTGCATGTTTTAAGTGAGATCTCAAATCCTCTTCTATTTCATTAGAAAATTCTGACATGCAGACTGAAACAATCACTTTCAATACCAGCAGTAGACTTCCAGTTAACTCCTTGGTGAGCAGTAGCTTTACTACAGTGATCTAATGAACAACTAGAGTAATAACATTCTGAATTTATGGCAAATGTGTGACAAATCTGAATGCCTTCTTGATGGAATCAAAGTAAAAAACTGAAAGCATTTCCTACTGAGGAGACTGCAGTAAATGAGGAAATGAGGAAACTTCATAACAAAGAAGTCTTCCAAGATGGCCACCAGTGAAAAAGAGGCCAAATGTAGCACAAATATTACCCAGATGTAGCCCACATTTAGCTCCGATGACAAAAGTGTGCAAAACACTTTTTATTTTTAGTTTTTTTGTAGTTTTATGTAGTGCAGACTGGTCAGGTATTGGAGCGTTGCATCTTAAAACATGACCCCCTACACTACAAAAACACCACTGCACTACCCTAAACCCTAAAACACTACCCCAGCACGACCCCCTACACTACACAAGCACCACTGCACTATCCTAAACCCTAAAACACTACCCCCAGCATGACCCCCTACACTACACAAACACCACTGCACTACCCTAAACCCTAAAACACTACCCCAACACCACTGCACTAACCTAAATCCTAAAACACTACCCCAGCACGACCCCCTACACTACCCAAACACCACTGCACTACCCTAAAACATGACCCCTCCACTACACAAACACCACTGCACTACCCTAAACCCTAAAACACTACCCCCAGCACGACCCCCTACACTACACAAGCACCACTGCACTACCCTAAACCCTAAAACACTACCCCCAGCATGACCCCCTACACTGCCCGAACACCACTGCACTGCCCTAAACCCTGAAACACCAGCCCCTGCACGACCCCCTACAGTGCCCGAACACCACTGCACTGCCCTAAACCCTGAAACACATACCCTAGCACGACCCCTACACTGCCCGAACACCACTGCACTGCCCTAAACCCTGAAACACCACCCCTTCACGACCCCTACACTGCCCGAACACCACTGATTTGCCCTAAACCCTGAAACACCACCCCCAGCATGACCCCTACACTGCCCGAACACCACTGCACTGCCCTAAACCCTGAAACACTACCCCCAGCAAGACCTCCTACACTGCCCGAACACCACTGCCCTAAACCCTGAAACATCACCCCCAGCACGACCCCCTACACTGCCCGAACACCACTGCACTGCCCTAAACCCTGAAACACCACCCCCAGCACGACCCCCTACACTGCCCGAACACCACTGCACTGCCCTAAACCCTGAAACACCACCCCCTGCACGACCCTCTACACTGCCCGAACACTACTGCACTGCCCTAAACCCTGAAACACCATCCCCAGCACGACCCCCTACACTGCATGAACACCACTGCACTGCCCTAAACCCTGACACACTACCCCCAGCAAGACCCCCTACACTGCCCGAACACCACTGCACTGCCCTAAACCCTGAAACACCACCCCCAGCAAGACCCCTACACTGCCCGAACACCACTGCCCTAAACCCTGAAACACCACCCCCAGCAAGACCCCCTACACTGCCCGAACACCACTGCACTGCCCTAAACCCTGAAACACCAGCCCCAGCACGACCCCTACACTGCCCGAACACCACTGCACTGCCCTAAACCCTGAAACACCACCCCCTGCACGACCCCCTACACTGCCCGAACACCACTGCACTGCCCTAAAGCCTGAAACACCACCCCCAGCACGACCCCCTACACTGCCCGAACACCACTACACTGCCCTAAACCCTGAAACACCACCCCTGCACGATCCCCTACACTGCCTGAACACTACTGCACTGCCCTAAACCCTGAAACACCACCCCCTGCATGACCCCCTACACTGCACGAACACCACTGCACTGCCCTAAACCCCGAAACACTACCCCCAGCAAGACCCCCTACACTGCCCGAACACCACTGCACTGCCCTAAACCCTGAAACACCACCCCCAGCACGACTCCCTACACTGCCCGAACACCACTGCACTGCCCTAAACCCTGAAACACCAGCCCCAGCACGAATCCGTACACTGCCCGAACACCACTGCACTGCCCTAAACCCTGAAACACCAGCCCCAGCACGACCGCCTACACTGCCCGAAAACCACTGCACTGCCCTAAACCCTGAAACACCAGCCCCAGCACGACCCCCTACACTGCCCGAACACCACTGCACTACCCTAAACCCTCAAACACCAGCCCCAGCACGACCCCTTACACTGCCCGAACACCACTGCACTGCCCTAAACCCTGAAACACCAGCCCCAGCAAGACCCCCTACACTGCCCGAACACCACTGCACTGCCCTAAACCCTGAAACACCACCCCCAGCAAGACCCCCTACACTGCCCGAACACCACTGCACTAAAGCCTGAAACACCACCCCCAGCAAGACCACCTACACTGGCCGAACACCACTGCACTGCCCTAAACCCTGAAACACCACCCCCTGCACGACCCCCTACACTGCCCAAACACCACTGCACTGCCCTACACCCTGAAACACCACCCCTGCACGACCCCCTACACTGCCCGAACACCACTGCACTGCCCTAAACCCTGAAACACCACCCCTCAGCACGACACCCTACACTGCCCGAACACCACTGCACTGCCCTAAACCCTGAAACACCACCCCCAGCACGACCCCCTACACTGCCCGAACACCACTGCACTGCCCTAAACCCTGAAACACCACCCCCTGCACGACCTCCTACACTGCCGGAACACCACTGCACTGCACTGCCCTAAACCATGAAACACCACCCCCAGCACGACCCCCTACACTGCCTGAACACCACTGCACTGCCCTAAACACTGAAACATCAACCCCAGCAAGACCCCTACACTGCCTGAACACCACTGCCCTAAACCCTGAAACACCACCCCCTACACTGCACGAACACCACTGCACTGCCCTAAACCCTGAAACACCACCTCCAGCAAAACCCCCTACAATGCCTGAACACCATTGCTCTGCCCTAAATCCTGAAACACTAGCCCCAGCATGACCCCCTACACTGCCCAAACACCACTGCACTGCCCTAAACCCTGAAACACCACCCCCAGCACGCCCCCTACACTGCCCGAACACCACTGCACTGCCCTAAACCCTGAAACACCAGCCCCAGCAAGACCCCCTACACTGCCCGAACACCACTGCACTGCCCTAGACTCTGAAACACCAGCCCCAGCACGACCCCCTACACTGCCCAAACACCACTGCACTGCCCTAAACCCTGAAACACCAACCCCAGCATGACCCCCTACACTGCCCGAACACCACTGCACTGCCCTAAACCCTGAAACACCAGCCCCAGCACGACTACCTACACTGCCCGAACACCACTGCGCTGCCCTAAACCCTGAAACACCAGCCCCAGCACGACCCCCTACACTGCCTGAACACCACTGCGCTGCCCTAAACCCTGAAACACCAGCCCCAGCACGACCCCCTACACTGCCCGAACACCACTGTACTGCCCTAAACCCTGAAACACCAGCCCCAGCACGACCCCCTACACTACCCGAACACCACTGCACTACCCTAAACCCTAAAATACTACCCCCAGCACAACCCCCTACACTACCCGAACACGACTGCACTGCCCTAAACCCTCAAACACTCCCCCAGCACAACCCCCTACACTACCCGAACACCACTGCACTGCCCTAAACCCTAAAACACTCCCCCAGCACAACCCCTACACTACCCGAACACCACTGCACTGCCCTAAACCCTAAAACACTCCCCCAGCACGACCCCCTACACTGCCCGAACACCACTGCGCTGCCCTAAACCCTGAAACACCAGCCCCAGCACGACCCCCTACACTGCCCGAACACCACTGCACTGCCCTAAACCCTGAAACACCACCCCTGCATGACCCCCTACACTGCCCGAACACCACTGCACTGCCCTAAACCCTGAAACACCACCCCTGCAGCACCCCCTACACTGCCCGAACACAACTGCACTGCCCTAAACCCTGAAACACCACCCCTACACCTCCCCTACACTGCCCGAACACCACTGCACTGCCCTAAACCCTGAAACACCACCCCCAGCACGACCCTTTTTACTGCTCAACACCACTGCACTGCCCCAAACCCTGAAACACCACCCCCAGCACGACCCCCTACACTGCCCGAACACCACTGCACTGCCCTAAACCCTGAAACACCACCCCCTACACTGCCCAAACACCACTGCACTGCCCTAAACCCTGAAACACCATCCCCAGCACGACCCCTACACTGCCCGAACACCACTGCACTGCCCTAAACCCTAAAACACCACCCCCAGCATTACCCCCTACACTGCCCAAACACCACTGCACTGCCCTAAACCCTAGAACACTACCCCCAGCACGAACCCCTACACTACCCGAACACCACTGCACTACCCTAAACCCTAAAATACTACCCCCAGCACAACCCCCTACACTACCCGAACACGACTGCACTGCCCTAAACCCTCAAACACTCCCCCAGCACGACCCCTACACTACCCGAACACCACTGCACTGCCCTAAACCCTAAAACACTCCCCCAGCACGACCCCCTACACTACCCGAACACCACTGCACTGCCCTAAACCCTAAAACACTCCCCCAGCACGACCCCTACACTACCCAAACACCACTGCACTGCCCTAAACCCTAAAACACTACCCCCGCATGACCCCTACACTACCCAAACACCAATGCACTACCCTAATCCCTAAAACACTACCCCCCGCATGACCCCTACACTACCCTAAACCCTAAAACACTACCCCCGCACGACTCCCTACACTACCCAAAGACCACTGCACTACCCTAAACCCTAAAACACGACCTCCTACACTACACAAACACCACTGCACTACCCTAAACCCTAAAACACTACCCCTACACTACACAAACACCACTGCACTACCCTAAACCCTAAAACACTACCCCCAGCAGTACCCCTACACTACCCAAACACCACTGCACTACCCTAAATCACTACCCCCAGCACGACCCCCTACACTACCCAAACACCACTGCACTACCCTAAACCCTAAAACACTACCCCCAGCACGACCCCCTACACTACCCAAACACCACTGCACTACCCTAAAACACTCCCCCCAGCACGACTCCCTACACTACCCAAACACCACTGCACTACCCTAAACCCTAAAACACTACCCCCAGCACGACCCTCTTCACTACCTAAACACAACTGCACAATTTGTTACAGGCATTGCAACGCAGGCCTGTGGTGCTTACTGGAAGTACCTAGTGGGCTAGTTGGGCCCCAGGGACCCTCAGGATTCAAGGTGACCTAATCCCCCAACTTAAAACGCACCACGGGGCGCGTTTGCACAGTGGTGAAGGGAGGGGCGGGGCCTCAGGTGACATGTGCGCAAACACGCCCTGTGGTGCGTTTTAAGTTGGGGAATTAATTCCCTTTGAATCCTGAGGGACCCTGGGGGCCAACTAGCCCACCAGGAACCTTCAGTAAGCACAACAGAGTTGCGTTGCAGAGAGGTGAAAAAGGTGCGTGGCCTCGGAACGCCTCTCTGCAACTCAGCTCTGTGGTCCTAACTGTAAGTACCTGGGGGCTAGTTGGGCCCCAGGGACCCTCAGAATTCAAGGGACTTAATCCCGCAACTTAAAACGCGCCACGGGGTGCGTTTGCACACATGTCACCTCAGGCCCCCTCCCTTCACCACTGTGCAAACGCGCCCTGTAGCGCGTTTTAAGAGGTAGTTTTAATCCCCCTGCCCTATTATGTACTAGGGACTTGCAGAGGAGGTCATGCTAATCACAGGGTACCCCAACGCATAGTGTTCCCTAGTGTATGTAGGTGTTTTCACTGTATTCTAAGTGTCTTTTAGCATAGCACTGGCTCTGGTTAGTCAGAGTCAGTTACCACCAGTACCCGTCTGAAAAAGTTGTGGGCACAGGATGATTTTGCAACAAGGCCTCTTTCTGCTCCTCTGTTGGTTCTTTCTGCACATCTTTTGCTTCTTTCTGTGCGTTTTTCTTCTTTCTTCACATGTCCTACCTCTGTAGGCATAGTTAGAAACTAGCATTTAAAAAAACCTTTGAAATTCACTTAAAAATCATAGGTTTCAGGCACGTTATAGTTAGAAATTAGCATTTAAAAAACCTTTGAAATTCACTGAAAAAACCATATGTTTCAGACACGTTATAGTTAGAAATTAGCATTTAAAAAACCTTTGAAATTCACTGAAAAAACCATAGGTTTTAGGGACAGTTATAGTTAGTTGGACATTTCACTCGTACAAAACCATAGAAATTCCCCCGTTATAGTTAGTTCAGCTAACTATAACTCGCGCCCGCAATGCACTGCTGATGACGTCACATATTACATCACTCATGACATGGTCAGTGACATCACTGATGACATCACTGATGACATCTCAAATGACATCACTGATGACATCATCCATGTGATAATTTCATGCATCTTCTCACACCCTAATATAACTTTTGATACACCCACTCTAAATTACAGACTGCCATTCTCAAAACCATAGACACTCCAACACCAAAAACTACATACCCACTCACTGATTCTTAGGTCTACACACACATCCACTCACTCACCCGTACAGTCACTCATACTTAGTCACTCAGTACAGGACTATCATATGCACTCATACACCTATATAAACACTCACACACCGCCACTCATCCATAGAGGTACTCCCACACCTAGTCAGTCATGCAAAAACTTAATCACACACCCATTTACTCACCTATACAGTTATACACACACCAGCTCACTTACTCATACAAATACTAGCACATTCTTACGCTCTTATACAATCACTGATACAAGTACACACTCATCCATACAGCCACTCTCACAATCACACACTCTCACTTATAGCCATTTATATACTCCAACACACATATATACTGCCTTTCACATATGTAGTTACTCACACATGTACCAGTGAGATATACATTCAATCACTAACACACCCATACACACACTCACCCACCCATACAGTCCATCACAGATGCACTCTTGAAACCATGCACCCAGTGAATCACCAACTCACACATCTATGCACAGAGTCACACACACCCCACCCACACAAACACTCAGGCACCCATACAGATACTCAGACAATCAATCAATAACCCATGTAGACACTCATGTAGCTATTCAGAAAGCCATGCAGCCGCTTACAAACCAACAGACAGATGGATACAGACATTCATACAGTTTAGTCACTAACCCATGCATTCAGTAAGATACATTTAATCACTCACTTGTAGAGTCAGTCACTCACGTACTAAATCATCCATTCAGACACTTATACACCCACTCATTCTTCAATACGCCTTTCCCTATATATATTAAACATATTTAAACTTTACAGAAACACACAGTCACTGGATGATGTCATCAATGATGTCATCAGTGATGTCATTTGAGATGTCATCAGTGATGTCATCAGTGATGTCACTGACCATGTCATGAGTGATGTAATATGTGACGTCATCAGCAGTGCATTGCGGGGGCGCGAGTTATAGTTAGCTGAACTAACTATAACGGGGGAATTTCTATGGTTTTGTACGAGTGAAATGTCCAACTAACTATAACTGTCCCTAAAACCTATGGTTTTTTCAGTGAATTTCAAAGGTTTTTTAAATGCTAATTTCTAACTATAACGTGTCTGAAACATATGGTTTTTTCAGTGAATATATATATATATATATATATATATATATATATATATATATATATATATCCACCAAATAGCTTACCGATTCATGTAAGCATGAGCCACACCGATACAAGTTTGGCCAAAGATTGTTTATTGATTTAAGGCAAAAAGACGCGTTTCGAGCTATCCAGCTCTTGGTCACATGACCTTAGTTCAAAGTTCAGCTTTTTTATACTTTTCCATGAAACTAAAGAAAAGACTTAGGATTACAATCATCCCAAACAATAACGTGAGTATTTCAAAACATTTCATACCCTGTATACAATACTGTGTATTTAGTTAATTTAGACACAAAAGAATATAAGAATAATTATACGTGACAAAATAAACAATAATAGTGAATTCTACGCATTGTGCACGAAATAAGTAAAAGCGGTGACAAATTTCTACAAAAACATATAATTCCATTAATCATATATTCTGTCACTAATTTATACAATCATGTCTCCGACATAAGATTTAAGGAGGCTTTCCGTTTTTTAAACAAATGAATTATAAGGGTAAAGTACCCTCTATTAAGGCGGGCTACCTTAACTTAGAGGTGTCAGAAACGGTGTAATACCTATGATTATATTAGAAAGACTGTAATCACTCGTCAGCAGAATTCTGCTCTGAATAAAAATCAAAACTTTAGACATTGATACTTATAAAGGGTATAGTACCCATTTAAGGAACAGATATGGAACTGACAGTAGGTAAAAACGACCGTATATGATATCATGTTGCCCCAAATGTGTCTAGAAATGGATAGCGTGGTTATAGAAACAAAAACCTAAAACTCCGTGCTCATAGCTTATAACGGTAGTAAAGGTGACCCATACACTCCATCCGTCTGATCTATATGGGAGCAAAAAATAGAGATAAGTTAATCGTATGTTTGGTCCATTATTGGTTAAGAAACGTCATAATACTAACAATATTTCCCACTTCATAGATGTTTTACTTAATAATACGATACTAATGTAAGGAGACTAAATCAACACACCGTTTCTAAATACAACTCAAAAACAAACAATCATATTGTACAATTGTGAAGGGATACAAAAATAAAAAATCCAGAAGGGATGGGATAAGTGACAAAACAGTTATTATATACAAGTTAAAATAGATACAGAACTCTGGTTCTGTTTCACAGGTACAACAGGAAGCACTATTATCAAGTTATAGATGCACATGCAT
The DNA here is from genome assembly GCA_963921515.1 of Calotriton arnoldi. Lineage (NCBI taxonomy): Eukaryota > Metazoa > Chordata > Amphibia > Caudata > Salamandridae > Calotriton > Calotriton arnoldi. Next base: position 437,594 of record CAWUFW010010334.1, read on the forward strand.
CTCTTCATCATTGTTCATCCCAAAAGGAACGACACAACCAGCTTGCAGTATGAATCTGGACTCTGTTCTGCGTAAGGCTTGAATTCTATTTCCACCTCTAGGATTTTTGGGGATGGTGTCTAGAGCAAAGAATTTAGCTTGTGTCCAATCACCGTCATGTTCTTGGTTAAAATGTTTCGCCGTGCCATAGCTAAAATCTTTATTGGTGATGGCACGCCAATGCTCTAGTATCCTTTTCTTGACAGGGAAGGTGGTTGAGCCTATGTACCACTTGCCACAAGGGCAAGTGATTACATAAACTACAAAATCAGTGCTACACTGTATGTTCTTCCTGAGAAACCATTTCCTGTTGGTCCTTTGTAGTATAACCTCCTTCACATTCTCACTGTGGCTACAAGCCTTACATTTTCCACACTTGTGGAATCCCCCCATTCTTTCCAGCCATGTCACTTTTCGATGTTCCATGTGACTCCTAACTATCTTATCTTTAATAGAGGGACCTTTCCTGTAAGTTATCGCTGGGTATGAGCCCAGTTTTTCTTTGAGTAATCTATCTTGTGTAAGGATGTCCCATCTTTTTCTGATTATCTGGCTGAACTGATTGGACTGAGAATTATAAGTTGTAATGAGTCTTATGGGGGAATCTGTTTCTGTTTGTTTGATCTTAGGTGCTTTATATAAGGCTTTACTTCTCTCAATTTCATCTGCTCTTTTTTTGCCCATTTTAAGCATTTTAGGGGATACCCTCTAGCTCGAAATCTGTGTGACATTTCCTTCTTATTCTTCCTGTATGTTTCCTCAGAGCTACAATTTCTCTTTGCTCGAAGGAACTCTCCAAACGGTATACTCCACCTGAAATTCGGAGGGTGGCAACTAGCTGAGTGTAAAACTGAGTTACCTGCTGTGCTCTTCCTAAATAAATCTGTCTCTAGTTTGTTACCCTTCACAGTTAGTCTGATATCTAGAAAATCAACTGTCTGTTGGCTGTATTGCATAGTAAATTTTAGGTTAACGGAATTCTCATTCAGTTCTTTTACAAAGTCAAGGAGTTCTTCCTCTTTGCCTTCCCATTGAAAGAAGACGTCGTCAATAAATCTGAGCCAGATATTGACCTTGTTGGTCCAATGTTCCAGAGATTCACTCCAGAGCACCTGCTTCTCCCACCAGCCCACCAAAAGATTGGCGTAGCTGGGAGCGAAGCAGGTGCCCATCGAAGTCCCCTGTATTTGTTTATATAGAACCCCATTGAATGTGAATACGTTCTCCAAAAGACAGATTTCAATCATCTGTAGTAACATCCTAGTGTGTGCTAACAGGTGTATACTTCTGGTTCTCAAAAAATATTCACATGCCTTCAGTCCGTCTCTATTCCTGATGCTCGTATAAAGACTTTCTACGTCTAAACACACAAGCCAGTAGTTTTTATCCCAGTGTATGTTTTCAATTTTTTGTAGAAAGTCTTTTGTGTCTCTAATGTATGATGTTAGGTCTCTGACATAGTCTGCTAGAAAATGGTCCACATACATGGAAACATTCTCGAGCAGACTATTTTTTGATGACACTATAGGTCGGCCTGGTGGCTGCAATGGGTCTTTGTGTACCTTCGGTAGAAGGTAAAAAGTAGGTATAGTTGGTGTATAATTCCTAAGGAATTTCTGCTCATCCCAATTCAATAGGTTGTCGTCTCCCCACCCCTTAAGGAGGTCAAAGAATCTAACCTGTAGTTTAGAAAGATAGGATTTGTCAACCTTGGTGTAACATGTCGTGTTATTAAGCTGTCTCATGGCTTCATGGATGTAGTTATTTTTGTCCCATAAAACGATGTTGCTGCCTTTATCGGACGCCTTTATAACGGTACCTTCATCGTTTTGAAGACCCTTGATAGCTTCTCTTTGTGCTTTAGTTAGATTAGAGCTAGTCATTGGTTTTTTGAGAAGCTGTAAAATATCATGGTTGACCATCTCATGAAAGACAACAATGTTGTCTCTAGGGATCTGTGGCCTGTACTTAGATTTAGCTCTAAAAGGAGTGACGACGGGTCTGGCTGGATCTAGCCCAAGATTCTCTACCATGGTGATTATATTCGGATCAGACAGAGCAATCATCTGTGTACTGTGTGCTTCTCGTTCATCTCCTAAGCTCTCAAGTGTTCTAAGAACATCAATGTCATCAATGGAAGGGCATACGGGGGGTGTATTTTCTACGAGTATTGTTTGATTCTGTTGTCTGGACTTATGAATCTTAAATAGTTTCAATTTACGTACAAATAAATACATGTCAATACGTGTCTGGGTGTAATCAATAGGTAAATCTGGACAAAAAGTTAAACCAAGTTTGAGGACCTGTTCTTCTATGGGGTTTAAAAGTCTATTAGTTAGGTTCATTACTTCCCCTTCTGGTTATGGCCTTTGGTTCCCATGCCAGTATTGCTGTTCTTTGCTCCGCCGGTCTCGCCTTCTTTTGCTCTTGTCTTTCCTCCTCTTCCTTGGTATCTCGTTCTTCCTCTTATTGAATGTTCGTTCACCTCCTGCATGAGGCGCAGTTCCTCGGAAAAAGAAGTGATTGCTGGTGGAAATGAACTACTGCTATCCATTGATCCAACATCCGAGCTCAAACTTGTGCCAGATTCCCATCTTTCTCTATCAGCAGCCCCCAATGCCTGATCCTTGGTGAGATTGGTACGTAGTTTATCAAATTTTCTGGCGAATGTCAAAATTCTTCCAGACCTGTAGTCACTCTCATCCCTTTCAAATTTTCTTTGTTTTCTTTCAATGATGTCTTTCTCGAAATTTATAATGCGATCATTGACTGCAGCAAGGATCTTTTTTACTTCATTTTGATCCGGGTCTTTCGCCATGTCATCCAGTATTTTCTGTATTTGTTCCACTAGGTCTTTATGCTCATCCCATGCATTCTTTATAAGGATCTGTAGCATCGTTCTCGAGCACGAGGTGGTGTTGTCCAGCCATGCCTTTAAGACTTCTTGTTTCGGATTGTTTAGTGTAGGCACAATGAAAATTCTCAGACCTCTTGGTATCCGGTCCACCTCCAGATCATTTTGGAGAGATGTAGCCTCGCACCACCGACTTAGCTCTTTTTTGCGCAGTTTCTCTAACAGATTTCCTTTCTGTTTAATGCTCGATGCAGACTGCGACTGGTTCGTGCCTGTTTCTTCTTTGTTAATTACATTCGATGTTTTCTTAAAAATTAAACTTGCTGAGGCCTCCCGACCTTTCAGGAACTCCATTGCCCACAATACAATTCGGTCCACTGACCGTATATATATATATATATATTAACCAAAGTTCAAACCGCAAAGGAATGAGGCGGCACACCGTCCATAACCGTGAGGATTTTATTGCTCACCAACAACGCGTTGGACGGTGTTCCGCCTCATTCCTTTGCGGTTTGAACTTTGGTTACTATATTTGTGGCATTTCACTACCACGGCATGCACCGGCACCTGGGCAGGCGTGCAGCATTTGGCGAAAACTGTTTTTGGATATATATATATATATATATATGGCCTCCAATGTGATCCTTTAGTTCGGCGCGCTCACCAGCTGGTGCTCTGCAAAGGGGCCGGATCCTGGCCCAAAGTAATTTTTGCAACAAAGGACGCGGCACTACAGAACTGATTTTCTGCACAATTTATTCTTGGCAACTTCTCAAACCAATGCGTTTCAGCCCTCTCACGGCTTTTCTCACGGTTGATATATATATTTCTCAAGGTTAATATATATATATATATATATATATATATATATATATATATATATATATATATATATATATTACCTACTGGCGGTCACCAGTAGGTAGTTATAGTTAGGACCTAGTTTCCATAGGAAAAGCGTTTTTTGATTTGCCAATATCTTTGGCGCCGTTTGACGAATCTTCGCGAAATTTTCAAAACTAATGGGGCGCTCCGTTCAGGTCCTGTCTATAAAGTTTCGTCAAGCGGGGGCCGAGAAAAAAGGGGAGTCCCAAAACGCATTTTCTCCATGTTAATTTCCATAGGAAATTTTGGAACAGGCTGCAGCCCGAACTGCTGAACGGAATTACACCAAATTTGGCAAAAAGGTAGCTCTTGGTTCAGAAAGCGACCTTTTTTTAAATGTTGTAAATCCGTTCAGTAGTTCCAGAGAAATTAAAAAAATAAAAATATCGATATCTGAGCACCGAGGAGGAGTCGCGACTCCTCCCGAGCACGAGCTTACTTCTGATTGGCTGCCAACACTCCAAACCAAAATGTGTTGGCAGCCATCTTGTGACTCAGTAACCGAGTCACAAGAAAACAGTTAAAAAAAACATAAAAAAACAAGAAAACGGGGCAGAGTAGAAACACCCTGACCCCCTAGGCCTGCTCAGGGGGTCCCACAAGGACCCCAAGGGCCAAAAAAAGCATTTTTTTAAAAAGAAAATCGGGCGAATTCGCGCTGGGTGCGCGAATCCGGCTGAGACAACAAAAAAAAATGACCCGCGCTTCGTTATTGTTAAGCCCCCGGGTGGGCCAGGTCCCGGGGGCAATGCGGAATTATATAGCGGGGGCCCACGGGGGCCCCTGGAGCCCCGGGGACCGCCATCTCCACGGGGCTTTATACATAATGTGCGGGGCACGCGGCCCCCCCGCAGCCCCGGGGACCGCCACCTCCCCGGGGCTTTGATGAAATTAGGGTGAGGGGCCTCGCGGCCCCCCCGCAGCCTCGGGGACCGCCACCTCCCCGGGGCTTTGATGAAATTAGGGTGGGGGGCCTCCCGGGCCCCCCCAAGCCCCGGGGACCGCCACCTCATAATTAGTGTGGGGGGGCTCGAGCCCTCCCACACTGCCCCGGGGACCACCACCTCCCCGGGGCACTGTTTATTTATTTATTTATTTATAGAGCGCAGCATTCATCCCGGAGGATATCATGGCGCTAAATAGCGAGAGATTATGGTGAGGCTGCCAATCAAGGCATATGGTCTATTAGAAATTTACGTCTTAGGAAACAGATGGGTCTTGAGCTTTCTCCTAAAGGCCAGGTAGTCAATAGTGAGGCGCAATCTTGGGGAAGTTCATTCCATTTCCTGGCCGCCAGGTATGAGAACGAGCTTCCTCCAGATCTAACTTTTTTTATACGCTTTGTCCTGGCCAGGGCTTGGTGGAGTGAACATAGGCTCCTTGAGGGGACATAGAATTCAATTTTATTCTGTAGAACTCTAGGGCCACGTTGGTGGAGAGCCTTGTGTGCATGACTGAGCAGCTTAAACACTGCTCTTTGTCGCATGGGAAGCCAATGAAGATCTTTCATGCACGTAGATGCTGAGCTCAGTCTGCTTTTATTACACACCAGTTTAGCTGCAGCATTTTGAAGTACCTGCAGGCGAGTAAAAAGATAGTCTGACATGCCAACAAATAAGGCGTTGCCATAGTCAAGCTTGCTTATGAGTAGTGCCTGTGTAACGGTTCTTCTGCAGTCCAGTGGGATCCAGGGAAAGAGTCTCCTTAATAATTTCAGAGTTGCAAAACCCCTTCCACACAGGATCCGCACATGGTTCTTCATGGAAAGGGAGTCATCAATAATGATGCCTAAGTTTTTTGCACACCGCTTAGGAGCTGGGGTGTCTCCCAGGGTTTGTGGCCACCACGTGGCATCCCAGATTAAGTTGGCTCCTCCGAAGAGCAGAATTTCTGATTTCCCTGCATTCAACTTCAGACAATGGTCCGACATCCATTGTGCCATTTCTGAAAGGCAGTTGTTCAGGTTAGCTTTAGAGGTGTCAGGTCTTTCATCAAGGGTTACCATCAGCTGTGTGTCATCCGCATAGGAGCAAACATCAAGGCCCCATTTCCTGCTAATTTTTGCCAGGGATGAAACATAGGCGTTAAATAATGTGGGGCTTAGTGATGCTCCCTGCGGGACACCACAGCCGATGGTACTGGGTTTGGAGAGAAAGTGTCCTAATTGTACAGTTTGAGTTCTATTACTCAGAAATGAGCTGAGCCAACCTAGTGCTTTTGAGTGGATCCCTTTTTCGTACAGGATTCCCAGCAGTCTGTTATGTGAGACCGTGTTGAACGCTGCCGACAGGTCCAACAATATCAGTGCTACAGATCCTCCCCGGTCGGTCTGACTTCTGACACTGTCTAGGACGGCCAGCAGCGTTGCCTCTGTGCTGTTGGTAGCCCTGAAACCGGTTTGTGACGGGTCTAGTAAATCATTAGATTCCAGGTAGTCGGATAGTTGTCTGTGTACCAGCCTCTCCAAAACTTTGGAGAGGTATGGGAGTTGAGAATTTAAATAGGGGTGTCCATTGCGGACCCCCGGGGACCACCACATTCCCGGGGCTATCTTCACCTTGGATGGGGGCGGCGCGGCCCCCCTCCTGGAGCTCTTGATGGCCCTGGGGACCGCCACCCCCCAGGGCTGGCTCCTGCAATGTCCCGGGGTGCCCACCCCTGGGACATTGCCATTTGCTATGTGTCATAGCAAACACTGCTTTGCTTTATTGAAGCGAGAGCAGGAAACCTGCTCTCGCTTCAACGAAGCAAAGCAGAATTGCTTTTGGACAAGGGGAGCTGCATGTCAGCAGCTCCCCTTGCTCAAAAGCAATGCCGGCTCCCGCAGGAGGCGGGGAGCCGGCTGGGACCGTGGGGGCATTGGGGTTCCCCCCACGGTCCCCAACGCTAAGGGCTGGCCCCGGGGGATGGGGTCCCTGGGGCCAGAAGTGGCCCGGGAGGGGGGCCACGCGGCCCCCCTTCCTTTAAAAAAAAAAAAAAGAATGGCTGGGCTCCGGGGGATGGGGGCCCCAGGGCCGAAATTGGCCTGGGGAGGGGGGCCGCCCGGCCCCCCTCCTCAAATAAAAATAATTAAAATAATGGCCAAGCCCCGGGCCCCGGGGATGGGGTCCCCGGGGCCAATAGTGGCCCAGGGAAGGGGGGCCACGCGGCCCCCCTCTTTTTAAAACAAAAAAAAATAGTGGCAGGTCCCGGGGGATGGGGTCCCCAGGGCCATTAATTGCCTGAGGAGGGGGGCCACGCGGTCCCCCTCCTTATTTTTTAATATGTTGACAGGCTCTGGGGGATGGGGTCCCCGGGGCAAATACCGAATAATAAAATTAGGCATTTTTTTTTTCTTTCGAGTTTGGAGTCCCGATTCCAACTCGGCTCTCAGCACGGTCCCCCGTGTAACGTCGCGTTGGATTCCCGAATTCACCTTAAATAAATAATTAAGTAGTATATATTTTAGAAAGTAGTGTTGTATTTGTGAAGTTGTTTTAAAGAGGTATTGTGATTGAAGTTAATGAGAAGATTAAATTTGATAGAGTTGCTAAAAATATATAAAATTAAAAATTAATAGTTAAACTAGAAAAGTGTGTTGTGTTGTAGTACATTGAATTCATGCTTTTGCGGATTCGCATCGGGTGCGCGAATCCACAAAAAATTTAAATAAAAATATGTATGTGTAAAAAATAAATTATATTCAGTATTATGTTATATGGTGGCTCTAAAAAGAGCCCTTGTTTTCATTTTGAGTTTGTTGTAGCTACATGTAAGTGCGGATGCACAGCTTTAGGTTGTTGAGAAAGACTCTGTTTCCTTGATATGTGAAGTGTACTCCATCACTTCTGTAGATGTCATCCATATCAAAACGTAGATTGTTGTTGTAGATGGACCCCATTCTATGATCTCTGAGGTATGCAGAAACAGCTTTATTGACATTCTTCCTAGTTTTCTCAAATTGTGGACAGAATTGAGTTGACCACTTCCATTTCTGTCTTTGGCATATATTAGAGTATACAAAGACAGTTTGAGGTAAAAGCAACATCAATTGTGCAAAGGTGTCCTTCATTAGCATTTCCAGACCTACCCCAGTCAATGTTCCTAGGTCATTTCCACCACAGTGCACAATCATGAGGTCAGGGGTTGGAGATGCAAAAGGTTTTAACCAAAGGCATCAATTGGTGCCACTTTAATCCTCTCTGTGCAATCCATTTAATATCCACATTTTGCAAAGCTAGATCTTTGTCAATACCTCTGCGTTCAGCATACCTTTTGCACCAGAAAACATAGCTGTGCCCAACAATCCATACTGTAAGCATCTTGAAGGGATGTCTGGAAATAATGAAAAGATGTCTGTAGCTGAGGTAGTCAGTTGGTAGAATGAGAGGTATCTAAAATGGTGGACAAGATGCTGATTTTTAAAAAGTAGAAAATTGATTGGTTGTTTAAGAAGATTGTACATTGAAAAATAGGGTGCATCTTACTTTTTAAAAAAAGCATGTTTCTTATTGGTTAATAAAAAAATGTTTGAAAGGTACAGTAGATAGGATAAGGTGATATTTTGGAATTGTCAACCACACCTGCTGTTTGCATTTGCAACATTGCGTGCTGAACTTGAAAGTATGGTGAACTTGTGACCTGTGAGTTCAGTTGAATGTTCCATGAACTGTTACTATGGAAACTGGCATTAAGGAGAATGGGGAAGAGATGAAACTTAACTGTGGACTTAAAATGTGAAATTGTAATTTATATGTAGGTGATATCTTATTACAGTAAGATTTCCTAGTCAGTACTATATTTAGAAGTGGTGTGTTGTTAAAAAATAGAGGTATTTTTATTTGTAATATATTTTTGAACTCCCGTATGGATTCGCGGCGCCATCGCGTTGGTGCACGGTGGAAATTGCTCTCCCACCCTCGCAGCTCCACCATTAAGTGAGGCCTTCCCCCGAGCCCCTGCACTCTTGAGTGTTGGTGTTCGAGGCCCTCCTCCACCCGCAGGTTTACCTGCTCCTCATCCCTGGTGGTCCAGTGGACCTCTGTCTCCTTTTCTCTCGCTCCGTTTTCCGCTCCGCTTCCACTCGTTTTTGCCCTCTTTTTAACCTCTTTGCTGCACTTTTCTGCTTTTTTGCTTTTTTTCCCACTTTCATTTCCTTTTATTTCCTTTTCATTCCTTTATTCCTTTTTAGTCCTTTATTCCTTTATTCCTCCTTAGCCTCCCGTTTTCCCTGCCGCTGCTGCCCCTGCGGCCCCTCCCCCCCAGCACGACCAGCGTGACCGGCCAAATCCAGCTCCCCTCCCCGCCAAAGGCGCGCCAAAGGCAAGCCCGCCTGCGCCCGTCCGCGACCCGACCGCAACCAGCGCCAGGAACCCTGGACCTCCGCGCCGCCAACGCTATGACCCAGCGACACTCCACGCACTCAACCCAGGCCGCAACAACAACTGCAAGCTAGCATCACCAGCCGACACCCATGGACCCTTCAGCTGTCACCGCTGTCGGCACACCTACAGCACCGCCAGGAACAGAGACCCAGCACAACCCGACCGCAAGAACACCCCCGAGCCGAAGACCTTGCAATGTATCCTCCTCAACGTCAGATCACTGCACAAACACGCCAGCGAAATCTGGGACCTCCTTGACAGCACCACCCTGGACGTAGCATTCCTCACTGAAACCTGGACCAACACCACCTCGGGACCGGACATCGCCATCGCCATCGCCATTCCAAGGATACAAGATCTCCAGGAAAGACCGTCCCACCCGCCCGGGAGGAGGAATCGCCATCGTCCACAAATCCACCCTCCGCCTGAGCACACTCCCCGGTGAGCCCACAGACCTGATGGAACACCTTCACTTCAAGATACTGGCCAGCCCTACCACTACCCTCCAAGGAACCCTCATCTACAGACCCCCTGGACCCTGCGGACCATTCGCCAACTCCATCATGGACATCATCTCCCCGCATGCCATTGCATCCACCAACTACACCCTGCTGGGAGACCTCAACTTCCACCTCGACAACCAACTGGACCCCAACACCACATCCCTCCTGGACAACCTCCACAACATTGGACTCCACCAGATCGTGACCGAACCAACGCACTCAGCAGGCCACACCCTCGACCCCCTCTTCACAACAGGAAACTACATCACCTTCAGCCACACCACCGAAATCCCGTGGACAGACCACCAATGCGTCCATTTCACCTTCAGAACACCCACCATCCACAGACATCAGCACCTGCTCCCACGAAGAAACTGGACCAAAATCACCAACCACCAGCTCACCTCCTCACTCAGCAACTCCACCCCAACCATCGCGGAAGATGACCCCAACATCGCAGCCCGAACCCTGCACAGATGGATATCCGACAGCGCCAACACCATAGCCCCTCTTAAGAAAAACAACAACACTCACGTCAAGAAAGCCAGGTGGTTTACCACAGAACTTCGAGAGTCCAGACGCGCGTGCCGCCGCCTCGAAAAGGCCTGGAGGAACTCCAAATCCACAGAAGCCCACAACGACTTCAGAGCCGCCACCAACGCTCACCACCAACTCATCAGAAAAACGAGGAAAAAGGCAATTGAAGATAGAATCTCCACACCTGCGCACAACAGCAAAGAATCATCATCAAGGAGTTCGCCCAACCCACCAGCGAGTCTACTGACATCCCCCTCACAAGACCTCTGCGACAAACTCAGCACCTTCTTCCACCTCAAAATCAAGAACATTTACGACAACTTCGACGAAGACAACCAACACACTGAACCCCCACCAGCCACCCCGACACCCTGAAGCCAACGATTGACAACTGGACAGCCCTCACCACCGAAGACACACTGAAGGCAATGAACTCAATTCACTCTGGGGCCCCCATGAAACCCTGCCCCCCCACATCTTCAACAGAGCCGCCGACACCATTGCACCCATGCTCCGCCACACCATCAACCGCTCCCTGACGAACGCCTTGTTCCCCAATGACTGGAAACACGCCGAGATCAACCCCCTCCTCAAGAAGCCCTCGGCCAACCCCACTGACCTCAAGAATTACAGACCCATCTCCCTGCTCCCGTTCCCAGCAAAAGTCATTGAGAAAGCCATCAACAACCAACTCGCCACCTTCATCGAAGAGCACAACATCCTCGACTCCTCCCAATCCGACTTCAGAAAAAACCAAAGCACAGAAACCGCCCTCCTCGCCACAACAGACGACATCCGCTCCCTACTGGACAGAGGAGAAACAGTAGCCCTCATCCTCCTCGACCTCTCAGCAGCGTTTGACACAGTCTCTCACCGCACCCTACTACGCAGACTCCACGACGCAGGGATCCGGGATAAGGGCCTCGACTGTATAAACTCCTTCCTCTCCGGCAGAACGCAGGGGGTCAGACTCCCCCTTTCCTCTCGGACCCTACACCTACCACCTGCGGAGTCCCCCAGGGGTCCTCCCTAAGCCCCACGCTCTTCAACGTCTACATGGCTCCGCTCGCCCCCATCGTCAGAACCTACGGACTCAACATTGTGTCATACGCAGACGACACCCAACTCATCCTCTCCTTATCCAACGAACCCAACACCGCCAGACACAACTTTCAAGAAGGCATGGAAGCCGTCGCCAAATGGATGATAAGTAGCTGCCTACAACTCAACACCGACAAAACAGAAGTACTCATCTTGGGCCCAAACCCCGATGCCTGGAACGACACCTGGTGGCCCCCCGCTCTCGGAAGCCCACCCACCCCCACAGACCACGCACGTAACCTTGGAATCATCCTGGACTCCGAGCTCAAAATGGACCTCCAGATTAACTCCGTCTCATCCTCCTGCTTCCACACCCTCCGCCTCCTACGTAAGACCTTCAAATGGATCCCACTCGAGCACAGAAAGACTGTCACTCACGCCCTCGTCACCAGCAGACTCGACTACGGCAACGCACTCTACGCCAGAATAAACAAAAACCTCACCCGCAAGCTACAAAACATCCAGAACGCCGCCGCAAGACTGGTCCTCAACCTGCCAAGACACTGCCACATCTCCCAGCACCTGCGCACACTCCACTGGCTCCCCATCGAGGCCAGAATCACCTTCAAGATTCTCACCCACGCACACAAGGCACTCCATGACACTGGACCAGCATACCTGAACAGCCGACTGAAATTCCACGCACCCCAAAGGACCCTACGATCGGCCCAGCTCTCCTATGCCGTGGTCCCCTACACCAGAAAGACCAGATCGGGAGGCCGCTCCTTCTCCTTCCTCGCGGCCAGAGCCTGGAACGCCCTTCCGCTCCACCTCAGACAGACAACATCGCTCCCCATCTTCGCGAGAAACCTCAAGACCTGGCTCTTCGACAGAACCCCTCCTTGATGGACTGGAACCTGCACCCCCCCACTCCCCCAGCGCCTTGAGACCCTTACGGGTGAGTAGCCGCGCTTTAACAAACACCTGATTGATTGATTGATTGGAGTCGCGACTTCAAAAAATTCCAGAAGCAGTTTGAGCACTTTTAGAAGTCAGTTGGTAAGGGTTCATATGTGTAACCAATAGAAATGTGTTTTACAATTTGAAATAATGTAGGAAGCAATGTGATTTGTTAATTACATGTATTTGTGTGGAGAAAGAGAGGGAAACTTTGCCATTACTGGTTTTACCTTGCTGACAGTGGTGCATCACCTTGATTGTGTGCATAAGAAAATCTTTTATGAGTTTGTGATATTTGAAATTCTACAAATCAATTTAAAAGGTGAGTTATAAATTTGTGAGGTGTATTATGTGTTACTTTTATTTTTAATCTTTAAAAATTATTGATGAACTGTGATATTTGAAATATATTATTAAATGTAGAGATGTGTATTGTAGTTTGTTTTATTGTACTTAAATGTTGTTTGAAATAGATTTTGTATAGTAATATGTGTATATTGGAAGATGGATTAGTGATTATGGTAGTTTGTATTAGTGTGTGGATATGTACATTTGTAGTATACAGCATAATTTTAGCTGTTGTTTTAAATTAGGAGGTGGAGTCTGTCAAGGTTTAAGGTGTGCATGGAGTTCTGTCTGAAGTATGTCTCTAATTGTATATGTATTTTCACATGTCTTATACATTTGAAGGTACATGATGCATAATAAAGAGGTGTTGTTTTTTATGTGGTAGCTCATGACTGTGAGTAGTAGTAGAATGGTGAAGATACAGCACAAAAATGTGGTATAAAAGAAGCTGACATAAGGTATTATTTATTAGGCTTCTTTTTTTAAGTTTCTAGAGAGGTACAGTTGAAATATGCCGCATAAGTTTTGGTGTTTGCTTGAAATTGGAACTTTGGGGCCTATTAGGATGGCGGGCGGAGACACGACCGCGGTGCCGGCGGTGGCGGTAACACCCATTTACCGCACGCCGCCAGCGGTCTCCACGCCCGCCATATTAGGATGGCCACACATTGCACATTTCCCGCCCGCTGCGGTGCGACGCCGACCGCCATCAAAGTGCGCCCGCCACCGCGGCGGAGTGAGCCAATCACCACACACCGCCGTGTGGAATGACGTCCCGTACGCCGAAGATATCACGATGCCGGAAACAGGGCAGCGCACCGCGACGGAGAAACCGCACAGCGAAAGACGGCGGAGACATCACAGCGGAGACAGAAAAGAAACACCCGGGACACACCGCGATGGATCCTGCCCTACACGCCTTCCCGGTGCTGTACATGATACACCACCTGCAAGTTATCCACCGCCGCGGACGCCTCCGCAGGTACGTACAGACACAACAGTGCAAGTAACACAATACACAGCTCCAGGGTGGAAAAACATTGCATGGGAACACCACACACCCCTGTGGGGACAGGCACACAACCATCACTGCACACACTTGTCCCACCTGTGACAAAAACATCTTGCCACATACTGCCCACCCATGTACCGCATTCATGAACAAATGTCCCAGTTACGTCACCGCCGCGGTCAGGGTGCATGAAACCATGCACACAACGCAGAGCACAGGGCCAGCGCATGCCAAGGGCACCGTACAAATCGCACAGAGCCACAACCCCATCCACAACACACCAGCTACCTCCCTGAAGGGACACAACATGTGCCTCACAAGTGCCACTCCTGCACAACAACCACACAACTACAGCCACACCATGCCCCACGTCCCAACAACTGCACATACAGCCACAGCAGGACCCTTTGCAAAGGAACACATAGCACAGAAGCCCAGGCCCCAGCCAACACACACACCACAACAACATCACACACAAGCCAAGAACACTGAGGCCAGGCACAAAATGTACACACACACAGATGAGGACCAAACACTTCACTGCACACACTACCTGACAAGTCACACACACACACACACCACCCTGACTCACAGCCACATACACACACCACATGCCAGCAGTAATGGAGGACAACATATAGGAAAGCCAAAGTGAGGTGCCCACAAATGGAAGGGCAGTGACACAACCATCAAGCATGTGTGATACTTATGCAAGACAAGACACATGTGAGAACACCCACAGCCCATCACAGCACACATGGCTGACACAGTCAGTCAACACAAACCACGGTCACCTCAATGCAACAACTCCTGGAGACAGCAAGGACACCCATGTATAGGTACAGGGATGTAAGGAAGGCCCTGAACTCAAACACTGACCAGCCACACATAGGCATCCAAATACTGGACAAGACAATGTCTGCTGCACAACACACAGGGCCCAGTGACACACTACATGACAGCCAAGCACAAGTAGGATATGTCACACATACCTCCTCTCACAACAGCACCACACAATACTGCCATGTGCACAAAACACAACCACAGGGCTCAACAAGTACACATACAGGCACACCACTCCAGGGTCACACATGGCAGTAGTTGACAATGCAGGTGCACACACATCCACAGTCACAACAAAGTCACCCCCTTCACACCATACACTTCTCCACCACCCAAGTGCACACATTGGAAGTAAGCCATGGGACCTGGATAACTCATCACCACAAGATGTCCATACACCTACACTGATTGGCACACAGAAAGGAAGCTCACACAGACCACATGACCCTGGCCTGCCTGCCTGTAAGCCTGTGCCCAAACTCCCACCCTGTGCTGCCATTGCCCACAAACCTGACATGTGTCCACCATAGATAACATGAGCAAAGAAGGATGATGACAACAAGAATTCATTGCCAACCACCTGCACTGCACCCAAAAGTATCACAGTCAGGTAGAAATGAAGTGCCTCCCACCCCTGCAAAAAAAATGAAATGTGAGACAACCTATTGGCAATGTTGAAGTGGCATACTGAGCATGTGACACAGTAAACCATGCACACACAGAAACAAATTTATTGAGGAAGGACACTGACACAACTCACAGCAGGACCAACTGTGTTTATTCACAATTTGCATATAGAGACAACAAATTTGGGCAACAGCAAAGCCAGTGGGCATTTCAATATGCACAGTATTTACATGAAAAGCTGCACAGGCAGGGGGCAAACAGCAGTGAAACACAAGGCAAGTACAATGTGCAGAGTAGTTCCATCAGAAGCTGCACAGGCAAGGGGCAAACAGCAGTGAACAGCAAGGCCAGTGGCCAGTCCAATGTGCAGGTGAGGTACATGAGATCCTGCACAGGCAAGGGGCAACCAGCAGTGAACAACAAGGCCAGTGGCCAGTCCAAAGTGCAGGTGAGGTACATGAGATGCTGCACAAGCAAGGGGCACACAGCAGTGAACGACAAGGCCAGTGGGCAGGACAAAGTGCAGAGTGAGTCCATGAGAAGCTGCACAGGCAAGGGGCAAACAGCAGTGAACAGCAAGGCCAGTGGCCAGTCCAATGTGCAGGTGAGGTACATGAGAAGCTGCACAGGCAAGGGGCAAACAGCAGTGAACAGCAAGGCCAGTGGCCAGTCCAATGTGCAGGTGAGGTACATGAGATGCTGCACAGGCAAGGGGCAAACAGCAGTGAAACACAAGGCAAGTACAATGTGCAGAGTAGTTACATCAGAAGCTGCACAGGCAAGGGGCACCCAGCAGTGAACAACAAGGCCAGTGGCCAGTCCAATGTGCAGGTGAGGTACATGAGATGCTGCACAGGCAAGGGGCAAACAGCAGTGAACAGCAAGGCCAGTGGCCAGTCCAATGTGCAGGTGAGGTACATGAGATGCTGCACAGGCAAAGGGCAACCAGCAGTGAACAACAAGGCCAGTGGCCAGTCCAAAGTGCAGGTGAGGTACATGAGATGCTGCACATGCAAGGGGCACACAGCAGTGAACGACAAGGCCAGTGGGCAGGACAAAGTGCAGCGTGAGTCCATGAGAAGCTGCACAGGCAAGGGGCAAACAGCAGTGAACAGCAAGGCCAGTGGCCAGTCCAATGTGCAGGTAAGGTACATGAGATGCTGCACAGGCAAGGGGCAAACAGCAGTGAACAGCAAGGCCAGTGGCCAGTCCAATGTGCAGGTGAGGTACATGAGATGCTGCACAGGCAAGGGGCAACCAGCAGTGAACAACAAGGCCAGTGGCCAGTCCAAAGTGCAGGTGAGGTACAAGAGATGCTGCACAGGCAAGGGGCAACCAGCAGTGAACAGCAAGGCCAGTGGCCAGTCCAATGTGCAGGTGAGGTACATGAGATGCTGCACAGGCAAGGGGCAAACAGCAGTGAACAGCAAGGCCAGTGGCCAGTCCAATGTGCAGGTGAGGTACATGAGATGCTGCACAGGCAAGGGGCAACCAGCAGTAAACAACAAGGCCAGTGGCCAGTCCAAAGTGCAGGTGAGGTACATGAGATACTGCACAGGCAAGGGGCACACAGCAGTGAACGACAAGGCCAGTGGGCAGGACAAAGTGCAGAGTGAGTCCATGAGAAGCTGCACAGGCAAGGGGCAAACAGCAGTGAACAAAAAGGCAAAGACATTGTGCAGAGTAGTGACATAAGAAGCTACACAGGGAATGTATGCAACTCTACCATGCCATGCCCAGCAACAGAGTAATGGGAATGACAATGGGCATCACACGCACCCCTGTGGACAGACAGGTGTGTGAGGGTGACCACCACTCAGATGGGTCTGTCTGTCGGACTTGGAGCTGACTGTGTGTTGGGGTCAGTTGGAGGACTGCCCTGGGCAGTGGGAGTAACAACTGTGGAAGAGCCAACTGTGCATGTGGTAGCTGGGGGCTGCTTGGACCAGGTGGGGTGGTGGCCCGGGGAGGTGGACTCATGCCCTGGTGAGACACAGTGTGTGCCGGAGATTGTGGAGGGGTGCCTCTCCACTTCTTGGGGATCCTGAAAGGCTTCCCTGTCTGGGGATTGAGGGAACTGGGGCAGACACAACAGGTGACCCCAACACCAAAGCTGATTCTGGTGTGGATGGTGACCCTCCCTCTGGGGACATGCTGGATCCCGCTGTGCGCTTGCTTGGTGTTTGCCGCTGCCCTGCCTCCCTCTGTCCACCAGCTTTGCCCCCTACAGTGTCCTCCCGTGCTGGCTTCACAGGGCTTGGGATGGGAGTGGAGGTCAAGGATGGATTATCCATGGGGCCCTCATCCTGTGTAATGTTTGCAGGCAACACCTTCTCAGTGGGTGTGGAAACTGTCTTTTTGCCTCTGCGAGACGTCTTTGGGACAGGGGAGTCTTTGGCAGGGGAGGAAGGTGAGGCCTGTGACCCTGATGCTTTTTTCTTTGCTTTGTGGCCCTTGCTGTCGCCTGATGGGCTTTTCTCTCTGCGCTCTGGGGTGGCCTTACTCTTATGTGGGGATGGTGTCTGCGCCCTAGTACGCTTGGGCTGCTGCTGCTCCTGTGTGCTGCGGGTTCTGTATCGGGACTTTGGGGTCCGTTGAGCATTGTCACTGTCGTCAGAGGTGCACAGTGACACGGGGCCAGACCGAGTGCTGGGAGCCGCTCCTGACTATGTGCCTGTTGCAGTGCTGCTGTCACAGTTGATGGCAAGGACTGCACAGTCCGGTGTAGCCCACCTACGTCGGAATGTAAGCCCTCCATGAAAGCTATAACCTGCCCCAACTTTTTGTCGTGCTCTTGGAAGGCATTGAGAAGTGCTGTCTGCCCCACACACAGCTGGCGCAATAGCTCGACTGCTTCTGCACTGAGGGCAGCAGGGCTGACATGGGCTGGGGCAGCTGTGCCTGGGGTGAAGGTGACTCTTCCCTTCCTACTCGTGCGGACACGGGCAGCACCAGTGGAGGTTGAAGGGAGGCTGGGCACTGGACGCTGTGTGGCGGAAGAGGAGGCCGAGTCCCGTTCCCTGTACCCCCCAACATGGATGTGTCACCGCTGGCGTCAGATGAGGTAGAGCTTTGTGTCTCCGGCTGTGAATCCTCTAGCAGACTCCTGTCCCTCTCCTCGGCGCTGGTCACATCTGTGTCAGTCTGCTCCGGTGCGGCTGTTGCACTGGAAGCCTCACCACTGGTGTCCGTCCCCTCTCCCTCTGCACATACGGGAGCTGCTGCATAGGAGAGAGAAGTACTGTGAGATGAGTGGCATCAACAGAACTAACACGTGCCAATACATCTGCATCCTAGAAAGAGTTGTGCAGCACATTGCATGCCACCCTGTGCACACATGTATCTTGCCACCCAAAATCTCAACACAACGGTGCATGTCCGCCACACATCCTGCCATAAGTGCCCCAGGTGACTCACACAGCACACCATCCTGCAGTTGGCTCACATCAGATACAGCCCCAAAATGGCCTGTGCACACACACTGTCCCGATGTTGGCATGGATGAACACCACGGCATGGTGCACATCACCTACATGTGTGGAGCAGTAGGGGACCACACAGACTACAACATACCAGCCCACAATGACCCTGCACACATTCCATCCACCATATCGAGTCCATGGGCACATCTACTGTTGCACATTGGCCGCAGATGTCTGACTGGCAGACATCTGAGGTCTGGAATTGCACGCATTCATTGAAACGCATTCACAGTTGGCACACTGGCATTCCCATCCATCTGAATTCACACAATACCCCACAGCAGAAGGTACCTGAAGGCCACAACTCCAAATGTAAGAGAGATGCACAGTGCTAAAACTCACTTCATGATGCACCGTTTGGGCAAAAGCATGGCACATACACCCAGCACAGAGGCCACTCCCAAAACATTGCACCACACAACCAACGTCACACAGCTGACAATTTGCACACTCTGTAGACACATGCACCCACTCCCAGCCAAAGGCAGCCTGCAACATATACTCACCCCTGGCTCGCTGCTGATGCTCCTTCAGTTGTCTGTCCAGCTCAGATTGTGTGACAGCCAGGATGCGGGCCATTAGTGGTGTCATGCTGCGCCTAGCCAACCTGCCAGTCCGAGGGAGCAGCCCCAGCGTCATCTCGGCCACGTTCTTGCTCAGCCGGCAGATGTCGTCCCACCTTTATGACAGTGGGTGCGCCTTCGGTTTGACACACCCAGATCTCGGACTCTGGAGGCAATGGCCCTCCACACGGCTTTACGCTGGTGGACCTTCAGCTGCAGGCAATGGGAGACAAGAGGGGTGAGGTTCCAGTGACACAATGCACAATGACAACACAACGAAAATGCAGTAGCACGACAGTGACTCATCCAAAACTCCAGCTACAACTGTCACATAGCCAACAATTGCTGTGAACATGGTGCAATGTCATTGGTCAATCAGACGTACAGGCATGCATCTTCGATGGTGGACACAGTACCTCCACATCCCATTCACATGCAGGATACCAACACAGCAAGCAACGTGTAGTCTGGCTGCAGCTACTGTCTGCAGTTACCTACAACTACACATAGAGAAGATAGCAAAACATGTGTCTTGTTGTTGGACTGACTGTGTCCAACACTCCGCATTCCTAAGTGTCCTAGCCCTATGAAAGCCTCACTGTGTCCTGGAACTCACATAGAGTGACAACAACTGTCATACACACACTTTTCTCCCACTCCTGCTCCTGTGCAATCTACATGGCAGAGATGGGACTTAGATGAAGAGGCGTGACCCAAACACACATGGAACACACTGTACATGCAGTGATGTGGACATGTGGCATTCGGCGGGGACTGTGCAGGGCAGGTGGACTGACACTGAGTGGGTTAATTTGGAGCAACACAGCCATTCACACAAACGATAACTGGCCAGACTCCTGCATCACCAAAATGCAGCTGCACTGTATGGCTGACACTACAGGACATGTCCCTCTACTCAGGATAGGCATGCAGGGTAACGTGTGAAAGAGCCCACCAAGCCCTTCCCGCTGTAGTAAACATGATAGGCAGTGCATGTCAGAGCCCCACAACCACTGACACATACCGAAGCACCTCCACCCCACGTGTGCACACCCTGCACTCTCACTCAGTCTGGGAGACTTACCACGACATTAGGGCCGCCATAAAGCTTTGGGTACTGTGCAAGCACCCCGTCTACCAGGACCCCAAGCTCCTCACTGGTGAAGGGACTGGCACGGATCTTCTGAGTCCTCGACATCACAATGGACATGTGGCGGCAGCAGCACGTTGAGGGTGGCAGCCAGCAGTCCCTTGAGGCAGCAGCAGCAGGTGGAGGGTGGCAGCCAGCAGTCCCTTGAGGCAGCAGGTGGAGGGTGGCAGCCAGCAGTTCCTTGAGGCAGCAGCAGCAGGTGGAGGGTGGCAGCCAGCAGTCCCTTGAGGCAGCAGCAGCAGGTGGAGGGTGGCAGCCAGCAGTCCCTTGAGACAGCAGCAGCAGGTGGAGGGTGGCAGCCAGCAGTCCCTTGAGGCAGCAGCAGCAGGTGGAGGGTTGTCAGTCAGCAGTCCCTGGTAGCTGTGGGAATGTGGTGCACCCTCCCACACATATATAGGCCCCTGGGGCTGTGTCAGTGGTCCCAGGGTGCTGCTATTGGTGTACCAGGTCTGCCTCATTCAAATACATCTAATGTCCGCCTCCGCGGTGGCGGTGCACGCTACCGCGATTTTCAAACTCGCATCAGGCTACCGCGAGGCTGCTTCCCATTGGCTGCAAGGGCATGGTCCATGCCGGTGACACACCGGAGGGTCCATGTGCGCGCTACCGCGGTGGTGCATCTTTTGAATGCCTTCCAGTGACCGCCTCCGCGGGGTGGTGCACGCCTACCGCGATTTTCAAACTCGCATCAGGCTACCGTGAGGCTGCTTCCCCATTGGCTGCAAGGGCATGGTCCATGCCGGTGACACACCTCAGGGGCCAGGCGGTAGGCACCGCCATATGTCTGCCAGACAGTGCCTGGAGTGACCGTGATTTGGGTAGCGGTGCATGGTGACCGCCATTGTCACATACATATCTGGCGGTGTCACCCGCGATCGTGCCTGGGTTATGGGCGGTGCCACACCACAGGGGCCAGGCAGTAGGCACCGCCATATGTCTGCCAGACAGTGCCTGGAGTGAGCGTTAATGGAGTTGAGGAGTAGCTGTGCTGCACCTAACGTGTCCTCCAGCTCTCTGCATAGGCCAACATGTACAGTGCCCAGTGTCTCAACAATTGAAGTGTCCTCATGAGGGCAAATGCACAGAAGGGACATGTCACTCCACGTCACCAACACATACCATATATGGGTCGCCAGTACATTGCATGGGCACATACACTCGCACATGTCACATGTGCTGTGTAATGAAATGTAGACTGTCCAGTTAATGTGTTGCATAGCATATGTAGATAATGGTCAATGTCTGCGTGTGCAATGTAACGCACACTGTCGTCTCATTTTCTGAACTAGGGGCATCAGCAACTGGCACATTGTCAAATGCACATGCACACACGTGTCCCCCACGCTCAGCCGGTGGTCAGTGTGTAGTTGAAGTGTGCCATGTGCAACCTGTTTTGGTAGGTGTATCAGGGCCAGCAACATGGTGTGCTCGGGTAGTATTGCAATTAGTAACATATGCTAGGGGTCATACTCACAGGTATGCACACATATCTGTTAGTATATCACACTGTGCATGCGAATGAGCCGGAGGGGTGCACAGATAATTGCTGCTGGTAAGAGGACAGGTGTACGAGTAGTGTGCCTGATGTGTACCTGCTTGTGAAGTGCCCTGTCGGTTAATGGTGCATGTTGTAAGACTTGGGAATGTGTCTGTTGAAAAAATTGATGTGATGCACATTTCATGGTCTTCTGCATTGACATCTGTGCACTGTGATCTGTCCTAGGAGGAGGAGGCCCAATATCCATCGTCCGTTCACAGTCCTGGCAGACATGGAGAATGAGGTTATAATCCGCAAATTCAGGCTGGACCGACAAACCCTGCAGAACCTATGTGCCATGTTGGAGCCCCACCTGCAGCCACGTCGGACATATCCAACAGCTTTCACCGCAACATCTAAGGTGATGGCATGCCTGCATTTCTTTGCAATAGGCTCATTCCAGCACACGGTCGCAAGTGCAGGCGGGATGTCACAGCCGATGTTCAGCATGGTGCTGAGGGATGTCCTGTCGGCCATGATGCTGTACAAAGACAGATATATCCATTTTCCCAGGGGGCCTGAGTTGGTGGCTGTGAAGGGCGATTTCTATGCCCTTGGACATATCCCCCATGTCATTGGTGCAATTGATTGCACACATGTTGGGCTTGTGCCACCACAGGCACGTGAACAGGTTTACCGCAATAGGAAGCATTCACACTCGGTAAATGTTCAAGTGGTGTGCCTGGCGGACATGATCATCTCACACGTGTGTGCCAAGTTTCCGGCTCAGCCCATGATGCCCACATCTTGCGCAGCAGCATCGTTCCTCAGCTGATGGCCAATCTGCTTCCTGAGCGTGCATGGCTTGTGGGTGAGTATGCATAGTGGATTAGAGTGGTGTGTGTGTGTGACATGCTGTTGTGTTGCATTTTGGGACTGCAAGGTTAATCTGTGTCTCTCACACCCAGGTGACTCGGCATATCCGAACCGCCCGTGGTTGCTGAGCCCATTGCGGAATCCCGTCACGCCAGCTGATGTGCGATACAATGATGCCCATGGGAGGACACGGCGTGTGATAGAACGGACATTTGGTCTCCTAAAATCAAGATTTCGGTGCCTGGACCGTACTGGAGGTGCCCTTATGTACTCGCCAGGGAAGGTGTGTCAGATAGTGGTGGCATGCTGCATGCTCCACAACCTGGCCATTCGCAAGGCAATACCCCTGATCCTGGATGACGATGATGAGCAGCCAAGGCCGCCGCCTGCAAATCAACCTGGATCCAGTGACGAGGGCAGTGGAGAGGAGGAAGGGGTCGACATGCGTCGACAGCTCATCACCCGCTACTTCACTTGAAGGTGAGTGACGATGTAGAAGGGACAAAATGGTCTGATGGTGTTGCTGTTGCTGTGTGGGTGTATGTGAGCTTGCTGACTGCAGCTTGGTGTTGACTCATTGCTGCCTGCCAATGTATGTGTGATTGGTTAGTGTGATACAGAATGTCTCTATGGTGACTGTTGCTCTGTGTAAAGTTTGTAGATCTGAGTACCTTGTTGACAAGTGTTGTGTGATGTGTGCAATGCCACACCCATACAAGTGACTCTTGTTCTGCGGTTTTCCCTAGGTCCCTTCAGCATCTCACTTGTTACCTACATTCCATTCCCCTGGACCATGTCCTACACGGTGAAGGTTGCACATCCTGTATTAAAGACGGAGCAGACACAACAACATGTGTGTAAGGTGTATTTATTTACAACTGTGACATGCGAGGGTGGAGAAGATGTGAAGGGGGGAATTGAAGAAGTGAGTTGACAGTCATGGTAGATGAGATACTTGAGTAGTCCCCACAATGATGTGGAGACCCAGTCCAACAGATAGATGCCATTCACATGGCAGTGTGGTGAAGGATAGTCCAAAAGGTCAATGCAGTGGTGCAGTGGTCTGCCATCATGGCTGGCTCGGAGACTAGCGTTTGGCAGGTGCTTTGGCACATGAGTCCCCCTGGCCTTTCCTTGGACGGCCCCTCTTGCGCTTGACTGGAGGGGCCACTGCTGCAGGGGCAGTGGTGTCTGAGGACTCACCCCCTCTGTGGACGCAGGGGAGGATGATGAAGTGTCATCCTGCTGCCCAACAGGGGAGGCGGAGGGGTAGAATGTTGCGCTTGCCTGTCCCTCAGAACCGCCACTAGCTGCCCCAAGAGGTCCACAATCTGTCCCATGCATGTGTCCATGGACCTCAGCAGCAGGAGGTGCTCCCGAGATTCTTCCTCTAACCGGCCCATTCGTCCCTGGGCCTGTTGGTAGGCCCCAAGGACTCTGTCGATGTGGCCCAGGGCTTCCGTCCCAGGATCAGTCCCCCTCTGCATGACCCTGTCCCGACCAGCTGCACTGCTGCCACGGTCCTGTCCGGTCCTCACATTGGCCCGCTGCATCCTCTCCCTGGCCTCCGCAGTCGATGTGGTGGGCTGCTCAACCCCTGGGGCAGGGAGGGTGTTGCGGACAGCTGTGGTGGTGGTGGTGGTAGTGGTTGACACACAGGCCGTGACAGCAGCTGTCAGAGGATGGTCAGGGGCTGCAGCTGATGTGGTTGGGGGACAATGGGTGCCTGGGACTGGTTGCGGCCTGCCACACCAGATGGGCCAGCGTGGAGCTCCTCATCCAAGGAATCCAGGGAGTCCTCATCCAGTTGTCTCTGTTCCCGGGGGGGGACTGGCTCTGCAGGGTGGTGTCATCCTCTGCAGTGAGTTCTTGGTCACCTGTGGGTCAGATGAGAAATGGTCATTGTGTTGCACCCATCAAAGTTTGTGTTAGCAGTGTTACATCAACTGTTTATACATCCAGCAGATGTTCACTGTACAAATTTGCATTGACCGACATCCAGTGATGCATTACAAGCTGTTGTGGTACATGCATTACTTGTCCATATTGGGAGTTGTCATGACATGACATGCACAATATAATTTTTTGACATTGACAGTCTCATGTTGGCATCCTGTTTTTGATCAATCATATGTCATCCATTTACGCGTATGTGTCACTTGTAGAGCCCTTGCAGCGGTTTACTCTGCACAGTGAGTGACCATTGTAGTTTCATGCATACCTTTTCAATGTGGTGTAGATATCTGTATTTGCAATTCCAGACATGCTTAAGTTTGCTTTAATTAGATCCTAGGTGGTCTGGACCACTGCTACTGTCAGATGGCATGTAGTGGTGTGCATGGTTGTGCTCGGAGTTCCATCTAGATGTGTTTCAGTCATTCACACTTTGGTTGCTGTCACAGTTTCATTTTCTTAGGTGTGTGCACACTATAATTGCCAATACTATCTGGGTGTGCAGTTGTGCATTGAGAGGCCTGGTGTCCTATGCCAACATGTTTTTTAAATGCATATCTGGCTGCATGTTGTGGCTGTTGATATGTTGTGTTTGCTGTGTTTTCCTTGTATTTGAGAGACCTCTCTGTGTGTGTATGATGAGGGCTTCCATCTTGGTCCAGTGTGGGACAAGTCAGCATGATATGTCCACATGCCAGTTCTTTTGAAGTGTACATTGCAATGACTGACACATGCATGTTGGTGCCAGGAAGTAATGGGTCTTGTGTGCTGGCGGTCAGGTGGGCTCGTGTGAGTTGTTGTGCAAGCTTCCCAGCCCCACACACCCCGACCTGTGAGATGCGGTTACCTACCTGTGAGTTGGGTGGGTAGCATACATTGCTTGCCACATGCTTCGTATTGGGGGTGTAGTGTCCCATCCTCCATAGTGGTGGAACAGCATGCATGTTGCATTTTGTGGGACGGATAGCCAAACACACTACACCGTCTCACTGTGTAGATGGCTAACTACCGTTTGAGGTGAAGGTGAGCAATGACATGGATATGTGACTTGGTAGAAATCTTTGGATGGAATGTGCGTGTGGTGAGCATGATGTGTGTGTGGCTTTTTGTACCCATTGATTTCAGATTACATTTGGTCATGGGGTATAGCCCCCCATCACTGTTGTCCCAGCTATCTGGCTGTGGGGTTTACTCCCCCGACATTTGAAGGCACAATAGGGCAAGGGGTATAGTCTCGTAGCACAGTGGTGACATACAGCAGGGTGAAGATCTCACCCAGCATACATTTCCACACTGTCATGGTTTCATGGTATTTGTGGACCTGAGAACATGAGCACAGTACTGGTGAAGCAGTTGTTCCAGGGCATCCATACACTGACATGTTGTGGTCAACAGTGGTGTGTGTGTGAGATGTACTCAGCCCTGTGCAGACAATGTGTGCTTTTGGGGCCAGACTATACCAGCACTGTTCAGACAGACAGTGTGAGATGTGAACATTGTCAATGCATACACACATTGGTGGTCCAAACAAGACACCTTTGACAATTTAATTCAGACAAGGTGCTGTTCTGCAATTCAGTGCAGCACTGTGGTAGCTGGGTGTGTTGCAGGACATTTGGGATGTGCTTAGTTTAGCATTGTGAGTCCCAGCTGCAGTGTAGTTTTTGGGTGCACTGCACTTCCACTGTTTACATTGCAACACTGTGGTATGACATGGGTGATTTGCACTTTGCCATACAAACGGCCAGACACTGCTGCAGGGCAGCATGCTCGTTGTTAGTGTTGCAGTGTGTGATGCCTGGGACAGTGTACACAATGTGGGTCAATTTTGACCAGAGACTTGTGCATGGTGACTACAACACAACTGTTTTGCATTATTTGTGTTGGTGACTGTGGACTAAGTGGCATGGTGTCATGTGCGGCTGCACAGACGTCACATGCCTATGAGTGGGACTAGTGCTCCATCCTGCTCAGCTGTGGGACAAGGGGGCCTGGTGGGAGTTGTAGTGCAGGCCTCCCAAACACCCACCCACCTCCCTGTAAAGATGGCTACCTACCTGTTAGGTGAGGGTGTAGCACACAATGGCTGAGGCATGCTTCTGGGTGGGGGAGTGCTCCATCCTGCTCAACTGTGGGCCAAGGGGGCCTGGTGGGAGTTGTAGTGCAGGCCTCCCAAACACCCACCCACCTCCCTGTAAAGATGGCTACCTACCTGTTAGGTGAGGGTGTAGCACACAATGGCTGAGGCATGCTTCTGGGTGGGGGAGGGCTACATCCTGCTCAGTTGTGGGACAAGGGGGCCAGGTGGAAGTTGTAGTGCAGGCCTCCCAAACACCCACCCACCTCCCTGTAAAGATGGCTACCTACCTGTTAGGTGAGGGTGTAGCACACAATGGCTGAGGCATGCTTCTGGGTGGGGGAGGGCTACATCCTGCTCAACTGTGGGCCAAGGGGGCCTGGTGGGAGTTGTAGTGCAGGCCTCCCAAACACCCACCCACCTCCCTGTAAAGATGGCTACCTACCTGTTAGGTGAGTGTGTAGCACACAATGGCTGAGGCATGCTTCTGGGTGGGGGAGTGCTCCATCCTGCTCAACTGTGGGCCAAGGGGCCTGGTGGGAGTTGTAGTGCAGGCCTCCCAAACACCCACCCACCTCCCTTAAAGATGGCTACCTACCTGTTAGGTGAGGGTGTAGCACACAATGGCTGAGGCATGCTTCTGGGTGGGGGAGGGCTACATCCTGCTCAGCTGTGGGACAAGGGGGCCAGGTGGGAGTTGTAGTGCAGGCCTCCCAAACACCCACCCACCTCCCTGTAAAGATGGCTACCTACCTGTTAGGTGAGGGTGTAGCACACAATGGCTGAGGCATGCTTCTGGGTGGGGGAGGGCTACATCCTGCTCAACTGTGGGCCAAGGGGACCTGGTGGGAGTTGTAGTGCAGGCCTCCCAAACACCCACCCACCTCCCTGTAAAGATGGCTACCTACCTGTTAGGTGAGTGTGTAGCACACAATGGCTGAGGCATGCTTCTGGGTGGGGCAGTGCTCCATCCTGCTCAGCTGTGGGCCAAGGGGGCCTGGTGGGAGTTGTAGTGCAGGCCTCCCAAACACCCAGCCACCTCCTTGTAAAGATGGCTACCTACCTGTTAGGTGAGGGTGTAGCACACAATGGCTGAGGCATGCTTCTGGGTGGGGGCAGTGCTCCATCCTGCTCAGCTGTGGGCCAAGGGGGCCTGGTGGGAGTTGTAGTGCAGGCCTCCCAAACACCCACCCACCTCCCTGTAAAGATGGCTACCTACCTGTTAGGTGAGGGTGTAGCACACAATGGCTGAGGCATGCTTCTGGGTGGGGAGTGCTCCATCCTGCTCAACTGTGGGCCAAGGGGGCCTGGTGGGAGTTGTAGTGCAGGCCTCCCAAACACCCACCCACCTCCCTGTAAAGATGGCTACCTACCTGTTAGGTGAGGGTGTAGCACACAATGGCTGAGGCATGCTTCTGGGTGGGGGAGGGCTACATCCTGCTCAGTTGTGGGACAAGGGGGCCAGGTGGAAGTTGTAGTGCAGGCCTCCCAAACACCCACCCACCTCCCTGTAAAGATGGCTACCTACCTGTTAGGTGAGGGTGTAGCACACAATGGCTGAGGCATGCTTCTGGGTGGGGGAGGGCTACATCCTGCTCAACTGTGGGCCAAGGGGGCCTGGTGGGAGTTGTAGTGCAGGCCTCCCAAACACCCACCCACCTCCCTGTAAAGATGGCTACCTACCTGTTAGGTGAGTGTGTAGCACACAATGGCTGAGGCATGCTTCTGGGTGGGGGGAGTGCTCCATCCTGCTCAACTGTGGGCCAAGGGGGCCTGGTGGGAGTTGTAGTGCAGGCCTCCCAAACACCCACCCACCTCCCTTAAAGATGGCTACCTACCTGTTAGGTGAGGGTGTAGCACACAATGGCTGAGGCATGCTTCTGGGTGGGGGAGGGCTACATCCTGCTCAGCTGTGGGACAAGGGGGCCAGGTGGGAGTTGTAGTGCAGGCCTCCCAAACACCCACCCACCTCCCTGTAAAGATGGCTACCTACCTGTTAGGTGAGGGTGTAGCACACAATGGCTGAGGCATGCTTCTGGGTGGGGGAGGGCTACATCCTGCTCAACTGTGGGCCAAGGGGACCTGGTGGGAGTTGTAGTGCAGGCCTCCCAAACACCCACCCACCTCCCTGTAAAGATGGCTACCTACCTGTTAGGTGAGTGTGTAGCACACAATGGCTGAGGCATGCTTCTGGGTGGGGCAGTGCTCCATCCTGCTCAGCTGTGGGCCAAGGGGGCCTGGTGGGAGTTGTAGTGCAGGCCTCCCAAACACCCAGCCACCTCCTTGTAAAGATGGCTACCTACCTGTTAGGTGAGGGTGTAGCACACAATGGCTGAGGCATGCTTCTGGGTGGGGGCAGTGCTCCATCCTGCTCAGCTGTGGGCCAAGGGGGCCTGGTGGGAGTTGTAGTGCAGGCCTCCCAAACACCCACCCACCTCCCTGTAAAGATGGCTACCTACCTGTTAGGTGAGGGTGTAGCACACAATGGCTGAGGCATGCTTCTGGGTGGGGGCAGTGCTCCATCCTGCTCAACTGTGGTCCAAGGGGGCCTGGTGGGAGTTTCTAGTGCAGGCCTCCCAAACACCCACCCACCTCCCTGTAAAGATGGCTACCTACCTGTTAGGTGAGGGTGTAGCACACAATGGCTGAGGCATGCTTCTGGGTGGGGGAGGGCTACATCCTGCTCAGCTGTGGGCCAAGGGGGCCTGGTGGGAGTTGTAGTGCAGGCCTCCCAAACACCCACCCACCTCCCTGTAAAGATGGCTACCTACCTGTTAGGTGAGGGTGTAGCACACAATGGCTGAGGCATGCTTCTGGGTGGGGGAGGGCTACATCCTGCTCAGCTGTGGGCCAAGGGGGCCTGGTGGGAGTTGTTGTGCAGGCCTCCCTATTCCACAGACACCTCCCTGTAAAGATGGCTACCTACCTGTTAGGTGAGGGTGAAGCACACAATGGCTGAGGCATGCTTCTGGGTGGGGGGTGCTCCATCCTGCTCAGCTGTGGGACAAGGGGGCCTGGTGGGAGTTGTAGTGCAGGCAGCATGTACACATGTACCCATGGTGATGTTGCTAACTACCTTTGGGGGCTTCAGGGGGAGTGTCTGTTGTATCTGTGAGAGATGTGTTGTGGGGGAGTGTTGTGCACATGAATGAATTTGAACCTAGGAGGTATTATTTTGGAATGGTGCAAACAGTACATTTGTGTGATGTTAGGCATTTGTTTGTACTTACCAGCCTCCACTCCCCCGGGTATTCCTGAGAGACTCTCTGGATGTAGAATGCCAAGCACCTTCTCCTCCCATTCAGTGAATGTTTTGAGTGGAACGGGAGGGCCACTGCCTGTCCTGTGAGCCAGCTCATGGTTCTTGGCTCTCTTCTTTTTGACCACTGCCTTCAGATCGTGCCACCTCTTCACGATTTCATCTCTATTGCGTATCACGGTCCCTACTGCATTGACCTTCTCTACTATCCTTCTCCATATTTGCGTCCTTGTTGCTAGTGGTGTCTGTTGGACCTGGTTACCAAACAATTGGGGTTCTACCCTGATTATCTCATCGACCATGACCCTCAACTCACTCTCAGTGAATTTGGGCATTCTCTGTGGTGACATGGTGTGTGATGTGTCAAGGTGTTTAGGGTGCAGGTTTGGAAGTGGTAATGGTGGTTGTGATGTGTATGGTGTGTGCTGTGCAAAGGTGTTAGAGGTGCAGGTGTGGAAGTGGTGGTGGTGGTGGTGATGTGTGTGTGTTGTGCAGATTTGCCTCTCCTGTCATCTGTGGTGGATGTCCCCTCAGTTGTGGAGTTTTGCAAAGGTTTGTGGTATGTTGGGGGCTGGGGGCTGGATTTATACTGGTGTCTGTGGGTGTGTCAGGATGGGGTATTGGTAGCAGGTGTGGTGTGTGTGTGAACTTGGGATTTGTAGTTTTGGAGTTTACCATGGGGGTGTGTCTTTGGGCTGTGTTAGGTATTTTTGGGTGCATGCCTTGTTTGGTTGGTGCACTTTGTGGCCATGTTTTGTGTTTTTCTAGCGACCGCCATTTTTTTAACGGAGCGTCCGCAGTGGTGGCTCGGCTACGGCGCTTCCGCCGTCTCACTGATTCTTCGATGTTGTCAACCGCGGCGGTCGGAAACAGCGCACTGCACCGCGGGGATGTCGGGAATATCATAATTTCGATGGCGGTGTCTCCGCTGTGGTTGCGGTCGTTTGGGCTGTTTCCGCTGCGAAACCGACCGCCGCGGACGGGTTTGGGCCTTCTCCGCAGGCGAACGGCGGTTTCTCGGGTCTCCTTTCCGCCGTGGTTGGATTTTTACCTCCGAGGATCCTAATCTAGCCGTCGGTTTTCCCGCGGTAGCGGCGGGCGTTGTTTTCCCGCTACCATGGCGGTCGGTTGTTTTTCCGTCCGCCATCGTAATGACCTCCTAAGTTATGTGAATTTTTAAGGTTTGGATAGCGTTATGGTACGGACATATTTATGTATGTTTTTAGGCATATGGTAAGAGTTTTAGTAAAAAGATATGAAGGGTTCCTGCTTTGTATTTGGGTTCGTTTAACATTATAAGTAGTTGTAGAATGGTGAAGCAGCAGTCTGAAAGTGAGGTTTGAGATGTTTGTAGAGATGTTATTTATTAGAGTAATTTGTATGATGTGAGGAAAGTTATATTTCATATATACCGCATAATTTTCAGTGTCTGATTGAAAATTGAAGTGTAGTCTGTGAAGTTTTGACCTATGGATGGTGTTGTGACTGAGATATGTGTCTACTTGCACATATATTACACTATGTGTTATGCGTGTGAAGATGATAGATGTATAAAACACAGGTATATATTTATGTGTATTACTTTTATATATGATGGTGCTAGCAAAAGGTACTGACATATGCATACATGGTTTTAGAAATATGGGGAGACTTTCATGAAAGATAAGTGAAGTATTGCTTTCCTGTTAGCTATGGTGTAAACTCGATTAGTACTAGAATAGTGAAGCTGTATTCTGCTACTACTGAGGATGTTGTACTTCTCCAATCACTCAGGCACTACTGTAGTACTACTCCAATCACCCAGGCAGTGCACATGCACTTATAAAATCACCCAGGCACTTCCTATGTACTTCTGTAATCTCGCAGATATTACTCCTGCAATCAAGGAATCACCAGGCATTACCTAGGTACTCTTCTAATCCCCGAGACATAACTGCTGCAATCATGTAATCACCAATGCGTTAGCTATACACTGTTTTAATCACGAAGGCACTACCCTTGCACACCTCCAATCACCCTGTCAGGATCTATGCACTCCTCCAATCACTTAGCCAGTGCGTATTCACTTATAAAATCACCCAGGCACTACCTTTACACTTTTGCAATCACTGAGGCACTACCACAGTATTACTCTAATCTCCCAGGCAGTACTGATGCACTTATAAAATCACCCAGGCACTTTCTATGTAGTTCTGTAGTCCTCCAGATATTACTTCTGAACTCATGCAATCACTATGCACTCATGCAATTACCTAGGTATTACCCATGCACTCTTTGAGTCACTACTTATGTACTTATATAATCACCCAGGCACTACTGTTGCACTCTTGTAATCACTCAGGCAGTACCTTAGTACTTCTGTAATCACCCAGGCACTACTCATGGACTTATAAAGTCACCTAGTCACTTCCTATGTACTCCAGTAATCCTCCAAATATTACCCCTGCAGTCATGCAATAATTGAGGTAGTAGTTATGTACTATCCCTGAAGTCTTGCAATCATGCAGGTTGTACCTATGCACTCATGTAATAACGTAGGCAGTAGCCTTGCAGTCGTAGAATCACCCAGGCCCTACTGTTGCACTCATCTATTCAGCTAGGCACTACTCCATCAGTCATCTATGCCTTCAGGTGGTATTTATACACTTATCCATGCACTCAACGTGTATGTGTGCACTCATGCAATAAGTCAGTCACTATCTATCTTCTCCTGCAACTACGCAGCAACTATGTTTGGAATCATACAATCACCCAAGCACTATGCATGGAGATATGCATTCACTCAAGCAGATCTATTACAAGTCTCAGTTTCTAGGTTTCACTATATTTCAGAAATATTGTATATATATTTCTTTTAGATATGATATGGTTTTAAAATGTAGAGACATATGTATGCATGCTTTTAATGAAATGGAGAGACTTATGGTTGAGTCATGTAATAGTCTGCTGCTTTATATTTGGCTAGGCCCAGCACTCATGCAGTTATAAAAATACCCAAGTGCTACCCATGCAGTCTTCAAATGATCCAGTCACTACATATGCACTGCTGTAATCACTCAGGCATTACTCTTGCACTCATAGAATCACCCAGACGCTACTGGTGCACTCATCTATTCACGTAGGTACTATTCAGTGACTCATCTATGTCTACACGTGCTATTTATACAGTTATCCATGCACTCAATGTTTATGTGTGCACTCATGGAATTAGCCAGTCACTGTCCATCTTCTCCTGTAATTACCCAGTGACTTCCTTTGGAGTCATCCAATCACCCAAGCACTACGCATGGAGTTATGCGTTCACTTAAGCAGATCTATTACATGTCTCAGTTTCTAGGTTTCACAATATTCCTTTTAGATTGTATTTATATTTCTTTTAGATATGTTGATGAGTAGAAAAGGTAGAGACATTTGTATGCATGCTTTTAACAATATGGAGAGACTTATGGTTGCGTCATGTAATAGTCTGCTGCTTTATATTTGGCTAGACCCAATACTCATGCAGTTATAAAAACACCCAAGTACTACCCATGCAGTCTTTCAATGATCCAGCCACTACATATGCACTGCTGTAATCCCTCAGGCATTGCTCTTGCACTCATGCAAACATCCAGACAGTACCTGTATAGTCATGCAATCAACTAGGTATTACCCATGCACTCTTTGAATCATATAG
Organism: Calotriton arnoldi; assembly: GCA_963921515.1. Lineage (NCBI taxonomy): Eukaryota > Metazoa > Chordata > Amphibia > Caudata > Salamandridae > Calotriton > Calotriton arnoldi. The sequence goes on from CAWUFW010010334.1 coordinate 471,122, forward strand.
CCACTTCTCATGTACTTATATAATCACTCAGGTGCTAACGTTGCATTCCTTCTATCACGGAGGTACTACACTTGTACTTATGTAATCACTCAGCTAGTAGTCATACTGTTATATAATCATCCAGGCACTACCTTTGCACTCCTTTATTCACTCAGGCACTACCTCAGTAGTGCTGCAATCACCCAACCAGTACCCATGCACTTATAAAATCACCCAGTCACTTTCTATGTAGTCATGTAAATCTCCAGATATTACCCCTGTAGTCATGCAATCAACCAGGTGTTATCTATGTACTCCTTTAATTCCCCAGACGTTACCCCTGTACTCATGCAATCACCAATATGTTGGCTATACATTGCTTCAATCACCCAGGCGCTATCTTTTCACTTTTTCAATCACACATGCACTACTCTTGTACTTATGTTATCACTTAGCCAGTACTCATGCACTTATAAAATCACCCAGGCACTACTTTTGCACTACTGTAATCACTCAGGTAGTATCTTAGTACTTCTGTAATCATCCAGGCAGTACTCATGGACTTATAAAGTCACCCACTCACTTCCTCTGTACCCCATAAATCCCCCAGATATTACCTTTGCAGTCACGGAATCATGCAGGCACTAGTTCTGTAGTATTCCTGAAGTCATGGAATCACGCAGGCTGTACCTATGCACTCATTTAATAAACCAGATATTACCCTTGCAGTCATAGAATCACCCAGACGCTATTGTTGCACTCATTTATTCACGTAGGTACTACTTAGTGACTCATCTATGCCTACAGGTGCTATTTATACAGTTAACCATGTACTCAATGTTTATGTGTGCACTCATGGAATTAGCCAGTCACTGTCCATCTTCTGCTGTAATTACCCAGTGACTACATTTGGAGTCATCCAATCACCCAAGCACTAGGCATGGAGTTATACATTCATTTAAGCAGATCTATTACATGTCTCAGTTTCTAGGTTTCACTATATTCCAGATATATTGTATATATATATTTCTTTTACATATGTTGGTGATTTATAAAGGTAGAGACATTTGTATGCATGCTTTTAACAATATGGAGAGACTTATGGTTGAGTCATGTAATAGTCTGCTGCTTTATATTTGGCTAGGACCAACACTTATGCAGTTATAAAAACACCCAAGTACTACCCATGCAGTCTTTCAATGATCCAGTCACTACATATGCACTGTTGTAATCACTCAGGCATTACTCTTGCACTCATGCAAACATCCAGACAGTACCTGTATAGTCATGCAATCAACTAGGTATTACCCATGCACACTTTGAATCATGTAGCCACTTCTCATGTACTTATATAATCACTCAGGTGCTAACGTTGCATTCCTTCTATCACGGAGGCACTACACTTGTACTTATGTAATCACTCAGCTAGTAGTCATGCTGTTATATAATCATCCAGCCACTACCTTTGCACTCCTTTATTCACTCAGGCACTACCTCAGTAGTGCTGCAATCACCCAACCAGTACCCATGCACTTATAAAATCACCCAGTCACTTTCTATATAGTCATGTAAATCCCCAGATATTACCCCTGTAGTCAAACAATCACCCAGGTGTAATCTATGTACTCTTTTAATTCCCCAGACGTTACCCCTGTACTCATGCACTCACCAATATGTTGGCTATACATTGCTTCAATCACCTAGGCACTATCCTTTCACTCTTTCAATCATACATGCACTACTCTTGTACCTATGTTATCACTCTGCCAGTACTCATGCACTTATAAAATCACCTAGGCACTACCTTTGTACTCCTGTAATCACTCTGGCAGTATCTTAGTACTCTTGCAATTACCGAAGCAGTATCCATGCACTTATAAAATCACCCACTCACTTCCTATGTACTCCAGTAATCCCCCAGATATTACCCCTGCAGTCATGCAATCACCCAGGCACTAGTTATGTACTACTCCTACAGTTATAGAATCATACAGTCTCTACCTATGCATTTATGTAATAACCCAAGCACTATTCTTGCAGTCATACAATCACCTAGGCCGTACTGTTGCACTTATCTTTTCTCCTAGGCATGTCTTAGTGAGTTATCTGTGCCTTCAGGTGGTATTTATTCACTTATCCATGCACTCAGCATTTATGTGTGCACTCATGCAATTAGTCAGTCACTATCTATCTTCTCCTGCAATTACGCAGCGACTACATTTGGAATCATACAATCACCAAAGTACTACCCATGGAGTTATGCAATCACTTAAGCAGATCTATTGCATGTCTCAGTTTCTAGGTTTCAGTAAGTTTCAGAAATATTGTATATATATTTCTTTTAGATATGATGATGTTTTGAAAAGGTAGAGACATATGTATGCATGCTTTTAACGATATGGAGAGACTTATGGTTGACTCATGTAATAGTTTGCTGTTTTATATTTGACTAGGTCCAACACTCATGTAGTTATGAAAACATCCAAGTACTACCCATGCAGTCTTTCAATGATCCAGTCACTACATATGCAGTGCTGTAATCACTCAAGCATTACCCCTGTACTGATGCAACCATCCAGGCACTACCTATGCACTCATGCAATCACTAAGGTATTACCCATGCACTCTTTGAATCATGTAGCTACTATTCATGCACTTATATAATCACACAGGCACTATCGTTGTCCTCTTTCAATCACAGAAGCACTAGCCTTGTACTTATGTAATCATTTAGCCAGTAGTCATGGTATTATTAAATTACTCAGGCACTTCCTTTGCACTCATTTATTCACTCAGGTGTTACGTCAGTAGTCTTGCAATCACCTAAGAAGTACTCATGCTCTTCTAAAATCACCCAGTCACTTTCTATGTAGTCATGTAAATCCCCAGATATTACTCTTGTAGTCATGCAATCACTGAGGCGCTACGTATGTACTCTTTTAATCCTCTAGACGTTACCTCTGTACTCATGCAATCACCAAAGCATTAGCTGTACAGTGCTTCAATCACCCAGGCACTATCCTTGCACTCTTTCAATCATGCAGGCACTACTCTTGTACTTATGTAATCACTCAGACAGTATTCATGCACTTATAAAACCACCCCCGCACTATGTTTGCACTCCTGTAATCACTCAGGCAGTACTTTAGTACTTCTGTAATCACCCAAGCAGTTCTCATGGACTTATAAAATCAGTCACTCACTTACTATGTACTCCAATAATCCCCCAGATATTATGTTTATGTTTATGTTTAGGATTTGTAGAGCGCATGGCTGCCTGGAGGCTTCCCAGCGCTAGAGAGTACTGTTTACAGAGCTCTGTCCATCTGGTACCTACAAGGGAAACAGCAAAGTTTTAAGATGTTTTCTGAAAGAGGTTTCGTTAGGTAGGGTTCTGACGTCAAATGGAAGAGCATTCCACATCCTTGGCACCAGATGGGCGAATGATCTACCTCCCCACCTAGCTCTTTTGGCTCTGGTTGCCCTGAGGAGCTGTTTCTGGGAAGATCTTAAATGTCTGGTCGGGGTATACCTGGACATCAATTATCTAAGCTTTAGTGGGCCTTTTTTATTGATGGCCCTATAGGCCATACAGAGTGACTTAAACTTTAATCTTGTCTCGATAGGCAGCCAGTGTAACTGTTTCAGTGAATCTTTAATAGATGCACGGTTGGGAATTTTTAATAGAAGTCTGGCTGCCGCATTCTGCACCACCTGGAGTCTCTTTGTCACATATTTAGGGGCACCCACATAAAGCGAGTTGCCGTAGTCCAAGCGCGAAATTATGAGGGACTGAATGACCGTTTTTTTTAAGGTGCACAGGGATCACCTCAATGATCTTCCTTAACATTTTAAGGAGAGAGAAGCATATTCCTGACAATTTCCTGGATTAGCAGTCTATCGTAAGTGTATTCTCCAGCCAGACCCCGAAATTTTTTATAGCTGGTTTGGGAGTAGGAGGGTTTCCCATGCAAAGAGGCCACTGTGTCATGGGTGCCTGAATAGTAAGATTGCCTAATATCATCAGCTCCGTTTTTTCACCATTTAACTTTAAGCAACTATTTGACATCCATTTTACGACTCTCTCAAGGCAGTGACTCAGCTGTTGGTTTGCGCCATATGTTAGGGATACTATCAGCTGGGTGTCGTCAGCATATGACACCACTGAGATGCCAGTTTCCTGTGCTATGTTAGCCAGCTGTCGTACATAAATATTGAATAAGGTGGGGCTAAGGGATGATCCCTGTGGGACACCACATGTAATTGGCAGGCAATCTGAAAAACAGTCCCGTTCCATCACTTGGAAGGATCTGTCTTCCAAGAAGGAGGCCAGCCAGTCCATGGCTTTGCCTTGTACTCCTATTTCCCTTAGTCTCTCTTTTAGGGTAGTATGATCTACGGTGTCAAATGCTGCGCTGAGATCCAATAAAAGGATGGCAGCTGATCCACCCTCATCTAGTAATGACTTTAGCTCCTCTGTGACCACCAATAGTGCTGCTTCTGTACTAAGGGGGAGGCTCGGAAACTCATCTGAGTGGTATGCAATAAGTCATTAGTTTCTAGAAAATTAGTCAAAGTATTGTTTACATGCTTCTCTAAAAGTTTGCTAACAAACGGCAAAAGAGAAATAGGGCGCAAGTTGCTAAAAACAGTGGGGTTCAGATTGGCTTTTTTATGTAATGGCCTAATGATCGCAGGCTTCCAAGGTTTGGGGACCAAAGCCGTATCCAATGATAGATTAAGCAGTTCCGTTATGGAAGGTAAAATGGTCTCTAGTGCTTTAGCTAGAATATGGGGGGGAGCTGGATCAATAGGTGATCCGGATTTGGTTGCTTTAATTAAATTTCGGACATTTGCTTCCTCCAGTCTAGGGAAATATGCTAATTTTGGAGAGGATATTAGTCCTTTCGCCTCAATACTTATATCCGAATCAAAGTCCCTATCCTTCGAGAATTGGTCATATATTTCTGTGACTTTTTTATGAAAAAAAGTAGCTATGTCATTACACCTCTCTACTGAAGCCCTGCAATCATGCAATCACCCAGGCACTAGTTATGTACTACCCCTACAGTTATAGAATCATGCACTCTCTACCTATGCACTCATGTAATAACCCAGGCACTACCCTTGCAGTCGTAGAATGGCCCAGATCCTACTGTTGCAGTCATCTATTCACCTACACACTACTCAATGAGTTTAGGTGCTATTCATACACTTATCCATACACTCAACATTTATGTGTGCACTCATGCAAGTAGCTAGTTACTATCCATATTCTTTTACAATTATCGAGTGAGTAGTCTTCAACTCATTCAATCACCCAAGCACTACTCATGAAGTTATGCAATCACTCAGGCAGATCTATTACATGTTTCAGTTGTAGATTTCACTACATTCCAGAAATATTGTATACATATTTCTTTTAGATATGATGATGATTTGAAAAGGTAGAGACGTATGTATGCATGCTTTTAACAATATGGAGAGACTTATGGTTCAGTCATGTAATAGTCTGCTGCTTTATATTTGGCTAGGACCAACACTTATGCAGTTATAAAAATACCCAAGTACTATCCATGCAGTCTTTCAATGATCCAGTCACTACATATGCACTGCTGTAATCTCTCAGGCATTAGTCCAGCACTCATACAATCATCAAGGCACTACCTATGCATTCCTTTATTCAGTCAGGCACTACTTTAGTAGTCTGGTAATAATCCAAGAAGTACCCATGCAGTTATAAAATCACCCAGTTACTTCCTATGTAGTCATGTAAATTCGCAGGTATTATTGCTGTAGTCATGCAGTTACACAGGTGTTACGTATGTACTCTTTTAATCCTCTAGACGTTACCCCTGTACTCATGCAATCACCAATGCATTAGCTTTACAGTGCTTCAATCACCCAAGCACTATCCTTGCAGTGTTTCAATCACGGAGGCACTACTCTTGTATTTATGTATTCACTCAGCCAGTATTCATGCACTTATAAAACCACCCAGGCACTACCTTTGCACTCCTGTAATCACCCAGGCAGTACTTTAGTACTTCTGTAATCACCCAGGCAGTAGTTATGGGCTTATAAAATCCCCCACTCACTTCCTCTGCACTCCAATAATCCCCTATATAATACCCCTCCAGTCATGCAATCACCCAGGCACTAGTTATGTACTACTCCTCCAGTCATGTAATCATGCAGGCTGTACCTATGCACTCATGTAATAACCCAAGCTCTATTCTTGCAGTCGTAGAATGACCCAGATCCTACTGTTGCAGTCATCTATTCACCTGCACACTACTCAATGAGTCATCTATATGTTTAGGTGCTATTGATACACTTATCCATACACTCAACGTTTATGTGTGCAGTCATGTAATTAGCCAGTCACTATCTTCTCTTAGAATTATCCAGTGACTATCCTTCAACTCATTCAATCACCCAAGCACTACTCAAGAAGCTATACAATCACTCAGGCAGATCTATTTTATGTTTCAGTTGTAGGTTTCACTACGTTACAGAAATATTGAATACATATTTCTTTTAGATATGATGATGATTTGAAAAGGAAGAGACGTATGTATGCATGCTTTTAACAATAAGGAGAGACTTATGGTTCAGTGATGTAATAGTCTGCTGCTTTATATTTGGCTAGGCCCAACACTCATGTACTTATAAAAACATCCAAGTACTACCCATGCAGTGTTCCAATGATCCAGGCAGTACATATGCACTGATGCAATCACCCAGGCATTACCCCTGTACTCATGCAAACATCCAGGCACTAGCTATACACTTATGCAATCACCAAGGCACTACCTATGCACTCCTTTATTCACAGAGGCAGTATCTTAGTAGTCCTGCAATCATTGAAGAAATAGCCATGCAGTTATAAAATCACCCAGTTACTTCTTATGTAGTCATGTAGATCCCCAGATATTACCCCTGTAGTCATGCAGTCACTTAGGCGTTACTTATGTACTGCTTTAATCCCCCAGACGTTACCTCTGTACTCATGCAATCACTAATACATTAGCTATACAGTGCTTCAATCACCCATGCACTATCCTTGCACTCTTTCAATCATGGAGGCAGTACTTTTGTACTTATGTAATCAGTCAGGCAATACTCATGCACTTATAAAATCACCGAAGCACTACCTTTGCACTCTTGTAATCAGTGAGGCAGTATCTTGGTACTTCTGTAATCACCCAGGTAGTGCTCATGGACTTATAAAATCACCCACTTACTTCCTATGTACTCCAGTAATTCCCCAGATATTACCCCTGCAGTCATGCAATCACCCAGGCACTAGTTATGTACTACCTCTGCAGTTATAGAATCATGCAGTTTCTACCTATGCACACATGTAATAATCCAGGCACTACTCTTACAGTCATATAATCAGCCAGGCTCTACTGTTGTACTCATGTATTCACTTAGGTACTTTTTAGTGACTCATGTAAGCTTTCAGGTGGTATTTATACACTTATCCATACACTAAACGTTTATCTGTGCACTCATGTAATTAGTCAGTCACTCTCCATCTTGTTCTGTAATTACTCAACGATTACGTTTGGAGTCATACAATCACCCAAGCACTATGCATGGAGTAATGCAATTACTCAAGCAGATCTATTACATGTCTCAGTTTCTAGGTTTCAGTATATTTTAAAAATATTGTATATATATATTTCTTTTAGATATGATGATGATTTTAAAAGGTAGAGACATATGTATACATGCTTTTAATGATATAGAGAGACTTATGGTTGACTTATGTAATAGTCTGCTGTTTTATATTTTGGTAGGCCCAACACTAATGCAGTTATAAAAACACCCAAGTACTACCCATGCAGTCTTACAATGATCCAGGCAGAACATATGCACTGATGGAATCATCCAGGCATTAGCAGTGGTGCACTCATGCAATCACCCAGACACTAGCTATGCACTCATGCAATCACCAAGATATTACCCATGCACTCTTTCAATCATGTACCCAGTAGTTATGCACTTATAAAATCACTCAGGCACTATCGTTGTACTGTTTCAATCTCAGAGGCACTAGCCTTGTACTTATGTAATCACTTAGCCAGTAGTCATGGTATTATTAAATCACCCAGGCACTTCCTTTGCACTCATTTATTCATTCAGGTGTTACGTCAGTAGTCCTGCGATCACCTAAGAAGTATCCATGCTCTTATAAAATCACCCAGTTACTTTCTATGTAGTCATGTAAATCCCCAGATATAACTCTTGTAGTCATGCAATCACCCAGGCGTTATGTTTGTAGTCTTTTAATCCTCTAGACGTTACCTCTGTACTCATGCAATCACCTAGCTACTATCTATAAACTTATATAATCTCTCAGGTACTATTGTTGCACTCCTTCTATCATATAGGTATTACCTTTGTACTTATGTAGTCACTCAGTCAGTACTGATGCACTTATAAAATCACCCAGGCACTACCTTTGCACTCCTTCAATCACTCAGGCATTTCCTCAGTACTCCAGCAATCACCCAAGCAGTACGTATGCAGTTATAAAATAACCCACTGATTTGCTATGTACTCCATTAATCCTCCAGATATTACTCCTTCAGTCATACAATCACTCAGGCACTAGTTATGTGCTACCCTTGCATTTATGTGCTACCCTTGCAGTTGTTGAATCATCCATGTTCTACTGTTCCATGTTCTACTGATGTCATCAGTGATGTCATCAGTGATGTCACTGACCATGTCATGAGTGATGTAATATGTGACGTCATCAGCAGTGCATTATGGGCGCGAGTTATAGTTAGCTCAACTAACTATAACGGCCGAATTTCTCTAGTTTTGTACGAGTAAAATGTCCAACTAACTATAACGTCCCTGAAACCTGTGTTTTTTTCAGTGAATTTATAAGGTTTTTTAAATGCTATTTTCTAACTATAACGTCCCTGAAACCTATGGTTTTTTCAGTGAATATATATATGTGATCAAGGCTCGGACGAGCCGAAACGCGTTATGGCGACAAGGGAAAAATAAAGTAATTAAGAAGCACCAACCTGGGTCTGTGTCCGTTCCTGGATGAATCCGATGTGTGGCGGATAGATGAATATATATATATTATCTACTGGCGGTCGCCAGTAGATAGTTATAGTTAGGACCTATTTTCCATATGAAATCCGCAACATTCTATTTGAAATAACGTTGGCGTCGGTTGACGAATCTTCGCGAAATTTTCCAACTTGTTGGGGCGCTCCGGTCCGCTCCTATCCTGAAAGTCTCGGGTGATTCGTCAAGCGGGGGCCGAGAAAAAGGGGGTCCCAAAACGTGTTTTCCCCATTCATTTTTCCATAGGAACCGTTCATCGCGGCTACAGCCCGAACTGCTGAACGGAATTACACCAAATTTGGCAAAGAGGTAGCCCTTGGTTCAGACTCGTGCCTTTTGCTTAAATGGTGTAAATCCGTTCAGTAGTTCCTGAGAAAATCACAAGTAAAATCACATATATATCTATGGCCGAGTAGGGTCCGCGTACCCTCCCGATCACGAGCTGCATGCTAATTGGCTGTCAATGGCTGTCAACACTCCAAATCAGGAAGTGTTGGCAGCTATTTTATGCCTCGGTAGAACCGAGGCACAGAAACAAGTGCGCAAAACGCACAAAGGGGGCAGGGTAGAAACACCCTGACCCCTAGGTCTGGTTAGGGGTCCCACAAGGACCCCTGGGCAGAAAAAGCATTTTTTTAAAAAAATCGGCGGGTTGCGCTTAGGGTGCGCGGATCCCGCCGAGAAAAAGAAAAGAAACAAGTGCGCAAACGCACAAAGGGGGCAGGGTAGAAACACCCTGACCCCTAGGTCTGCTTAGGGGTCCCACAAGGACCCCCTGGGCAGAAAAAGCATTTTTTAAAAAGAAATCGGCGGGATGCGCTTAGGGTGCGCGGATCCCGCCGTGCAAAATCGAAGCGCGGTCTCCGCGCTTCGATGCTATTTTGCCCCGGGTGGGCCAAATCCCGGGGGCATGCGGGGGGTGGGTTTATAGTTTATGGGGGGCCTCTAAGGCCCCCCAAGCCCCGGGGACCGCCACCCCCAGGGCTTTAAATAAAAATGGTGCGGGAGGGCTCTCCGCCCTCCCGCAGCCCCGGGACCGCCACCCCCAAGGCTTCTTTTTTAAAATTTTAATAACCTGTGTGGGGGCTCCAGCCCCCCACATGCCCCGGGGACCGCCACCTCCCGGGGCACTTAGAAGAAATTTGGGGGTCCGTTTCGGACCCTCGAAGCCCCGGGGACCACCACCTCCCCGGGCTGTGCAATTGAAGGGAGGGGGCCGTGCGGCCCCTCTCCTGGAGCCTGTGGTGGCCCTGGGGACCGCCACCCCCAGGGCTGGCTCCTGCAGTGTCCCGGGTGCCTACCCCGGGACACTGCTGTTTGCAATGGCAGGACGGGAGCCTCGCGGCTCCCGTCCTGTCATTGCAAACTTGCTTTGCTTCAATGAAGCAAAGCAGATTGCTTTCCATAAGGGGAGCTGCATGTCAGCAGCTCCCTTATGGAAAGCAATGCCGGCTCCCGCAGGACGCGGGAGCCGGCGGGACCGTGCGGGATTGGGGACCCCCCACGGTCCCCAACGAGTGGCCAGGCCCCGGGGATGGGGTCCCGGGGCCATTAGTAGCCCGGGAGGGGGCCACGCAGCCCCCTCCCCCTCCCCAAAAAAAGGGATGGGGTCCCCGGGGCCTTAAATGGCCTGAGGAGGGGGCCACGCAGCCCCCTCCAAAGATTTTAATTAAAAAAAAAGAGGGCATGCCCCGGGGGATGGGGTCCCCGGGGCCAAAAGTGGCCGAGGGAATGGGGGCCACGCAGCCCCCCTCCCATACAAAAAAAACCCCCAAAAAACCGGCATCGTGCCAGAGGCCCCGCCCCTCCCTGCAGCAGTCTGCAAACGCGCCCTGGCGCGTTTTAAGAAGGGGAAGTAATTCCCCTTGAATACTGGGGGTCCCTGGGGCCAACTAGCCCACCAGGAATCTCCAGTATGCGCCAGGGGCTGCGTTGCAGAGAGGTGTACAGAGGCCACGCCCTTTTTACACCTCTCTGCAACGCAGCTCTGTGGCGCTTTTTGGAGGTACATGGTGGGCTAGTTGGACTCCAGGGACCCTCAAGATTCAAGGGACTTAATCCGCCAATTTAAAACGCGCCACGGGCGCGTTTGCACAGTGGTGAAGGGAGGGGGCGAGCTTCAGGTGACATGTGTGCAAACAGGCCCCTTGGTGCGTTTTAAGATGGGGAATTAAATCCCCTTCAATCCTGAGGGTCCCTGGGGCCAACTAGCCCACCAGGTACCTCCAGTAAGTGCCACGGAGCTGCGTTGCAGAGTGTTGTAAAAAGGGGCATGGCCTCTGAACACCTCTCTGCAACGCAGCTCTCTGGCGCATACTGGAGGTATCTGATGGGCTAGTTGGCCCCTAGGGACCCTCGGGATTGAGGAGGAATTAATTCTCCAACTTAAAACGCTCCACAGGGCGTGTTTGCAGACATGTCACCTCAGGCTCCACCCCCTTCCTTCACCATTGTGCAAATATTCCTCTAAAATCAGCCGAACTACGAATTCCGATTTACTCACCTGTTATCAGGAGAGACCTCAGTGCTGCATCTTTGAGGCCCAGTACTGATCCTGAAAAGTAATTCTAACCGTTCTTACCAGTAACTTGAATTTTCTTCCATAGGCTAACATTGACTTGTTTCACTTGGAAATTCTTCTAAGTGTGGAGTTTTGGAACTTTATAATATTCCTCTAAAATCAGCCGAACTACGAATTCCGATTTACTCACCTGTTATCAGGAGAGAACCCAGTGCTGCATCTTTTAGCCCAGCACTGACCCTGAAAAGTAATTCTAACCGTACTTACCAGTAACTTGTATTTCCTTCCATAGGAATCCATTGTCTGGTTTTCAGCAGAAAAGTTTCAGTGTCGATTTTCACAAACTACAAATATTCCTTAAAAATCGCCTGTATGACTTAAACGCATTCTTTCAACTGTTTACAGGAGATGCACCTGTGCTGGATCCAGGTTCCACCACTGAGTAAGAAAAAGTAACGATAACACTACTTACCTGCTAAGTGAATTTCCTCCCATAGGATAACATTGGTGATTCTATGTGAAAAATTTCTGTCAACTTTTAAAATACAATAATATTCCTTAAAAATCACTACTGTAACCAAAATGCTTTTACTCAACTGTTTACAGGAGATGTCCCAGGACTGAATCTAGGATCCAGTCCTGTGGTTAGAAAAGTAATCCATAAAGTAACTAATTGCATTTAACTAGAAATTCACATTGAGCTCAATGTTGCATTGTGTTTGAAATTGTGTTGCCCATTGCAACAACTGTAACTACTGTACTTAAAAGTCTATTGCCTATTTGCAAAGTATTTAAACTAAAGTAATTCATTCTGAGAAAGTATATTTTGTAATGTAATGTATAATGTAATTACAATGTAATTTAAAAATAAAATATCTAAAAATAAATAGTTTAAAAAAATGTAGTAAATCAGTATCAAAAAATAAATATAACAATTAATACATTTAAAAATTGTCATTTACAAAACCTTTGAAATTCACTGAAAAAACCATAGGTTTCAGAAATGTTATAGTTAGGAATTAGCATTTAAAAAACCTTTGAAATTCACTGAAAAAACCATAGGTTTCAGGCACGTTATAGTTAGAAATTAGAATTTAAAAAACCTTACAAATTCACTGAAAAAACCATAGGTTTTAGGGACAGTTATAGTTAGTTGGACATTGCACTCGTACAAAACCCGTGAAATTCCCCCGTTATAGTTAGTTCAGCTAACTATAACTCGAGCCCCCGCAATGCACTGCTGATGACGTCACATATTACATCACTCATGACATGGTCAGTGACATCACTGATGACATCACTGATGACATTTCAAATGACATCACTGATGACATCACTGATGACATCATCCACGTGATAATCTGATGCACCTCCTCACACCCTAATATAACCTTTGATACACCCACTCTAAATTACAGACTGCCATTCGCAAAACCGTAGACACTCCAACACCAATAACTACAAACACACTCACTGATTCTTAGGTCTACACACACATCCACTCACTCACCCGTACAGTCACTCATGCTTACGGTCACTCAGTACAGGACTATCATATGCACTCATACTCCTATATAGACACTCAAACACCGCCACTCATCCATAGAGGTACTCACACACCTAGTCAGTCATGCAAATAATTAAACACACTGCCATTTACTCACCTATACAGTTATACACACACCAGCTCACTTACTCATACAAATACTAGCACATTCTTACGCTCTTATACAATCACTGATACAAGCACACACTCATCCATACAGTCACTCTCACAATCACACACTCTCGCTTATAGCTATTTATATACTCCAACACACATATATACTGCCTTTCACATATGTAGTTACTCACACATGTACCACTGGGACATACATTCACTCACTAACACACTCTTACACACACTTACCCACCCATACAGTCTATCACAGATGCACTCTTGAAACCATCCACCCAGTGAATCACCCACTCACACATCTATGCACAGAGTCGCACACACCCCAGCCACACAAACACTCAGGCACCCATACAGATACTCAGACAACCAATCAATAACTCATATAGACACTCATGTAGCTATTCACAAACCCATGCAGCCACTTACACAGCAATAGACAGACGGATACAGACATTCACCCAGTTTAGTCACTAACCCATGCATTCAGTAAGATACGTTTAATCACTCACTTATGGAGTTAGTCACGCACCTACTAAATCATCCATACAGACACTTATACACCCACTCATTCTTCAATACAGCTTTCCCTATATATATTAAAAATATTTAAACTTTACAGAAACACACAGTCACTGGATGATGTCATCAGTGATGTCATTTGAGATGTCATTTGAGATGTCATCAGTGATGTCATCAGTGATGTCACTGACCATGTCATGAGTGATGTAATATGTGACGTCATCAGCAGTGCATTGCGGGCGCGAGTTATAGTTAGCTGAACTAACTATAACGGGGGAATTTCATGGGTTTTGTACGAGTGCAATGTCCAACTTACTATAACTGTCCCTAAAACCTATGGTTTTTTCAGTGAATATATATATATATGTCAATGTTCACTCCATTAGAATCTGTGGCAACACGTGTAATCTCAGGAGAATATTAATTCCATGCTTGATGTTGTTGATTGTCAAAACTATACAATCTAATAGGCTGTACTATACAGAAAAACAAATGTATTGTTATTTCAATTGCATAAAAACAAAAAACATAATGAAAAAAGTAATTTTGGTATTTAGGAAATGTAACAAAACTTCAGCTCCCACAAGGCCTCATAATAGGCGGGAGGAGTATATAAACCTGTAAGAAAAAAATGCTCACCTACCGTGAGAAAGGCCCTGTGATGCCGAAACAAGTTGGTGAAGTGGAATTTGTTCTGAGGCATTCACAATAAACAAGAAGCTACTAGGATTCATTGAGTGCGGCGTATTTTTAGTTTTCAAAATTAATATTGGGTTATTGGTTCAGCCCCATGCCAGCACCCGCTGCTGTGCGTGCCGAGTGGAACCATGTTGTTTGCAACAATAGATATATATATGTCCAGAAGTAATAGCCAAAACAACTTGGCTATCTAAATCTGGCTTTTTTAAATGTTCTTCTTGCCGGGCCTGCAAATTTGGAGTAAATCTGTCCGAATATTGTACTGCTTTCAGTGACATTCCAATCCTTATAAAAGAACACTATACCTGCCGAACTGATTATGCAGTGTATCAATTGGAATGTACTTGTCATTTAAAATACATTGGTAGCACTAAGTTACCAGTATTCAATTGTATTCTTCAACATTTGCGGGCAATTGTTAATTTGGACCCAAATTAACCAGTTGCCGACATTTTAAAGCTGTACACAATAACAGATTAGAGGATCTCAATGTCATTGGGGCAGTCCCACCCTCCTTTCGGGGGGGTAACAGGGAGAAGAAATTGAGACAGTTGGAGTCATCATTCATAATAACCCTCGACACTCGAATGCCGAATGGGTTGAATACCAGTGAAGACCTACATCATTTCTTATAATATATCTCATTATTTGGTCCTCCTGGATCTATATGCTTGGACTCCTGTTTTGACCACAGGGACTCTACTGCTTTAACCTGCTGTAACATTGATGTCTGATAGGCCATTTTTCTCTTTCGATTTTTAGTTTTAACTTTTTCCTTCTCCCAGTCCAAACACAATCATTTTTCTATGGAATGATAAATCTAATCCATTAGAGAGGCCATTAAATGCACTGATGCCGCATGTACTGTAAGGGGTATACTAATAAGCATGAGCACTTTATGTATCTTATCTCCAGATAACTATTTTGTTAACAACTTGCTACCTCTTGCCCAGCCCCACTTTTAAGTGTATTATTGTTGGTTATTTAGGGGTTTCTTTTTGTATTTGCACATCAGCACTTTTTTGCACTGGTTTGCACAATTGTTTGCATTAATTGTATTTATATAAGATCTCTTAGTAAGTATAGTTTTATAAACATGTATTTATAAAGTGTAAAAATCGGTTTTTTAAGTAGGTTTTAGATATTTATTGAGATTCTAACTTTAAATACAAGAACAAATTTGGATGTGGTAAAAAAACGTTTTTTCTTTATTATGTTAATTTTTAGGATAGGAGTTATTGGGCACTTGCCTGCAATTCCAATCATCCATGGTGCTAGATGGATTATCATAAGCACTGAGAAATCAGATGAAGTGCGTTCATTATGTCGCAAATTTGAATTTTATTTTGCACAACATTATTATCCCTTGATTGACTTGCCATCCATCGGTTACTATAAACAATATTAAGGGGCCGATTCCGATCTCGGCCGGTAGTGCTCCGAATCGGATTCGGATTTACCGGATCCGATTCGGAGCCCTGTTTCCCGACCGAATCGTACGCGGGTCCGGCCGAGCGAGTACGATGCGAGCGCACGCTGAAATCGCCGACCGACTCGTTCACGGGTCCGAACCGCACCGACCGACTTCGCTCGGACTCGACTCGCACCGCGCTATGGAGACGTTTCCCGGCCGGGTTAGTACGATGCGCGCCGCGAGCAGTCCGACCGACTCGCACCGTCCGGCTCGAAAGAGCTGTCGGAGCCGTACTTTGGGGGTCCGTGTCGGACCCCCCTGTACGCGTAGCCACGCGAGTCGCACACAGGGGGGACCCATGGGTCCCCCCTACCTGTGCATGTACGGCGCGATTCGCATCGACGCGTACCCGCTGTAGGGGGCACCCTTGTTCGACTCGCACCCATTGAGTCAGTGGGAGCCCGCGTACGCGTTGTACGACCGGCTCCCATTGACTTCAATGGGAGTCCGACCGACTCGAGTCCGATGGCATACGTGCGCATCATACTCGTTCGGTCGGGCTGCACGGGTCCGATTCGGTCGGAAATCTCTCCGGGTCCGGCTCGGTCGGAGAGATTTCCAGCCCGAATCGGAATCGGCCCCTATATATCTTATTCGTGAAATCTACCATTTATAACCACAAGATAATGACTGCATATTTACTATTTAACATTGGTCACTTTATTTTCAATCCATATTGTTGAAAGTATACTTAGTGATGCTTTAACTATTTGCTCCGTGACCAATGAGTGCTTACACCTTTAAATGTTCTTTTTCCTTGTGTGTATGTTCACAAATTAACTAAATCATTGATTTGATTGGTTGCACTGAGTTTAAAAGTGGTGACCCGCCACCAGCGCGTCAGGTGATCAAGATCGCTGCGGCGATCGAAACGCGTCTGGGGTGGACACTTGTCTGTATTACTATGGTGTCTAATGAATTAAACTATGGAGCAGTAACCCCACGTTTCTGGAATCTTTTTCTACTGAGTTGGAGGTCCGTACCTGTGCTGTTTTTGTTCTGGGCGACATCCAGAATTACAGGAACTGTTGTTTTTATATATATATATATAGATATATATATATATATATACACACATCTAGAGTTAGGAATAGTAAATCTATACTTCCCTATAAGCACTTATCTTTCAATATTCTGGTCTTGATATTCTTGCACCACGATATTCTGAAGGTCGATATTTTGTAGTACAACCAGTATTTGGCAAAGAATGCACCTATAGAGCAGAGATTTAACATTTGGTCATAGTCGAGGGCAGGAGCGGCCCGTGCAGGTAAGAGAGGTGGGGTGGGGTGGGTGAGGGGGCGATTTCAGCAAGCGCAAGGTGAGTGGTTTTCTTTTTTTTAAATTTAATTTTTCCTCGTCGTCAGTCGACTCCCCCACACCCCGCTGCACTGCTCTTGCCTGCACGGGCCGCTGCTTTCTGAGGGCCATGCCCCCCTAAAAATATACTTCTGGCTATGGGCCTGTTACCATTGCTGCTGGCATGTAGAACTTCTGATGGGTCTGTCTGAATATGCTTAGTGCATATTTAGGCATTGTAAAAGTGCATTCTAGTGAAGGGAGGTGGTTGTTAGCTGCTGTGGGGGGAGGGCTGTTTGTTTTCTATACTGATGTTGCTTATCTGGCTACTTTTGTATCAGGAACCAACAATGGGAAGTAAGTAATCTAAGATGCCCGGCCTAAACTGGAATGATGTTCAAAATGTAAAACCAATAAGGGAGACGTCCATTACAACGCAGGCATTACATCGTAATGCCTTTACAATGCAATTTTTACAACGCATGTGCCATTACAACGCATGCCATTACAACGCATTATAAGGTAAGTAATGGTTGTAATTGAGGTAAGTTGTTAATTTTGAATATTTTTTATATTTTTTTAGGAAAGTAATAGTTAATAGTAATAGTATTATTTTACAAATATTAAAATAGTTAAAAATAATTTTTTTATTAGTTTTAAAAAATATATATCATATAATGTATTTAAATTGGATAGGTTTGGGTTGGGTAGTGTATTAATACTCTGTTTTAAAAAAATATTTGAGAATTAGATTAGGAGTTAATTGTTTAAAAAAATAATAATAAAAATCTATAACATAATTTAATAAATTAAAATATATTAAATATGCTTTGCATTTTTTCCTGGGACGGGATGTATGGGAAATAGGGGTTTTGGGTGGGGGAGTGTATTAATACTCAGATATTAATTTTAATATTTGAGAATTTAATGATATTTAGTTTTAGTCATATAATGTTTTTTAAATTCTTTTTTTAAATCATTTAAATTATTTAAAAAATCCTTTGGCACATATCCTCTTGGATGTGTTGTATGGGAAGTAGGGGTTTTGGTTGGGGGAGTGTTTTAATACCCAGGTAATATTTCAAAAAATTATATTAAATTAATTTTAATTTATAATGATAAAAATGTTTAATAATATTTTAATTTATATAATTGTAAACTGTTTAGGCTTATATAATTTGGGGATATATGTATGTGAAACATGGGTTTTGGGTGGGAGAATGTATTAATACTCAGGTATTAATATTAATACTTGAGAATTGATAGAAATTTAGTTTTAATGCTAGTTAATTTTAAAATTAATTTAAAAGTAATTTAATGAAAAAGTCTTTTGCATCAAAAGTTAGGGAAATAGTTGTTTTGGGTGGGGGTGTGTATTAATATTCAGGTATTCTTTTAAAATTCAAGAGTATTAATTGATATTTAGATTTACTGAGTAAATTATTATAATTTTTTAACCAATAATATTTTAAAAGGCATTTGCACCTATCCTCAGGGACGGGATGCAAGGGAGACAGGGGTTTTGGGTGGGGGAGTGTATTAATACTAAGGTATTACATTTACTACTTGAGTATTATGTAATGCTTAATTTATAAGTATTTTAATTGTTATACTTTTAAATTAATTAGACGAAATAATATATATAAGTAATGTGCAGATAAAATCAGGTTGATTTTGGGTAGGGGTGATTTGGTGTAAAGGGAAAAATATAATTTATAATTTAATTTTTTTAAAATATTTTTAACTTTAATTAAAAAAAATAAAATGATTTAAAAGTTAATTACAATATTTCTAAAAATTAATAGAGCATAATTGTACAACATAGGTATGCATTAATTTAAAAACAATATTTAAAAAATCAATCAATAGACACATTAATAGTATTGTAAATATTTTTATTGTATTTATTAGAAATATAAAACAAAATAAATAAATAAGCAAAAAATGTAAAAATATTTCATTAGTAATATATATTTTTTTAAATATTCATAGATTTATGTATGTATTGTAACATATTTTTTAATTTCTTAGTAGGTTTTCCCACAGCTTTTACGGAAAGAGATAACGTTGCCGCGTATACGTAAGTTTTGTCATTGCGAGGTTCGTCGCGGTCCGGATCAGAAGCAAGGGAGAGCTGCGTCCAGGTAAGGCGAATTTAAATGATTAAAAATAGATTAAGGGTGGTAAAGTTTATTGTAAGGAGAGAGGAGGGAGGTAGTAAGAACTAGCAAAGGTGTATTTTGATGTTATTGTGTGTTTTAACTTAAAAATCTTTTCCAAAACAGGTAGCAGTTGTAGGCCCACGTCGGGTTGATTGCTTTCATAATACTTTTTGTTTCATAAAATTAATTTTAAAAGATCGATTATTTCTTCTATTAAACAAAAGTGTCATGAAAGTAATAATTTTTGGTAATTTTTTTTGTTGCAACGGGTTTTTAGTAAATTTGTAATTGCGTCGTCGCGGTTTTCGGATAGGACGAAGGAACATGGAGAAAGACTTTGTGGGTTGGAAAAAAACTTTTCTGACCATTTTTAAACCATTTCTATATGGTTTTTGGGACTTCTGCTGGACTTTGGTCGATAGAGGATTGCAACGATGGATTTTTGGGTTGTGATTTTTTTCCAAAACTTTACTACTTTTTCATGGTTTTTTTAACTTGAATTCGAGCGAGAGAGGATTGCATCAATGGAATCTTGTTGCGTTTTCTTCCACACAAGAATTCTTTTTCTGGATTTTTTTGGGGTGTGTTTTTTGGAGGTGTGCACAGTATAGTTTACCGATGAATTTTTTGCTGTAAAAATATGCCTTTGCCGAACTGTGCCCTTTTTGGTTAGTTTAACTCGGTCATGGATTATTTAACGGATTACGGATTATTTGCAATGGTTTAAAGGACTGCTCAAGACTCTGGGTGAAATGCTGGACTGTACGTAAGTCCAGGAGTTGAAAAAAGAAGACATCGGAAGGTAAGAAACCCAACTTTTTTTTTATAATTAAAATTTTTGGGGAAAAATGCCAATTGAATTAGGGGAATTGTTTGTCAAATCAGGCAAGTAAGGTGGTTTAGAAGTTAGTGTAGATTAGAAATGTAGGATGTGTGCAATAGTATCTAGGTTGTCTGAAGCCACCATCAATGAAAATTGTAAAATTGCACCCAATAGTCTCTCGGACATTTCTTTTGTTCTTTTAGAGATTCATGGAATCAGACTACTAGTTAATGATTGCGCAATTCTCATTTCTTGGAAACTTTGCTCCTTCTTCAAAATTTCCAAGAAATGATAGAAGTTAGGATGTGGTTTACCGATAGATTTGTTGAGGAAGTTGTGCCATCCCTCTATGGCATTATTTGTTTTTGCTCCTCCCTCCAAGCAGGTCGAGTAGCAGTTCCACCACTTCACATGGAAACGTGGTTTCCTCCTGTGGCCTGACCTGCTTAGATGGCCAATCCATGTGTCTTCAAAGTAATTTAGAAGGGGTGCCAATTTGTCTTCGTTTGCAGTAAAGTAGTCAGATTCAGTAATAGATGTGTAGTATTCATCTACACTGTCAGGAGGAACAAAACAAAGGGGCCGATTCCGATTCGGGCCGGAAAACATACCGACCGATTCGGTACGGGAATATAGTCCGACCGACACGTACCGGCGCTGCCCGACCTGCGTAGTACGATGAAATGCATGTGAATCACGACTGACTCGTATGGAACACAAGCCGAACGACCGAACCGCACGGAAACCAGCTATCCGGCCGGGAAACCATGCGAATCGAACCGACCGACACACACCAGGAATGAACCCGACCGAAACGTACCCGCGAAATCCGACCCGCGCAGTACGATGCAATGCGTGTAAAACCAGACCGAGTCGCACGGAGCCCAAGCCGTACGACCGACACGCATACAAAACCCAGCCGAAGCAACCCAATACTCAGCGACCGACGCGTACGCCGCACATGAAACCTAACAGAAACACAGCGTGAACGACTCGGAGAAGCTCGCACGAGACAACTGCAGCGTCCTACTCGGTCAGAAGAACGTCTCCTACATGCACAAAAAGTACAAAGGGAAAAATACAAAAAAAGGGCCAAACAAGCAATTACAAAGCCAATAAATACTGGGGGAAACATGGAACAAAGACACACCCACAACTCCACCCATATAAAGGCCACAAATCCCTACCATGATCCTTTGCAAATTCAACTGACCTGCCAGCACAGAACACCATCAGACAGCAACCACAGACACACTCACAGCTCATCCATCACACAAGCCACACACCATTAGCACCTCAACAAATAGCACCCTCACATACACCCAGCAAAACCTACACTCACACACCCTCACTTGCACACACACACACATCAATCACCACCACCACCCATCACCATGCCCCCAAAGAAGAATCCAAAGTTCCTAGACAGTGAATTGGAAGTCCTGGTAGATGAGATCCTCAGGGTAGAGCCACAGTTGTTTGGTACATTGGTCCAACAGACCCCCATGTCGCAGAAACCAAGATGTGGGAGAGGATCGTCGACAGGGTGAACGCACAATCACCATGTTTGCGCACAAAGGAAGACATCCAGAACAGGTGGTATGATGTGCGCAGGAGGGTCAAGGACCTACTGAAGAAGGATTACATCTTGAGTCAGCGCACCGGCAGTGGCCCTCCTGCCAAACCAGTATACCTCAGGCCCTGGGAGGAGAAGGTGCGGGCCATCCTACCACCAGTGAGCGTATATGGACTATCAAACATCCCAGAGCCTGGTGAGTACACAACTAATACACCCAATATTGTGTGACAATACACACACATTACTGTCAAGGGGATAGTCAAACCATGCACTCTTAGCAAATCCACAGCAACCAAAAGATAATCATCCCAAGATGTGTATGTTAGTCAGAGAAACACAATACCTGCCATCTCATAGTGATATGTAACTGTGTCATGACATGTACAAACCTAACAACAAATAGAGCAAGGCAGTGGCACAAATATAACAAACAAACACAGTCAGATATGTTGCTACCACTAGAACACCACCTCACAGGGAAGCTCACTGAAAGGAAGGAATTCTGTGTATGCTGGTGAAGTCAGTGTAGCCAATAGCATGATGGGAGTTGTAGTCACAGATATTGGTCACCCTCACAATTGGCCCATCAACACCACTCTGAACCATGCTCACATCACAGGGAGTGGAAAAGAACTGACAAGATGGCTGAAACTGGGTACTGCTGTGGGGAGCACAAGGCCCTGCTGGGAACTGGGCACCAACAAACAACAGGAACACACTGTCAGCCATCTTGCCATTGCTGTCACACTCACACACAGTGAAGTCCACTCAAAAGGAAGGAAGTATGGGCATGCTGGGAAGGGGTGTAGGCAATAGCATGATGGGAGTGGTAGTCACAGATATTGGTCACCCTCACAATTGGCCCATCAACACCACTCTGAACCATGCTCACATCACAGGGAGTTGAAAAGAACTGACAAGATGGCTGACACTGGGTACTGCTGTGGGGAGCACAAGGCCCTGCTGGGAACTGTGCAACAACCAACAGCAGGACACCACTGACTGACATCCTGAAAGCCAACTTGCACTCCCTGCAATGGAAGCACGTTCCATGGTGGGATATCTGGCTGGGTGGGAAGGAGGACTGACAGCTCTGACCATAGTTACCAGCAGCTTTACTCACACACCCCCTTAACACAAACTCCACACAACTCACCTGGGAGAATGCATTGCCTCACACTGTAATTAAATATCCCACAAAGAACTACCACACTGGGTTATGCTGTGTGAAGCACAGGGACACTTTTGGGACTTGTAGCCAAACAAACGCCAGGAGAACACTGTCAGCCATCCTGTCAGCACAGGCACACTACCCCACAGGGAAGCAGAGTCAAAAGGAAGGAAGTATGGGCTTGCTGGGAAGGGGGTGTAGGCAATAGCATGATGGGAGTGGTAGTCACAGCTCAACATCCCCCACCCACATGGCCCAGCAAGCTCACACTGAAGCATGCACACCTCACAGGGAGTGAAAAGCCACTTCAAAGATGTCTGACAATGGTGCTCTGTTGAGGGGAGCACAAGGCCCTGCTGGGAACTGGGCACCAACCAACAGCAGGACACCACTGACTGACATCCTGAAAGCCAACTTGCACTCCCTGCAATGGAAGCACGTTTCATGGTGGGATGTCTTGCCTGGGGGGAGGAGGAGTGCCAGCTCCGACTACAGCTACCAGCAGGCCCTTACACACACACCACTTCCACTAACTCCAAACAACACACCTGGGACCGTGCTCTACAAGAGAGTGAGTGAAAAGCCACTTCCAAGATGTCTGACACTGGCCTCAGCTGTGGGGAGCACAAGGCCCTGCTGGGAACTGTGCACCAACCAACAGCAGGACACCACTGACTGACATCCTGAAAGCCAACTTGCACTCCCTGCAATGGAAGCACGTTCCATGGTGGGATATCTGGCTGTGTGGGAAGGAGGACTGACAGCTCTGACCATAGTTACCAGCAGCTTTTCCCACACACTCCCTTAACACAAACTCCACACAACTCACCTGGGAGAATGCATTGCCTCACACTCTAATTAAATATCCCACAAAGAACTACCACACTGGGTTATGCTGTGTGAAGCATAGGGACACTTTTGGGACTTGTAGCCAAACAAACGCCAGGACAACACTGTCAGCCATCCTGTCAGCACAGGCACACTAACCCACAGGGAAGCAGAGTCAAAAGGAAGGGAAGTATGGGCATGCTGGGAAGGGGGTGTAGGCAATAGCATGATGGGAGTGGTAGTCACAGCTCAACATCCCCCACCCACATGGCCCAGCAAGCTCACACTGAAGCATGCACACCTCACAGGGAGTGAAAAGCCACTTCAAAGATGTCTGACATGGCCTCAGCTGTGGGAAGCACAAGGCCCTGCTGGGAACTGTGCACCAACAAACAACAGGACCACACTGTCAGCCATCTTGCCATTGCTGTCACACTCACACACAGTGAAGTCCACTCAAAAGGAAGGAAGTATGTGCATGCTGGGAAGGGGGGTGTAGGCAATAGCATGATGGGAGTGGTAGTCAAAGCTCAACATCCCCCACCCACATGGCCCAGCAAGCTCACACTGAAGCATGCACACCTCACAGGGAGTGAAAAGCCCTGGGGTGGGAGGGGTGGTAGGCAGAGGTCGCTGTTTGCAGAGGGGTCTGGACTGCATGATGACCCACAACTGGCACGCATTGCTGAGGCGTACCAGAATAGCACTGGAGAGGTCAGCCAGGTAGTGGGGATCCTCAAGGACATTCAACAGCAGCAGGCTGCCCATCATGCCCGCTTGGACTCCCACATGTCCCGTGTGGAGACACACATGTCCCGTGTGGAGACACACATGTCTGGCATGGAGTCCAAGTGGGACACATTGGAAGAACTGACAGCGGTGCAGAGGGACATATTGACATGCCTCCGCCAGATTAGCACCAACATGTCCACACCTCCCTGTGTGCCCACAACATCTGCTGCCGCAACAACTACAACTGCCACAGGGAGGGAGGATGACTCTGGTGGAGAGTCCTCTGCACCGCAGCGGCCTGCACGTGAGGGTCCCCCCCAGAAAGTAGAGGGGTCGTCCGAGGAAGGACAACTGAGAGGCCGATGGCCATGTACATCCCCCAGGAACCCAACACCTGTTCTGGAAATTCTCCTTGTGTGCAAACTGTTCACCCTGTCGAATGCAACACAACTCTCCCACATGACATGGGGAGTTTAAGTTGGACTAATGTATCAGATGACTGTGGACTTTACTCAGGACATTTCTGCTACCAACACTTCCAACTCATCTGGGAACTTTGGATTCCAATACCAATGTACAGCACCCACCATCCTGTGCACTATCCTCACACATGTATGTAAATAAACTCACTAATACACCATACTTGCCTCTGTTGTGATTCCAACGTTGTTTTTGTCATGGAGATGATGATCTGCTAAATGACACTGTGCATGGTAACTGCCACAGCAAGTTCAACACCGTCATGTGAGTCATGGCGACATGACACATATGAGGGAGACACACCACTAGGGCTACACAACACATAGACACCAGGGCCATCTGACTCATCGCCTACACTGATGTTGCCAGGAAATACAGTGGAATGCACAGACACCACACCTATTCAGAGTCTGTGTTAACTAGCCCACAGGTGCAGTAAGCAAATGTCAGTCAGATGTGTGACCACAGACAACGCACATCAAAGTGAAGCACAGGTTTATTACACATTTGTAACATGTTGTTTCCACTACAAATGCAAGGTAATCCCACGTGGCAGTGGCCACACAGTCAAAAAGTGTAGAAGAAATAAAGTCCAGGGGTGTGTGGCACATCACCTGTAGGGAAACGACTGCTGCCACCCTGAAAGCTGAATCATGGTGTTGGGGGATCCAAGTTGACCAAACAACTCTGAAAGCACCCTGTGAAGGACAGACATGACACACAGTCAAAAGCACTGAAGAACAGGACAGAACTGCAATACTCATGCCCAATACATGTCACAAGATACCTACACAAAACCAAGTTAGCATGTCAACACTGTTGGGGAGTACAGACTACCTGTAAGGACACATCGCTGCATGCATCCAGTCAAGTAGCACATGGCCACACTCAAACAGCACCAGAGCACCACCCACACATATAATGCAAACTCACATCATTGACATGACATCTCTGGATACTCACATTCAGCTGAAGAAGTTGGTGATGAGCTGTGTGCGGACATCACCCTCATCATCATCATCATCATCACTGGCATCGTGGCCCAGGCCAGGATCCTCCACAGGTGGCGGATGTTGGTCATCGTCATCCAGGATGAGAGGCAACTCCTTCCGCACTGCCAGGTTGTGTAGCATGCAGCAGACGATGACAATCTTGCACACCTTTGCTGGGGCATATGGGAGGGCCCCTCCTGTCTTGTCCAGGCAGCGGAAGCGGCTCTTCAGGAGACCAAATGTCCGCTCGATCACTCTCCTGTTCCGACCATGTGCCTCATTGTAGCGCATCTGGGCTGGTGTCACAGGGTTCCTGAGGGGTGTCAGCAACCACGGCATGTTGGGGTATCCGGAGTCACCTACAGACAGACAATTGTACATTAGCTGAGTTGGAAAAGAGGGCGGAATACAACATAGCAGAACACACACAATGGTACAAAGTCAGTACACACCGACAAGCCAGGCACGCTGGTTCTGCATCTGTGACATCATCCTCGGGATGCGACTACTCCTCATCACGTAGGCATCGTGTGCCGAAACGGGCACACACATGTGTGATGCTCATATCTGCAAGACATACCACCAGAGCATTGATCGAATGATAATGTTTCCTGTTCCTGTATGCCTGCTCATGTGCCTGTGGTGGTACCAAAGCCACATGTGTCCCATCAATGGAGCCAATAACATGTGGCATCCTCCCCAGGGCATAGAAGTCACTCTTGACGTCAGTGAGTTGTTGACGTTTAGGGAAATAGATGTACTGGTTCAGGTTTCTCAACATTGCCTCCAAAACATCGCGTAGCACACGGCTGAACATAGTCTGTGACATCCCACCAGCAGACGCCACAGTGTGTTGAAAGGTACCGGTGGCAAAGAAGTGTAGGGCTGCCATCACCTTCACCTTGGGGGTCAGCGCTGTAGGGTATGGCCGGCCAGGTTGCAAATGTGGGGCCAACTGCACCGCCAATTCCTCAATCCGCGCCCTGTTGAAGCGGTACCGTCGGATGCAGTCACGTTCCACCATCGTTGCAAGGTCAGGGAATGGTCTATGGACAGCTGGTGCCCTGCAGTGCATAGGTGAAGAAAGAAAGATTGTCAGTCACTCCCACATATGTGCCATTGACCATACTCAATATCACATGATACATCATTACGAGACACAAGTACCTGAAGTGTGTGCCGTTCTGTATGGACATATATGGCACCTACATGGCCAACATCTAACATCACAGTTCTACATGTGTTGACAACAAGTTCCAGGTTGTGCCATGGGAAATCATTAGGCTGTGTCACAGTACCCATTTACTGCTGTCACGTTCCAAACACACACCACAGTGACATGTCAGGACAGATGTGCCACAGGCATCACAGCTCATTGACAGGTAGATTCCCAGGGACCCTGTATTGCCACATGGACACTGGCATGACATGGCGTATCGTGTACATGTCAGCAAAACAACCATGACTCCCACAGGTAGTGGCCCCTGTTGCCTCTGCAGGACAGACATGGACGTCTGTGACACACACACGGACAACATCAAAGTCCATGCACAAACAACGTGGTTGTGGAGACTGTCTCCCATTGTGCACATGGAATCAGAGACATCGGAAACACAACATGCACACAGACTGTGGATGGCCATCACTATTGTGGCAATGGGTCACCCTGTGACGTACATACCTTCCCACATGGGACTCAGGGGGTATGTGACATGACATACACATACACAACCTGGAAATGTGACCATGCCACATGCTCTGAAATGAACAGTTGCACATCACAGCGGTCATGTGCACAACACACAAAGGATTCTGTCCCCATGAACACGTGCACAGCCTGGGAGTGGCTGCCCCAAGTGCCACCCAAAAACCACATGTCGACCCCCATACACAGAAAAGGTAATGCAGCCTTACATGCCTTAGGATACAGTGTGGACAGGCTGTGGTGTCGTAGGTGTGCCCCTGAGTCCCTGGCAAGTAAATGTGGCTGGCATACGTTCACCAGTGACAAGCATGGTGACATATGCGAGTGATTTGTACAGGGACGCGTCATACAGCAATGGACCGATTGGTGCACACGCATTGGCCATTGCATATGATGTGAGCGGGATCGCGTTGTACAGCAATGGACCGATCGGTGCGCACGCATTGGCCATTGCATATGATGTGAGCGGGTACGCGTTGTACAGCAATGGACCGATCGGTGCGCACGCATTGGCCATTGCATATGATGTGAGCGGGTACGAGCTGTACAGCAATGGACCGATCGGTGCGCACGCATTGGCCATTGCATATGATGTGAGCGGGTACGCGTTGTACAGCAATGGACCGATCGGTGCGCACGCATTGGCCATTGCATATGATGTGAGCGAGTACAGCGTTGTACAGCAATGGACCAATCGGTGCGCACGCATTGGCCATTGCATATGATGTGAGCGGGTACGCGTTGTACAGCAATGGACCGATCGGTGCGCACGCATTGGCCATTGCATTTGATGTGAGCGGGTACGCGTTGTACAGCAATGGACCGATCGGTGCGCACGCATTGGCCATTGCATATGATGTGAGCGGGTACGCGTTGTACAGCAATGGACCGATCGGTGCGCACGCATTGGCCATTGCATATGATGTGAGCGGGTACGCGTTGTACAGCAATGGACCGATCGGTGCGCACGCATTGGCCATTGCATATGATGTGAGCGGGTACAGCGTTGTACAGCAATGGACCGATCGGTGCGCACGCACTGGCCATTGCATATGATGTGAGCGGGTAGGCGTTGTACAGCAATGGACCGATCGTTGCGCACGCATTGGCCATTGCATATGATGTGAGCGGGTACGCGTTGTACAGCAATGGACCGATTGGTGCGCACGCATTGGCCATTGCATTTGATGTGAACGGGTACGCGTTGTTTTTTGATATACGCGTTGTACAGCAATGGTCCGATCGGTGCGCACGCATTGGCTAGGGCCTGGCATTGCAACAGACGCGTTTTTGAAGCTTTAACGAGTCTGATGCAGTGAATTCAGTTGGCCAGCCACAACAATGTTGCAAATTCATGGGTGTCATGAAGTTTAACTTTTGAAGGATGCTGTGGGCGTGTATAAGTGGTGCAATTCCATGGATTGGCCAGATTCAGAAGATGCAAACGACTTGGACCTATCACTTTGGACACATGGGACAGTATCTGCCTCTGCAGCACACATATAATGATGGCTGTTCCCCTGAGAGCTCACTTGCCTGCACTACATGCTCCAGGACGACATCTGCCACCAACACTGCTGCTGTCTCTGCATCCTCTGGCTACTGCAATGGCACGTACTGTGGAGAGAGCCCCAGCCTTCAGCGCTGAGGAGAACCAGGCCCTGCTGGACAGCCTCCTTCCACAGTACAGCAAGCTGTATGGGAAACCAGGGGAGCAGGTGAGTGTGCTGTCCACTGCCTTACTAAATGTGCATGTTGTCTGACTAGCAAGACTTCCAGTGTGCACACCACTGGCTAGCATGCTCACTGAGTAGTTCTCACCCCCAAAGTGTGTAGTTACATGCACTGAACAGGTATAGTGCAGTAACAGTGCATTCCAACAAGGTTTTACTTCCCAGGCAATGATACCATTTAGTAACTGCTGGTAAACTGTTCATAGCCATAGTTGCACTGCCTGTGTACATCATATGCCCCTGTGATTGAGACATGTATATCCAACTGTGTGATGCACGGATATGTTGCATGTGTAGTAATGGCCTTTTTCACTTTGTCATCCTCACAGGTTGATGCCCACCAGAAGCAGGAGATCTGGCTGACCATCGTCCGGGCAGTACGATCCGTGGGGACTACAAGCGCCGGATCCGCAACTGCCAGAAGAGGTGGCAGGACCTTCGGGGCTGGACCCGGAGGATCGCAAGGGTCCAGCTGAAGCTGTCGCCTCCTCGCAGGAGGGGCGGACACCGGACCCTGACCCCCACATGCTCCGGATCCTGGCGGTGGTCTTCCCTGACCTGGATGGGCAGCTGAAGGCCAGACAGCAGCAAGGAGGGGCTGAGTCCATGACTGCACTGTGAACTTTGTCTGACATGCTATGTGCCCTCCTCTGGCCTGGTTAAACCTACACAGTACATCAGTCTTGTGGTCCAGGACCCATGTCCCTCAATTGTGACATGCCCACTCCTCATCTGATACCCAGGTGTGGCCCTTACAGTATGGAAATTGTGTCACTTGGGTACTGTGTCCTTGCATTTTGCTTAGCTCAGGGTGGGGGACAGCATTTGTTACTGTACCTTTGTGGTGGGCTTCATGGGTGGGTCAATTGCTTACACAATGCCTGAGTTCTGACATGTAATCTGCGTGTAACTTTGATATGTGTTCCAATTGCTAATCTGACTCACCACATGTGCCTGGGGTATTTGGCACACCCCCATGCTGCGTGTGGGAACAATGTTTGGGCCTCAGGAGTATGTATATCAAGTGTGTTACACATGCTTAGCCACCTGCCTACTGTCCAGGGCTCATCCCTCTTTCACGTGGAGCAGGGCAGTCATGCCTACTCCAGGGCATACAATACACTCTGTACTCCCACTCCCGTGTATCAGCTGACACGTTGTGCTCAGTGAAATGTTCCCTCAGGTGTCTGCCTCTGTGTCATTGTGCTGTGGCTTCGTTGTCAGGACTACTGGGGTGTTTATCGGTTATGGCTCAGCATGCCATCTGAGATGTGACCATGAGAGACGATACTTTGGTGACATATAGGTGTTTGATCACTTGACTGTGCAGACTGGTGCATGCGACTGAGAAGTTCAGGCAGCTGTTTTTCATTCACAGCAGACTGTGAGGTGCTCAGGTTCAGAGAGTTGTGTTTCATGTCTCCCATATGTCCAATTGGTATGACGTGGACAAATAAGAGTTCAGATGAATTGGTGTGGGGGGGATGGACATGTGCACTTATCAGCTACAGAACTTGCATTCCCCATGACCTAGGATTGTGACACAGTGCAGACTGTTGTTGGCTGGCTGCCCTGCCCATGTGACTGGAGACAGTGATGTATGACTTTGCAGGCATGCATGTGCCATGGCATTAAACTTCCTAAGAGTGATCCTGCAGGGGAGTGACATGTGCAACATGCACCCCATTGTGGCATTGACTATGAGGACATGGGTGCATCATGGTGTCTGGTGCTGGTATGCATCACATGCATTTCAAATTAGACTCTGGCCATCCCTTTATCCGGACACCTGTACTGACTCAGTGGCAAGAGATGAGATGTGTGCATGTTCACATACTTCACCGTGTTCCCTGCAATGTCCAACAACTGGGTAGGTGGTGCATGTGTCCACACTGGGGTATTACCATCCGGCAGGCACCAGACAGATGGGTGCAAGCTGTTTGAGGGTAAATGGGTGGTCACACCCTTCTGCTTACCGGCTCATGAGAGCACGACCCGCACTCTGCTCGTTCACTTGAAAAGAAGGAACAACGGTGTGAAATACAGTGGCACTTTGTTAAGCAATTCAGTATCACCGAGAACTGTTCATTTAATGCTGCTCGTCAACACATGAGCAGGATGAAAATGAAAGCATCAACAGTATTACTAATCATATTTTAAGTGAAGCACAAAGATCTATGTAACTATCTATCAGTGAGCTACAGCCTATGGGGCAAGTCTTAAAAGAGGGATCATGAATAGGCAAGCGCCTAGAAGGCAAATCTTAAATAAGAGAGCAAGAACCATCCAAGGCTACACAGTTTAAGCTAGGATAAATGCAATGAATTGGGTGTGGATGAGCTAAATTAGAGAGGCTGACAAAGCCAAAAGGCTAGCAATCAGAAAAGAGCATTACCACCTTGAGAGTAGAAGTTCTAGGCCCAAGATCAGGAGAACGGCCGACCGGGAACCTCCCCATGCAATGCACTGGTATGAAGTGTTCAGGGCGTGGACATGGGTGCAAACCTTTTATATGGCTTAATGCAGAACTCCTACCCACAGTTGACGTGGGCCCTGACGTGGGTCCTTGACCACACGCTTACAGTAACTGTGGAAAGTTTTTTGAAGAACAGAGAAGTGGTATCATGGTGAAAACAGGGGCTTTTAGCAGGTGGTCGGTGCTCTTGACCGCAAACATAAGAAAAAGATAACTTTTACCGTAAGATGCTCAGAAATTGAGATTTTATATATTATTTCTCTGTCACGTAGCCGCCTTTTCAGTTTCAGTGGAGCAAGCGTGGAAAGTTTCATAAGTTAAAATTTTGCAAACATTGCTTGTGAAAGAGCAAGTTGTACCAGCAGAGTGTCACATACGTGTGGGCTAACCTTATTCTTGTGACTTGTGGATATTTACAAGGGGGGGGGGGCTGGTGCCACGGTGGATGGCACAGGTCCCTGCTGTCAGGTCAGAAAGGCCTACAAGATTTGTTGTATTAAAAAATGATAGCATGAGGCAGTGGCCTCTTGGGCCTACATGTGTGTGTGCATCTAAGGAGGTGGGTTTGGGCCTAAGTGTATGTATCTAAGGGTGTGTAGACCACTGTGAGGGCTTAGGCCTAAGTGTATGTATCTAAGGGGGGGGTGGACCACTGTGACAGGTACTAAAAGGCTAAAAGAAAAATGGACAGCTTAGGTCATCTATCAGGGCCTTACTGGTGGGGCCTATATGGGAGTGCCATGTTTCATGGGCAGAGCAGAAAGGTACATAGGTCTGTGTTATATGGTAGAACAGAACCATACTACAAAGGCCAGGAGGGGTGTGAGTGCCATGGTTGACCATCAGACTGACAATTGGCTTCTCCTAATCTGTGTGAGCACTTTTGGCAATGTTCAACTAAGGATGCCAGGGCTTGCTCTGTAATGTGCTGTACTTACTGTGGTGTGTGCGGTCAGTGCAGGTGACTGATGTTTGTCTGTTTCCCTAATTGTTTGCAGATACATCCACGGTCACAGGAGGGGACAGCTCCACGGACCAGGAGGAGCTGCAGAGCCAGACTGGGTCAGCAGCCGATGAGTGGTCGGAGGTACCCAGTGGCACGGAGGGCGAGGGGAGCCACACCGAGGAGTCCTCAGCACCATCCACCTCAACTGAGGACCACAGTAGCTCGGAGGATGACTCCCTTGTGGAGGCGGGTGTCAGCAGCCACCACCCCCCAGCTAGTATGGCTGGCCCGCCACCACCACCACCACCACCACCACCGCCCTCCCATCGGCTCCCATTCCAGAGGTCCGTGGAGGCTCCCGTGTTCGGGAGCGTGTCTCCTTCGTGCCAGGCACCGCACCCCCTGCCCCTGTGTCCCCTGCTGCCCTGAGTGAGGAGTCTGTGTACTTACTTTGCCAGCTCCATGTAGGGCAGACAGCTATGCTGAGTGTCCTCCATGCACACACCACTCTGTTGACACAGCTGGTGTCGTTCATGGAGGGCATCTCATCTGGCATGTCTGCCCTACAGAGGAGCAATAAGTCCATGGACTCCTCCCTGACGGCAGCAGTGTCCCTCCTCCAACAGTCCCTCACCCCTCCTACCTCTGCCCCATCCACACTTCCTGGCACCCTACCTGTCCCAAGCACATGCACACCTGCACAATCACCCAAACACACAGACACAAGCAGCACAGAAACACCCAAAACAAAGGCAAAACGTGCACGCAAGCATCCTCAGGGGACTGATACCACACCCACAGGGGATGGGGAACAGACACACACACAGGCATCCACAGTCACTCCGCAGTCCTCCAAATCCTCTCCCTCCAAGACCCCTTCCCTTGCCTCACCTGCAACCCCACCTAAACAGCAACTCTTCCTCTGTGACCTCGGCCTCTTCCCCTCCGATCCAGCTGATCCAGCATACAGGGGGAAGAGGAAGTCCACCCACACAGAGGGGAGTGCCCCTCACCCCCGGACACCCTCCCCAGGCACAGACAAACTAAGGCCCCCACACGCAAGTCCCCCCGGTCCCAGAAGAGCAAGACCCCACCACCGCCCTGCAGATCAACCACACAGTCTCCTTCCTCCATCCCTCAGGCCCCCACAACACTGGTTCCCCCACCACACCCTGCCCCAGGTTCCCCCACCCACAGATACAGCATCCCCAAAATGATCCGGCCTTCTCCCCCTACCACTTGCTCTTCCAGCCTCAAACCCCCCGCTGCACATGTTTGTGCCACTGGTGTGGAGACCGTGTCCTCCCCCTCTGTCCTGCCCACCTTACCTGAACCCCATTCTACTCCCCTGGAGATAGGCACTGCAGTGGAGTCCACTACCACCCCGTCTGACTTGGGCACTGCAGTGGGGAACCTGTCCACTCCATCTGGCCAGACCACTGCAGTCGTGCCGGCACCCACACCATCTGACTCATGCCCCCAGTTGTGCCGGCACACACCATGTCAGACACCTCCACTGCAGTTGTCAGTGACTCTCCAGCACCAGCCACCCCTTCCCTGCCTCCTTCTGGTGAGCCCTGATCCTGTCCCTGCGGTGCCTGGCCTGCCCCCCGTATGCCCCTCCGAGGGGAATGTCCCTGGTCCGTATCAGTGCAGGCAAGCAAAGGGTGACATCTGCCACTGTCACCCTGTTCGGACTTAACTGTTGGACTGGCCATTGGCCTTTGTCTTTTTCTGGACTTTTCTATTTCACACACATATGCTGAATAAAGCTCCTTTCTGTTCTCTGGTGGTTTTGCTTCAGATGTACATGATGTTGATGATGCTAACCATGCCCTTGCTGCAGTGATGGTGATTTTTGATATCATGAAAATGAAGTGTTACTGTGCAGGACCCCATGTGGTCCAGGGGGAATGTGTCCTATCTTGGTGTGTAGCCATGTCATCCTTTGCAGCAATATGAGGGTGTCATGTTTTCAATATTTGCCAATGGGATTTCCTACATTTATTTGCAATATCACATCTGTGGCTTACACCCCTGCACACCAGTTGTGCTTGCCATTGTTCAATTTGTCTATTTCCCTGACCGTGTGACCATCTCCACTGGACATGCAAGTTTGGGCATCAATGGGGAAGGACTCATCTGTGTTATCAGTGCAACTTGCTATACATGTGTGTTGGATCTGTGCAGATGATTTCGGTGACACTCCCATGACCAGGCTGATGTGACGAGAGCCTTCATTTTGTGCTAATTGTTGACTGAGTGACCAAGTGTACTGCTGACATGATAGAGCCCTGCAGAGACAACGTATGGCACAGCTTTCCTTACACAGGAGTGGGGTCCCCTCATGGCAGTGTGTAATTCCGTGACATTGCCTGAGCCCAAGGTGTGTGTTGTGTGAGCATGTCTGTGTGTGTTCACTTCCATTTTGCAACGCAGGCTGGGATCCCTAGTGATGTTCCTGTTTGTGATGCTTGCTGAGTTGACCTATGTTCCCCCAAATCTTCGCACTGGGTTCTCTGGGATGTGGGTGCATGGCACATTACTGGTCATCAGGGTGTCATCCATAGGTGTGTTTGCTGTCAGGGCTGAGTTTGTGGGCAAACGCAGATGAGACACAGTCAGGATTCCCCTTGGCACTTGTTGGTTACACAAGTCATGTACTTTACAGTTTGTGTTAGCTTTCAGTGAATGTGACACGTTGTGTGTGTGACTGCTGCCACTCCTCAGGGTCAGAGCTGCAATGTTGGAAGTTGTCTATGTGTGTTCTTTGTGGGTGACCTTGACTTCTTCATTGGTGTGTGACTGTGTCCTGGATCCCATTGATTGTGGTGGATTTCACGTCATGCCCATGTACGGCGCACTGTGCAGTGTGTCAGACATTCACGAGTCTTGTTGACTGGCCATGTGTGATGGGTTTCTGCACCTTAGTTCCCACCACCACCCCTGGGATTGTCATGGGTGCATGTGCAATGTCACCAGTCCATGTGAGCTTCACTGCTGCACATTGGTGGAGATCAAGGTGTGTGGTGTTGAGTGTGTGCAAATGAGAGTTGTTGCACGGCTAGACCCCTACCTCCATGTTGGCCTTGGCTGACAGGCCGTGCTGATTGATTTGTGCTTGTGTAGGTGTGATGGTAGTTTGTTGCTCAGGACACATGACTGTGGTTCACAGTGTGAACGACATCTAGCTTTGTCATCACAGTGGGATTATCATGCAGGCCAGGGTCACCACAATGTGGGGTCCCTGGGGGTAGTGCTGTGGTGGGTCTGTCTCTTGCTGTGTTATTTGCTGTTCCTACAAGCTTGTGTGACATGTGTCATTTGGGCTACCTCTCATCTAACAATGCCTGATTGCCCACATAGGGGAATCCGATCCATGAGTTACTTTTGTGTGGCACTGTATACACATCTGTGTAATTGTGATTCAGGCCTCCTCATGTGTTGTGTGGTTGCCTGGGGACACTGGCACACCCCCCCATCACCTGTTGTATTTGATATGCAGTGTGAGGCTGCCTGTTTGTGTTTGTGCATCTGCACCACTGCATTGGCATATCTTTAGTGTGCCATTGGCTGTATGTTGTTTGGTGGGTTTGCCCTGCTGTCCCTGGGACTCCTAGGTCATCAGTCAGCACAATGATCATGGTTTGTATGTCCCATTGCTGCCATGGTATGGTATTTGTTCACCTGACATCTACAGTCTCCACAGGATATCTACATTTGTGTGTCCATTGGTGCAGATATGTGGGGCTGCATTATGATGGTCACTTCTGTCATTGTGTTATTGACGAATGTTGACAATGTCAGCCCCCATGGGTGATGTTTGTCTGCACATGGCCAAAGGTATATCTTATTTGCACTGCACTGTTTGCCTCACCCAATGTATGTTGCTATGGGACACAAGCACTACTATGCCACAGATGTGTTTGTTGTTCTGTGACCAGGAATCATCCATGCTGTTTGGCATTTGTAGCTTTTCCCATGACAACACTTACATTTTGGTCACTGTGATGATGGGGTTTTAGACCCCATTGCCACAATGTTAAAAATGTGCTTCAGCTATGGACCCCACACTTACCTTTTGGTCACTGTGGTGATGGGGGTTTAGACCCCATTGCCACAATGTTCAAAATGTGCCTCAGGTATGGACCCCACACTTACCTTTTGGTCACTGTGATGATGGAGGTTTAAACCCCATTGCCACAATGTTCAAAATGTGCTTCAGCTATGGACCCCACACTTACCTTTTGGTCACTGTGGTGATGGGTGTTTAGACCCCATTGCCACAATGTTCAATTGGGCTTCAGCTATGGACCCCACACTTACCTTTTGGTCACTGTGATGATGGGGTGTTATACCCCATTGCCACAGTGGTCATGGTCTGCTTGCATTGTGGAGGCCACACACATTTATGTGTGACACATGTGATAGGGAGTCACATTGTATGCTCAATGTCATGTTCAGTGTTGTAGGCATTTGACACAGACTACACACGCTTCTCATGGTGTTGGTGGGATGTATTTTCAGACATTCCTTATGTTGGAGTATGCTGGTTGTGTCATGCATTACCCGTCCTATGTGTAGGGGTGGTGTGGGTGGTAGGCATTCATCCCCCTATGAGTGGGGATGGTGGTAGTGGTAGGCATCAAGGCCCCCCTGAGTAGGGGTGGTGGTAGTGGTAGGCATCCATCCCCCTATGAGTGGGGATGGTGGTAGTGGTAAGCATCCATCCCCCTATGAGTGGGGATGGTAGTAGTGACAGGCATCCAGGCCCCCCTGAGTAGGGGTGGTGGTAGTGGTAGGCATCCAGGGCCCCCTGAGTATGGGTGGTGGTAGTGGTAGGCATCCATCCCCCTATGAGTGGGGATGGTAGTAGTGACAGGCATCCAGGCCCCCCTGAGTAGGGGTGGTGGTAGTGGTAGGCATCCAGCACCCTATGAGTGGGGATGGTAGTAGTGGTAGGCATCCATCCCCCCATGAGTGGGGATGGTAGAAGTGACAGGCATCCAGGCCCCCATGAGTAGGGGTGGTGGTAGTGGTAGGCATCCAGGCCCCCTGAGTAGGGGTGGTGGTAGTGGTAGGCATCCATCCCCCTATGAGTGGGGATGGTGGTAGTGGTAGGCATCCATCCCCCTATGAGTGGGGATGGTAGTAGTGACAGGCATCCAGGCCCCCATGAGTAGGGGTGGTGGTAGTGGTAGGCATCCAGGCCCCCTGAGTAGGGGTGGTGGTAGTGGTAGGCATCCATCCCCCTATGAGTGGGGATGGTGGTAGTGGTAGGCATCCATCCCCCTATGAGTGGGGATGGTAGTAGTGACAGGCATCCAGGCCCCCATGAGTAGGGGTGGTGGTAGTGGTAGGCATCCATCCCCCTATGGGTGGGGATGGTAGTAGTGACAGGCATCCAGGCCCCCCTGAGTAGGGGTGGTGGTAGTGGTAGGCATCCAGCACCCTATGAGTGGGGATGGTAGTAGTGGTAGGCATCCATCCCCCTATGAGTGGGGATGGTAGTAGTGACAGGCATCCAGGCCCCCCTGAGTAGGGGTGGTGGTAGTGGTAGGCATCCAGCACCCTATGAGTGGGGATGGTAGTAGTGGTAGGCATCCATCCCCCTATGAGTGGGGATGGTAGTAGTGACAGGCATCCAGGCCCCCCTGAGTAGGGGTGGTGGTAGTGGTAGGCTTCCATCCCCCTATGAGTGGGGATGGTAGTAGTGACAGGCATCCAGGCCCCCATGAGTAGGGGTGGTGGTAGTTGTAGGCATCCATCCCCCTATGAGTGGGGATGGTAGTAGTGGTAGGCATCCATCCCCCTATGAGTGGGGATGGTAGTAGTGACAGGCATCCAGGCCCCCATGAGTTGGGGTGGTGGTAGTGGTAGGCATCCAGGCCCCCCTGAGTAGGGGTGGTGGTAGTGGTAGGCATCCATCCTCCTATGAGTGGGGATGGTGGTAGTGGTAGGCATCCATCCCCCTATGAGTGGGGATGGTATAGTGACAGGCATCCAGGCCCCCCTGAGTAGTGGTGGTGGTAGTGGTAGGCATCCAGCACCCTATGAGTGGGGATGGTAGTAGTGGTAGGCATCCATCCCCCTATGAGTGGGGATGGTAGTAGTGACAGGCATCCAGGCCCCCCTGAGTAGGGGTGGTGGTAGTGGTAGGCATCCAGCACCCTATGAGTGGGGATGGTAGTAGTGGTAGGCATCCATCCCCCTATGAGTGGGGATGGTAGTAGTGACAGGCATCCAGGCCCCCCTGAGTAGGGGTGGTGGTAGTGGTAGGCATCCAGCACCCTATTAGTGGGGATGGTAGTAGTGGTAGGCATCCATCCCCCTATTAAGTGGGGATGGTGGTAGTGGTAGGCATCCAGCACCCTATGGGTGTGTATGGCATTGGTGGTAGCCATCCCACCCCTATGGTTATGCTGTTGCTAGTGTACGTCATTTCTGCATCCCTGTGTGTGTGACATATGTTGGGTACGTGTCGTTTCTTTGTGTAGTGGGTGTTTGACTTACCGTCTTCGCCGTACGCGTCCGTACCGGTCCCGGTAATAGATGTAGAGTATTGGTAGGACCTGCGCGATGGGATTCATGGTTTGTTTGTCTCGTTCGGGTTTCTCGTGGCTTCGACTCGTACTCGTCACTGGCTTGTTCGTCTCGTAGCCGTGGATCGTCTTGTGGCGCGAATCGGAGCTTATGTACAGCTCTCCCGGATGCTCTGACGTGCCGGACATAGCGACGGGTTCGGCACGTACGGAGTGCGCATCGTACTAGTCTGGCCGGAAGGTGCTGTGTATTTGCTTCCGTGCGACTCGATTCGGCGTTTACGGATCCGGCTCGGGCGGGGAACAGGAGCTGAAATGGATAAGTACGGCTCGCTCGGAATCTGGGCTGTTATGCGTATCGTACTTGCTTGTTGGGACGACTGTTCGAATCGGTCGGAAAACACGCATTCGGCTGGGTTTTTTTCTGGACAAATAGTGTTAGGTGCGCTTCCGGCCCGAATCGGAATCTACCCCAAAGTGCAGTTCGTTTTTTTAAATTCAAATTGTAGTTTGCTGTCTGATATATAATCCTCAACTAAGGATGTTTTTTTAATTTTTCACCAATATGCCTGTGAAAAGTGAAAAAACATCCTTGAATTTGGGTGTCCGTATACATTTTAGTAATTGTGTTAATCATAGGTAATTCAAAGTCAATAAACACTTTTCTAGGACTTTTGTTCATGGTTTTAGCTTTTATCACTGACAAAAATTCAGTATATGTTGAGAATTGTTTATCAGGGAGTAAACTGTATACTAAGGGCACTACTGTTTGATTAATGTGGGCATCAATAGTGTTTTTTTGGGTGGGGTGTGGATTTAAACGTCCCATCCATCATCCTAATATCACTACTCTCCAACTTAACAAGATTATGGGGTGTGCTGAAGATTAGTATGCTTTTAAGAGGGTTTTTGTTGTCATGCAAAAGAAAGGGTTCATTAGTAACGGTTACAGAAAGTTCAGGTGGAATGTTAATGTCAGAAAAGGTTTGGGGTGTTACACGTAGGGGGTTACTTGCCTGTTTTTTACGTGGAATAATTCTGCGATTGTGGGCATACAACTTGCTACATGTGTTGGAATGTTTTGAGACACCTCCCTCAAAACTGAGCCACAGGGTTCATTGGGGGTGGATGCCATTACTATAAAACATTTTAGCTCGATTACCTTTTCAGAGAACGCTGAGACGGCCATAACCGTAAGTGTGCGGTTACTGTGACACAGGGATGGGTGCACCTTAGCGTGTGCATACCTCCCATGTCATCTAAGGTCCTGAAGAAAGCCTTGCAAATATGCAAGTTGAGGCTGAAACATGTAGACCGTAATTATGTCACAATGATAATTTTGTCACGGTTTTCACTAATTGGATGTCACAGGCCAGTTTGCACCTGACAGGACATCCCACCTGGTTTTACTCTTGCCTTATTGTTCCATTATAAACTTTAGGGAATAGTAAAGGCAATTTTAAGCTTTTTCACGATTTTTCACTTTGCACCACAAAAAACCTGCTCCGCTGTAATCAGGCATTGTAGCACACCCGAACGGCATTCGGCCACTCGGGTGGGGATCCTATGATGAAGCATGTCACCAACTAGGTTGGTGAGTGAGGGTTCTTCTTAAAAAGAAATTTATTTTTCCCTTTCATCCTATGCACTAGGTGCAACCAGTGGAATAACTCCCTATTAATAATCCCCACCCAAAACCCCTATTTCCCTTGCATCCCGTCCCAGGGAAATGTTAGAAAAAAAATACTAATTTATAAAAAAATAAAAATAATTAGTATGCGTTATAATGGTATGCGTAGTAATAGTATGCATTGTAATGGAATGCGTTGTAATGGTTGTTTTAATGTATCTCAATGTACATGCGTTGTAATGGTATGCGTGGTAAAAACATGCGATGGAATGGTATTTGCGTTGTAAAAACTGTGATGTAAAAGCATGCGTTGTAATGGTATACGTTGTAACGTCATATATTCAACCAATAAGACCAATTTAAAAGAAAAGAGTGTTGGGGTTGTCTCTACTACTAAGACTTTGTTCCTATCCAAAACAACCCTTTGCTGCCGACGCGCAGCGGAATAGCAGGCAAGTGGAGGTGCTGCCACTTGTTAAAAAAATAACCCTTTTATCCGTCTTATATTTCTTCTTCCTATGTGTTGTTATTCTATCTTTTGACTAGTGTTTGAGCACGTTTAGGGTTGGTTGGCTCCTTTTCAGTTCCCCGGTCCGCCGCGGCTCTCGTTTAAGCAGAGGGAGCTGAAATGCCCACCTTTTCTGTTCGCTGGACTACCGCATTTTGGATGGCTACGGACCAGCTGACACACATCAGGGGTGCCCCTATTTAAGTTCAAGCTGGCAGTGCCACCCGCAGCAGGTGCGCGTCTGGTGCGCCAAAGGCACGCCAAAGCAAGCCCAACTGTGCCTGTCCGCGCCTGGATGGAACCAGGGGCCAAGGATGCTGTCCGTTTGAAATCTGGAGCTAAGGGTACTTGGGTTAGACAACATTCTCGTACCTAACTTCTAGAGCTACGTCCTAGAAATCAGAATGGGGCATGCTCTGCTAAGCTTAACTTGTTGAGGAGTGAGGTGTGGTACTGCCAATACTCTCAGTTCAATCCTACAAGCATAGTCGACTTTAACCTAAGGACAATTAACCCGTCCCAGCTGTCTGCGGAGGGTATAACATGTAAAGATAAGACCAGGGAGGGGAGGGGAAAAATCCTAGGCATTCGTGGGACATTAATTAATGCACGTTCCCTTATTAAACACAAATCTGAATCCGCTAATTTAATCCAGACACTTTCCCTTGACTGCCTATTTATTACTTAGACCTGGGCCAAGGGAGACTCTGGCCCCGACGTGGTAGACGCAGTCCCTCCAGGGTACTTAGATGTGATTGTATGGGCCGGAGGGGGGGGGGTTCGTTTAGCCTTAATTTCTCGTGAGTCTTTTAGCTGTACCCTTAACTCAGTGGATAAGAGCAAAGGTGCCTCCCTGGAGGCAGCTACTTTTGGGATAAAAATTTCAGCTACTTACACGTTTTCTGGTTTCTTGTTATATCATCCTCCAGGCTCACGACCAACTTTGCGGAGGTTTGGTGCCAGACTTTAGAACAATACTTAACTGCCACCCAATGCACTATTCTAGGGGATTTTAATTTTAATTTACTTTGATGATCCTCTAAACAAGGACTCTGCCCTCCTCCTGGAACTTATAACCCACTTTGGCTTTGACCAGCTGGTGCGAACACCCATGCATACGGCGGGCCATATCCTAGATGTGATTTTCACAAATCATAATAACTTGGTCATTGAGGAAGTCCAGCCCCTTAGTTGGGTTGATCACTGGCTGATCCTGTTTAAGCTACTGCTTCTTCATTCAACTATTGAGATGAGCCAGACCCTCCCTAGACATCTACGCTGTAGGAACTTCAACAAGATCACAGCAGAAGGATGGGAAGCAGCCCTGGAATTTTCATTAGCTGCTAAGGACAGTTCTCACTCCGCATCTGCGGAAGGCTTCCGTGACTGGGTTTATGATGTCCTGGACATTGCTGCTCCCTATAAAACCAGGGTTGTCAAAAGAAGTAAACCCCCTTGCCCCCCTCCCCTGGTATTCCACTGAACTCATGCTCCTTAGGGAGGAATGCCACAGACATGAGCGGAAGTGGAGAGTTAACCCGTGTTCCAGTGAAAAGGAGAAACAGAAGGAACTTTTTCAGAATTATAAACAGGCCATAGTGCAGGCCAAAGCATGCTTTTTTACAGAGAAGGTTAAGTCTGCCAATAACTCTTCTAATATGCTGTTTAAAGTAATAAAGGAGTTATCAGTGAGGTGCGGCACACCAATACTGTCAGTTTTCAATCCTACAAGCATGGTCGACTTTAACCTAAGGATAACTAACCCGTCCCAACTATCTGCAGAGGGTGTAACATCTAAATATAAGACCAGGGAGGGGAACAATCCTAGGGACATTTGTGGGGCATTAATTAATGTGTGTTGCCTTATTGAACACAAATCCGATACCGCTATTTTAATCCAGACACTTTCCCTTGACTGCCTATTTATTACTGAGACCTGGGCCAAGGGAGACTCTGGCCTCGACTTGGTAGATGCAGTACCTCCGGGGTACACTATCCTTAGATGTGATCGTCTGGGCCGGAGGGGGCATGGTTTAGCCTTAATTGGTCGTGAGTCTTTTAGCTGTACCCTTAACCCAGTGGATAAGAGCATAGGTGTCTCCCTGGAGGCAGCTACTTTTGGGATTAAAATTTCAGCTACCTACACATTTTTGAGTCTCTTGATATAACGCCCTCCAGGCTCACGAGCGAACTTTGCGGAGGTTTGGTGCCAGACCCTAGAACCATACTTGACTGCCACCCAGAGCACTATTTTAGGGGATTTTAATTTTAATTTCGATGAACCTCTAAACAAGGACTCTGCCCTCCTCCTGGAACTTATTTCCAACTTTGGCTTTGACCAGCTGGTGCGATCACCCACGCATATGGCAGCCCATATCCTAGATGTGATTTTCACAAATCTTAATAACTTGGTCATTGAGGGAAGCAGCCCTGGAATTTTCATTAGCTACTAGGGACAGTTTGCACTCCACATCTGCGGAAGGCTTCCGTGACTGGGTTTATGATGCCCTGGACATTGCTGCTCCCTATAAAACCAGGGTTGTCAAAAGAAGTAAACCCCCACCCCCCTCCCCTGGTATTCCACTGAACTCATGCTCCTTAGTCAGTAATTCCACAGACATGAGCGGAAGTGGAGAGTTAACCTGTGTTCCAGTGAAAAGGAGAAACGGAAGGAACTTCTTCTGAATTATAAACAGGCCAAAGCACGCTTTTTTACAGAGAAGGTTAGGTCTGCCAATACCTCTTCTAATATGCTGTTTAAAGCAATAAAGGTGTTATCAGAACCTCCGAGGCAACGGGTGCTTAACTCCTCCCAAGAATTCTGCGACAATGTTGCAGTTTATTTCCAAGAAAAGGTTCTCAGCGTCATTCGAAACCTTGATCCGCCAGTGGTAGAGGAAATCTCCTTTGATAAGCCTGCTCACTGGCCTACTGAAAATCTCCTTGATGCCTTACCTCAGATCTCTATACAGCAAACCAAGGATTTACTGCTGAGATTAAGATCAGGAG
The DNA here is from genome assembly GCA_963921515.1 of Calotriton arnoldi. NCBI lineage: Eukaryota > Metazoa > Chordata > Amphibia > Caudata > Salamandridae > Calotriton > Calotriton arnoldi. Next base: position 515,706 of record CAWUFW010010334.1, read on the forward strand.
CTCCCTCAAACCCGTATATGCATTCCATACTCCAACTTGTTCCAGACCCAATAGCCAAATTTCTATGCAAGGTGTTCAATTGTACCCTCCAATCTGGAATATATCCTGGCATCTGGAAGGAAGCGACTATTACGCCACTCCTTAAGAAACCCAACGCCGATCCCCATGACTTGAAGAATCTCCATCCTATTTCTTTACTCCCTGCTCCTGCTAAAATCCTGGAAAAATTTATTAATCAGGAGCTGATTACATTTTTTGATACTCAGGGGATTCTTGATCTCCCCAGTACAGGTTTTGTGCTGGTCACAGCACAGAAACTGCCCTCATCATAGCCACTGCAGCATCCATGTCCAGGTTGATCGGAGTGGGGCGGCTATCTTGATAATGCTTGACCTTTTGGCAGCATTCAATACCGTTTCCCCGGCACGGATGGTCCAGCCTCTGCAGCAAGTGGGGGTCAGTGGGACAGCCTTGCAGCTCCTCCACTCATTTATGTCTAACAGGGCTCAGACCATCAGCTGTGGATGCTTTAAGGCCAAGGCCTTCAGTCTTCCCTGTGGGGTATCACAGGGCTCATCTCTGAATCCTACTCTTTTTAATTTCTATGTGGCTCCTCTAGCTGACCTGGTGCATTCATTTGGTTTTCAAGTGCTGTCATATGCTAACGACACCCAAATCATCATCTCCATTTCTAAGGACCTGCAAGGAGTGGCAGGGAGGTTTAATCAGTGTATGACCAGCATCATTTGATGGATGAAGGACAACTCCCTGAAGATCAATGCAGACAAGACCGAAGTGCTTGTGTTCAGTTCTCAAAACTCCATCTGGACAAGCATGTGGTGGCCAGAGGTCTGCGGCCCCCTCCCCTGTCGGGTCAGCCAAAAACCTGGGGGTCATCTTTGACGACGCTCTGAGCTTTGACGCTCAGGTCAGTCGCACTGTCAGCACTTGTTTTTACATCATGAGGACTCTGAAAAAAGTCATCCCCTACATCCCATCGGAACTGCACTAGTCAGCCATCATTGCCCTGGTTACATCATGGTTGGAATACTGCAACGCTTTGTATCTGAACATCAATAGCTCCTTCCTGAACAAACTTCAAGCTGTACAGAATGCGGCAGCTCACCTCATTCTGAACATACCCAAGAGACATTCCGCTAGGGAGGGGATTCGTTCCCTGCACTTGCTTCCTGCTATTAAACACATTGGGGTCGATTCCGATCTCGGCCAGAAGCGCACCTAACACCATTCGTCTGGAAAAAAACCAAGCCGAACGCGTGTTTCCCGACCGATTCGAACAGTTGTCCGAACGAGCAAGTACAATGCGCATAACAGCACAGATTCCGAGCGAGCCGTACTTACCCATTTCAGCTCCTGTTCCCCGCCCGAGCCGGATCCGTAAACGCCGAATCGAGTCGCACGGAAGCAAATACACAGCACCTTCCGGCCGGACTAGTACGATGCGCCTTCCGTACGCGCCGAACCCGTCGCTATGTCCGGCACGTCAGAGCATCCGGGAGAGCTGTACATAAGCTCCGATTCGCGCCACAAGACGATCCACGGCGACGAGACGAACAAGCCAGCGACGAGTACGAGTCGAAGCCACGAGAAACCCGAACGAGACGACCCAACCATGAATCCCATCGCGCAGGTCCTACCAATACTCTACATCTATTACCGGGACCGGTACGGACGCGTACGGCGCAGATGGTAAGTCAAACACCCACAACACAAACAAACGACACGTATCCGAAATATGTCACACACACATAGGGATGCAGAAATGACGTACACTAGCAACAGCAGAGCCATAGGGGCGGGATGGCTATCACCAATGCCATACACACCCATAGGGGGATGGATGCCTGCCACTAACACCACCCCTACTCATGGGGGCCTGGATGCCTACCACTACCACCACCCCTACTCAGGGGGGCCTGGATGCCTGTCACTACTACCATCCCCACTCATGGGGGGATAGATGCCTACCACTACCACCACCCCTACTCAGGGGGGCCTGCATGCCTGTCACTACTACCATCCCCACCCATAGGGGGATGGATGCCTACCACTACCACCACCCCTACTCAGGGGGCCTGGATGCCTGTCACTACTACCATCCCCACTCATAGGGGGATGAATGCCTACCACTACCACCACCCCTACTCATGGGGGCCTGGATGCCTGTCACTACTACCATCCCCACTCATAGGGGGATGGATGCCTACCACTAACACCACCCCTACTCATGGGGGCCTGGATGCCTACCACTACCACCACCCCTACCCAGGGGGCCTGGATGCCTGTCACTACTACCATCCCCACTCATAGGGGATGTATGCCTACCACTACCACCACCCCTACTCATGGGGGCCTGGATGCCTACCACTACCACCACCCCTACTCATGGGGGCCTGGATGCCTGTCACTACTACCATCCCCACTCATAGGGGGATGGATGCCTACCACTAACACCACCCCTACTCATGGGGGCCTGGATGCCTACCACTACCACCACCCCTACCCAGGGGGGCCTGGATACCTGTCACTACTACCATCCCCACTCATAGGGGGATGTATGCCTACCACTACCACCACCCCTACTCATGGGGGCCTGGATGCCTACCACTACCACCATCCCTACCTAGGGGGGCCTGGATGCCTGTCACTACTACCATCCCCACTCATAGGGGGATGTATGCCTACCACTACCACCACCCCTACTCATGGGGGCCTGGATGCCTGTCACTACTACCATCCCCACTCATAGGGGGATGTATGCCTACCACTAACACCACCCCTACTCATGGGGGCCTGGATGCCTGTCACTACTACCATCCCCACTCATAGGGGGATGTATGCCTACCACTAACACCACCCCTACTCATGGAGGCCTGGATGCCTACCACTACCACCACCCCTACCCAGGGGGGCCTGGATGCCTGTCACTACTACCATCCCCACTCATAGGGGGATGTATGCCTACCACTACCACCACCCCTACTCATGGGGGCCTGGATGCCTACCACTACCACCACCCCTACTCATGGGGGCCTGGATGCCTGTCACTACTACCATCCCCACTCATAGGGGGATGGATGCCTACCACTACCAGCACCCCTACTCATGGGGGCCTGGATGCCTACCACTACCACCACCCCTACTCATGGGGGCCTGGATGCCTTTCACTACTACCATCCCCACTCATAGGGGGATGGATGCCTACCACTACCACCACCCCTACTCAGGGGGGCTTGGATGCCTACCACTACCACCACCCCTACTCATGGGGGCCTGGATGCCTTTCACTACTACCATCCCCACTCATAGGGGGATGGATGCCTACCACCACTACCATCCCCACTCATAGGATGGGTAATGCATGACACAAGCAGCATACTCAAACATAAGGAATGTCAGAAAAAGACATCACCCCAACATCATGACAAGCGTGTGTAGTCTGTGTCACATGCCTACAACACTGAACATGACAATGAACATACAATGTGACCCCCTATCACATGTGTCACACATAAATGTGTGTGGCCTCAACAATGCAATCAGACCATGACCACTGTGCCAATGGGGTCTAAACCCCCATCATCACAGTGACCAAAATGTAAGTGTGGGGTCCATAGCTGAAGCACATTTTGAACATTGTGGCAATGGGGTCTAAACCCCCTTCATCACAGTGACCAAAATGTAAGTGTGGGGTCCATAGCTGAAGCACATTTTGAACATTGTGGCAATGGGGTCTAAACCCCTTCATCACAGTGTCCAAAATGTAAGTGTGGGGTCCATAGCTGAAGCACATTTTGAACATTGTGGCAATGGGGTCTAAACCCCCTTCATCACAGTGTCCAAAATGTAAGTGTGGGGTCCATAGCTGAAGCACATTTTGAACATTGTGGCAATGGGGTCTAAAGCCCCATCATCACAGTGACCAAAATGTAAGTGTGGGGTCCATATCTGAAGCACATTTTGAACATTGTGGCAATGGGGTTTAAAGCCCCATCATCACAGTGACCAAAAGGTAAGTGTTGTCATGGAAAAAGCTGCAAATGCCAAACAGCACGGATGATTCCTGGTCACACAACAACATACACATCAGTGGCAAAGTAGTGCTTGTGTCCCATAGCAACATAGATTGGGTGAGGCAAACAGTGCAGTGCAAATAAGACATACCCTTGGCCATGTGCAGACAAACATCACCCATGGGGGCTGACATTGTCAACATTTATCAATTACACAATGACAGAATGACAGAAGTGACCATCATAATGCAGACCCACATATCTGCACCAATGGACACACAAATGTAGATATCCTGTGGAGACTGTAGATGTGAGGTGAACAAATACCATACCATGGCAGCAATGGGACATACAAACCATGACTATTGTGCTGACCGATGACCTAGGAGTCCCAGGGACAGCAGGGGAAATGCACCAAACAACATACAGCCAATGCAACACTAAAGATATGCCAATGCAGTGGTGCAGATGCACAAACACAAACAGGCAGCCTCACACTGCATATCAAACACAACAGGTGATGGGGGGGTGTGCCAGTGTCCCCAGGCAACCCCACAACACATGAGGAGGCCTGAATCCCAATTACACTGATGTGTATACAGTGCCACACAAAAGTAACTCATGGATCGGATTTCCCTATGTAGGCAATCAGGCATTGTGAGATGAGAGGGAGCCCAAATTACACATGTCACACAAGCTTGTAGGAACAGCAACTAACACAGCAAGAGACAGACCCACCACAGCACTACTCCCAGGGACACCGCATTGTGGTGACACTAGCCTGCATGATAATCCCACTGTGATGACAAAGGTAGATGTCGTTCACACTGTGAACCACAGCCATGTGTCCAGTGCAACTAACTACCATCACACCTACACAAGCACAAATCAATCAGCACGGCCTGTCAGCCAAGGCCAATATGGAGGTAGGGGTCTAGCCGTGCAACAACTCACATTTGCACACACTCAACACCACACACCTTGATCTCCACCAATGTGCAGCTGTGAAGCTCACATGGACTGGTGACATTGCACATGCACCCCTGACAATCCCAGGGGGGGTGGTGGGAACTAAGGTGTGAAACTCATCACATATGGCCAGACAACAAGACTCGTGAATGTCTGACACACTGCACAGTACGCCGTACATGGGCATGACGTGAAATCTACCCCAATCAATGGGATCCCGGCCACAGTCACACACCAATGAAGAAGCCAAGGTGACCCACAAAGAACACACATAGACAACTTCCAACATTGCAGCTCTGACCCTGAGGAGTGGCAGCAGTCACACAAACAACGTGTCACAATCACTGAAAGCTACCACAAACTGTAAATTACATGACTTGTGTAACCAACAAGTGCCAAGGGGAATCCTGACTGTGTCCCATCTGCGTTTGCCCACATCCCCAGCCTTGACAACAAAGACAACTAGGGATGACAACCTTATGAACATTAGTTTGCCATGCACCCACATCCCGGAGAAACCAGGTCCAAAATGCTGGATGAACACAGGACAACTCAGCAAGCATCACAAACAGGAACATCCCTAGGGACACAGCCTGTGTAGGAAAAGGGAAGGGAACACACACAGACATGCTCACACAACACACAACACGGGCCCAGGCAATGTCACGGGATTACACACTGCCATGAGGGCACTCCACTCCTGTGGAAGGTCCGCTGTGCCAAACCTTGTCTGTGCACGACTCAAACATGTCAGCAGAACACTCGGTCAGTGAGTCAACAACTACAACACACTGAAGGCTCTGCTCACATCAGCCTGGGTACGGGAGTGTCACGTCTGTCATCTGCATACACCCTAAACACGTGTCAAGCAAGTTGCACTGTATACACAGATGAGTCCTTCAACATTGATGTGCAAAACTGCATGTCCAGTGGAGATGGGCACACAGTCAGGGAAATAGAAACATTGAACAGTGGTAAGCCCACCAGATGTGCATCAGTGTAAGCCAAAGATGGTAATTTACAAATGCAAAACGTACATCCATGTGTCAAATGCTGAACATTACACCCTCAGACTGCAGCAAAGGATGCTATAGATCCAGACTACATTAGGACACATATCCCATGGACAACATGGAGTCCATCACAGCAACACTTCATTTTCCTGATCTGAACACTATTACAACTGCAAATGCATGATGATACTCATCTATATCATGTACATCCAAAGAAAAACCACAATTAAACAAAAAGAGGCTTTATTCAGCAAATGTTAAATTAAAAGTTGAAGTCCAAAAGAAACTAAGGCCAATGGCCAGTCCAAATACACAGTCCCAACAGGGTGATACGTGACAACTTGTAACCCATTGCTTGCCTGCACTGGTACGGACAGGGGACATCCCCCTCAGAGGGGCATACAAGGGGCAGGCCAGGCACCGCAGGGACAGGATCAGGGGATGCCAGAAGGAGGCAGTGAAGGGGTGGTGGGTGCAGGAGTGTCACCGGCAACTGCAGTGGAGGTGTCTGACTCAGTGGGGGCCGGCACCACTGTAGGGCACAACTCAGATGTTGTGGGTGCTGCAACCACTGCAGTGGGCTGGTCAGATGGAGTGGACTGGGTCCCCACTGCAGTGCCCGAGTCAGACGGGGTGGTTGTGGACTCCACTGCAGTGCACAACTCCAAGGGAGTGGAAGTGGGGGCAGATGAGGTGGGCAGGACAGAGGGGAGGGACCCGGTCTCCACACCAGTGGCACAAACAGGCAGAGTGTCTGGTTTGGGGGTGGAAGAGCAAGTGGTAGGGGGGGAGGGCCTAAGCAGTTTGGGGATGCGGTATCGGTGTGTGGGGGAACCTGGGGCAGGGTGTGGTGGTGGAACCTGTGCAGTGGTGGCCTGGGGGATGGAGGAGAGAGACTGTGTGGTGGAGCTGCGTGGTGGTGGTGGGGTCTTGCCCTTCCTGGTCCGTGGGGACTTACGAATGGGGTCCTCTCTCTGCCTGTGCCTGGGGGAGGGTGTCCGGGTGTGAGGGGCACTCCCCTCTGTGTGTGGTGGTCGCCTCTTCCGCCTGGACTTCGTGTCAGGTGTATCTGTGGGGAAGAGGCCAAGCTCACAGAGGAAGAGCTTCTGGGAGGGGGGGTTGCAGGTGAGGCAAGGGAAGGGCTTTTGGAGTGAGAGGCATCTGAGGACTGCGCAGTGCTCGTGGATGCGTGTGTGTGTGTCTGGGCCCCAGCCCCTGTGAGTGAGGTATCAGACCCTGACTGTGCGTGCGTGTGCGTCTGGATTTTTGTGTGTGTGTCTGTATGCTGCTTGTGTCTGTGCTGGTGCGTGCCGGTGCTGGTGTGTGTGTGCTTGGGACAGGTAGGGTGCTGGGTATTGTGGATGGGGCAGAGGTAGGAGGGGCGAGGGACTGTTGCAGGAGGGACACTGCTGCCGTCAGTGAGGAGGCCATGGACTGATTGGTCCGATGTAGGGCAGACATGCCAGATGACATGCCCTCCATGAATGACACCAGTTGTGTCAAAAGACCCGTGTGTGCATGGAGGACACTCAGAATTGATGTCTGCCCTACATGGATCTGCTTAAGCAAGTCCACAGACTCCATACTCAGGGCAGCAGGGGGGACAGAGGCAGGGGGTGCGGTGCCTGGCATGAAGGAGACACGCTCCCCTACACGGGAGCCTCCACGGACATGTGGGATGGGAGCAGATGGGAGGGTGGAGATGGTGGAGATGGTGGTGGTGGTGATGGCGGGGACAGACTTGCTTGATGTTGCCTCTGGTCTGCTGACACCCGCCTCCACAAGGGAGTCCTCACTGGAGATGCTGTTTTCCCCAGCCGAGGTGGTCGTAGCTGAGGTATCCTCAGTGTGGCTCCCCTCACCCTCCGTGCCACTGGGTCCCTCGGTCTCCCATGTAGTGGACCTAGTCTGGTTCTGCCGCTCCTCTTGGTCCATGGAGCTGTCTCCTCCTGTGGCCGTGGATGTATCTGCAAACAATCAGGATAAACAGAGCAACATTAGTCACCTGTACTGACCACAAACACCACAGTAAGTACAGCACATCACAGAGCAAGCCCTGCCATCATTTGCTAGACATTGCAATTCGTGCTGACACTGATTTGAAGAAGCCCATTGTCTGCCTGACAGTCAGTCATGCCACACATATCCTACCTGTCCATGCACCCATCTGTCTGCTGCCTGTTGTATGCGACTAATCATATGTGCACACATGCACCACATACACAGTTGTTGGACATCCAAGAGTATATATGGAAATGTGTCACTCCAAACACATGCCATCTCCTGCCACTGACTCAGTACATGTGTCAGGAAAAGTGATGGGCAAAGTCTCTGTTGAGATGCGGGTTTTGCTTCCATCACCAGACACAATGATGTCCTCATGTCCTGATAGACAATGCAACAATGGTGTGCATGCAGGACATATCACACCACTGCTGGATCACCCTTTGCGATTTGAATGTCATGGCACAGGCCTGTCTGGCAAGTCAGTCATAACTGTCTCCTGTCACAGGGGCAGTGCATACACACAACACCAGTCTGCACTGTATCACAATCAGGGGAGTTTCAGAAATGTAAGCCCTGTAGCTGACAGGTGCACATGTGCACCCCTGGCCACCCACATCATGAGGACTGAGATGATCCCACGTCAATCAAATGAGACATTTGAGTGACTGCAAACACAAATCCATACACATGAGCACTTCACCGTCTGATGAGAATGAACCAAAGCTGCCGGCACCTCAATGTTTCATACAACATTGTGCACAATCAAGGGATCAGAGACCTATGCATTGACCTATGTGCAGATCCCATAGTCATAACTCAGATGGCTGGCCACCCCAAATTGTTAAACACTCCAGGAGTCCATATAGCAAGGCCACTCCACGGTGACACAGAGGCACACACCTGAGTGCACTCTTCACAATGCCCAATATGTATGCTGACACACGGGAGTGGGAGAACAGAGTGCCTTCGATGTACGGAATAGGCATTAAGGTCCTGGTCCATGTGCAACATGGTATTACCCTGAACACTAGGTAGGTGGCTATGCATGTGTCACACACATGATGTACATACTTCTGAGGCCCCTACCTTGGTCTCTGCAGCAGCATGGGTGTGTGGCACATACCCCAGACATGTAGTGAGTCAGAGCAGCAATTGGAACACATATTAAAGCCATACCAATAGTACATGTCAGATCACAGGCAATGTGAGCAATTGTACCACCCATGCAGCCCACCACAAAGTCCTTGTAACTGATGCTGTCCCCAACTTGAACCACAGGTAACTGCAAGTACACAATACCCAAGTGACCTAAGTCACAGACTGTAAGGGCCACACCTGTCTATCAGATGAGGAGGGGGCATGACACAAGTGAGGGACATGAGTCCAGGACGACATGACAGTTGTACTGTGGAAGTGGAACCAGGCTAAAGGAGTGCATAGAGCATGTCAGTCATAGTACACAGTTGAGGCTAGCACTTACCCCCTCCTTGCTGCTGTCTGGCCTTCAGCTGCCCATCCAGGTCAGGGAAGACCACCGCCAGGATCCGGAGCATGTGGGGGGTCAGGGTCCGGTGTCCGCCCCTCCTGCGAGGAGGCGACAGCTTCAGCTGGACCCTTGCGATCCTCCTGGTCCAGCCCCGAAGGTCCTGCCACCTCTTCTGGCAGTTGCGGATCCTGCGCCTGTAGACCCCCACCGATCGTACTGCCCGGACGATGGTCAGCCAGATCTCCTGCTTCTGGTGGGCATCAACCTGTGAGTATGACAAAGTGAAAAGGCCATTACTACACATGCCACATTTCCGTGCATCACACAGTTGGATATACATGTCTCAATCACAGGGGCATATGATCTACACAGGTAGTGCAACTATGGCTATGAACAGTTTGCCAGCAGTTACTAAATGGTATCATTGCCTGGGAAGTCAAACCTTGTTGGAATACACTGTTACTGCACTATACCTGTTCAGTGCATGTGACTACACACTTTGGGGGGTGACAACTACTCAGTGAGCATGCTACCCACTGGTGTACACACTGTACGTCTTGCTAGTCAGACAACATGCACAATTAGTAAGGCAGTGGACAGCACACTCATCTGCTCCCCTGGTTTCCCATACAGCTTGCTGTACTGTGGAAGGAGGCTGTCCAGCAGGGCCTGGTTCTCCTCAGTGCTGAAGTCTGGGGCTCTATCCACAGTACGTTCCATTGCAGTAGCCAGAGGATGCAGAGACAGCAGCAGTGGTAGTGGCAGATGTCGTCCTGGAGCATGTAGTGCAGGCAAGTGAGCTCTCAGGGGAACAGTCAGCATTATATGTGTGCTGCAGAGGCAGATACTGTCCCATGTGTCCAAAGTGATAGGTCCAAGTCGTTTGCATCTTCTGAATCTGGCCAATCCATGGAATTGCACCACTTATACACGCCCACAGCATCCTTCAAAACTTCAACTTCATGACACACATTAATTTGCAACATTGATGTGGCTGGCCAACTGAATTCACTGCATCCGACTCGTTAAAGCTTCAAAAACGCATCCGTTACCATGTCAGGCCATAGCCAATGCGTGCGCACCGATCGGTCCATTGCTGTACAACGCGTATTTCGAAAAACAACACGTATCCGCTCACATCATATGCAATGTCCAATGCGTGCGCACCAATCGGTCCATTGCTGTACAACGCGTATCCGCTCACATCATATGCAATGTTCAATGCGTGCGCACCGATCGGTCCATTGCTGTACAACGCGTATCCGCTCACATCATATGCAATGGCCAATGCGTGCGCACCGATCGGTCCATTGCTGTCCAACGCGTATCCGCTCACATCATATGCAATGGCCAATGCGTGCGCACCGATCGGTCCATTGCTGTACAACGCGTATCCGCTCACCTCATATGCAATGGCCAATGCGTGCGCACCGATCGGTCCATTGCTGTACAACGCGGATCCGCTCACATCATATGCAATGTCCAATGCGTGCGCACCGATCGGTCCATTGCTGTACAACGCGTATCCGCTCACATCATATGCAATGGCCAATGCGTGCGCACCGATCGGTCCATTGCTGTACAACGCGTCTCCGCTCACATCATATGCAATGTCCAATGCGTGCACACGGATCGGTCCATTGGTGTACAACGCGTCTCCGCTATCATCATATGCAATGGCCAATGCGTGCACACGGATCGGTCCATTGCTGTACGACGCGTCCCTGTACAAGACACTCGCATATGTCACCATGCTTGTCACTGGTGAACGTATGCCAGCCACATTTACTTGCCAGGGACTCAGGGGCACACCTACGACACCACAGCCTGTCCACACTGTATCCTAAGGCATGTAAGGCTGCATTACCTTTTCTGTGTATGGGGGTCAACCTGTGGTTTTTTGGGTGGCACTTGGGGGCTGCCACTCCCAGGCTGTGCACGTGTTCATGGGGACAGAATCCTTTGTGTGTTGTGCACATGACCACTGCGATGTGCAACTGTTCAGTTCAGAGCATGTGGCATGGTCACATTTCCAGGTTGTGTATGTGTATGTCATGTCACATACCCCCTGAGTCCCATGTGGGAAGGTATGTACATCACAGGGTGACCCATTGCCACAATAGTGATGGCCCTCCACAGTCTGTGTGCATCTTGTGTTTCCGATGTCTCTGATTCCATGTGCACAATGGGAGACAGTCTCCACATCCACGTTGTTTGTGCATGGACTTGGATGTTGTGCGTGTGTGTGTCACAGACGTCCATGTCTGTCCTGCAGAGGCAACAGGGGCCACTACCTGTGGGAGTCATGGTTGTTTTGTTGACGTGTACATGATATGCCATGTCATGCCATTGTCCATGTGGCAATACAGGGTCCCTGGGAATCTACCTGTCAATGAGCTGTGATGCCTGTGGCACATCTGTCCAGACATGTCACTGTGGTGTGTGTTTGGAACGTGACAGCAGTAAATGGGTACTGTGACACAGCCTAATGATTTCCCATGGCACAACCTGGAACTTGTTGTCAACACATGTAGAACTGTGATGTTAGATGTTGGCCATGTAGGTGCCATATATGTCCATACAGAACGGAACACACATCAGGTACTTGTGTCTCGTAATAATGTATCATGTGATATTGAGTATGGTCAATGGCACATATGTGGGGTGACTGACAATCTTTCTTTCTTCACCTATGCACTGCAGGGCACCAGCTGTCCATAGACCATTCCCTGACCTTGCAACGATGGTGGAACGTGACTGCATCCGACGGTACCGCTTCAACAGGGCGCTGATTGAGGAATTGGCGGTGCGGTTGGCCCCACATTTGCAACCTGGCCGGCCATACCCTACAGCGCTGACCCCCAAGGTGAAGGTGATGGCAGCCCTACACTTCTTTGCCACTGGTACCTTTCAACACACTGTGGCGACTGCTGGTGGGATGTCACAGACCATGTTCAGCCGTGTGCTACGCGATGTTTTGGAGGCAATGTTGAGATAGCTGAACCAGTACATCTATTTCCCTAAACGTCAACAACTCACTGATGTCAAGAGTGACTTCTATGCCCTGGGGAGGATGCCACATGTCATTGGCTCCATTGATGCGACACATGTGGCTTTGGTACCACCACAGGCACATGAGCAGGCATACAGGAACAGGAAACATTATCATTCGATCAATGCTCTGGTGGTATGTCTTGCAGATATGAGCATCTCACATGTGTGTGCCCGTTTCCCCGGTTCGACACACGATGCCTACGTGATGAGGAGTAGTCGCATCCCGAGGATGATGTCACAGATGCAGAACCAGCGTGCCTGGCTTGTCGGTGTGTACTGAATTTGTCCCATTGTGTGTGTTCTGCTATGTTGTATTCCGCCCTCTTTTCCAACTCAGCTAATGTGCAATTGTCTGTCTGTAGGTGACTCCGGATACCCCAACATGCCGTGGTTGCTGACACCCCTCAGGAACCCTGTGACACCAGCCCAGATGCGCTACAATGAGGCACATGGTCGGACCAGGAGAGTGATCGAGCGGACATTTGGTCTCCTGAAGAGCCGCTTCCGCTGCCTGGACAAGACAGGAGGGGCCCTCCCATATGACCCAGCAAAGGTGTGCAAGATTGTCATCGTCTGCTGCATGCTACACAACCTGGCAGTGCGGAAGGAGTTGCCTCTCATCCTGGATGACGATGACCAACATCCGCCACCTGTGGAGGATCCTGGCCTGGGCCACGATGCCAGTGATGATGATAATGATGAGGGTGATGTCCGCACACAGCTCATCACCAACTTCTTCAGCTGAATGTGAGTATCCAGAGATGTCATGTCAATGATGTGAGTTTGCATGATATGTGTAGGTGGTGCTCTGGTGGTGCTGTTTGCATGTGGCCATGTGCTACTTGACTGGATGCGTGCAGCGATGTGTCCTTACAGGTAGTCTGTACTCCCCAACAGTGTTGACATGCTAACTTGGTTTTGTGTAGGTATCTTGTGACATGTATTGGGCATGAGTATTGCAGTTCTGTCCTGTTCTTCAGTGCTTTTGACTGTGTGTCATGTCTGTCCTTCACAGGGTGCTTTCAGTGTTGTTTGGTCAACTTGGATCCCCCGACACCATGATTCAGCTTTCAGGGTGGCAGCAGTCGTTTCCCTACAGGTGATGTGCCACACACCCCTGGACTTTATTTCTTCTACACTTTTTGACTGTGTGGCCACTGCCACGTGGGATTACCTTGCATTTGTAGTGGAAACAACATGTTACAAATGTGTAATAAACCTGTACTTCACTTTGGGATGTGCGTTGTCTGTGGTCACACATCTGACTGACATTTGCTTACTGCACCTGTGGGCTAGTTAACACAGACTCTGAATAGGTGTGGTGTCTGTGCATTCCACTGTATTTCCTGGCAACATCAGTGTAGGCGATGAGTCAGATGGCCCTGGTGTCTATGTGTTTTGTAGCCCTAGTGTTGTGTCTCCCTCATATGTGTCACGTCGCCATGACTCACATTACGGTGTTGAACTTGCTGTGGCAGTTAGCATGCACAGTGCCATTTAGCAGATCATCAGCTCCATGACAAAAACAACGTTGGAATCACAACAGAGGCAAGTATGGTGTATTAGTGAGTTTATTTACATACATGTGTGAGGATAGTGCACAGGATGGTGGGTGCTGTACATTGGTATTGGAATCCAAAGTTCCCAGATGAGTTGGAAGTGTTGGTAGCAGAAATGTCCTGAGTAAAGTCCACAGTCATCTGATACATTAGTCCAACTTAAACTCCCCATATCATGTGGGAGAGTTGTGTTGCATTCGACAGGGTGAACAGTTTGCACACAAAGGAGAATTTCCAGAACAGGTGTTGGGTTCCTGGGGGATGTACATGGCCATCGGCCTCTCAGTTGTCCTTCCTCGGACGACCCCTCTTCTTTCTGGGGGGACCCTCACGTGCAGGCCGCTGCGGTGCAGAGGACTCTCCACCAGAGTAATCCTCCCTCCCTGTGGCAGTTGCAGTTGTTGCGGGACCAGATGTTGTGGGCACACAGGGAGGTGCGGACATGTTGGTGCTAATCTGGCGGAGGCATGTCAATATGTCCCTCTGCACTGCTGTCAGTTCTTCCAATGTGTCCCACTTGGACTCCATGCCAGACATGTGTGTCTCCACACGGGACATGTGTGTCTCCACACGGGACATGTGGGAGTCCAAGCGGGCATGATGGGCAGCCTGCTGCTGTTGAATGTCCTTGAGGATCCCCACTACCTGGCTGACCTCTCCGGTGCTATTCTGGTACGCATCAGCAATGCGTGCCAGTTGTGGGTCATCATGCAGTCCAGACCCCTCTGCAAACAGCGATCTCTGCCTACCACCCCTCCCACCACCCCTGGACACATGTGCGGGAGTTGCCGTGGCACGCACAGGTGACCCTCGGCCCCCTTGGGGGTTGGTACTGGGGTTGTTGTCCATTGCTTCACTGTGGGCTGTGGTCCCTGTGCTGTTGTCATTGAGTGTCCTTGGTCTGTCCGTGTCGGCGGGGGTGGTCTGTGTGTTGGCAGATGTTAGAGGAATGGGTGCAGGGGGTGCAGATAGTGGTCCTGCTGGTGCTGCATAATGACTCCCACCGGAGGTGCCAGGTTGGTCTTTGCCATCCGATGAGGGCAGAGGCTGTTCCACACCAGAGAGCTCAGGGTCCACCGGAGCCTGGGACAGGGACTCCTCCTCATCTGCTGCTGTGTCCCCATCATCACCTGTTTTTGGAAGAGACACACAATGTATGTTATGTTTCTGCAGGCATCAGTGGTTCAAACACATGACAGTTGTGACTGTACCTCTGGATGCGGCCCTGTACATTGCATTGTCCTAAGTTGTCACAGTCAGAGGTTGATATTGGTGTGGCTCATTGTCCTGCCAACCTGATGCATTTCAATGTGGATGTTGAGGTGTGTGCATGACCAGCCTTGGTGGTATTTGGTTGACATCCGGACCTCCTTCTCCCCCCAGCCCAGTTATCCCACCATGAAGCATGCCACACTTGCAGTGGGTGCAGGTTGACTCTCAGGATGTCAGTCAGTGGTGTCCTGCTGTTGGTTGGTGCACAGTTCCCAGCAGGGCCTTGTGCTCCCCACAACAGAGCACCATTGTCAGACATCTTGGAAGTGGCTTTTCACTCACTCTCTTGTAGAGCACGGTCCCAGGTGTGTTGTCTGGAGTTAGTGGAAGTGGTGTGTGTGTAAGGGCCTGCTGGTAGCTGTAGTCGGAGCTGGCACTCCTCCTGCCCCCAGGCCAGACATCCCACCATGAAACGTGCTTCCATTGCAGGGAGTGCAAGTTGGCTTTCAGGATGTCAGTCAGTGGTGTCCTGCTGTTGGTTGGTGCACAGTTCCCAGCAGGGCCTTGTGCTCCCCACAGCAGTACCCAGTGTCAGCCATCTTGTCAGTTCTTTTCCACTCCCTGTGATGTGAGCATGGTTCAGAGTGGTGTTGATGGGCCAATTGTGAGGGTGACCAATATCTGTGACTACAACTCCCATCATGCTATTGCCTACACCCCCCTTCCCAGCATGCCCATACTTCATTCCTTTTGAGTGGACTTCACTGTGTGTGAGTGTGACAGCAATGGCAAGATGGCTGACAGTGTGGTCCTGTTGTTTGTTGGTGCCCAGTTCCCAGCAGGGCCTTGTGCTCCCCACAGCTGAGGCCAGTGTCAGACATCTTTGAAGTGGCTTTTCACTCCCTGTGAGGTGTGCATGCTTCAGTGTGAGCTTGCCGGGCCATGCGGGTGGGGGATGTTGAGCTGTGACTACCACTCCCATCATGCTATTGCCTACACCCCCTTCCCAGCATGCCCATACTTCCTTCCTTTTGACTCTGCTTCCCTGTGGGATAGTGTGCCTGTGCTGACAGGATGGCTGACAGTGTTGTCCTGGCGTTTGTTTGGCTACAAGTCCCAAAAGTGTCCCTGTGCTTCACACAGCATAACCCAGTGTGGTTGTTCTTTGTGGGATATTTAATTAGAGTGTGAGGCATTGCATTCTCCCAGGTGAGTTGTGTGGAGTTTGTGTTAAGGGGGTGTGTGAGAAAAGCTGCTGGTAACTATGGTCAGAGCTGTCAGTCCTCCTTCCCACCCAGCCAGATATCCCACCATGGATCGTGCTTCCATTGCAGGGAGTGCAAGTTGGCTTTCAGGATGTCAGTCAGTGGTGTCCTGCTGTTGGTTGGTGCCCAGTTCCCACCAGGGCCTTGTGCTCCCCACAGCAGTACCCAGTGTCAGCCATCTTGTCAGTTGTTTTCCACTCCCTGTGATGTGAGCATGGTTCAGAGTGGTGTTGATGGGCCAATTGTGAGGGTGACCAATATCTGTGACTACAACTCCCATCATGCTATTGGCTACACTGACTTCACCAGCATACACAGAATTCCTTCCTTTCAGTGAGCTTCCCTGTGAGGTGGTGTTCTAGTGGTGGCAAAATATCTGACTGTGTTTGTTGGTTAGATTTGTGCCACTGCCTTGCTCTATTTGTTGTTAGGTTTGTACATGTCATGACACAGTTACATATCACTATGAGATGGCATGTATTGTGTTTATCTAACTAACATACACATCTTGGGATGATTATCTTTTGGTTGCTGTGGATTTGCTAAGGGTGCATGGTTTGACTATCCCCTTGACAGTGATGTGTGTGTATTGTCACACAATATTGTGTATATTTGTGGTGTACTCACACGGCTCTGAAAGTCCATATACGCTCACTGGTGGTAGGATGGCCCGCACCTTCTCCTCCCAGGGCCTGAGGTATAGTGGTTTGGCAGGAGGGCCACTGCCGGTGCGCTGACTCAAGACGTAATCCTTCTTTAGTAGGTCCTTGACCCTCCTGCGCACATCATACCACCTGTTCTGGATGTCTTCCTTTGTGCGCAAACATGGTGATTGTGCGTTCACCCTGTCGACGATCCTCTCCCACATCTTAGTTTTCTGCGACATGGGGGTCTGTTGGACCAATGTACCAAACAACTGTGGCTCTACCCTGAGGATCTCATCTACCAGGACTTCCAATTCACTGTCTAGGAACTTTCGATTCTTCTTTGGGGGCATGGTGATGGGTGGTGGTGGTGATTGATGTGTGTGTGTGTGTGCAAGTGAGGGTGGGTGAGTGTAGGTTTTGCTGGGTGTATGTGAGGGTGCTATTTGTGAGGTGCTAATGGTGTGTGGCTTGTGTGATGGATGAGCTGTGAGTGTGTCTGTGGTTGCTGTCTGATGGTGTTCTGTGCTGGCAGGTCAGTTGAATTTGCAAAGGATCATGGTAGGGATTTGTGGCTTTTATATGGGTAGAGTTGTGGGTGTATCTTTGTTCCATGTTTTTCCTCCCCAGTATTTATTGGCTTTGTCATTGCTTGTTTGGCCCTTTTTTTTGTATTTTTTCCTTTGTATTTTTTGGGCATGTAGGAGACGTTCTTCTGACCGAGTAGGACGCTGCAGTTGTCTCGTGCGAGCTTCTCCGAGTCGTTCACGCTGTGTTTCTGCTAGGTTTCATGTGCGGCGTCGGTCGCGGAGTATTGGGTTGCTTCGGCTGGGTTTTGTATGCGTGTCGGTCGTACGGCTTGGGCTCCGTGCGACTCGGTCTGGTTTTCCACGCATTGCATCGTACTGCGCGGGTCGGAGTTCGCGGATACGTTTCGGTCGGGTTCATTCCTGGTGTGTGTCGGTCGGTTTGATTCGCGTAGTTTCCCGGCCGGATAGCTTGTTTCCGTGCGGTTCGGTCGTTCGGCTTGTGTTCCGTACGAGTCGGTCGTGATTCACATGCATTTCATCGTACTACGCAGGTCGGGCAGCGCCGGTACGTGTCGGTCGGACTATATTCCCGTACCGAGTCGGTCGGTATGTTTTCCGGCCCGAATCGGAATCGGCCCCATTGTCTTTAAGGCTTTGTGCTTGGTTTTTAAACCCTGCATCTTAAGGGCCCCTCCCACTTAAAGTCGCTTTTTCAATGCTACATTCCGGGGAAGCAACTGAGATCCTCCTCTTGCACAAAACTTGTGATCCCCAGATTGCGTAAGACCAGATGGGGTGGTCGCTCTTTCTTGGTAGCAGCCGCCTGTTAAATAGATGATATCTCCAACACAGGTTTGTGTCCTTGAAAGTTTATATCCTTAAGTACATGCCATCAACCCTAACCGACCACGATCCAGACTTCAACTGCCAGATCAACGTTCCCACACAGAATACAAGGCAAATGAAACACCAATACATCATGCTGTGACATGGTTACTATTCCAAACATAATACATGACCGTAGCATATCTTCCCCCTTATAATGAAACACAAAATCAAATGCAGATGAAGCAAAAGCGAAAATATATTTCAAAGATGATACTAAGGAAAGAAAATTGTGTTGCACAAAAGAAAAAATAGGGAAGAAACAAACATAAAAGTGCAATTCAGAATATGTGGAAGATAAGCAAAATAATGAGTCATTAACAATAATTGCAAATTATTGCAGTACAATGGCAAGTTGAGCAATAACACCAAAAAAACAAAAACCTAAACAATCAATGAGAATACATCACATAGTCTTTATGCCAATTGGGCTTCACTCTCGCCCTCCCAGGATCCCTACTGGTTATGCCACCACACTCAATGGCGACAGAACGTCGACACGTTTGGAGTCGCAGATTGGATACTTTCACCAACCGGGACATGTTCCAAATATCCCCTGAATCCAACACAACCACATTCTTTTTAACATCAGAAATCACAAAAGGTCCCATAAACCTTGAACGTCCCTTCCTTACCAGCCCAGGTCTTCTCACCAACACAGTGTCGCCAACACACCAATTGGACACTTTAGTGCACTGTCTCTTATCAAAATTGATTTTGTATTTGTTGTGATATTGCTCTCTGCGCAAATTCAACTCATGCGAAGAGGGTTGGTTGGACACAGAGGTGTCCAATTTCAGCCAAGCTGGATTCAACTTACAATGTGGCTTCCTTCCCCTGAGAGCAGCAAAAGGTGACACGGACGTCACACTATTTATGTGCCCACCAGGTTTCTCTCAAAGCCATCTTTAACGACTCTTTATTCAGGATAGCACGTTGAGCACAACTTTTGACAATCTTATTCATGCTCTCCGCCAACCCGTTGGCCTGAGGCGAATAAAGAGCAGTTTTGAGATGCACAATGGCCAAACTAGAAAGAAAACACTCCATTTCCAGAGACACAAACTGTGTTCCATTATCAGTAATTAAGGTCTTGGGAATCCCTTCTCTGGAAAACTCAGCTTTAAGGAACTCAATGACAGTCCGAGTATTCATAATAGGAACACACTTGGTAACCACCCATTTGGATGTATAATCCACAAGCAAAATAACATAACGCTCATCTTGGGTCAACAATTCAAATGGACCAGCAATGTCCATACCCAATTTAGTCCAAGGCTCATCAGGTACCTCAACAGGTGAAATTGGTGCTGAGTAAGTTTTTTTAGATTTATCATTGTTTGCACATTGCCAACAATCTTTCACCACTTCCTCCACCTCATGGTCCATACCAGGCCACCAATACCATTCACGAAGTCTTGCTTTGGTCTTGTTACGACCCAAATGCCCTTCATGTGCAAGGTTAATCAATTTGCCTTTTAATTCATTAGGAGCCACCACCACACGTTTTCCTCTCAAAATTTTACCATCACAGATGCACAACTCATCTTTCACACCGAAGAAATTCTCCAAAGTGGAAGACAACATCTTTCTCTCCGGCCAACCTTTCACAATGAAGTCTTTTAATACATCAAAATCAGCGTCATTTGAATAAGCATCAGCCCACTCCTTGTCTTCCAATGCAGACTCACAAATCCAATTTACTGTTACACAATCTACATTGTCCTCGTCAAGCTGAATAGGCAACCTGGACATGCAATCAGCCATGCAATTCTTTAATCCAGGGATAAATTCTACCACAAAATTGTAGTTGGACAAACCATCCACCCATCTGGAAATTCTGGGGGAAAGGTTATCCAGTTCTCTGCAAGTAAAAATCTTGGAGAGTGGCTTATGATCGGATCTAACAGTGAAAGGTATCCCCCACAAAAAGAATTTAAAATGGAGAATTGCCCAATAGACAGCTAATGCCTCTCGCAGAATATCTCTCTTCAGCTCCTCTCAAGGAACGAGAAGCAAAAGCTACCACTTTTAACACACCATTGTCAACTTGAGCAAGTACAGCACCCACCCCACTGATGCTAGCATCTGTAGACAAGATTGTCCTCTTGTTGACATCAAAATGACCCAAAGTGGTTAATTTTGCAATACAGTCCTTTACACAATTAAACGCCACTTCACACTCATCGGACCAAATATACTGAGAACCCTTTTTCAATAAAGATCTCAAAGGTTGAGAAATGCTGGCAAAGTTCCAAATAAACTTGGAGCAAAACTCTGCCAAACCAAGAAAAGAGCGTACTTGATCTTTGTTGACAGGCTTAAGAGCATCCATTATACTCTTGGCCAAATCCATCTTTGGACTAATCCCTTTCACTAGAGATTTCACTAGAGATTGTGTGACCTAAATAGGTCACAGATGTGACCCTGAACTTACATTTCTCTCTTTTGATCACCAAACCCCCACTCTGCAATCTGTCCAGCACTTTCCACAAAATTCCATCATGCTCCTCCAAATCCTTACCATAGACAAGTATATTGTCCTGAAAAAATAGAACTTTGTCCATATCCTGCAACACCTGTTTCATCACTCTTTGGAAACTCGCTGCAGCCGAAGCAAGCCCAAAAGGCATTTGAATAAGCTGGAATGCACCTAAGGGTGTAACAAAAGAGGTTAAGTGTTTAGAATCCGGATGAAGCTTAACTTGGTGGTAAGCGGAGGATAAGTTCATTACACTAAAAATTCTAGCATCTTTTATGAGGGCCAAGGTTTCTGTGATGTTTGGTAAAGGTTGTCTGTCTACTCAAATGAATTTATTCAAACCTCTCAAATCAGCACACAAACGAATATTCTTCCCACCATCCTTGGGTGCCAACACCACCGGAGCCAACCACTCAGAACTCTCAATTTGTTCAATAACCCCTCTCTCTATAAGTTTCTTGATTTCCAGTTCCAACGGAGCCAACATCATGTGTGGAACTTTCCTCACTTTGGAGACACATGGTACAGCACCGTTCTTCAAAATAATTCTATGTTCAAAGTTTTTAAGTAATCCTAGATTACTACCAAACACCTTGGAAAATTTGGTACATATATCCATAGGCAACTCACCCTTGGCCAGGACCAATACTTTCTGTTCACTGTTGGGATTTAGTGTGATGCCCATGTCTCTCTGATGTCTCCAACCAAGAAGATTGTCCCCCCTCTTTGCAACATAAACTTTACCAACCGTTTCACGATCAGCAAATTGGATCTTCTTCACACAATATCCAAGAAAATCAATCTTCATACCCCGTAACCCACAGGGTTGATATCAGGAGGCAACAGCTCAATACCATCATTCCCAAATGTAGTGGCCCAATTCTTGTCACCAACCATTGTGTAGGGGGATCCAGAATCAGCTAGGACCAATATTTTCTTTCCACCAATCCTAATCTCACATTCCGGCATCTGAATTGGATCTTCATCTACACGCCCATCATCACGCACACTAGAGATAACCTTCACTTCCTCTTCTAAATAATTCACACCTTGCTGTTTGAACCCTCGGCATACATGAGCATAATGTCCTTTCTTACTACATTTCTTGCAGAACGCAAATCTCGCAAAACACCCAGGACTATTTGACCAATGTCCTTCACTGCCACACCTAAAACATTTAGGACCTGTAGATCTAGGATCTGCCGCAGGGTATTTCTTCTTATCAAATTTCTTGTCAAAGTCTTTATTAACAACAATCCCCGCTTTGTCACTGTCTTTCTCTACATGTTTATCTGCTCCCTTAACCTCATTGACAGATGACTCTGTACTAACACTATCATTCCTTTTCTCATCACGCATCTCACGTACCCACATGCTTGTATTCTCCATTCCTTCGATAATAGCTACCGCATCTTTCAAGTCAAGATTTTTACTTAGCAATTTTTCTTGTACCTTGACATTATTGGTACATCTGACTATCTGATCTCTGATCAATGAGTCTGTTTTTTGTTTTGTTTTTTAGAGTTTTATATAGCGCAAACTAGATCCGAGAGATCGGGTATCAGAGCGATTTACATGAGCACCAGTTTTGTTACATGAGGACACATTCATTTTTGTTAGGCATGGGGAGATTAAGTGATTTGCCCAGAATCACAGGATGTTGAGCGTCGCTGCCGAGACTCGAACCCGGTTCCCCCGCTTCGAGGTCGGCCCCTCTAGCCGTAAGGCTACATCCTCTCCCCAGTGTGTTAGATGTTCAAAATCACACGTGCGAGCTAAGGTTTTAAGAGCAGCCACATAGCTACTGATTTTCTCCTGCTTTCCTTGCACCCTTGAAAAGAATTTATGTCTTTCCAACACAACGTTAATTTGTGATCCAAAATGCTTTTCAAGCATTAACACAGACATGTCATACACATTGCTGGGTTCACCACTCCCATCGCCTATTTAAATAATATCAAGGCTCTCATAAATTCCTCTTCCTTCTATACCAAGATTGTGCAGAAGTATAGCTTGTTTCCGATTCCCTGAAAATGTTTTACCCCCAATAGCTATAAGGTAAGAATCAAAAATTAGCTTCCATCTTTTCCATGGTAAAACAGGTTTACCTTTCTCTGATAAAAAATGAGGCGGTTCGGATTAGGTTGACATAATAAAAAAATAAAACAAATTATCAAAGATATCCTCCAAGAGCCACCGCTGTCTGATATGAAACACAATAAATTAGAGAAAAGAAAGGAAGAAACTAAATTTGAATACACAGTGTACTAATATGACGTATTAATGCAGTAGAGATGAAAGTGTGCATATCACTGTATGCATTTGAAGTCAGACGTCTGTAGAATGATCGTGCAGTCAGTAAAGTTCCATGACACTCATAGGCAGTGTAGTAAAACACGGAAGGAAAAAAAACAAAAAATAAAAAAAAGTACATCACCTACAGCATCTCGATGTGAATAGAGAGAAATCCAGATGAGTGCGCTGCCAACAACACGTGAGTCACTGCCTATGAGGTGAATCGCAATGTAAAACCAGTGTGTGTACTTGACACATGCACTATAGTTCCCACGACGTGACTCAAGGTGTGTACATCACCGTGTGCACTTCCGATTTCTTTACAGCTGGACCGCACTTCCCGGCAGTCATCCGATGGCACAATAAAGTTCATAGAAAATTGCATGTATATGTGAGAGAAAAAAAAAAACCATCCAATATGGCCGCCGCCGTCAATAAGTCACTACGTCGACGCGTTAGCACCAAAAGGAACACTCACTATGGCCGCAGAAGTTAGCAGTCTAGTGTACAGGCACATCACCACGTCACCACGTCAGCGTATAGCACTCTCTCCAGTTCAGCAAAATACTCCAGAACACTCAAGGTGGTGGTTGAAGATATCACGACGTCATCACAAAAATGCAGGATCTCGTCCAGCATACATCTACCTGGATCGCTGGTCGTATGCTCCAAGCTGCACGTTCCTCATAGCACCATGACTCCAATTGACGCTTGCCGAGCACACAGTTTCCACGGGTCCGTCGAGCCTCGCCAAAACTCCTCAGCACAGTCTGTGGTGAAATTCACAGTTCCACAACAAAGATCGTGTCTTCGAAAACGTAGGTTCTTTTTTCTTCTTTTTGTTAGGGTTGATGTTCTTATTCACGTTTTCAATCGTCGCCAATGTTAAATAGATGAAATCTCCAACACAGGTTTGTGTCCTTGAAAGTTTATTTCATGAAGTACATGCCATCAACCCTAACCGACCACGATCCAGACTTCAACTGCCAGATCAACGTTCCCACACAGAATACAAGGCAGATGGAACACCAGTACATCATGCTGTGACATGGTTACTATTCCAAACATAATACATAATACCGCCAAGTTATGGAACACCCTACCTATCTATATCTCTGATGCAGGCTCTTTTGTGGCCTTTAAAAAACACCTGAAAACATGGCTCTTCACACCTTAGTACCCCGCCTCTTGGCCGCCTCACTTCTGTTGATCCCTTTGCTCCGCTATAGCGCCTTGACACCCACGGGTATTAGTGAGCTCTACAAGTTTGATCCTATCCTCTGTAAGAACCTTAGAACAACATCAGATTGAGGAAAAAACAATATGTTTCTAAACCCATGTCTTGCAGTTTTGTATGCAGTTCTTTGATTCCAGTTGATAGCTCACAGTGCTATATCAGAAAGAATGTGGTTAATGAACTACAATTAGCAACAGTATTTCTTTGTCTTATGCAGTAAAGATTTACCTTGGTACATAAAATACAATTATGTTATTTGCGTATTGCACAATGCGCTTTTCAGCAGGTACATTACCCTCTATGCTACTTTGAGTCAATACTGTGACTCTACAAAACCCTGATGTCTCCATCAAATGCATTAATCACCAGGGTGAACCTACCATTAATATTATGCAGGACACGTAAAGATCTCTGCAGCAGGTGCCCTAACCCCGTAAGATATTTTATAATACAGCCAAGTGCGACCAAATAAGTAGGCCATAACGGATTTACTGTCACTTTACCGCTGTTGCCAATTACTTTTTGGCAGAATTTTTAAAGGATAAATGTATAAGTTCATTCTAGATCCCGCTTTTCATGACTCGGCCCTTTCTGACTCCAGCCCCTTCCCACTGCCACATCTTGACCCCTAATTTATGGGCTCGCGGAGTAGTTTTTTTTCCCATTAAAGCATTGCTTATTTACCAAGAAGTCTCCAGAGTTAGCAACGGACCTGGCACACTGTGTATTCTCTTTTAGATCCGGGATTTCTCCGGGCAAAATTTTGTTTCTGAATCGGTAGAATGGTAGATGTCATTTTAGGCCAAAACTAAAGGCTCAATTTTGGGGCCAGCCTGGGGCAAGGACTTTTGAAGGCTCGGCCGTATGACATTGACGGTTTCAGAGCAGAGCTACTTTTTAGGTCTCGCCTACGCAGCGCGCATGCGCTGCATAGGAAAAAAGACCTTTGCGATCGCTTCGGCTTTCCAGCCAAAACGTGCACGCGTTCCATTGCCTTCAATGGCAACGCGTGCACGCTTGTGATTCACTTGCGGGAGCGAGCATCTGGCGCCATATGGTAGCAATTATCGCTCCTGGCGCCGCTCGCTCCCGCAAGTGAATCGCGCAGGCTCCCTCCTCTTCCCCCTCCCCCTGCTGCCGTGCGAGGCGCGCGTGCTTGTTTTTTAAAGTCCTGTCGTTTATTTCCCTTGACAGGCAGTTAGTTTTCGAGGCTGAAAACATTGTACGTTATAACTACGTTATAACTGCGCCTCGTATCTAATAACTACGGCGCGAGATTATGGTACCGCTGAGCTTTAAACCAACCAAGTAAAAGAAAGAGTAATCGACGGATGCCTTGTCGCGGATTGGACAGGGAAGTTATTGTAACTTTCTCATTGGCAGTGGGACCCGTATGACTGAACCGCGCGCAGTGATTAGCTGAAAAGATGATTGCCAGCTGTTCCTTGACTGAGATAGTGTCCAAGACCCGCGTGTCTGTGGCACCTCCCACCTCCATGAGTGGGCGGGTTCTTTGACTTTAGAATGACTATTCCACTTAAGAGAGTGTTTCCTGGGGAGTTGAGACGCATTTCGATGCCCCCTATCACTAGTGTGAATACCAAAATGGTAGTTGGCGAGTAGGTTATTGTCCAAACCGACGTTGCTTAAGCTATACACCGACTCCGCCCCAAAGCAGTGTCTGTGGCACCATCCGCTCAAGAAAGCCACCCGGACTGTAACTACGTCACGAGTAAGTCACTTCCTGTATCCCTCTCTGTCCCATTCTCTGTAGTACCGCGCCTGGGGCCAGGCCCATAGTGTGCCCCCGTGCTAACAGCAGAGTGGTACTCATGTGAGGAGGGCTTAGGCCTGCAACCTTCTCCGGTTGGGTGTCTCTGACAACCCACCTTTGGCTCGCACTGTAGCCACTACGAAGCCGGTGAGTCTGACGTGCGGGTGTTCACCCTATGGAATTAAACACCATTTGGTTTTGAAAACATTGCTACAAGGGGGTCTGAATGTCCCTTATCACAACTGCTCTGATGGCAAACTGTCATGGTACCGTAACGCTCTTATGAATGTGCCTAGATGCGTTGCGCCCAGGTGGGGTTGTTATGCGCTGGTTACTTGGATTGAACTAGTTTGTCAAATTTACAGCAATGGTTTGTAAAGTCTAGACACCGGAGGCCTATGGTGACATGGAGTGAGGTGGATAGGTTTCACTATTCTTCTGTTTCTGCAGTTTGCATTTCGCCTAATACCAGACGGGTCTCTGTTAGATTTGTGCTGCAGTAGGAATAACAGGCTGCAGGTGTGTTTCCTAGGGTCCACTGCTTCCTTCATGTTGTCTATCTCTGACTTATGTTAAGAACTTGGTCAAGAGTTTTATTAATGTTAATGCATTTCCAATAGGATCTCTGAAAGGGTGCATGGTATTCAGTTCAACCCTGAGCCGTGTGGGAGAACTGCACCCTAGTGTTACTGACCACAATGCGTTAGCCAAGTGCGTCTTCCTATAGGGAACTGTTTCGGGGTGTGGTGAAAGGGTTCTCAACCGGGGAGTGTTTGGGATGCTGTAGCAACATGTAGTTGATTGCTGCCTGTCTCGGAACTTCCGGTTGTTCTGTCGTATAGAACTGGCTGACATCTGTCGTGGAGAGTGGTAGACATTCACACAGTAACACCCCGCCCCGCCTTTGGACTGGAAGCAGAAGGATGCATCATACTGATTTCACTTCGTCAAACGTTGCAGAAATAAGACACCTCATCAGTTTGTATGAAACGATTTAACCCACAGTCACTTAACGTGGATGTAAGGGCGAGGGTGGAAGAGCATGTGAATGCCACGAGATTATCTAGTGTTTGCAGCTGTATATCAAAGAATGTAACACAAATACTCTTATATGGAGCTACTTGAAGTTTGTGTTGACATGACCTAAATATGAGCCAAACAGAGAACGCCACAACGCATATAACATTTAGCTCTAACTACTTTCAAGGTTTTTGTGTTCATTGCCAGTCTTAGGCCTTCTGGTCCAGACACTAGGTGACTAGCTTCTTGACCTCCTGCATTTCTGCCCGGCAATCCTGCCGCAGACACCACATGACACAACTACCAACTCGCAGTGGAAGCACAGCTGCTAGTGGCACCGAAGTGCTGCGTCCCCTTGTACTGTTTGGACACCATCCATATTGCAGCAGCTGTTCCGGGTAGCTGAGGCAGCTGGTTTGGCAGTGGACACTCGGCCGTCGGAGTGTGAGGTGGTCTTATCCTGTTATAGAGTTTTTTGTTTTTTTTTCAAACTTGTTTTTATTTCGCAGTGTGTTTAGCAGCAGTATACAATACAAGCCTATATCTCATACATATGGTTCACAATTGAATTTGTAAAAGACGTGACAGTTGCATGTCCAGGCATGTATATTATGGTCAAGATGGTGAAAAACAGGCTGCACATCCCTCTTTTTCGTCTTTTTTGGCAATTAAGCAACCACAGTACAATTTGCAGATATACATATAACTTATAAAGGAAATAAACTAAACTGGGCAGCAGTTGGCAGAGCAGCACACCTCTATATTTTCTGAATTCAAGGACCGATAAGATTTTATGGTTATATCTATCCCTCCTCTACCTCTGATGGACCGTTTATCCTGTTCTAGAGTTGAACAAAATAACATGAGTAGTCTCCTAACCTTCATGCCTCCGCATGCAGGCTTACCTCCTCCCGTACTTTGTAATGGTCACAGTTGAGGTTGTGGTAGTCCTGGGAGGTGTAGATGGGACGTTTTGGGCTTGCTTTGCCTTCGCTTATTGCAATTTGTAATTGTGTGTCCCAGTTGAAATAAACTTCTTACCCCATCATGCTTTGTCACGGAACCTAGCTGTGTGATGTTAACATACTTCTATAATGCACTTATACGATCTGTGTGGCACTACAACCCAACCAGAGTCCTGGAACAGTTTTCCGTACTGTTTACAAATTTATAGCTTGTAGCCCAGAATAACTAGTTTAGTGTGTGGTCTGTGAAGGGGAGTTTAATCATTGTATTGGCTACTAATTGTTCATATTTGTTATTGTTAGAAGTGGTCTCAGCTTATCCGACAATGGATATTTGTAGTGTGATCTGCTCACAACAAAGCCATGGCATATGTCAAAAGCCTTTGCCATTTACGTGTCTTGATATATATATAATCTTGTTGCTGCCCTCCATTTGAATTTTGGCCTATTTGTGTCTCTTGTGTATTTTTTGTGTGATGCTTAGAAAGCACAACATACAGCACGTTTGCCATTTCTAAGCAAAGGAACCCTACTTTGTCCAGTTTAGTGGGAATATTTTTACTGACTAAGGAAGGTTGAAAGACTGAGTTGGCATTGCATGGAATCTAAATGCTGCGAGTGTGCAAATAACAGAACCATTCCTCCAGTTTGCTTCAAGGAGAAGTGGAGGCAAGTATCGTGAGACAGCAGTTCTTTTTTCCCTTGTCCAGCTTGAGAAGCTTGTAAAGTCCCATACTGTCTGGGACTGAGATGTTGGGGAAAGAAACTTTGCCAGCACCAAGCTGGAAGGCTCACGGCTTGGCGAATCAAGGACTCGTTCCTCGCCTCAAGTGAGCTGTTGCCAGGGGAGTTGCCAACCCACTAGTGTGAGACTTGCTAGTGCTAGCACGACTGCCCTCTAATAAGTCATTACAAGTGAGTAAGCCACATTATTCTTATTTAAGACATGTTTTGACTACAGAACACACCTGTAATAAGAGGATAATGTACGCACACTGGGGTTTGTCTATGGGCGCTCACACCATATTGTTCGAGTCAAGGGCATGTTTGTTTCATCCCCTGGACAAGTAGGCCCAAGCTCCTACAAAACAAACCCTGTGGCTGTCAGTTTACATTACCAGAGTATGGAACTGTGAAAGAGGATTGTCTACATATAAAACAAGATTTGCATCTATATTTATAAGTTGTTTAAACCAGTAAATATGATTTATTCAGGGTTGCGGAATTTAATAGAATATCTACTTGTCCGTGGGACAAGTTGCTTGATAAATCTACTTGTCCTGTAACAAAATCCACTTGTCCCTTTGGTCCCATGTAGTGCAATGACAAATTATGGCATAAATCTCATTATCTAAGAGCTCTGATAATAGCCTCTCTGATTATGCCAAAGATCATACCATAATAAGGTTTGAATATTAGCAATTCCCTTATTTTGCCACCTTTCCACAGATCTGCTACCTATTGGGGCTGGAGGTAGTGGTAAGCAATAGTTCCCCATGGTTGGAATGCCCCTTTTAATCTGTGCAAGCCTACTAACTTGCCTGCTTAGTGGGCTTTCATCAGCTCGTCTCTAATAGTTTCCCATACAGAGAAATGTCGGAAATTTACTCCTAACAAGGGCAGAAGTAAACTGCTTCCAGGGTTGGGGAAAAAAGTGGTTGGTGGGATAGTGAACTTGTTCCCGCTCAACAGATTTTCGCATGAGCATTTCTACACATGCATATTTTCTCATGCTAAAATTAAGTTCACAAATATTTTCTAGGTGTACGATTTCTTGACCTACTTCTGTAAATTCTAGTGAATTCATGTAAGATGTAAATTTGACCTAATACAAGGACATATTCCATGGGTGCACTTTTGTGACTTTCTATACGAATTGGGTGCCTATTTGGATCTGCCTTTAACTAAGACCTTTTTGGTTTTTATTAAAATTCTCTCTCTTCTCTTTCCCCTTCTCTCTTCCCCTTCTCTCTTTCCCCTTCTCTCTTTCCCCTTCTCTCTTTCCCCTTCTCTCTTCCCCTTCTCTCTCTTTCCCCTTCTCTCTCTTTCCCCTTCTCTCTCTTTCCCCTTCTCTCTCTTTCCCCTTCTCTCTCTTTCCCCTTCTCTCTCTTTCCCTTCTCTCTTTCCCTGCTCTCTTTCCCCTTCTCTCTCTTTCCCCTTCTCTCTCTTTCCCCTTCTCTCTCTTTCCCCTCCCCTCTCTCTCTCTTTCCCCTTCTCTCTCTTTCCCCTCCCCGTCTCTCTCTTTCCCCTTCTCTCTCTTTCCCCATCTCTCTCTTTCCCCTCCCCTTCTCTCTCTTTCCCCTCCCCTTTTCTCTCTTTCCCCTCCCCTTTTCTCTCTTTCCCCTCCCCTTCTCTCTCTTTCCCCTCCCCTTCTCTCTCTTTCCCCTTCTCTCTCTTTCCCCTCCCCTTTTCCCCTCCCCTTCTCTCTCTTTCCCCTCCCCTTCTCTCTCTTTCCCCTCCCCTTCTCTCTCTTTCCCTTCCCCTTCTATCTCTCCTTCCCCTTCTCTCTCTCCTTCCCCTTCTCTCTCTTTCCCCTTCTCTCTCTATCTCTCTTTCCCCTTCTCTCTCTCTCTCTTTCCCCTTCTCTCTCTCTCTCTTTCCCCTTCTCTCTCTCTCTTTCCCCTTCTCTCTCTCTCTTTCCCCTTGTCTCTCTTTCCCCTTCTCTCTCTCTCTTTCCCCTTGTCTCTCTTTCCCCTTGTCTCTCTCTCTCTCCCCCTTGTCTCTCTCTCCCCCTTGTCTCTCTCTCTCCCTCTCCCTCTCCCTCTCTCTCTCTCTCTCTCTCCCTCTTCTCCCCCCCTCCCCCCCTCCTCTATATCAAAAGAACACCTGCTTTGGCAAAACAAAATGGCTTTGCCAATACTTGTTTATTTTCATGACTCCTATAATTTTGTTGAAACTGGTTGCACTGATTTTCCATTATGAATATTTTTGGTAAACACTAACATGCATCAACACATTTTACTAAACGGTGCTTCAAAGAAATGGCACCTAAAATTTCACAGTAGTTAAGCAAAACATTTTTTTCTTAGTTGCATTTTTTTAATAAACATATTATTTTGAAAGCAAAGAATCATCAATCTTGCTTTCAAGCTTTTGCATATATTTGCATCTAATCCGAGAGCATCCTAAAAGCATTATAGGTAGTCTTATATTATTTAACTTTGCAAACGCGTGTACACATTTTTATACTTTGACAATGTAGTAATGCAGTCTGAACTTAACATTTTCTTAGACCACTCACCCTAATAATAAAGGTTTTGTATCAATGAACCATAAAAACAAGTTCGAACAGCATTAACATATAGGCACACATATTAACTGCAGACAATGCCCTTCCCTGATCCATAATGTGCTATTGTAATCTGGCAGCCAAAGGGTTCGTGCTGCAGATGGTTGGGCCTACTTGTCCCAGGGACAAAATAAACATGAAAACGTGTTGTCCTTGACCCCAAACAATGTACATGGCGTCGGGCTATACGAATTCCACATCCCTGAATTTATTAATGCAAAGCCTTTACTATTAGGACAAGGTCTATTTAGAAATTAGTAATCTCAGCTTGAATTGCTGACAGTAGTTTCAGTTTAAAAGCTTGTATAAATGTTTCAAAATCTAACAATTTTAGGCTACTTACAATGCTCCATAGTTATATGCAAATACAAGCAGGAGCCTGAAAGCATGACTGGTGATTGCTTTAAAAACAAGCATTGGCATAGCCAATAGGTCTCGCCTTTGGGACCTTATCAGTGTTTAGCCATGCAACAGTTGATGTTGTTGCACCAAGGATATTGTGCTGCATAACTAAATACTTATAAGGTCCCAAAAGCGAGACCTATTGGCTATGCCAATGCTTGTTTTACTTGCAAAAAGGGCATTTTGGGGGCAATTCGTGGCAATTTAGTGCCCTCTTGTGGACATTTGTGATGGAGCATTAGGGCAGCTGCGCACAAATGAAGCCTAGTGAGCGCCGCGGTCGCCTTGGATTAAAGGCACCTGGTAACAACGATTTGCAGCAGAAATGCCCAGGACTTGGAAGATGGTGTCCTAAAACCACAGAGCGAGTGGGCAACCTAGCCTGATTCGTCTCCATCTCCAGCACTAAGCTGCACGCTGTTGTCGCGTTATGGTGTGCGCGAGGCTGGGTGACGCCTGCAAGTTCATTACCGACTCTAGAGCCATCTTCATGCGGAAAATCGTGTTATTATTGCCATCCATCAAGAACCCGCTCAGATCCAGAGATATTACAGCAGGGCATTGAGACGTAAAAGCCAGTCGGCGCTGAATGACCTGCATCGTGCCATTCATCCGTCAGCACTGTCACACACATGATGCTATCCCGTCTCTCACCGCCTCGCTTTGTCGCCTTTTCGTGCACTCGCTTGTTCTTCCTCCCAGTGCTGTAAATTGAAATATTAAAGTGCGGTTACTCACTATCCCAGGGGACCTGTTTGCTACTGAGAACCACAGGTACACTACTCGCCCTTTTATATTAACAAAGAACAGAATTTCAAAACCTAAAAGTGCCTGTCCATGTGAGGCACTGTTCCCTCCTCTCATTCAGATGCAACGTTCTGACTTTTATCTTCACCTTGATTCGATATACAGAATAAATATAGACTCGTATTTTTAACTACATATCTTTTTTGACATTATTGCTATTATTATTCAAGCGCAAACAAACTCAAATACAACTGGGTGCAAAGGGAACGGCTGTAAACAGACCTAATTGGTGTCAGACGAGCGTCTGACCGGCATCGTGTCGGAAACGGGACCGCCAGACAAGGAGTCGGCAGTCCCGCTTCCCTAATTAGGAAGCGCCCGCCTTCACGGTGGTCGGAAAGTGCATATTACCCATTGCGGCGTGTGCTGAGGGCTGCAGCACAAGCTGCAATAGGAAAATGACACTTTTTAAACATCCATGCATCGTGTGCCAGGCACGATCCATGGATGTTTGGGGGGGCACCACATGTGCCCTCCAGGCCTCATAGCAGAGGCCACGGGGGGATGGGGGCCCTGCTAGGAGCCACCAAAGTCTGTTTCCGACAGCCTTTCAATGGCGGTCAGACTGCCACAGAAAGGCTGTCAGAAACGTGCATCGGGCACCTCCCCCATTTTGGGGATTAAGACCCGCCCCGACGGGCTCCTTGAGCCTGTCGAGGCGGAGTGGATTCCCCCCGCAGGTATCAGTCGGACCGCCTGTATCTTAATATATTGGTCAGACTGATGCCTCAGATGTTGGGTGGACCGCCACCGACGAGCTGTCGGATGGCCTTCCTCCCAACATCGTAATGGGGGCCCTAAATATTCAGTACGTTTTTTGGTCTTTCACCGCCAGATAGCTACATATAAAATAACATGCAGCTTAAATAAAAAATAAATAAAAAAAGATGTAACTCAATGGGAAATGCACTACAGTACGTTATGAAATCTCTGTTAAATGAACTGCAGAGGTCTGTGTGTAACCATAGAGCCACAAAATTAAATCTTGGTTGGTGCAGTGGAAAATATTGACTTGTGTATTTGTAGTGCTATGAGGTCACAGCCTGTGACCGAAAGCACTGTGAAAATTTAAGTAAATTGTTTAATCTTGCGTTGCACACAGTATAATATAGACTGCTACAAAATGTGCGAAAAGGTTTAAGATAAAATGGTGATTCCAAAATATAGATTTTAGTAATACCCAGACTGTACATAATGCAATTTGTTTACATAACCCTCCCTTCAACACCTCGTCCGGGATAGTAAGCACTATATAACTATAATTACAATTAAAAGAATGCAATTTACAATTAAAAGCATCCATTTCACGGCTCAATTGTTAACTCTTTGCACTACCACTCAAAAAGAAATCTTTGTCATCACAAATATTCAAGTGATTTGATCAATTAAAGCCAGTACCGGCTCCCAAGCATCTTTTTGCATATTACGCTCTAAGTTTCCAGAATTAACTAATTGCGCACATTTGCATTTCTTTCAGACAAGCAGACACCCTGGCAGGGAGGCTTGTTTAGCTGTCTGCTCGGCTTCAGTTCCACAGCACAGGAGACTCACTGAATGACACTTTAGCTGAAGCATTTAAACTATTGGAATTAACCGTCCCGGGACGGTTATCTTTTTATACAAAGTAGAGGAACGGTTTCTCATAAATCAAAAAAGTATGCCCCTATGACCCTGCCCACTTTCACCTCTGAGTTTTATATCCACGTAGTCTCTGTGGGGAGATCCGATGGCTGTTAGGTGAATTGCAGGTTTTGTTCTTAACTTCAGTTGGCTGTCTTCTCTATACGATGAAAGCCAGTGGTGCGTATATCAGAGCAAAGATGCTGTTGCTAAGGACCTGTCTTTGCGTTTACCTCCTGTTGTATTAAGCCAGAGGTCATCCATAGATGGGGTTGACCAGTGCTTAATTTGTAAAAGAAAATAAGTGCCAAGGCTCTTGTCAGGAGGCCACTGCTGCTTGCACCACACATTTCTCCTGCTATGCTGCCAATGATAGCAACGACACAACTACTAACCGTCACACTCCTACAAGTGTGACTATTTGGACTATTCATGCCCTCAAGGCGATAGGAATGGATTGGGCAGCAGGTAATTGTCATTTTTAATGTATATTGAATTAATAACTAACTGCTGTTGTGGGCATCTCTAAATTTGCACGACAGCGTGTTAGAAATGGGGGTCTCTAGTTGGCAAGGGTTTGTGCCTTTGTCCAAGTAGGGACCCTTCTTCCTAGTCAGGGTAAGGGGGATACCCTTCTAAAATAACCCTGTTCACCTCCTTGGTAGCTTGGCACGAGCAGACAGGCTTATCTCAGAGGCAGTGTGAAAAACATTTGCACATAACCAACAGTAATACAGTGAAAAAACTACAAAAGGACAACACACCATTTTAGAAAAATATCCAATATTTTTAGATGTCCAAAACAATACCAAAACAACAAAAATTCAACATACAGTACTTTAAAAATATGCACTTTGCAAGAATACTCGAAAAACACAGTACTGTGAAGTCAGTAGCTCCATCCGGTGCTACTGCGGTGCTGTAAACAACAGAATCCAACAGTTTTGTCTGACCGTGTCGGTCAGGGGTGTCAACAGACTTGTAAACAGTACCTTTTGTGTTGCGGCCGACACGTTGGTGCTGAGTAAAGGCGGTACTCGTTGTGGTGCTGACAGATCACGGTGCAGGCGACAGAGCTGGTTGCGGGAAGCTGGATTTGGTCGGCCCAGACTGCGGTGTGGGACGGGGTGGTGCGTCGTGTGACTTACGAGTGGTGCCCCCAAGCCACGATGCGGTCACGGAAGTCATGGTCAGTGTGCAGCGATGGCGTTGGTGAGACCAGGGCGGCGAAGTGAAGCGAGGCAGTGCGGGGTGCGGTGCCCACAGGTCACGGTGTAAGCAGCGGCTCGGTGGCGGCAGCGGTCGTCGGTGAGACCAGGGTCTCGGTGCGAGATGCGGCGGTGACCTCTGCGGTGCCTGCAGGACACGGAGCCAGCGACGGTGTCGGTTGCTTTTCCCTTCTCTGTAGCAACTGAAACAGCGGTTCCAGAAGCGGTACCCAGAGGTTGGTGAAGTCTCTGCAGTCCCTGAGACTTCACAACAGGAGACAATCTCTACTTCAAGCCCTTGGAGATACTCAGCACAAGTAAAGAAAGTTCAGTCCAGTGCTTCCACTGCCCAAGGCAGAAGAAGCAACTGCAGGCCAACCCAACAAAGAAACAACACAACAAAGGGGCAGTACTCCTCCTGGCTGCTCTTCCAGCTCTTCTTCTTGGCAGGTTCCTTGATTCCAGCGAGTTCTAAAGTTCTGGGGTCTGGGGCCCAATATTTATACTCAAAATTCCTTTGTTCTCTCAGGCAGAGAGTGTCTGTGCTTAGTCCAAACCAGTTTGGTCCTCTCTGGCCCAGCGTCCCAGCAGGAGGTGGTGACAGCATTGTCCAAGGCAGACAGGGCCTTTTCAGGTGCAAGGGAAATCTCCTCCCACCACTCTAAATGCAGACCAGGCCTATTCAGGTGCTAGTGAAAACTCCTCCCACTACTCTGAATGCAGCCCAGGTCTATTCAGCCCTGCCCTGACTCATTCAGGAAAGGCAGGACACACATCAACTCCCCCCAGTGGCCGTCTGAGAGAATGCACATCCCCAGCCCCTGTCACTCCAAAGCCAGACAGTCAATCCACAAACCCAGCAGAGGTACACAGGATGGCTAAGCAAGAAAATACCTACTTCCTAAAAGTGGTATTTTCAAACACAGAACATAAAAATCATCTTTACTAAACGATGCATTTTTACATTTTGAGTCCAGGCATACTAAACTCAATTTCCCTATCTTGCCCCAATGGGAAGTTATGCTTATAAGAGGTTATAAGTAAAACTTCCATTTCTAGCTTATGGGACAGATAGCCTTCCCATAGTGAAACATGAAATGCACTGTAATTCACTACCAGCACATGCCACACACACCAGTACATGTCCTAGTTTTAACACACACAGCACCCTGCCCACAGGGGTACCTTGGGCCTTACCTAGGGGTGACTTATATGCAGAAAAAATGGAAGATTAGGGCCTGGCAGGTGTGTGCACTTGCCAGGTCGACATGGCAGTTACAAACTGTGCGCAGACCCTGCAGTGGCAGGTATGAGTTACCTTTTCAGGGCTACCTCTGTGGGTGGCACAATCAGTGCTGCAGGCCCACTAGTGGCACTTGACCCACAGGCCCTGGCACTCTCAGTGCACAGTACTAGGGACTTAATAGTAAATCAAATATGCCAATCATGGAAACACCAATCCATAACACAATCTACAACAGGAGCACTTGCACTCCAGCACTGACCAGCAGCGAGAAAGTGCGCAGAGACACCAAACCAGCAAAAACAGAGTCAAAACTGGGAGGTCAGAAAGCAAAAAGACAGGGGAAACACGCCAAAAGATGCCAAGTCTAACACAGCGCCACCTTGTGGCAGACTGTCACAAGCGCTGGGGTTGACAATTAAGTGCTGGTACCGATACACTTCTATTATCCATTATTCTTCACCTCTTACAGAGAGACTTTTTTTATATGCTAGGTCTTAATGAAGTAACATGCTCAGGACAATGAATACTAAGATGTCTATGAAAATAGTAATTTTTTTATTAAGAGCGGTGGATCTAAAAGGAACCCTTTTTGTGTTTTGTGTTTTCCAACCTGAAACAATTTTTTGGTGTTTTATTTCAGAAACTTAATATCGGAACACAAATGCTGTGAAAAATACTAGGCTAAAGTTGATTGCACAAGGGCAGAGAAAACCAGGGGGATCAGGACCACAGGGACCAGAAGGACTGGAAGCAGTAGGATTCAGACTATGAGGGCTAGAAGGATTAGAGGAGCAGGAACAGGATCAGGGCTAGAAGGTTAAAGAACAGAACTAGGAAGATCAAAGACGGGACCATATGCTGGAGAAGTACCAAGACCAACAGGACCTAGGCAAGGATAACAGGCCATGAAAACAAAAACCAGTGTTTCCAGATGGGGGGAGGAGGGGCCTGGACCAGGAGAACCGCGACAGGGAGAGCAAGTATAGACCAAGGGCAGGAGTGACAACTGCAAGAGGCTGAGGGCTCATATTGCTGGAACAGCATCAGAAGTATCAGGACCTGGAGGAGGATCAAGATGAGAAGTACCAGGCCTGAAAAGACCAGGAGGACCAGGATCTGGAAGATCAGGACCAAGTGGAGCAGGATGCCAAACCAGGAGTACTAGTTCAGGAGCAGAAATCAGATAAAGATCGGGTTGATGAAGGAGAAAAACAGGCAAATGAGATTAGGAACAGGAAGGGGAGCCGGAGGAGGACCAAAAGGAGGTTGACGATGAGGAAGAGGTTCAGAAGGTGATGATACTGATGACAAGGATCTGGAGTATGAATAGGAGGGTTCTGGAGGCTGAGGAGTAGCACAGGAGGAGAAGGTCCACAAGAAGGAAATATACCTGCAGTCAAACCAGGAGTATGTGTTGGAGGACATGAAGCATGAGGAGGAAGACCAGGAGATGTAGGAGGAAGAGAAATGGTACCAAGAGGAGGATCAATAGGGTGATGATAATGAAGAATAGAAGAAGGACTAGAAGGAGGAGGAGCACCGGGACTGATCCATGACCAGTTCAGGACCAGGCTTGGAGGAGAACTGGGATCAGGAAATTCAGAGGCTGAGGAGTAGGACCAGGAGGAGGATCTGAAGGAGGAGGAGAACCAGGATCCAACCGAAAGGATGAGAATAGTGCATAGGCTGACACTAATTGGCCCCACCATGGCACTGCCCTCATGATGAAGTACCTAATTACACAGCCTCTCAGGACTCCACCCACTTTTCTCTGACTCCCTTTATGGGATCTGTGAGAAGTTGGCCTGGTATATGCTGTTCACTAATTAAAGTGGACACCTTGCACCAGAACAATTCGACTCTTATGGTAGATAGGTTTAAGACAACCTTTATAGAAAGCTATCCTAGTGGTAGCTGTGGAGAGCAGCCTTCAGGCTAAGTCTTGAAGGAATGTAAAGCAGCTTGTTTTACCACACAATCTCTTGAATCACCAAATGAAAAGACACCACACAGGTATATATATCAAATATATATGTATTTATTAATAAACACTCTCTACTAATCTCTTTATGAGATTTGAAGTCAGGAACATATGTACAAGTCAAATATTATCAGGATAAGTTTAGCACAATTGAATATTACAATCTTAGTTTGCTAGACCTAGGTCTAGGGCATCTAGAATCGAGGGACCCCCAAGAACCACCCCAGGTAGTTGTAGGAGACCCACAGGGGACGGACGCGGTGACCTGGCACCGATGCGAATCCTGTACGAGTCTATGCGCTCAGACGCGATTGAGATATCAATGTTCAAGGTCCCTTGCGTGTTCGAGGCGAACACACCGATCGGACTCAGTACGAGTCGAAGGATACGGTCTACAGATAGGATTTGCAAGGGAGTCGGACGCGGTGTGTCTAACACAGACGCGAACCAGGTACGAGTCAGTGCGAGAATCGCACGGGGAAAGTAAGAGTTTTAGGATACTTCTGGTGAACCTACAAGCAAGTCACTTACAGGGTAAGTAGTTCGAGGGCCCACACCTACAGGAGCACCGTAGTGCTGGAGTTACCTCA
Organism: Calotriton arnoldi; assembly: GCA_963921515.1. Lineage (NCBI taxonomy): Eukaryota > Metazoa > Chordata > Amphibia > Caudata > Salamandridae > Calotriton > Calotriton arnoldi. Next base: position 555,280 of record CAWUFW010010334.1, read on the forward strand.
CCCAGGAAGCCGGGTGCACAGGTGTCCTTTGGTGTCGGGTTGCGGCGTCGTTTTCAATGGCGAACAAAGAAGACTTGCTGCTTGTGATGGTGTGAAGAAGTGTCCGGTGGAATCCAAGCCTGGATTCGGTGGAAGGATGACCTGAAAGCAGAGGGGACAGTGTTCAAAGTCACTTGGCAGTGACTCGGGCAAGGAAGATGAATGCCCACCGTCGTCGCAGGGTTCAGGTCGTTCATGGTTGCCTTGACTCTTCAGCCACGAGGTCCAGGAGGCGTCGACGATGACCAGGAGCTGGATTCGGCGTGTCCCACGATGTCTGCGGCTTACTGCGGTGTCGGCAACTTGATCGGAGCTAACAAACCTTGGTAACAGCAAGTCTCGAGGAAAGTGTAAAGAGGCAATGGCGCAGACCAGCAAGGTCTGTGGAACTCACCCAGCGAGGGTAAGTCAGGGCAGGCCTGGAGCAACCAGGGGAGTCCTTTGGTTTCTTTGGAAAGTCTTCTGGGGACCCACAAGCCGGCTGGCAAGGGATCGCAAAGACGCCTCGGGAGGATTCTCTCACAGGGGCCCACGGTCACTCGGGACTTGGTAGGCCGCTGATCTTAGGAGGGATTCCTGCTGGACGCTGGGACCACACGTGGTCCAAAGCACAAGTTTGTGGAACGTTGTAAGGGGTTGCACTCAACAATAGTGCACAGTACCCAGGGGTCGTGGTTCCTCATTACTCTTGGGGTCCACTGGCCTCAGCTTCACTGGGGACTCACGATGGCCTTTGAGAAGTCAGGAAATTTACTTCTTGGGCTGCAGGGACTTCGGACTCCGGCGGGAGCAGCGTAGTTTGCGACTGTTGTTTGTAGTTTTTGGTGCTTGCCAAGCAGGGGAGTCACTCCTTGACTCCAAGGGAGATTCTTCAGTCTTCCAAAGGTAGTGGAACGTCGAAGGTCCGGGATTCTTCTTGTAGAGCGTCGTCCAGGGAAATCTAGGGTGCAATGCACAGGTTCCCCCTCTTATACTAAAAAGAGGGGAGGGACTAGCTCTATGACCCTACCTATGGGAGGGTCAGGGAGTGGGTGGCTACACCCACTTCCCTTTGTCCAGTTTCACGCCAGAGCAGGGACAGGTAGCCCTGAGCCGGTTTGAACTGGCATATGCACAGAGGAGCCTTCTGCTCCCCCAGTGCAGGACTTCAAAGCACTCTAAGAGTGCACCCAGCCAGCCCCAATACACTAAACCCTGTCTGGGAGGTGGTCACACCCCCTTGGGACAGGGTATCTATTGTTGGGCTCCCTCCACTGCGAGTGTTGGTCATCAGCAGGAGGGCAGCCCAGTGTCTGTGACTGGTGGCATCCATTTTGTGATGCCAGGGCTCTGTCGGATTCTACCGCGTTTCCACAGTAGGTACATGTCTATCCCTCTAGAAGGGTGGAATGCTACCCCCGCCGCCAGGACTGGCGGGGGGTAGTATTCCAAGGTGTTTGACACCAAACACGACATGTTTCGATGCAGCCATTCCAAAGTTAGCATTTTACCGCGAGGATATAATGCACTTAAAAGTATATGGTTTAACCGCATCCACAAACAGCACCAGAGAATGGACTCCGAGAGCTGCAGAGGGGCCCTGCTCAGGCAGAGGCACCCCCTCACATAGAAGCCAAGCACCCTGCCCTCAGGATTGATAGGGCCTGCCTTAGGGGTGACTGATAGGGTTATATGTGTGTGCAGGAGAGATATAGGGAACCTATATCTCAGTGAGGGTGCTAGCACTTCCTCACTCAGGCTGCAGTAGCAGGCCTGTGGTGTCAGATTTAGTCTGCTTCCCAGGGGTGGCATAAGACATGCTGCAGCCCCTGGTAGGCCTGTGAAGGACCTATGCCCTTGGTACCTAGGGTACCATTTACTAGGGACTCATAAGGTACCACAGTATCCAATCACTAGTGCACCTAGAGTGCACTCCAAATCGTTTAGAGAGAACAGAGAGGCTGGGGCCCTGATTAGCAGGGTCCCAGCCTGACTATAGCCAGAAACCAGTGTAAACATCAGAAAAAAAGTGGGGGCAACATAAGAGGCAGATCCTACTCTCCTACACAACCCCCCCAAACGCAGGGACACTAAACTAACCTTGACCAGTTGAGTCTTCGTGTTCATAGTGGAAATACCTTGAGAGTCCATCTGCATTGGCATGTTGGGTCCCAGGTCTATGTTCCACTGTATAGTCCATCCCCTGTAGGGAAATGGACCACCTCAAAAGTTTTGGGTTTTCTCCTTTCATTTGTTTAAGCCATAGGAGGGGCTTGTGGTCGGTCTGAACTATGAAGTGAGTACCAAACAAGTATGGCCTCAGCTTCTTCAGGGCCCATACCACATCAAAGGCCTCCTCTCTATAGCTGACCAACGTTTCTCTCTAGGGGTCAGCCTTCTGCTAATAAAAGCTACTGGCTGGTCTTGACCTTCATCATTCAGTTGAGACAGTACAGCTCCCACACCCAGCTCAGAAGCATCTGTTTGGACAATGAACTTTTTGGTGTAGTCTGGACTCTGTAAGATGGGGGCAGTGCACATGGCCTGCTTTAGGTCTTCAAATGCCTTTTGACAGCTAGCTGTCCACTGAACCCTTTTGGCATTTTCTTTGAGGTCAGATCATTCAAGGGGTCACTATAGATCCATATCCCTTGACAAACCTCCTATAGTACCCAGATAGGCATAAGAAGGCTCTCACCTGTGTCTGGGTGGTTGGAGCAACCCATTCCATTATGGCCTGGATCTTGCTCTGTCAAGGCTGAACCTGGCCTCCACCTACAAGGTGGCCCAGGTACACAACCTGACTCTGCCCTATCTGGCACTTAGTGGCCTTGATAGTGAGGCCTGCCTTCTGCAGGGCCTCCAAAACATTCCTGAGGTGGACCAGGTGATCCTGCCAGGAGGAACTAAAGACAGCAATATCATCTAGATAAGCTGAGCAATAAGTCTCCATCCCTGTCAGAACTTTATTCACCAACCTCTGAAAAGTGGCAGGTGCATTTTTCAATCCAAAGGTCATCACCACAAAGTGGTAGTGCCCACCAGGGGTCGAAAATGCTGTCTTGGCTTTGGCATCATCAGCTAATCTGATCTGCCAGTAGCCAGCTGTTAGGTCAAACGTGCTTAGATACTTGGCTGAGGCCAAAGTATCAATCAGCTCATCTGCCCTTGGTATGGGATAGGCATCAGTCCTAGTGACTGCATTGAGGCCTCTGTAGTCTACACAAAACCTCATTTCTTTCTTACCACCCTGGGTATGAGGCTTGGGTACCAGGACTACTGGACTAGCCCAAGGGCTATCTGAAGGCTCAATTACACCTAGCTCCAACATTTTCTGGACTTCAGTCCTGATACAGTCCCTGACATGGTCAGGTTGCCTGTAGATTTTATTCTTGACAGGCAGACTGTCTCCAGTGTCCACCTCGTGGGTGCACCAGGAAGTCTGACTAGGGGTCAGGCTAAACATATGTCTAAACTGTTGCAGAACTTGTCTGCACTCAGTTTGCTGATGGTCAGTGAGGCTGCTTGCCAAAGCAACATCATCTACTGACCCATCATCAGGGTTCTGAGAGAGCAGGTCGGGGAGAGGGTCACTCTCCTCCTCCTGGTCCTCATCAGTTGCCATGAGCAAGCCCATGTCAGCCCTGTCAACATATGGCTTTAATCTGTTGACATGGAGCACCCTCAGGGGGCTCCTGGGAGTTCCAAGATTCACCAGATAGGTGACTTCTCCCTTCTCTTCAACTATTGTATGGGGGCCACTCCACTTGTCCTGGAGGGCTGCTGGGGCCACAGGCTCCAACACCCACACTTTCTGTCCTGGCTGGTATACAGTCAGTACAGCCTTTGGTCATGCCAAGCTTTTTGTAATTCTTGGCTGGCCTTTAGGTTTTTGGTTGCCTTTTCATGTACTCTGCCATCCGGGAGCGGAGACCAAGTACATAGTCCATCACATCATGTTTGGGGGCTTGAGAGGTAACTCCCAGCCCTCTTTACCAAACACAGTGGATCTCTCACAGGATGCCCAAACAGAAGCTCAAATGGGCTGTAGCCAACCCCTTCTGTGGAACCTCTCTGTAGGCAAACAACAGGCAAGGAAGAAGAAGGTCCCATTTCCGCCTAAGCTTCTCTGGGAGTCCTTTAATCATTCCTTTCAAGGTTTTGTTGAAGCGTTCAACTAAACCATTGCATTGTGGGTGATAGGGGTGGTGAACTTGTAAGTTACACCCCACTCCTTCCACATTGCTTTCAGATACCCTGACATGAAGTTGGTACCTCTGTCAGAAATGACCTCCTTTGGAAAACCCACTCTGGAGAAGACTCCAATGAGGGCTCTTGCCACCACAGGGGCTGTGGTGGTCCACAGGGGAATTGCTTCTGGGTACCTGGTGGCATGATCCACTACCACCAGGATAAACCTGTGCCCAGATGCAGTTTGAGGGTCAAGGGGACCAACAATGTCAATCCCTACCCTTTCAAAGGGTACCCCCACCACCGGTAGTGGTATCAGGGGGCCTTTGTTGTGCCACCTGCCTTACCACTGGCTTGGCATGTGACACAGGAGCGACAAAACTCCTTTGTGTCCTCTGACATATGTGGCCAATGAAAATGTGGAACAAGCCTGTCCCAGGTCTTGTTTTGGCCCAAGTGTCCTGCTAAAGGGATATCATGTGCTAAGGTCAAGAGGAACCCCTAAACTTCTGAGGTATTACCAACCTCCTGGTGGCTCCAGGGGCTGGGTCTCTACCTTCAGAATATAGGAGTCCCTCATCCCAATAAACTTTATGGGACCCACTAGCACTCCCAGCAGCCTCAGCAGCAGCCTGCTGTCTCAGGGGTTCAAGAGAGGGGCAGCACTGTTGCTCCTTCCTCAGATCTCCCTAGAAGGGCCCCTGCCCCCAAGAACTCAACCTGATCAGGCTCAAGTCCCTCTGGGGCAGTTCCTTCTTCAGGATCTGCTTCACCTCCCTCTGGGGGTGAATCCGTGATCTGAGACAGAGGGGAAGGCACTGCCTTTACCCTACTGCTCCTCCTCTTGGGAAGCATCTGGTCCATTGTTCCAGGATCCAGAGCTGGTTCAGTGTCATGCATTCTTGCTTGTGACCTGGTCACAGCAAATACCTCTGCAGGGATGCCCAACATCTCAGCATGAGTCCATAACTCTACTTCAGACCAGGCTGAAGTCTCTAGATCATTGCCCAATAGACATTCGACAGGGAGGTCTGCACTGACTACAACCTTTTTGAGGCCAGTTACCCCTCCCCAGGAGAAATTCACAACTGCCAGACTATGGTTGGTCTTGGCGTTGCTTGCATTGGTCACCTGGTACATTTCGCCCAGGATGATCTGTCCAGGGTCCGCAAGATCCTCTGCCACCATGGTGAAACTAGCACCTGTGTCCCTAAATGCCAAAGCCTGTTTGCCATTTATTACAGGCTGCTGTTTGTATTTGCCCAGATTACTGGGACTCACTAGGAAGGACATATTAAGGTCTCCCTCACAAATCAGCATTGCCTGAGAGGGCACTCTGACTAGGTCAGAGTCCACTTCAGAACCCAGGGTCAACCCTACTAAACCCTTAGTCTGTGTACCACCTCCACCAGTAGCTGAACTAGGGGGAACAGTTGCCTTAGGGGCAGGAGTGGTGGTGGTCTGGTCTTTGGACTTGTTACAGTCAGAAGTCCAGTGCCCTTTCTGTTTACAGAATTTGCACCAGGGCTTCTTTTGGCCTTTTCCCTTGTTGGACTGTGACTCCCCACCAGATGCAGATTTTTGGGGCCCTTGTGAAGACTTCTGGTCTTTTGACTTATCCCCACCTTTCTCAGAGCCCTTAGGATCTTGCTTCTTGGTGTCACCCCTTGGTTCTGGGGTTTCTGCCTCACCCTGGTTCTGACCCACTTGTCTGCCTTCTTTCCCAATTCTTGGAGAGAGGTCAGATCCGAGTCCACCAGGTACTGATGCAACAACTGGTTCTGGCAATTATTAAGGATTTGTTCTCTCATCATCAGATTATACAATCCCTTAAAATCAGTAACCCTACTGCCAACCAGCCAACCCTCCAGAGCCTTGGTTGCACAATCAACAAAGTCAGTCCAGTCCTGAGTCTGTGCCTTCTGGGTGTCTCTGAACTTTAACCTGTACTGTTCAGTGGTTAAGCCAAACCCAACTATCAGTGCACTCTTCAGGACTTCATAATCATCAGCATCCTCTTCTCTAACAGTGAGGAGCTTGTCTCTACCTTTATCTGAAAAGGAGAGCCACAAGATTGCTGCCCACTGCTTCTGGGGGACCTGCTGTACTCGACAGGCCCTCTCCATAGTAGTTATCCACTTGTGGATATCATCCCCACTCTGGTAGGGAGGAACAACCTTGCTCAGGTTCCTATTGCTCAGGTTCCTATGGTCTGGAATAGATTCTCTGCCTCTAGGGACACTGTTGCTGCCACCAAGGGGTTCTAACCCCTCTCGTCGAGAAGTTCTCTGGATCTCCAGGGCTTCTCTATCCAGTGCCAACTGCTTGGTTCTGAGGGCAACTCTTGCTTCCTCATACTGCAGCAGTTTGCACATTCTTTCAGAGGAGGTCTCTCTATGGGAAAGTATGAGTTCCTCTGGTGGACAAATTCTCTGCCAGAGTGATAAGAGTGCTCAGATTCCCTGGAAGGGGACCTATGCCTCTCATCCACTCTGTCAGTTCTCTTAGGGAGAATTCCTCTGTCCTTTTCAGGCCCCTTGAGGCCTGGCCCTTCAATCACAGAGTCCTGGTCATTTGGATTTTCATCGTCTGACCCAGATACTGTAATTGACCCACCCACTGATTCAGACCCATTAGCTCCTAGAGCCAATCTAAGATCATCTGCTGTCAGCAGATCTATCAGGTGCAGGGTTGAGGGACTCTGTCCTAGTCTCAGGTGTCTTTCAACACACATGGCTCTCAAGTCAGAGAAAGCCATGTCCTTATACTGAGGCTGAGTGGATCCACTGGTTCCACCCTTTAAGGACATTCTAGTGTTGTGCAGTGTTGTACTACCTACACTAGTTTGTGGCCTACTGATACTAGCTTGAGCTGTAGAAAGGGTGTGCTATCCCTTGGCACACAGCTCTAAGTTCAGTAGAACTTATCGATACTAAGCTTGACTTTATATGTACCTTAAGTACCTATAGTGGTTTTCAGTTAGTAATTCAAATAGAGATTTTCTGGTAAAACAATAGCAAGCTGGAATCCCACACGCTGCCCACCAATGTGAGAAGTTGGCCTGATATATGCTGTTCACTAATTAAAGTGGACACCTTGCACCAGAACAATTCGACTCTTATGGTAGATAGGTTTAAGACAACCTTTATAGAAAGCTATCCTAGTGGTAGCTGTGGAGAGCAGCCTTCAGGCTAAGTCTTGAAGGAATGTAAAGCAGCTTGTTTTACCACACAATCTCTTGAATCACCAAATGAAAAGACACCACACAGGTATATATATCAAATATAAAAGTATTTATTAATAAACACTCTCTACTAATCTCTTTATGAGATTAGAAGTCAGGAACATATGTACAAGTCAAATATTATCAGGATAAGTTTAGCACAATTGAATATTACAATCTTAGTTTGCTAGACCTAGGTCTAGGGCATCTAGAATCGAGGGACCCCCAAGAACCACCCCAGGTAGTTGTAGGAGACCCACAGGGGACGGACGCGGTGACCTGGCACCAATGCGAATCCTGTACGAGTCTATGCGCTCAGACGCGATTGAGATATCAATGTTCAAGGTCCCTTGCGTGTTCGAGGCGAACACACCGATCGGACTCAGTACGAGTCGAAGGAAAAAGTCCGTTTTTTTTATATAGCGCAGCTACTCACCCTTACGGGTCTCAAGGCGCTGGGGGCCGTCGTGGAAATTAAGTGAGCTATTGCCCAGAGTCACATGGTGCTGAGCTGCCGCCGGAGCCGGGATCGAACCGTGAACCCTGTGCTCCGAAGTCAGCTGCCCTGGCCGCTGCACCACACCTCTCCACTAAGGATACGGTCTACAGATAGGATTTTCAAGGAGTCGGACGCGGTGTGTCTAACACAGACGCGAACCAGGTACTGAGTCAGTGCGAGAATCGCACGGGGAAAGTAAGAGTTTTAGGATACTTCTGGTGAACCTACAAGCAAGTCACTTACAGGGTAAGTAGTTCGAGGGCCCACACCTACAGGAGCACCGTAGTGCTGGAGTTACCTCACCCAGGGAAGCCGGGTGCACAGGTGTCCTTTGGTGTCGGGTCGCGGCGTCGTTTTCAATGGCGAACAAAGAAGACTTGCTGCTTGTGATGGTGTGAAGAAGTGTCCGGTGGAATCCAAGCCTGGATTCGGTGGAAGGATGACCTGAAAGCAGAGGGGACAATTTTCAAAGTCACTTGGCAGTGACTCGGGGCAAGGAAGATGAATGCCCACCGTCGTCGCAGGGTTCAGGTCGTTCGCGGTTGCCTTGACTCTTCAGCCACGAGGTCCAGGAGGCGTCGACGACAACCAGGAGCTGGATTCGGCGTGTCCCACGATGTCTGCGGCTTACTGCGGTGTCGGCAACTCGATCGGAGCCAACAAGCCTTGGTAACAGCAAGTCTCGAGGAAAGTGTGAAGAGGCAATGGCGCAGACCAGCAAGGTCTGTGGAACTCACCCAGCAAGGGTAAGTCAGGGCAGGCCTGGAGCAACCAGGGGAGCCCTTTTGTTTCTTTGGAAAGTCTTCTGGGGACCCACAAGCTGGCTGGCAAGGGATCGCAAAGACGCCTCGGGAGGATTCTCTCACAGGGGCCCACGGTCACTCGGGACTTGGTAGGCCGCTGATGTTAGAAGGGATTCCTGCTGGAGGCTGGGACCACACGTGGTCCAAAGCACAAGTTCGTGGAACGTTGTGAGGGGTTGCACTCGACAATAGTGCTTGGTACCCAGGGGTCACGGTTCCTCGTTACTCTTGGGGTCCACTGGCCTCAGCTTCGCTGGGGACTCACGATGGCCTTTGAGAAGTCAGGAAATCCACTTCTTGGGCTGCAGGGACTTCGGACTCCGGCGGGAGCGGCATAGTTTGTGACTGTCGTTTGTAGTTTTTGGTGCCTGCCAAGCAGGGGAGTCACTCCTTGACTCCAAGGGAGATTCTTCAGTCTTCCAAAGGTAGTGGAACGTCGAAGGTCCGGGATTCTTCTTGTAGAGCATCGTCCAGGGAAATCTAGGGTGCAATGCACAGGTTCCCCCTCTTATACTAAAAAGAGGGGAGGAACTAGCTCTATGACCCTACCTATGGGAGGGTCAGGGGAGTGGGTGGCTACACCCACTTCCCTTTGTCCAGTTTCACGCCAGAGCAGGGACAGGTAGCCCCTGAGCCGGTTTGAACTGGCATATGCACAGAGGAGCCTTCTGCTCCCCCAGTGCAGGACTTCAAAGCACTCTAAGAGTGCACCCACCCAGCCCCAATACACTAAACCCTGTCTGGGAGGTGGTCACACCCCTTGGGACAGGATATCTATTGTTCGGCTCCCTCCACTGCGAGTGTTGGTCATCAGCAGGAGGGCAGCCCAGTGTCTGTGACTGGTGGCATTCATTTTGTGATGCCAGGGCTCTGTCGGATTCTACCGCGTTTCCACAGTAGGTACATGTCTATCCCTCTAGAAGGGTGGAATGCTACCCCCGCCGCCAGGACTGGCGGGGGGTAGTATTCCAAGGTGTTTGACACCAAACACGACATGTTTCGATGCAGCCATTCCAAAGTTAGCATTTTACCGCGAGGATATAATGCACTTAAAAGTATATGGTTTAACCGCATCCACAAACAGCACCAGAGAATGGACTCCGAGAGCTGCAGAGGGGCCCTGCTCAGGCAGAGGCACCCCCTCACATAGAAGCCAAGCACCCTGCCCTCAGGATTGATAGGGCCTGCCTTAGGGGTGACTGATAGGGTTATATGTGTGTGCAGGAGAGATATAGGGAACCTATATCTCAGTGAGGGGTGCTAGCACTTCCTCACTCAGGCTGCAGTAGCAGGCCTGTGGTGTCAGATTTAGTCTGCTTCCCAGGGGTGGCATAAGACATGCTGCAGCCCCTGGTAGGCCTGTGAAGGACCTATGCCCTTGGTACCTAGGGTACCATTTACTAGGGACTCATAAGGTACCACAGTATCCAATCACTAGTGCACCTAGAGTGCACTCCAAATCGTTTAGAGAGAACAGAGAGGCTGGGGCCCTGATTAGCAGGGTCCCAGCCTGACTATAGCCAGAAACCAGTGTAAACATCAGAAAAAAAGTGGGGGCAACATAAGAGGCAGATCCTACTCTCCTACAGGATCCCAGAGTGAAGGATTCTCATTTCCAGAACTGTGTACAGGTCACACTAAACCTAACAGAAGTGTTGTACATTTTCCATAATAGCTTGGCAAAGCTGTTATATAGTTACCTATTAACACATAACTTTATGTATACGGTATTAACACAGTATTATTACATGCTTGTCCATCAAGCAAAAAAGGTATATTTTATTTTCAGAAGTTTATTTTCAGAAATTCTTTCGGCACTTGAAGGCTGTGGTCATCATCCAAAGTCATTTGAGCAGGAGAAATCCTTAGACTTCAGCCACTGTTTGCAGGACCTTGCGCAGAAAGCATTCTTCAGTACGAAGGGGCTAAGTGTGAATTGGGGATGAGTTTCAATTATTGAGATAATGTAGGGGTGAGATGCAATTGCAGTTCAACATCACAATAAAGAAAGTAATCATAGGTCAAGTTTTCTGGTTTTAACCAGACTATTACCTGACTTTGAACTACCTTATCAGTCAAAGAGGAAAAAAGTACAATCAAAGATGGGTGAACATGCCAGGTACGATGTGTCCTTAATCTAATGTGTTCACATCTGGAGAAGGGATCATTGTAACTGGATCCGAACTTATTAGAAACCTGGCGGTGTTTACTTCCATTAAGGGGCATGGTTGGCTCTCCTATGTAAGCTCTTGCTTTTGAAGGCAATGGCACAGAGATCTGAAGTCTGGGTGAGAGGCTGCTTGACCTGTGCAAACATGAAGAAGTTTGCAGCCAGTACTTGCATCTTTTAGCTTGCTTAAATGCTACACCCTGAGCCAGAGACTTGGAAGGAAGTCTCAGAAGAGCTTCATTGGCTCTCTTGTGAGATTGGGAATGAGAGACGTCCCATGTCATGCGTGCATGCTCGCAATTTCTTAGGTATGCGTAAATGTGTGTATGTGTCACTTAGAACTCTTATTTTAGCCTTGGGTTCATAACATTACCAACACCTAACTTGCCTAGTTTAGCCAAGGATATTGTGGCATGGATTAGACTAATTTTGTGGCACCAAAATCATAGTTTTGTCACACAATTGTGTTTTTGTTGCATTTTTGTAGCAGATTATTTTGTCCTTCTCTCCCTCCTAGACCACTCCATAATCCTTTGAAAGACAAGCAGCAGTGTACAGATTGTGCACGAACACCTGTCCCATGCAGGGGCGTAGCAAGGGGGGGTCGGGGGACCGGTCCGCCCTGGGCGGCATGAGTTTTGGGGGTGGCTCCACTCCCTCCCAGCTCTTACATGCATTTGCCGTGGGGGCGGCAAATGCAGAATTTATTACCAGCACCAATCCCCCCCCTCTTCAGCGCGGGCGGCAAAGGCAAGGACCGCCAAGGACGGCAGAGTGCCTAGCTACACCACTGGTCCCATGGCTGTGCTGAAATATCAAGAGATACTGGTAGCAGTACAATAAAAACACAGTGGCTTGTAAGAAATGGAAGAGATGTAGGACACAATGTTTCCCAATCACTGAGAAACTAGAGGGCATATGTTCAAGGAAGTGGCGGAATGAGGTGTTAGCCGTCATGGCTTAACACCTCACTCTGCCACTTCAGAAACGCAAGGCTGCACCATATTTACAACGATATGGTGCAGCCTTGCGTTTCCCTCTGTGCTGGTGCTACACTTAGCAGTGTAGCACCAACTCAGGCACCCTTGTACCATAGTGCAAGGGTGTCTGCGTGCAGGGGAAAGATTGTTTATGTACAGGAAGGTCCCCCTTCCTGTACATAAACAATCTTTAAATGCCATTTTGTCACTTCTATGTTTGCTGCTTAATGCAGCACACATGGAAGTCACAAAATGGCATTTTGTTTAAAAATTGTTTATGTACAGGAAGGGGGTATCTTCCTGTACATAAACAATCCAAGGCATTTTGCTTTTTCTTTGTGTGCTGCAAAAGGCAGCACACATGGAAAAAGCAAAAACGAGGAGAAATAATGCATTTCTCCTCGTTTCACCAACCTGGACTTGGTCTTAATTTTGGTGCTGCCTCCTATTTATGCTGCCCTTGTAAATAGGGGGCAGCGTCAAAATCAACGCCCACCGCGACACCCACTGCCCACCCCTTACACACTAAGCATAGCGTGAAAGGGGGCCTTATTTACAAGGCAGTGTTAAGCCACGTTAAGTGTCTTAACGCTGCCTTGTACATAAGGCAATGCCCCTATCGCCACCACAACGTCGTAAAAAGTGACGTGGTGGCGATAGGGGCTTGTACATATGCCCCTAAGTCTACCATACCCGAACCAGTGCTTAATTTGTGCCGGTTTTTGCAGGTGTTCTGCACCGGCACCTTTTTCTAAACACCCGTACATATTTAACCACCACATGGTGGCACTGCGTGCCTACTTTATTTTAGCAGAATCCTCAGTGGTGATTATAAACTAGCATGTATGTATGGCTGTCACTAGCATTTGGCAGCAGTGGTTGGAGTTGAGATGCATTGGACTCAAGAACCATATGCTTTCCTCTCTGTGAGTGTCCTAATGACTTGGCCTGATATAGAAGGTTAGACTCCTAGATCCTTTGTTTCTTTGCTTTGCCTCTGGTGTCCTAAAGGTCATGAATTATCAGTGTGGTCTGCCTCTTCCACAACCTCATCTCGTAGTCAGCTTTGTTAGATAAAGTTGTGTCCTGAACAAGCAGAGACAGTTCATTGCTCCCCTTGCCCCTTCATGCAAAAGCCCAGTTGAGCCTCTTGTAACATGCCTCTCAGCTGCCGAGACTGCAAGGTCATGTGTACTCAACTGCAGTCATGTCTGAAATCTTGCTACACAGAACTGGTCTTTGAACTGCCTGAAAGACATCCTGGGATCCTTGCATGCCAGACTTCCCCTGCAGCACCAGCCCATCTACCTGGGCTCAGTCAGATGATTAATTAATTTTAAGCTAGGTGGTGCTTCTGACTTTACGCTGTCCTCTGCATACCTGTCATCTCAAACCTAATATGCGGCTGTCACCCGCATTGAGGACTCCTTACCCACACACCCGCCAAGTAAGGCTGTCACCAATGTGGGTACAAGTGCGAATTAGCAGAGCAATAAAGTACTACTTGAAAATGCTTTGCATAATGGCAGTTTGATTATAAGTATTTCCTGAATGGATAAGAGCATAAGAAGTCCCACCTACTGTCTCCTCTAAGAGGCACGTTCCAGGTCCAGACTCTCTAGGTCACGAAGACCCAGCCATAGATATATAAGTAGGTTCAGGCGAGTGCCAGTGTTTTTAACCACTTGAGCAGTGGCGGCTACAACAATACTACAGTGTGGGGCGGAACGGGGGATTAGGGGGAATAATATTATTTAAACATCTTACCTGATGATGCAGCCGCCTCTGTCCTCTTCTCCAGGTTTTCCTCCCAGCATACACTGGGGCACAGGCTCCCCACCCAATCCTGGAGCTGTTCTCATGCTATACCTAGCATGAAAGTAGTGGTAGGACTGATCTGAGCTGCACAGTTTGCAGACAGACAGTGCCTAGGAGCCTGTGACATTTCACTAACCCGGCTGTGCAATACAGCTGGGTTGGAGAAACCTAAGTGCGCATGTGTGTTTGGCCGGCCAAACAGACATGCACACTTATAGTCCACCTACCACTCCTCCCTGCTATGCCTGGCTTCACCCCTCCCTACACTGCTGGAATCGGTCAGTGGTCATTTTATTTTCCGCTTGACCGCTGACTGACTAGTGGGGGGACTCTCCTCTGCCATTATGGAGGAGACGCCTCTGTACTGGAGTGTCATTTCAGTCTATGGACTGTATAACACAGTGAACCCACACAGTCAGGGTCATTTAGGGAAATTGCCTGACTGTACTTCATGTGCACACTCCTTCCATTTCTGTGTAAGCGGTGTGTATTCAACCTTTGTTTTTATGTAGTAGTGCTCAGCAGATTGAACAAGGTAAACAAGATGGACTAAGTAGTCTATTCGAACATATCGAACATATTAGTCTATTCGAACATATCTGTGGACCTTTGGATGTGTCTTGCCATTACATTTTCCAATGAAAGTGCAACATCATCTAAGAACAAGCATTAGTTAATGCCTTAGGTTTCACCTATGTGATTAATAATACGCAGTTTTTTTGTTCTAAGTTGTAGCTTGCTGAATAGTTGTACAATATAAGTTACAGAAAGTCTGTTAAAGCGTTATGACTTGTTTATGTACAAAAGGGCAATATATTGTGCTGTTACTAGTGGCATAGTGCGGGTAAGTATTAGCAACATTTTGGAAAAATGAAACGAAAGAGGGAAATAATAGAATTAATTGATGGAATAGTGGTATAATGTGTTTAGAGGAGTTCTGACAACGGTTGGACTCGGTGCCACTGCACCTGTTGCACCATTCAAATCCTGCCCCTAGTGCCCGCAAGATAACTGCATTTGTGTTCGACTGTTTAGTAGTAAAATATAGCAATATTTGGTGCTTTGAGCAGTTATTTAATAATAATGTGCATAACGTCACAATAGTACAGACATCTGAATTTCTGGCCAACTGACAAGGACACACCAAAGTAGGATTATTAGATCATAGCAAAATAATTTTTATTTTTTATATATTTTCAATTTATAAATAGGTGAAGAATTTCAATAAATGAGGACATAATAAAATTGAGGCACATCCCACACCACACACATTCAATCATACAGACATCCAGTTGCATACCCATACATACTCATACGTCCTGGAGCTCAAGGATCCAGTAATGCATAATTAACGATGAAAAAGAGAGGTGGACCAAAACCCTTCATGGGTATGAATAACATCAATGTTTGTTGCATCTAGGGGTACAGCATATCTTTTACAAAGAATAACATGAACAAGGTAGATAGAATGTCCCCACTATGTCATCAGATTCAACATATATATTTCAGACCAATATTGCAACGATGAATCTAGGGAAAGGTAGAGAGAAAAGGATGATGATCAAAAGGGGTCCACAGTTGTCTTAAAACGCCGACGCGTGTTTCGGTGCTAGACCCAAGAGTGGGTCTCACCTTCCTCAGGGCGTAAAAGTCGACAGAACAATGACCAAGGGACATGCCTGAAATATACAAAAAACATAACGATCCAAAGGTATTCCAAATTACAAAGTCTGGAAAAGTCATACATATGATAAATAAATCAGTATAGATGGTCCCATTTTTTTTTTTTTTTTTAAAAACAGTCAGAAGGCACAGTGTCAGGACAAGATAAAAATTCTAATACAAGTTAAATGGGTACTCGTTGCACAGAAAAGGAAAGAAAAAGAATAATCCAAAGAAGGTCAGACCAAATAGTCCCGCCACTAGGTGCTCTTAAGTGATGAAAACATGTATATGTGCCAACAAAAACCGAAAGTGATAATTCGTGAAAACCACCAACAGAACACAAAGTGCATGAGAAAAGGCGTGATAGTGGCCCCTTGAGGCATTTAATAAAAGCAGAGAGTCGATGCTCATAATAAGGAGGGTCACAAAAAGAGAAAAAATATAACTGTAGATAAGAACATGTAAACACAGACATGCGCTACCTGTGATTCAGCAAAGCAGATCAAGCAGGAATGCAAAAAATTGAAGAAACGGGTCACAAAATATACCTGAGCATGGGGATATAAATGCAAGTAGTTAGGGGTCTCTCCTAATTTCTGTACTGTCAAAAAGGTGAAGGATCTCCCAAGTGGAAGACAAGTCGGCTTACCGCACGTGGTAAAGCGGCAGTGAGTCAGTAGATAAGTCTGTCCAATGAAGGGTCCCTGGTGGAGGGCGACGAAACAATGGAAAACCCAAGGGTCCTCTATTTACATGGGGACTCTCATATGAAGTTATTACGATACGAGAAAACGGCTCTGGAAATAATAGCACCTTCAATGGCGTGGTGCGTCCATATAGTCCAAACTAAAAAAAAAAAAAAAAATGAAAAAGGCATAAGATCATCCGGAGTATGGTGCGCCGCCCAAAGGGGGGCAGGTATAACAGCATGAAACAAAAAGGCGCAAGGAACTCACCTCCCAGTTAATTAAGTGACTCACAATTGAGACCCACGGGGAAGCACGTCTGCTTGGTTAGAATGTAGCGGCATCTGCATGGGAGAAGTAAAGGGAGACGGGGCTGAGCATGGCTATGAGGATCCGCATGATCGAAAAGGGTGGAAATCTTAGTTCCAAGAGATAGACTAACTCACCTATTGGTTAAACATCGGCAACGATACGTTCGCTTCCCCAGGGTCCACCAGCACTCAGCCAGCTGAAAATCGGCCGGTCACCGAATACGAGTGGCGGCCATTGCTCGGAGTGTGGTTTATAAAAGGCTGCGGCGTGCCGCAGTCAAGCTGACGTTCACGTCAGGGGGCCGAAATGAGCTGTGACTCATGATAACGACATCTAACGGTTACAAAGGTGGCTGATGACACGTAACAACGGCCCGACCCAGCCAGATGGAAAATGTGGAGAAATAAGCAAAGAAAGTGTGCTCAATCAAAAAAAATATATAAATAATAAAGCACAAGGAAATCCAGAGTAGGAAAACTCTACACAGATGAGCAAAAAATGAAAATAATATTAGAGAATGAAGGGCCATATCTACAGCCAGTCAGAAATCCGGAGCTGGGCTCCGATGAGGTAAAAGGGCACAGTCTGGTGGGCAAAGAAAGTGTGCTCAATCGGGATAATAAAGCACACGGGACTCCAAGATAGGAAAAATAACTAAACAATAGAGCAAGACTTTTCCAGACTTTGTAAATAGGAATACCTTTGGATCGTTATGTTTTTTGTATATTTCTGGCACGTCCCTTGGTCATTGTTCTGTCGACTTTTACGCCCTGAGGAAGGTGAGACCCACTCTTGGGTCTAGCACCGAAACGCGTGTCGGCGTTTTAAGACAACTGTGGACCCCTTTTGATCATCATCCTTTTTCTCTCTACCTTTTCCTAGATTCATCGTTGCAATATTGGTCTGAAATATATATGTTAAATCTGATGACATAGTGGGGACATTCTATCTACCTTGTTCATGTTATTCTTTGTAAAAGATATGCTGTACCCCTAGATGCAACAAACATTGATGTTATTCATACCCATGAAGGGTATTGGTCCACCTATCTTTTTTCATCGTTAATTATGCATTACTGGATCCTTGAGCTCCAGGACGTATGAGTATGTATGGGTATGCAACTGGATGTCTGTATGATTGAATGTGTGTGGTGTGGGATGTGCCTCAATTTTATTATGTCCTCATTTATTGAAATTCTTCACCTATTTATAAATTGAAAATATATAAAAAATAAAAATTATTTTGATATGATCTAATAATCCTACTTTGGTGTGTCCTTGTCAGTTGGCCAGAAATTCAGATGTCTGTACTATTGTGACATTATGCACATTATTATTAAATATAGGTAGAGAATTCCTATTTTTTGGGATTAGTTTGCGGATTTCCCCTGTTTTTCTCTACCTTTATCTTTGTTCGGGGGCCCCCTCTTTTGTGAGCGGTTGCTTTGAGCAGTTATGACAACTTTTTGCCCGGATGCCATTGCACCTGCTGCACCATTCAAATCATGATCCTGTTGTCTGCAAGGTAACTGCACTTGTGACTGCCTATCTAGTAGTAAAATATAGCAATTTCAGGTGTTTAGTGGGGTGCTTAGAGCTTTTGGACCTGGTGTCACAGCACCTGCTGCACCATTCAAATCATGACCTTATTGCCTGCCAGATAAAATCACTTGTGACTGCCTGTTTAGTTTAAAATTTTAGTAATAATCCGGGTTTTGTAGGGTCCTTAGAAGCATTTGGCCCTGGTGCCACTGCACCTGCTGCACCATTTAAATCAACTCCCTTTTAACTGCAAGATAACTGCAATTGTGACTGCCAGTTTAGTAGTCAAATATAGCAATATTATGTATTTAGAGGAGTTCTGACAACTTTTGGGCCTTGTGCTAATGCACCATTTATATCATGACCCTATTGTCTGCAAGGTAACTGCACTTGTGGCTGCCTGCTTAGTAGTAAAATATAGCATAGCTCTTGTATATTAACTTTATTTTTAACGTGCAATGTTTATTACAACATTTCAAATTTGATCATAATGACCAAATAAATTAAGTTGAAAAAATCAATCTGATAATGCCTACAAAGTGCAAAGAAAGGTACTGAGGCATGAATAGGAAATGCTGCAAACGTTCTAAGGCTAAAGCATCGACTTTACACAACTAAGTAATAAAAAGCAAGCATACTGTTAGAAGCTGTATGCCTTTTCCGTGGGAAGAGATCTTATCTTGACAGAAGAGATCCTATCTTGACAGTGAATGGGGCTTAAACAGTGTGAACAGCTTCAGAATTATCGTAAATGCATGCAGTTTGAGGAAGTTAAAAAAAAGTTCCACACAAAAGCGAATGAACACTGTAATTCGGCCATGGAAACAGATAAGAGCCCCCTTTTAAGATATATATTAAATACAAGAGATTTCACAAGCACAGCGCAAGCGCTGTGCAGGCGAAACCTAAAAAGGTAGTGTATATTTACAGGGGCGGCTCCTACGCTATGGCAGAGGAGCGTCGCCCCACTCTTTTAAGCAGTGAGAAACATAAAATGACAATAACTTAGAGTTATTGTCATTTTATGTTTCGTGTCCTGCTGCTTTGCGGTGGGCAGTTGGGTGGGCAGGGGAGGAGTGGTTTGCCCACTCCTAAAGTGCGCAATGACTGTTTGGTCGGCCCTCGCTGGCCGCCCAAAACAGTTATGCGCACTTCCCTGTTCTCCATGCAGGCTGCATTACAGCCTGCATGGAGAGCATGCCCACCCCTTTAGCCCCTAGCTGAGCGACGTGTCACGGCGCTCAGACCAATCACAACGCTGCATTGCAGCATTGTGATTGGCTTATATGCAGCCTGCATGGAGAACATGCCCACCCACACGGCGCTCAGACCAATCACAACACTGCTTTGCAGCGTTGTGATTGGCTTAGGGGAGGGAGCCTGGCTGCCGGTTTCCTGTTCCTGTCAGAGGCAGGAGAGCAGGAGCAGAGAAGACGCGGGACCCGACCTCAAGGTATGTTTTTAATTTTTTTTTATTTCCGATCCCCCTGCACAACACCCAAATGCTCCCCACTACCCACCCCCGCGCCCTCCCTGCCACCCGCAAGCCATGTTACAGCGACTGTATATTTATAAAGACATTGAAACACTTTACCAATGTCTGACCTGATAGTTAAAAATTCACTCTAAGCTGCAGTAACTCTTGCCTTCTATGCTGGCTCTCCTGCTCCTAGAGGTTGGCTCTTACGGTGACTTGTCTGTGGCAAGCTGAAGAATAGAGTTTCAACACACATCAAAAACAAGGCACACTATTCTTATTTTATTGTCATGAATATGTTGTAAAGTGACATTTTACCTTTACCATAGAGTTACAACATAATTCCTTTGGGGAGGAAATACCCAAATTACCCACCCCTCTACTTCTCAATAACGTGGCTGCCAAATCATATCCATGTACACCAATGGAGTTTAAACTTCACCCTTTACCAAATGAAATTCAAACAACTCGTTTGAAAGAACCACAAAATTCCATGTGTGTACTGACTAATGCTTCTCTGCTTAAATGCTTTTGAATGTCCAAATAAATTCTTAGGCGATAACCCCATATGTAAGATGGTGTTCAAAATTATTCTGACTATAGATGATGACATATTCTGCTTTCGAATGCATCACTTTTCTAAGATTTCAACCATGGGACACCAATCCCATCCATCGCCTTGTAAAGTTCAGGTACGCCTGTGCCTCCTGGCGCCAACCATACCCTGGGGCGCTTTTGTGCCTCTGGGTGGGGAGTGCAAATGGGCCTTTGACAATGTCCTCCCACACAATCCCAGTCTGTTTCTGCTGCTCTGCTGTCTTTCGGAAAAAGAGATCAGTTTGTATTCCAGGGTCTCTCAGCACTTCACACACAGCAGATAAAAGAGAAGGGAATGAACACCACTCCTGCCTGGTGGCTCACTGGGACCACGAAAAGAAGGTGCTAGGTTGCATTATTGACATTTCGCTGGTACTTTTGTAGAAAGTGCAGACTTTTTACTTTTAACAAAAGTGCTTTTGCCCCGTTTTTATTTTGCAAAACGCAAACTTGCAATATACTCTACGATCTGACATGGGTAGCTTCTACTTAGAATTAGGGTGTATGGAGTTCACATCATTTGCTTTTGTGTAATTACGCAACATTTCAGGGAAAGTTCATGAAATTATGCATAATGACACGAATTACAAACCCATCTTTTAACGTAATATTTTAGAGTGAAGTGTGTTCTCACATCGACTTTTGATGCGAAGAGTGTTTCGTGCAAAAAACAATAACTGCAGTCTGCTCGTTGTTCTGGTTATTCCCACTGTGCCTGTACTCCTGTGCTGCACTTTGGCTGCGAACAGAAGCGTAATTAGGCGGTGTGCTGTAATGGCATAATTTCAGGAATTTTATAGAACAAGAGTAATTTAAATTTCAGCAGGGACTATGAAGAGTCTTGAGATAAAACCAAACATTGAAAGATTTTTGAATCTACTTAGGGACAGATATATCTCCATTTCTGTTCTTTATTTTATTCTGTTCTGTTTAATAGTGGGTACAATTGTACAATATCTTTTGTAATTTTAATACTACTGATGATGTTGCAGACTAGAACTTCCACGAAATGTGGACATTAAAGAAATATATAAATATATATATATATATATATATATATATATATATTACCTACTGGCGGTCGCCAGTAGGTAGTTATAGTTAGGACCTTGTTTCTATTCAAAAATCGTTTTTTCTTTTGCCAATATCTTTGGCACCGTTTGATGAATCTTTGCGAATTTTTTCAAAACTAGTGGCCCGCTCAGGTCAGCTCCTGTCTTGAAAGTTTCGGGGTGCTTCGTTAAGTGGGGGGGCCAAGAAAAAAGGGGCGTCCCAAAACGCGTTTTCTCCATGTTAATTTCCATGTTAAATGTAGTATGGGGGGCTCGAGCCCCCACACACGGCCCCGGGGGACCACCACCTCCTTTAAACATGGAGAGGGTGGCAGCACAGCCCCCTCCAGGAGTCCTTCATGGCCCTGGGGACCACCACCCCCAGAGCCAGCTCCAGCGATGTCCCGATGTCCCGCCATCCCATAGCAAACAGTGTACTCGCTTTTAACAAGCAAGAGCACTTTGCTCTCCTTTGTTCAAAGCGAGTACACTTTGCTTTTTACCCCCAGGGAGCTGCATGTTAGCAGCTCCCTGGGGGTAAAAAGCAATGCTGGCCCCCGCAGGAGATGGGAGCTGGCTGCAACCACGGGGTCTTCAGGCTCCCCGCGGTACCTTTAAAGATGGCCATGCCCCAGGGGATGGGGTCCCGGGGCCGAAAATGGCCCTGGAGGGGCGGCAACTCGGCCCCACTCCCTTAAAATAAAAATTCATTTTGGAAAAAAAAAAATGCAAAGCCCCAGGGGATGGGACCCCGGGTCCGCAATCGGACAGGGGGGGGGCTGCATGGCCCCCTCCCTTAAAACTAAAAAAATAAATAAAAATTGGCAGAGACCTGGGGGATGTGGTCCCCGGGCCGAAATTGGCCTGGGGAGGGGGCCGCATGGTCCCCCTCCCCTTTAAAAAAATTACATAAGCAAAGGCTGTGCCCCGGGGAATGGGGTCCCCGGTGCCGCAATTGGCCTCGGGAGGGGGGCATCTCCCTTTGCTTTTTTTTGTTTTTTAAATAAAAAGTGGGTCTGGCCCCGGGATGGGGTCCCCGGGGCCCAAAAGGGTCAGGGGAAGGGGGACCACACAGCCCCCTTCCTAAAATAAAAAGGAAGCCCCGCAACTCACTGGAAGCCCCGCCCCCTTTTAACACTACTCTGCAAACGCGTCTCCTGGCGCATTCTAGGTTGGGGGATGAAGTCCCCTTTCCTACTGAGGGTCCTTAGGGGCCAACTAGCCCACGTCTTACCTCCAGTAAGTGCTGAGAGGTGGTTGTAGGCCACGCCCCTTTTCCCACCAGTCTGCAAACATGCCTCTTGGCGCACTGCTGGTGGGGCTAAGAGGTCCCCTTGCATCCTGAGGGCTTCAGGACTAAAGTGGACTTCATCGCCCAAGCAGAAGTGTGCCAGGAGGTGCAATTGCAGAGTGGTGTAAAAGGGGTGTGTGGCCTCTGACTACCTCTCAGCAATCCAGCTGTGTGGGTTTTACTGGAGGTAACAGGAGGGCTAGTTGGCCCCCAGGGACCCTCAAGAGGCAAGGGGACTTCATCTCCCAACCCAGAGTGTGCCAGGAGGCGCGTTTGCAGAGTGGTGGAGAAAGGGGGCATGGCCTGAGACCACCTCTCAGCAATCCCACTGTGTGGGGCTTACTGGAGGTAACAGGAGGGCTAGTTGGTACCCAGTGACCCTCAAGAGGCAAGTGGACTTTATTCACCAACCCAGAGCACGCCAGGAAACATGTTTGCAGGGTGGTGGGCAAAGGGGGCTTGGCCTGCTATCAGAACTTAGCAATCCTGCTGTGTGAGACTTAGTGGAGGTAATAGGAAGAGTAGTTGGCCCCCAAGGATTTCCTTGGGGGCCAACTACCCCATCTGTTACCTCCAGTAAGTCACACACATTGGGCTTGCTAAGAGATCTTCGGAGGCCATGCCCCCATTTGTCCACCACTCTGCAAACGCACCTCCTGGCACACTACTGGTTGGGGGTGGAAGTCCATTTTACTCCTGAGGGACTTTGGGGGCCAAGAAGGCGTCCTGGTACCTCCTGTAAGTCCTACGCAGCAGAAATCCTGAGCGCTGGTTGGAGGCCCAGCCCCCTTTCTCCACCACACTGGAAACGAGACTACTAGTTAAAGAAGCATTTGCAATGCAATAAGCCTCACATTTGTGAGAGTAGAGCTATTGGCGTTGTAAATGTAAAAGTTTTTTTACTAATGTTTTTTGGAGTGGAGTGGATGTACGTTGTGTGTAATGGAATTATGTGGTATGTTGTGCAGTGAAATTATGTGGATAGAAAGTATGTGGTATTTAGTGTATAGGAATTATGTAGAGTGGGATTATGTGTTATGGAGAGTAATTATGTGGTAAGGTAGTCTGTGTTGTCTTCCTCATTTCCATAGAAGCTAAACTATAAACTCAATGAGACACAAAAAAAGAAGGAACCACTGAGAAGCACTTCCTGACCTAGTCAGAGGTATGAGCAGGGCCACTGGAATTATACGACTGTTCGGCCGCAGCGATTTTTGCATAATTATACAGTTTCCGCATTTGCCACATAATGCATCATCTGCAGATTTTTTTTTTTTTAAAGTTTTCAAAACCTTTATTAGAAGCACTAAGTGTGGATCACAGCATGGTGCCTACAACGCTGGGCGGGCCGGCAGCGTAAAGCAATGTATCATAAAGCAGTGTAGACGGGGAAGGGTTACACAGCAAGCCGCCTACAACCACTTTGGGCCGGCCGCGTCAGGTAGGACGGGTTTAATTAGTTGCATCATAGAATCGTAATCATTGTGTTCAACAACAAACAATCAGGAGGTTAACGGTACCACTTGTATACATTTTCAGGGGAAAGATGCCCGTGTGTGTTAATAGACTCTGAGCGGTGATATATGGAGTAAGTTCGCCTGGTGACCTGTTGCCCCTTCTGAGCTGTGACTCTCGGTCTGGGTGGGGGCCTCAATGCTTCAATTTGCTTCCCTGGGGTGTGATGTTTCTGCAGTGGAGCATGGGTTAACATCTGAGTCCGCGGTGGTGGTGTGTTCCAATAAATACGTTTGGAGGGGGGCCCATATGTCACGTGGGCGAGAGGAGGGGGGTAGTAGTTCCGCGTAGATGTGTAATTGTTCTTGGCAGTAGATGAGATCTTGTAGCCAATCTTTGAATTTAGGTGCCCTCCCCCTTCCCCATCTGCAAGCGATCCGTCTTTTGGCGAGGAGGAGTGCCAAGGAGGTGTACCTCCGTATCTTGACGTCCAGTGTCTCAGTGTATCCCAAGAGTGCGGTTAGGGGGTCGTCAGGGACATGTATCCCTGTCATGTTGTCCAGCGCTGCCAGCACCTCCATCCAAAATTCGCGGATGGGCGGGCAGTCCCAGGCTACGTGTCTAAAATCTGCTCCTGTGCTCCCGCAGCGATCACAGCGATCACTGTCTCGGAGACGCAGGCGGTGTAAGCGCGCAGGTGTGTAGTAAAGACGATGGACGTATTTATAATGGATGATGCGCAATCTGCTGCTAGCAGAGATGCCTCCAGTTTGTCTGCAACAGTAGGACCACTGGTCATCGGTGAGGGGGGAGCCTAGTTCTTTTTCCCATCTGCACCTGGCTAAGGGGGGTTCGTATGTCCTGTCTCTCTGTACGGTGCGATATAGTAGTGACACAACGTGTGTGGGAGCAGTTTGTTGTAGAATGGCGTGTAGGGGAGACATGGTGGGGGGCTCCTGTGGGAAGCAGAGAGTGAGGGCCCTCACAGCCTGACGCAGTCTTTCATAATAGAAGCGCTCCAGTGGGGTAGGAGATGTGGAGCCAAAAAATTCTTCGCTGGTGCGGAACTTTCCCCCAATATAAAGTTGTCCCCAGGTCTGAACGGCGAGTTTGCGGAGGAGGTCATGCCTACCCGGGATAGGAAGGAGGGGGAGTACATCAGGGTGAAGTGTAGCAGTTTAGCTAGATCGTGCCAGGCACTGGTTGTGCATTGTACCGTGGTGGAGGCTAAGCGTCGAGGGACCGCAGGGGTGCTTAAATAGGCAGTGCACGGGTTCGGTGTCATGTACCCGTCCTCTATCGCAAGATGAGGCATGTAAGGGGGAGGATTTATCCAGTAAGCCGCAAAGTGAGCCTGAGCGCATACAAAGTATAATTGAAGATCCGGTACTTCAAAGCCCCCGGCCTCAAAGGGTCGTGTGAGTGTGTTCCAGCATAGTCTTGCCTGTTTTCCGCCCCAAATGAGGCGTATGAGTTGGGTTTTGACTGATTTAAAAAAGTGACGGCTGGGGGCATAGGGGATATTAGTGAACAGATAAAGCAGCTTGGGAAGGACTACCATTTTGATAAGGGCAGTTCTCCCAGCCAGGGAGAGGGGTAACGCAATCCATCTGGTAATTTTCTCAGTTATTAAATCCAGTGCACGACCATAATTGGACCTCATCAGTTCTTCTCGATCGCGAGAGATGACAATGCCAAGGTAGGTAAGTGTGTTGGCACACCACGTTAGGGGGTAGTCGGGCACAAAGCGTGGGGTGGCGTCCGTAAGGGGGTATATCTGGGATTTCCCCCAATTTATATTAACTCCAGAGAGGCGACCAAATAGTATGAGTAGCCTTAGAATGGGGTTAAGACTTTCGCCCGGGTTCCGTAAGTATAGGGTAAGGTCATCCGCATAAAGAGAGATTAGTATTTGTCTCTCTGGATATATGAGGGCATGCTCCCGGAAGTGTTGACGGACTTTAGCAGCGAGGGTTCAACAGCCAGGGTGAAGAGAAGGGGCGAGAGGGGCATCCCTGTCGGGTGCCTCTGGCTATCGTGAAGGGGAGGAACGAGCACCATTGATCATCACTGTGGCTCGCAGACCCGTGTATAGCAGATTTATCCAAGTCAGGAAAGGAGTGGGGAATCCCATGCGGTGAAGTACAAAGGCAAGATAGTCCCATTCTAGGGAATCAAACGCCTTAGTGGCGTCCAGGAAAATGGCTGCTGCGTTTGCGTCAGGGTCAATATCGTGGAGGATCGCAAACAGGGTACGCAGATTGTGAGACGTGCCTCGGCTGGGTACGAACCCCGATTGGTCGGGGAGTACCAATACGGGCATAAGGGGACTGATTCGATTCGCGATTAGTTTGGCTAGAATCTTGGCGTCGACATTAATAAGGGACAGGGGCCTATATGAGTCACATTGCGATAGTGGTTTACCCGGTTTAGGTAGAGAAATAATGAGCGCTTCGCGCATTGTTTGGGGTAGTATGCCCGTCTCTCAGGCTTCTTCGAAGACATGCCGTAACACAGGGATAAGAAGATGTCGGTACGTTTTATAAAATTCAGCCGGGAGGCCGTCAGGTCCTGGGGCCTTGCCAGATTGTAATTGCATTATGGCGGATATAATCTCATTGTCTTCGTGGTGCGCAAGTAGAAATTCTCTTTGATTGTCTCCCAGCCAAGCGATGGCAGTGTCTTCGAAGAAAGGGGTAAAGTCTACTGGCTGCGTCCTGTGCGTCTTGTATAAATTTGTATAAAAGCGTTTGAAAGCGGTTACTATGTCTGGGGTATCTCTATGAAGTCGGCCATCGTCATCCTCAATTTCTAGAACGGTATTGGAGAATCTAGGGGGGCGGATGACAGAGGCAAGTGCTTTGCCCGGCCGTTCCCCCTCTCCGTAGCGGCGCGCTTGGTGGTATTTTCCCCTGAATTTACCTTCCCGCTCGGCCGTCTCCTGATAATCGGTAAGGAGATCTCGCAGGTGTGCCTTTAGTGCCGAAGTGGGCATATTCTGTATTTGCAGTTCTGTTTGTTTAATCTCAGTCTCTAGTTTACGTAGCATGGCGCGGATATCCCTCAGGACTCCTCCGCTCTTAGCGATGCAGATGCCACGTATGGTGACCTTAAAGGCCTCCCACACCGTGGAGTAGTGTGGGACTGACCCATCATTTCGGGGTAATAAATCAGTTATCTCTTGTTCCAGTTCCTCTTTAAAAACGGGGTCTAAGAGGGTCTGTGGGGCGAGGTGCCAGGAAAGATAAGGTGGTTCCTCATGAGGCGGCGAGAGGGTGAGGAGGACAGGTGAGTGATCGGAGTATGTGCGCGAAAGGTGAGAGGCCTGTGTTAGCCAGGGTGCCAGTCCTTTGGTGAGTATCCATCCATCTATTCGCGACCAGGAGGAGTGAGCTGTGGAGTAGCAGGACCCTTCCTGAGTTTGTGGGTGGCAGGTACGCCAAGCGTCTATCAGATCATGATCCCCCATAATACGATTGAGGGTCTAATGTGCGTTGGAGTAGTGATGAGGTTGTGGGTGCGACCTGTCCATTGCCGGGTCCAAGGTGACGTTAAAATCTCCCCCCCATACCAAGTGTGTGGATCCAATGTTGAGTACTTTGCCCCATAGTATCCGAAAGAATTCCGGATCATCAGTGTTAGGCCCATAGCAAGAGACCAGGGTTATGGACTGGGCGGCTAGTCTCCCCCAAAGAATACTGTATCGGCCTTGTGGGTCTCCGTAGGATCCAATGGGAGTGTAGGGAAGTGTGCGTTTTACTAGAATAACCGTGCCTCTGGCGTAGGAGGAATAGGATGAGAAGCATCTGCAAAGGCGACGGTTGTGGTGGGGGCGAGGTGTGTTTCTTGAAGCATAGCGCAGTGGATATTGTGGCGGTCCAGGTAAGACAGAATGTGCCTGCGCTTGCGGGGATCGCTCAGGCCGCGTACATTCCATGTTAAAAAATTATACTTGAGGGGGCTAGGTCGGGCCTCCATGTTTGTTTTGTATATCGGTGGTGGCGTATAGTGCGTGTAATAGAATCTGAACAGGTGGTACGGGCGTGTTCGGGTGAATTAGTGCAGTATCAAGCAGTAAAAAAACATTCCCAATTACCTCCCCCCTCCCACATCAGCAGCCCAAATCTGCTGTGGTGTGTCCTTCCCCCCTCCCCAAAGCCCCTTTGTGTGCCGCTCCCAACAGGGGAGATTGAGTCCAACAAAATAACCATTTCAAACTAAGTTTGTTTAGGGTTCACCTGAGTGGGTGGCGGAGAGAGGGCGGCCAGTACCTCCTTGCATTAGCAAGGGTGCTCGGGGGGTATTAGTGATGATCTTTTCCAGTCCATGGCGTATGGCTCAGCTAGCGGGGGATTTCGCGTCGCAGTTCAGTGTGGGACTTGCGGGCCTGTAGTCAATACGGAGAAATCAAGGGGAGAGTTTCACCATCTCCAACGTTACCTCATTGGGGTAGATATGAGCATCGTGAATTCGAGCCGAGTCGTCATTCTACATCTGACGTGCCTCCATCTTCATGATTGCGCCTGGATGGGGAGGATCGGCCTTTCGACAGTCCTGGAAGAGTTTTTAAGAAGTCGTGTACGTGTTGCGGGTTCGTGAAGAAGTGCTGTTTCCCCTGATGATTGATCTTGAGGCGCGCAGGGAAGAGCATGGCATATTCGATATTCTGCTGGAGTTTTTTCTTCTCTGGGAGGAATTTGCGCCGGTTTTCTTGTACAGTCAGTGTGAAGTCAGGGTATATTGAGACTTCTGTGCCATCAAATAGTACCTTTTGGCGTTCTCTGGCGAGACGCAGAGCGACATCCCGGTCTCGGTAGTTGAGAATCCTCGCGACTATGGGAAGAGGAGGGGCGCCCGGCACCGGACGGGGAGCCAGCGAGTGGTGCGCTCTTTCTACAATAAACACTGAGGAGAATGCCTCCCGGCCAAAGGCAGCCACCAGCATGCGTTCCACATAGTCTTACATTTTGCCAGTGGCAGTAGATTCTGGTACACCTAAAATTCGTAGGTTGTTGCGCCTCGAGCGCGATTCCAAGTTCTCATTTTTTGCCGCTATGAGCTTCAGCACTTTCTCCATGTCCAGTGTTTTAGTGATGGTGGTGGCGGGGGCGTCGTCTAGGTCAGAAATGCGCTGCTCGGTTTCTTTGTGTTGGTCACTTTTGTGTGCTAGGGAGTCAATGTGCGCATTCATGGCGTCCATTTTTGTTTCGATGGAAGTAAGGCTTGATTGTATGGCGATGAGGAGGGTCTTTAGATCTTCTGTAGACGTTGGTTGGTCAGAAGCTGTGGACTGCTCGCACTCCATCTCTGTCTGGGAGCGAGAAGACTTCCGGGCGTCGAAGTTCAGTTTGGGCTGTTTGGCGTCCGTGCGGCCCATGTCGGGGTGTTGATTCCACAGGGGGGCAGAAGCGTCAGGCCGGGTCGAGGAGGTAACCGTGGGTGGCACTAGAGAGGGGGCGTTGGTTGCCGCGTTTAGTGCTTTCCCCTGTCCCAATGGAGTCCAGCCCCATAGCCGTATAGAGAGGCCTGTGGGTATCGAGGCCAGCATGGTCAGCCCTCCTCTTTCCTTGATATAGTGTCCAGGCAGGCGCAGCGGGGCAGGCTCGGCGGGAGAAGCGTACGGCATTGGCAGCCGAGCTGCGGGCGAGCCGGGGAGCTGTTCAACAAGGTAGGTTTTGCTGAGGCAGCGCGCAGTGCAGATTTTGCTCCCAGTGGCTCACGGGGTCCAGGAGCAGCAACAGGCAGGGGTCAGTGAAGCCTGGGTAATATTTGTAATCAGTAGCGCGTTTAGCAGGAGCCACAAAGATGGGATAGAGGGCTACTTGGGGCAACGCCGTCAGCCGGCAGGCAGAGGGTGCAGTCCGTGAGGGGCCCAGAGCTCTCAGTGTCTTTGCAGAGGGGCCGGCTAAGCCTTGTGTCTCTCGCGGGGGGTGCTGGAGAGGCGCAAGCCTGCCGGCGGGATCCGTGGGGCAGCGCAATCGACTCACCAGTGTTCCAGCGGTGGTAGTGCTTCCTCCCCCGATGGGCCTCTCCACCGACCCAGGGGGCATGCAGTCATGTGGCGCAGTCCCACAGAGCCCTGGTAGGGCCGCGCCAGATCCGGATGATGAAGACGATCACTCCCAGACCCGGGAGCAGCGCCGGAGCACACCACGCCTCCCCGCCCGCCGCCGGGAACCTCCGGTGCGAGGGAGGCATCTCGGCAGCGATGCAGACCACAGGCGTCCCGCCAGGCAGCAACAGGCCAGCCCCCTCAGGCCGCGGCGAGATCCGGACAGAGCACCGGCAGTGGGAGCCCGGATATGCCGCAGCCGGCCGCGCAGGCACTGCGCTCCAGCCCCCGAGTCAACAGGAGCCGCGCACCCTTACCGGCCGGCAGGGCCGCAGGAGGTGGAGGGCTGCACTGCGTTGGAGAGGTGATCAGGCATCCGCGATTGTCTCTCCCGCCATTTTGTGGTGTCCTGGCACGGCAAGGCAGAAGGCCGCTACTGGAGCTCTCGGCCAATCTTCGGCGACATAAACGTTGTAGAACGGTAGCAGAAGGTAAGGGCTGTTACGGTGGTGTCTTTTCGGGCTTGTGGGGCTGGATCAAAAGCGGATTACCGGCGGATCTTGTCCCGAGCAGCAGTAGCCTCACAGAGGTGCGGCCATCTTGCTTGGCGCCCTCTAGCACCCCCATAATCTGCAGATTTGAACAAAAAAACCTTGTTTCTAGCTCAAACGGCTCAAATGTTACCAAAAATGCAGTGACAAGAGTTACTGTGTGGTCGAAGGCCCTTTGCAAATCTGGAATGGTCACCTGTTACTTATTGCTAAATGTGGGTGTTAAATTGGTACTAATGTTGCGGAAACCACTCTTGCTTCTTTCTGTGCCTCTCTTGCCTCTTTCTGCATTTCTCTTGCTTCTTTCAGCATCTTTCTTCCTCTTTCTGCACTTCTCTTGCCTCTTTTTGCACATCTCTTCAGCTTTCTGCACCTCCTTTCTGCACCTCTCTTGCTTCTTTCTGCACCTCTCTTGCTTCTATCTTCTGCACCTCTCTTGGCTCTTTCTGCACCTGTTTCTTCTTTCTGCATCCCTCTTGCCTCTTTCTGCACCCCTCTTCCCTCTTTCTGCATCTCTCTTGCCTCTTTCCGCACTTTTCTTGCCTGCTTCAGCACCTCGCTTGTTTCTTTCTGCACTTCACTTGCTTCTTTCTGCACCTCTCTTGCTTCTTTCTGCACCCCTTTTGCCTCTTTCTGCACCTCTCTTGCTTCTTTCTGCACCTCTCTTGCTTCTTTCTGCACCCCACTTCCCTCTTTCTGCATCTCTGTTGCCTGTTTCTGCACCTCTCTTACCTCTTTCTGCACTTCTCTTGCCTCTTTCTGCACCCCTCTTGCCTCTTTCTGCACCTCTGTTGCTTCTTTCTGCACTTCTCTTGCTTCCTTCTGTACCTCTATTGCTTCTTTCTGCACCTCTCTTGCTTCTTTCTGCACCTGTCTTGCCTCTTTCTGCACCTCTCTTGCCTACTTCTGCACCCCTCTTGCCTGTTTCTGCACTTCCCCTGCCTCTTTCTGCACCTCTCTTGCCTCTTTCTGCACCTCTCTTACCTCTTTCTTCACCTCACTTGCCTCTTTCTGCACCTCTGCTTTTTCTACACATCTCTTGTGTCTTTCTGCAACTCTCTTGTCTCTTTCATCACTTCTCTTGGTTCTTTCTGCACCTTGGTTGCTTCTTTCAGCACTTCTCTTGCCTATTTCTGCATTTCTGTTGCCTCTTTGTGCATTGCTCTTGCCTCTTTCTGCACCCCTCTTCCCTCTTTCTGCACCTCTTTTCCCTCTTTCTGCACCCCTGTTCCCTCTTTCTGCACATCTCTTGCCTGTTTCTTCACATCTCTTGCCTCTTTCTGCGCTTCTCTTGCCTCTTTCTGCACATCTGTTGCTTCTTTCTGCACTTCTCTTGCCTCTTTCTACATTTCTGTTGCTTCTTTCTGTACTTCTCTTGCCTCTTTCTGCAGCACCCCTCCTGCCTGTTTCTGCACCTCTGTTGCTTCTTTCTGCTCTTCTCTTGCTTCTTTCTGCACCTCTCTTGCTTCTTTCTGCACCTCTCTTGTTTCTTTCTGCATCCCTCTTGCCTCTCTCTGCACCCCTCTTGCCTCTTTCTGCACCTCTCTTCCCTCTTTCTATACCTCTCTTGCCTCTTTCTGCACCTCTCTTGCCTCTTTCTGCACCTCTCTTACCTCTTTCTGTACCTCTGTTGCTTCTTTCTGCACTTTTCTTGCCTCTTTCTGCACCCGTCTTGCCTCTTTCTGCACCTCTGTTGGTTCTTTCTGCACTTCTCTTGCTACTTTCTGCACTTCTCTTGCTTCTTTTTGCACCACCCTTGCTTCCTTCTGCACCCCTTTTGCCTCTTTCTGCACCTCTCTTGCTTCTTTCTGCACCTCTCTTGCTTCTTTCTGCACCCCACTTCCCTCTTTCTGCATCTCTGTTGCCTGTTTCTGCACCTCTCTTACCTCTTTCTGCACTTCTCTTGCCTCTTTCTGCACCCCTCTTGCCTCTTTCTGCACCTCTGTTGCTTCTTTCTGCACTTCTATTGCTTCCTTCTGTACCTCTATTGCTTCTTTCTGCACCTCTCTTGCTTCTTTCTGCACCTGTCTTGCCTCTTTCTGCACCTCTCTTACCTCTCTGCAGTTCTCTTGCATCTTTCTGTATCTCTGTTGCTTCCTTCTGCACTTCTCTTGCCTCTTTCTGCACCACTGTTGGTTCTTTCTGAACTTCTCTTGCTTTTTTCCCCACCAATCTTGCTCC
Source organism: Calotriton arnoldi (assembly GCA_963921515.1). Lineage (NCBI taxonomy): Eukaryota > Metazoa > Chordata > Amphibia > Caudata > Salamandridae > Calotriton > Calotriton arnoldi. The sequence continues at coordinate 587,842 of CAWUFW010010334.1, forward strand.
TTTCTGCACCCCTCTTACCTCTCTTTGCACCCCTCTTCCCTCTTTCTGCACCTTTCATTCTAGTTTCTGCAACTCTCTTGCCTCTTTCTAAAGTTCTCTTACCTCCTTCTGCACCTCTGTTGCTTCTTTCTGCACTTCTTTTGCCTCTTTCTGCACTTCTCTTGCCTCTTTCTGCACCCTTCCTACCTGTTTCTGCACCTCTGTTGCTTCTTTATGCACTTCTCTTGCTTCTTTCTGCACCTCTCGCTTCTTTCTGCACCTCTCCTGCTTCGTTCTGCACCTCACCTGCCTCTTTCTGCACCTCTCTTGCCTCTTTCTGCACCTCTCTTACCTCTTTCTGCACATCACTTGCCTCTTTCTGCACTTCTCCTGCTTTTTTCTACACATCTCTTGTGTCTTTCTGCAACTCTCTTGTCTCTTTCATCACTTCTCTTGCTTCTTTCTGCACCTTTGCTGCTTCTTTCAGCACTTCTCTTGCCTATTTCTGCATTTCTGTTGCCCCTTTCTGCACTGCTCTTGCCTCTTTCTGCAGCCCTCTTTCTGCACTTCTCTTGCCTCTTTCTGCACATCTGATGTTCTTTCTGCACTTCTCTTGCCTCTATCTACATTTCTGTTGCTTCTTTCTGTACTTCTCTTGCCTCTTTCTGCACCCCTCCTGCCTGTTTCTGCACCTCTATTGCTTCTTTCTGCTCTTCTCTTGCTTCTTTCTGCACCCCTCTTGCCTCTCTCTGCACCCCTCTTCCCTCTTTCTGCACCTCTCTTCCCTCTTTCTACACCTCTCTTGCCTCTTTCTGCACCTCTCTTGCCTACTTCTGCACCCCTCTTGCCTGTTTCTGCACTTCACCTGCCTCTTTCTGCACCTCTCTTGCCTCTTTCTGCACCTCTCTTGCCTCTTTCTGCACCTCTCTTACCTCTTTCTTCACCTCACTTGCCTCTTTCTGCACTTCTGCTTTTTCTACACATCTCTTGTGTCTTTCTGCAACTCTCTTGTCTCTTTCATCACTTCTCTTGGTTCTTTCTGCACCTTGGTTGCTTCTTTCAGCACTTCTCTTGCCTATTTCTGCATTTCTGTTGCCTCTTTGTGCATTGCTCTTGCCTCTTTCTGCACCCCTCTTCCCTCTTTCTGCACCTCTTTTCCCTCTTTCTGCACCCCTGTTCCCTCTTTCTGCACATCTCTTGCCTGTTTCTTTACATCTCTTGCCTCTTTCTGCGCTTCTCTTGCCTCTTTCTGCACATCTGTTGCTTCTTTCTGCACTTCTCTTGCCTCTTTCTACATTTCTGTTGCTTTTTCTGTACTTCTCTTGCCTCTTTATGCAGCACCCCTCCTGCCTGTTTCTGCACCTCTGTTGCTTCTTTCTGCTCTTCTCTTGCTTCTTTCTGCACCTCTCTTGCTTCTTTCTGCACCTCTCTTGTTTCTTTCTGCATCCCTCTTGCCTCTCTCTGCACCCCTCTTGCCTCTTTCTGCACTTCTCTTCCCTCTTTCTATACCTCTCTTGCCTCTTTCTGCACCTCTCTTGCCTCTTTCTGCACCTCTCTTACCTCTTTCTGTACCTCTGTTGCTTCTTTCTGCACTTTTCTTGCCTCTTTCTGCACCCGTCTTGCCTCTTTCTGCACCTCTGTTGGTTCTTTCTGCACTTCTCTTGCTTGTTTCTGCACCTCTCTTGCTTCTTTCTGCACATCTCTTGCTTCTTTCTGTACCCTCTCGTCTCTTTCTGCACCCCTCTTCCCTCTTTCTGCACCTCTTGTTCCAGTTTCTGCAACTCTCTATCCTCTTTCTGCAGTTCTCTTACCTGGTTCTGAAACTCTCTTGCTTCTTTCTGCAGTTCTCTTGCATCCTTGTGCAGTTCTGTTGCTTCTTTCGGCACTACTCTTGCCTGTTTCTGCACCCCTCTTGCCTCTTTCTGCACCTCTGTTCAGTCTTTCTGCACTTCTCTTGCTTCTTCCTGTACCTCTCTTGCTTCTTTCTGCACACCTCTTGCCTCTTTCTGCACCCTCTTCCCTCTTTCTGCACATTTATTACCTCTTTCTGGACCCATGTTCCCTCTTTCTGCATTTCTCTTGCCTCATTCTGCACCTCTGTTGTTTCTTCCTGCACTTCTCTTGCCTCTTTCTGCACTTCTATTGCCTCTTTCTGCACCCCTCTTGCCTCTTTCTGCACCTCTGTTGCTTCTTTCTGCACTTCTCTTGCTTCCTTCTCTACCTCTATTGCTTCTTTCTGCACCTCTCTTGCCTATTTCTGCACCTCTCTTACCTCTCTGCAGTTCTCTTGCATCTTTCTGTACCTCTGTTGCTTCCTTCTGCACTTCTCTTGCCTCTTTCTGCACCACTGTTGGTTCTTTCTGCACTTCTCTTGCCTCTCTTCGCACCCCTCTTCCCTCTTTCTGCACCTCTCGTTCTAGTTTCTGCAACGCTCTTGCCTCTTTCTAAAGTTCTCTTACCTCCTTCTGCACCTCTGTTGCTTCTTTCTGCACTTTTTTTGCCTCTTTCTGCACTTCTCTTGCCTCTTTCTGCACCCCTCCTGCCTGTTTCTGCACCTCTGTTGCTTCTTTATGCACTTCTCTTGCTTCTTTCTGTGCCTCTCGCTTCTTTCTGCACCTCTCCTGCTTCGTTCTGCACCTCACCTGCCTCTTTCTGCACCTCTCTTGCCTCTTTCTGCACCTCTCTTACCTCTTTCTTCACCTCACTTGCCTCTTTCTGCACTTCTGCTTTTTCTACACATCTCTTGTGTCTTTCTGCAACTCTCTTGTCTCTTTCATCACTTCTCTTGGTTCTTTCTGCACCTTGGTTGCCTCTTTCTGCACCTCTCTTGCCTACTTCTGCACCCCTCTTGCCTGTTTCTGCACTTCACCTGCCTCTTTCTGCACCTCTCTTGCCTCTTTCTGCACCTCTCTTACCTCTTTCTTCACCTCACTTGCCTCTTTCTGCACTTCTGCTTTTTCTACACATCTCTTGTGTCTTTCTGCAACTCTCTTGTCTCTTTCATCTCTTCTCTTGGTTCTTTCTGCACCTTGGTTGCTTCTTTCAGCACTTCTCTTGCCTATTTCTGCATTTCTGTTGCCTCTTTGTGCATTGCTCTTGCCTCTTTCTGCACCCCTCTTCCCTCTTTCTGCACCTCTTTTCCCTCTTTCTGTACCCCTGTTCCCTCTTTCTGCACATCTCTTGCCTGTTTCTTTACATCTCTTGCCTCTTTCTGCGCTTCTCTTGCCTCTTTCTGCACATCTGTTGCTTCTTTCTGCACTTCTCTTGCCTCTTTCTACATTTCTGTTGCTTTTTTCTGTACTTCTCTTGCCTCTTTATGCAGCACCCTCCTGCCTGTTTCTGCACCTCTGTTGCTTCTTTCTGCTCTTCTCTTGCTTCTTTCTGCACCTCTCTTGCTTCTTTCTGCACCTCTCTTTGTTTCTTTCTGCATCCCTCTTGCCTCTCTCTGCACCCCTCTTGCCTCTTTCTGCACTTCTCTTCCCTCTTTCTATACCTCTCTTGCCTCTTTCTGCACCTCTCTTGCCTCTTTCTGCACCTCTCTTACCTCTTTCTGTACCTCTGTTGCTTCTTTCTGCACTTTTCTTGCCTCTTTCTGCACCCGTCTTGCCTCTTTCTGCACCTCTGTTGGTTCTTTCTGCACTTCTCTTGCTTGTTTCTGCACCTCTCTTGCTTCTTTCTGCACATCTCTTGCTTCTTTCTGTACCCTCTCGTCTCTTTCTGCACCCCTCTTCCCTCTTTCTGCACCTCTTGTTCCAGTTTCTGCAACTCTCTATCCTCTTTCTGCAGTTCTCTTACCTGGTTCTGAAACTCTCTTGCTTCTTTCTGCAGTTCTCTTGCATCCTTGTGCAGTTCTGTTGCTTCTTTCGGCACTACTCTTGCCTGTTTCTGCACCCCTCTTGCCTCTTTCTGCACCTCTGTTCAGTCTTTCTGCACTTCTCTTGCTTCTTCCTGTACCTCTCTTGCTTCTTTCTGCACACCTCTTGCCTCTTTCTGCACCCCTCTTCCCTCTTTCTGCACATTTATTACCTCTTTCTGGACCCATGTTCCCTCTTTCTGCATTTCTCTTGCCTCATTCTGCACCTCTGTTGTTTCTTCCTGCACTTCTCTTGCCTCTTTCTGCACTTCTATTGCCTCTTTCTGCACCCCTCTTGCCTCTTTCTGCACCTCTGTTGCTTCTTTCTGCACTTCTCTTGCTTCCTTCTCTACCTCTATTGCTTCTTTCTGCACCTCTCTTGCCTATTTCTGCACCTCTCTTACCTCTCTGCAGTTCTCTTGCATCTTTCTGTACCTCTGTTGCTTCCTTCTGCACTTCTCTTGCCTCTTTCTGCACCACTGTTGGTTCTTTCTGCACTTCTCTTGCCTCTCTTCGCACCCCTCTTCCCTCTTTCTGCACCTCTCGTTCTAGTTTCTGCAACGCTCTTGCCTCTTTCTAAAGTTCTCTTACCTCCTTCTGCACCTCTGTTGCTTCTTTCTGCACTTTTTTGCCTCTTTCTGCACTTCTCTTGCCTCTTTCTGCACCCCTCCTGCCTGTTTCTGCACCTCTGTTGCTTCTTTATGCACTTCTCTTGCTTCTTTCTGTGCCTCTCGCTTCTTTCTGCACCTCTCCTGCTTCGTTCTGCACCTCACCTGCCTCTTTCTGTACCTCTCTTGCCTCTTTCTGCACCTCTCTTACCTCTTTCTTCACCTCACTTTGCCTCTTTCTGCACTTCTGCTTTTTCTACACATCTCTTGTGTCTTTCTGCAACTCTCTTGTCTCTTTCATCACTTCTCTTGGTTCTTTCTGCACCTTGGTTGCCTCTTTCTGCACCTCTCTTGCCTACTTCTGCACCCCTCTTGCCTGTTTCTGCACTTCACCTGCCTCTTTCTGCACCTCTCTTGCCTCTTTCTGCACCTCTCTTACCTCTTTCTTCACCTCACTTGCCTCTTTCTGCACTTCTGCTTTTTCTACACATCTCTTGTGTCTTTCTGCAACTCTCTTGTCTCTTTCATCTCTTCTCTTGGTTCTTTCTGCACCTTGGTTGCTTCTTTCAGCACTTCTCTTGCCTATTTCTGCATTTCTGTTGCCTCTTTGTGCATTGCTCTTGCCTCTTTCTGCACCCCTCTTCCCTCTTTCTGCACCTCTTTTCCCTCTTTCTGTACCCCTGTTCCCTCTTTCTGCACATCTCTTGCCTGTTTCTTTACATCTCTTGCCTCTTTCTGCGCTTCTCTTGCCTCTTTCTGCACATCTGTTGCTTCTTTCTGCACTTCTCTTGCCTCTTTCTACATTTCTGTTGCTTTTTTCTGTACTTCTCTTGCCTCTTTATGCAGCACCCCTCCTGCCTGTTTCTGCACCTCTGTTGCTTCTTTCTGCTCTTCTCTTGCTTCTTTCTGCACCTCTCTTGCTTCTTTCTGCACCTCTCTTGTTTCTTTCTGCATCCCTCTTGCCTCTCTCTGCACCCCTCTTGCCTCTTTCTGCACCTCTCTTCCCTCTTTCTATACCTCTCTTGCCTCTTTCTGCACCTCTCTTGCCTCTTTCTGCACCTCTCTTACCTCTTTCTGTACCTCTGTTGCTTCTTTCTGCACTTTTCTTGCCTCTTTCTGCACCCGTCTTGCCTCTTTCTGCACTTCTGTTGGTTCTTTCTGCACTTCTCTTGCTTGTTTCTGCACCTCTCTTGCTTCTTTCTGCACATCTCTTGCTTCTTTCTGTACCCTCTCGTCTCTTTCTGCACCCCTCTTCCCTCTTTCTGCACCTCTTGTTCCAGTTTCTGCAACTCTCTATCCTCTTTCTGCAGTTCTCTTACCTGGTTCTGAAACTCTCTTGCTTCTTTCTGCAGTTCTCTTGCATCCTTGTGCAGTTCTGTTGCATCTTTCGGCACTACTCTTGCCTGTTTCTGCACCCCTCTTGCCTCTTTCTGCACCTCTGTTCAGTCTTTCTGCACTTCTCTTGCTTCTTCCTGTACCTCTCTTGCTTCTTTCTGCACACCTCTTGCCTCTTTCTGCACCCCTCTTCCCTCTTTCTGCACATTTATTACCTCTTTCTGGACCCATGTTCCCTCTTTCTGCATTTCTCTTGCCTCATTCTGCACCTCTGTTGTTTCTTCCTGCACTTCTCTTGCCTCTTTCTGCACTTCTATTGCCTCTTTCTGCACCCCTCTTGCCTCTTTCTGCACCTCTGTTGCTTCTTTCTGCACTTCTCTTGCTTCCTTCTCTACCTCTATTGCTTCTTTCTGCACCTCTCTTGCCTATTTCTGCACCTCTCTTACCTCTCTGCAGTTCTCTTGCATCTTTCTGTACCTCTGTTGCTTCCTTCTGCACTTCTCTTGCCTCTTTCTGCACCACTGTTGGTTCTTTCTGCACTTCTCTTGCCTCTCTTCGCACCCCTCTTCCCTCTTTCTGCACCTCTCGTTCTAGTTTCTGCAACGCTCTTGCCTCTTTCTAAAGTTCTCTTACCTCCTTCTGCACCTCTGTTGCTTCTTTCTGCACTTTTTTTGCCTCTTTCTGCACTTCTCTTGCCTCTTTCTGCACCCCTCCTGCCTGTTTCTGCACCTCTGTTGCTTCTTTATGCACTTCTCTTGCTTCTTTCTGTGCCTCTCGCTTCTTTCTGCACCTCTCCTGCTTCGTTCTGCACCTCACCTGCCTCTTTCTGCACCTCTCTTGCCTCTTTCTGCACCTCTCTTACCTCTTTCTGCACCTGACTTGCCTCTTTCTGCACTTCTCCTGCTTTTTTCTTCACATCTCTTGTGTCTTTCTGCAACTCTCTTGTCTCTTTCATCACTTCTCTTGCTTCTTTCTGTACCTTTGCTGCTTCTTTCAGCACTTCTCTTGCCTATTTCTGCATTTCTGTTGCCTCTTTCTGCACTGCTCTTGCCTCGTTCTGCACCCCTCTTTCTGCCCTTCTCTTGCCTCTTTCTGCACATCTGTTGCTTCTTTCTGCACTTCTCTTTCTACATTTCTGTTGCTTCTTTCTGTACTTCTCTTGCCTCTTTATGCACCCCCTCCTGCCTGTTTCTGCAGCTCTGTTGCTTCTTTCTGCTCTTGTATTGCTTCTTTCTGCACCCCTCTTGCCTCTCTCTGCATCCCTCTTCCCTCTTTCTGAACCTCTCTTCCCTCTTTCTACACCTCTCTTGCCTCTTTCTGCACCTCTCTTGCCTCTTTCTACACCTCTCTTGCCTCTTTCTGCACCTCTCTTCCCTCTTTCTACACCTCTCTTGCCTCTTTCTGCACCTTTCTTGCATCTTTCTGCACCTCTGTTGCTTCTTTCAGCACTTCTCTTGCTTCTTTCTGCACTTGTCTTACCTCTTTCTATACCTCTCTTGCCTCTTTCTGTACTTCTCTTGCCTCTTTCTGCACCCCTCCTGCCTCGTTCTACACCTATGTTGGTTCTTTCTGTACTTCTCTTGCTTCTTTCTGCACCTCTGCTCCTTTTTTCCACACCCCTCTTCCCTCCTTCTACATCTCTCTTGCCTCTTTCTGCACCTAACTTGCCTCTTTCATCACTTCTATTGGTTCTTTCTGCACCTTTGTTGCTTCTTATAGCACTTCCCTTGCCTCTTTCTGCACTTCTCTTACCTGTTTCTGCCCCTCTCTAGCCTCTTTCTGCCCCTCTCTAGCCTCTTTCTGCATCTCTGTTGCCTCTTTCTGCACCCCTCTTGCCTCTTTCTTTACCTCTCTTGCCTCTTTCTTTACCTCTCTTCCCTCTTTCTGCACCTTTCTTGCCTCTTTCTGCATCCCGTTCCCTCTTTCTGTACCTCTCTTGCCTCTTTCTGCACCTCTCTTGCCTCTTTCTGCACCTCTCTTGCCTCTTCCTGCACTTCTCTTGCTGCTTTCTGCACCTCTGTTGCTTCTTTCTGCACTTCATTTGCCTCTTTCTGCATTTCTGTTCCTTCTTTCTACACTTCTCTTGCCTATTTCAGTACCTGTTGGTTCTTTCTGCACTTATCTTGCTTGTTTCTACACCTCTCTTGCTTTTTTCTGCACCCCTCTTGCCTCTTTCTGCACCTCTGTTGGTTCTTTCTGCACTTCTTTTGCCTTTATCCCACCTCTTGTGCTTCTGCCTGTACCCCTCTTGCCTCTTTGTGCATTTCTGTTGCTTCTTCCTGCACTTCTCTTTCTTCTTTCTGTGCTTCTCTTGCCTCTTTCTGTGCTTCTCTTGCTGCTTTCTGCACTTCTCTAGCCTCTTTCTATACCTCACTTTCCTCTTTCTGCACCTCACTCTTCTTTCTGTACCTCACTTGCCTCTTTATGCACTTCACTCTCTTCTTTCTGCACCTCACTTGCCTCTCTCTGCACTTCTCCTGCCTCTTTCTGTATCTCTCTTGTCTCTTTCTGCACCTCACGTGCCTCTTGCTGTATCTTACTCTCTTCTTTCTGTACTTCTCTTGCTTCTTTCTGCACTTCTGTTCCCTCTTTCTGCATTTCTCTTGCCTCCTTCTGCACCTCTGTTGTTTCTTCCTGCACTTCTCTTGCCTCTTTCTGTACCCCTCTTGCCTGTTTCTGCACCTCACTTGCCTCTTTCTGCACATTTCTTGGCTCTTTCTGTACCTCTCTTGCCTCTTTCTGCACTTCTCTTGCTTTTTTCTGCACCTCTCTTGTTTCTTTCAGCAACTCTCTTGTCTCTTTCATCACTTCTCTTGCTTCTTTCTGCACCTCTGTTGCTTCTTTCAGCACTTCTCTTGCTTCTTTCTGCACTTGTCTTGCCTCTTTCTACACCCACCTCTCTTGCCTCTTTATGCACCTATGTTGCTTCTTTAAGCACTTCTCTTGCCTCTTTCTGCATTTCTGTTGTTTCTTTCTGCACTTCTCTTGCCTCTTTCTGCATTTCTGTTCCTTCCTTCAGCGCTTCTCTTGCCTCTTTCTGCACCTTTGTTTGGTCTTTCAGTTCTTCTCTTGCCTCTTTCTGGACCCCTCTTGCCTCTTTCTGGACCCCTATTGCCTCTTTCTGGACCTCTGTTGGTTCTTTCTGCACTTCTCTTGCTTCTTTCTGTACCTCTCTTGCTTCCTTCTGCATCCCTCGTTCTGCACCTCTTTTGCCTCTTTCTTCACTTCTTTTGCCTGATTCTGTACCTCTCTTGCCTCTTCCTGCACTTCTCTTGCTGATTTCTGCACCTCTGTTGCTTCTTTCTGCACTTCTCTTGCCTCTTTCTGTACTTCTGTTGCTTCGTTTTGCACTTCTCTTGCCTCTTTCTGCACCCCTCTTGCCTGTTTCTGCACTTCTCTTGTTTCTTTCAGCAACTCTCTTGTCTCTTTCATCACTTCTCTTGCATCTTTCTGCACCTCTGTTGCTTCTTTCAGCACTTCTCTTGCTTCTTTCTGCACTTGTCTTACCTCTTTCTATACCTCTCTTGCCTCTTTCTGCACCCCTCCTGCCTCGTTCTACACCTATGTTGGTTCTTTCTGTACTTCTCTTGCTTCTTTCTGCACCTCTGCTCCTTTTTTCTGCACCCTCTTCCCTCCTTCTACACCTCTCTTGCCTCTTTCTGCACCTAACTTGCCTCTTTCATCACTTCTATTGGTTCTTTCTGCACCGTTGTTGCTTCTTATAGCACTTCCCTTGGATCTTTCTGCACTTCTCTTACCTGTTTCTGCCCCTTTCTAGCCTCTTTCTGCACCTCTGTTGCCTCTTTCTGCACCCCTCTTGCCTCTTTCTTTACCTCTCTTCCCTCTTTCTGCACCTCTCTTGCCTCTTTCTGCATCCCGTTCCCTCTTTCTGTACCTCTCTTGCCTGTTTCTGCACCTCTCTTGCCTCTTTCTGCACCTCTCTTGCCTCTTCCTGCACTTCTCTTGCTGCTTTCTGCACCTCTGTTGCTTCTTTCTGCACTTCATTTGCCTCTTTCTGCATTTCTGTTCCTTCTTTCTACACTTCTCTTGCCTATTTCAGTACCTGTTGGTTCTTTCTGCACTTATCTTGCTTGTTTCTACACCTCTCTTGCTTTTTTCTGTACCCCTCCTGCCTCTTTCTGCACCTCTGTTGGTTCTTTCTGCACTTCTTTTGCCTTTACCCCACCTCTTTTGCTTCTGCCTGTACCCCTCTTGCCTCTTTGTGCATTTCTGTTGCTTCTTCCTGCACTTCTCTTTCTTCTTTCTGTGCTTCTCTTGCCTCTTTCTGTGCTTCTCTTGCTGCTTTCTGCACTTCTCTAGCCTCTTTCTATACCTCACTTTCCTCTTTCTGCACCTCACTCTTCTTTCTGTACCTCACTTGCCTCTTTGTGCACTTCACTCTCTTCTTTCTGCACCTCACTTGCCTCTCTCTGCACTTCTCCTGCCTCTTTCTGCACCTCACTTGCCTCTTGCTGTATCTTACTCTCTTCTTTCTGTACTTCTCTTGCTTCTTTCTGCACTTCTGTTCCCTCTTTCTGCATTTCTCTTGCCTACTTCTGCACCTCTGTTGTTTCTTCCTGCACTTCTCTTGCCTCTTTCTGTACCCCTCTTGCCTGTTTCTGCACCTCACTTGCCTCTTTCTGCATATTTCTTGGCTCTTTCTGTACCTCTCTTGCCTCTTTCTGCACTTCTCTTGCTTTTTTCTGCACCTCTCTTGTTTCTTTCAGCAACTCTCTTGTCTCTCATCACTTCTCTTGCTTCTTTCTGCACCTCTGTTGCTTCTTTCAGCACTTTTCTTGCTTCTTTCTGCACTTGTCTTGCCTCTTTCTACACCCACCTCTCTTGCCTCTTTATGCACCTCTGTTGCTTCTTTAAGCACTTCTCTTGCCTCTTTCTGCATTTCTGTTGCTTCTTTCTGCACTTCTCTTGCCTCTTTCTGCATTTCTGTTCCTTCCTTCAGCGCTTCTCTTGCCTCTTTCTGCACCTTTGTTTGGTCTTTCAGTTCTTCTCTTGCCTCTTTCTGGACCCCTCTTGCCTCTTTCTGGACCCCTATTGCCTCTTTCTGGACCTCTGTTGGTTCTTTCTGCACTTCTCTTGCTTCTTTCTGTACCTCACTTGCTTCTTTCTGCACTCCTCTTGCTTCTTTCTGCACCTCTGTTGGTTCTTTCTGCACTTCTCTTGCTTTTTCTGCACCTCTTGCTTTCTGCACCCCTCTTGCCTCTTTCTACACCACTCTTGCTTCCTTCTGCATCCCTCTTTCTGCACCTCTTTTGCCTCTTTCTTCACTTCTTTTGCCTGATTCTGTACCTCTCTTGCCTCTTCCTGCACTCCTCTTGCTGATTTCTGCACCTCTGTTGCTTCTTTCTGCACTTCTCTTGCCTCTTTCTGTACCTCTGTTGCTTTGTTTTGCACTTCTCTTGCCTCTTTCTGCACCCCTCTTGCCTGTTTCTGCACCTCTCTTGTTTCTTTCAGCAACTCTCTTGTCTCTTTCATCACTTCTCTTGCATCTTTCTATACCTCTCTTACCTCTTTCTGCACTCTCTCTTGCCTCTTTCTGCACCTCTGTTGCTTCTTTTAGTACTTCTCTTGCCTCTTTCTGCACCCCTCCTGCCTCGTTCTACACCTATGTTGGTTCTTTCTGTACTTCTCTTGCTTCTTTCTGCACCTCTGCTCCTTTTATCTGCACCCTCTTCCCTCCTTCTACACCTCTCTTGCCTCTTTCTGCACCTAACTTGCCTCTTTCATCACTTCTATTGGTTCTTTCTGCACCTTTGTTGCTTCTTATAGCACTTCCCTTGCCTCTTTCTGCACTTCTCTTACCTGTTTCTGCACCTCTCTAGCCTCTTTCTGCACCTCTGTTGCCTCTTTCTGCACCCCTCTTGCCTCTTTCTTTACCTTTCTTCCCTCTTTCTGCACCTCTCTTGCCTCTTTCTGCATCCCGTTCCCTCTTTCTGTACGTCTCTTGCCTGTTTCTGCACCTCTCTCGCCTCTTTCTGCACCTCTCTTGCCTCTTCCTGCACTTCTCTTGCTGCTTTCTGCACCTCTGTTGCTTCTTTCTGCACTTCATTTGCCTCTTTCTGCATTTCTGTTCCTTCTTTCTACACTTCTCTTGCCTATTTCAGTACCTGTTGGTTCTTTCTGCACTTATCTTGCTTGTTTCTACACCTCTCTTGCTTTTTTCTGCACCCCTCTTGCCTCTTTCTGCACCTCTGTTGGTTCTTTCTGCACTTCTTTTGCCTTTACCCCACCTCTTTTGCTTCTGCCTGTACCCCTCTTGCCTCTTTGTGCATTTATGTTGCTTCTTCCTGCACTTCTCTTTCTTCTTTCTGTGCTTCTCTTGCCTCTTTCTGCACTTCCCTTTGTTTTTTTCTGCACCTCTCTTGTTTCTTTCAGCAACTCTCTTGTCTCTTTCATCACTTCTCTTGCTTCTTTCTGCACCTCTGTTGCTTCTTTCAGCACTTGTCTTGCTTCTTTCTGCACTTGTCTTGCCTCTTTCTACACCCACCTCTCTTGCCTCTTTATGCACCTCTGTTGCTTCTTTAAGCACTTCTCTTGCCTCTTTCTGCATTTCTGTTGCTTCTTTCTGCACTTCTCTTGCCTCTTTCTGCATTTCTGTTCCTTCCTTCAGCGCTTCTCTTGCCTCTTTCTGCATCTTTGTTTGGTCTTTCAGTTCTTCTCTTGCCTCTTTCTGGACCCCTCTTGCCTCTTTCTGGACCCCTATTGCCTCTTTCTGGACCTCTGTTGGTTCTTTCTGCACTTCTCTTGCTTCTTTCTGTACCTCTCTTGCTTCTTTCTGCACTCCTCTTGCTTATTCTGCACCTCTGTTGGTTCTTTCTGTACTTCTCTTGCTTTTTTCTGCACCTCTCTTGCTTTCTGCACCCCTCTTGCCTCTTTCTACACCACTCTTGCTTCCTTCTGCATCCATCTTTCTGCACCTCTTTTGCCTCTTTCTTCACTTTTTTTGCCTGATTCTGTACCTCTCTTGCCTCTTCCTGCACTTCTCTTGCTGATTTCTGCACCTCTGTTGCTTCTTTCTGCACTTCTCTTGCCTCTTTCTGCACCTCTGTTGCTTTGTTTTGCACTTCTCTTGCCTCTTTCTGCACCCCTCTTGCCTCTTTCTGCACCTCTGTTGGTTCTTTCTGCACTTCTTTTGCCTTTACCCCACCTCTTTTGCTTCTGCCTGTACCCCTCTTGCCTCTTTGTGCATTTCTGTTGCTTCTTCCTGCACTTCTCTTTCTTCTTTCTGTGCTTCTCTTGCCTCTTTCTGCACTTCCCTTGCTTTTTTCTGCACCTCTCTTGTTTCTTTCAGCAACTCTCTTGTCTCTTTCATCACTTCTCTTGCTTCTTTCTGCACCTCTGTTGCTTCTTTCAGCACTTGTCTTGCTTCTTTCTGCACTTGTCTTGCCTCTTTCTACACCCACCTCTCTTGCCTCTTTATGCACCTTTGTTGCTTCTTTAAGCACTTCTCTTGCCTCTTTCTGCATTTCTGTTGCTTCTTTCTGCACTTCTCTTGCCTCTTTCTGCATTTCTGTTCCTTACTTCAGCGCTTCTCTTGCCTCTTTCTGCATCTTTGTTTGGTCTTTCAGTTCTTCTCTTGCCTCTTTCTGGACCCCTCTTGCCTCTTTCTGGACCCCTATTGCCTCTTTCTGGACCTCTGTTGGTTCTTTCTGCACTTCTCTTGCTTCTTTCTGTACCTCTCTTGCTTCTTTCTGCACTCCTCTTGCTTCTTTCTGCACCTCTGTTGGTTCTTTCTGTACTTCTCTTGCTTTTTTCTGCACCTCTCTTGCTTTCTGCACCCCTCTTGCCTCTTTCTACACCACTCTTGCTTCCTTCTGCATCCATCTTTCTGCACCTCTTTTGCCTCTTTCTTCACTTTTTTTGCCTGATTCTGTACCTCTCTTGCCTCTTCCTGCACTTCTCTTGCTGATTTCTGCACCTCTGTTGCTTCTTTCTGCACTTCTCTTGCCTCTTTCTGCACTTCTGTTGCTTTGTTTTGCACTTCTCTTGCCTCTTTCTGCACCCCTCTTGCCTGTTTCTGCACCTCTCTTGTTTCTTTCAGCAACTCTCTTGTCTCTTTCATCACTTCTCTTGCATCTTTCTGCACCTCTGTTGCTTCTTTCAGCACTTCTCTTGCTTCTTTCTGCACTTGTCTTACCTCTTTCTATACCTCTCTTGCCTCTTTCTGCACTTCTCTTGCCTCTTTCTGCACCTCTGTTCCTTCTTTTAGTACTTCTCTTGCCTCTTTCTGCACCCCTCCTGCCTCTTTCTGTACCTATGTTGGTTCTTTCTGTACTTCTCTTGCTTCTTTCTGCATTTCTGCACCCCTCTTCCCTCCTTCTACACCTCTCTTGCCTCTTTCTGCACCTAACTTGCCTCTTTCATCACTTCTATTGGTTCTTTCTGCACCTTTGTTGCTTCTTATAGCACTTCCCTTGCCTCTTTCTGCACTTCTCTTACCTGTTTCTGCCCCTCTCTAGCCTCATTCTGCACCTCTGTTGCCTCTTTCTGCACCCCTCTTGCCTCTTTCTTTACCTCTCTTCCCTCTTTCTGCACCTCTCTTGCCTCTTTCTGCATCCCGTTCCCTCTTTCTGTACCTCTCTTGCCTCTTTCTGCACCTCTCTTGCCTCTTTCTGTACCTCTCTTGCCTCTTCCTGCACTTCTCTTGCTGCTTTCTGCACCTCTGTTGCTTCTTTCTGCACTTCATTTGCCTCTTTCTGCATTTCTGTTCCTTCTTTCTACACTTCTCTTGCCTATTTCAGTACCTGTTGGTTCTTTCTGCACTTATCTTGCTTGTTTCTACACCTCTCTTGCTTTTTTCTGCACCTCTCTTGCCTCTTTCTGCACCTCTGTTGGTTCTTTCTGCACTTCTTTTGCCTTTATCCCAGCTCTTGTGCTTCTGCCTGTACCCCTCTTGCCTCTTTGTGCATTTCTGTTGCTTCTTCCTGCACTTCTCTTTCTTCTTTCTGTGCTTCTCTTGCCTCTTTCTGTGCTTCTCTTGCTGCTTTCTGCACTTCTCTAGCCTCTTTCTATACCTCACTTTCCTCTTTCTGCACCTCACTCTTCTTTCTGTACCTCACTTGCCTCTTTATGCACTTCACTCTCTTCTTTCTGCACCTCACTTGCCTCTCTCTGCACTTCTCCTGCCTCTTTCTGTATCTCTCTTGTCTCTTTCTGCACCTCACTTGCCTCTTGCTGTATCTTACTCTCTTCTTTCTGAACTTCTCTTGCTTCTTTCTGCACTTCTGTTCCCTCTTTCTGCATTTCTCTTGCCTCCTTCTGCACCTCTGTTGTTTCTTCCTGCACTTCTCTTGCCTCTTTCTGTACCCTCTTGCCTGTTTCTGCACCTCACTTGCCTCTTTCTGCACATTTCTTGGCTCTTTCTGTACCTCTCTTGCCTCTTTCTGCACTTCTCTTGCTTTTTCTGCACCTCTCTTGTTTCTTTCAGCAACTCTCTTGTCTCTTTCATCACTTCTCTTGCTTCTTTCTGCACCTCTGTTGCTTCTTTCAGCACTTCTCTTGCTTCTTTCTGCACTTGTCTTGCCTCTTTCTACACCCACCTCTCTTGCCTCTTTATGCACCTCTGTTGCTTCTTTAAGCACTTCTCTTGCCTCTTTCTGCATTTCTGTTGCTTCTTTCTGCACTTCTCTTGCCTCTTTCTGCATTTCTGTTCCTTCCTTCAGCGCTTCTCTTGCCTCTTTCTGCACCTTTGTTTGGTCTTTCAGTTCTTCTCTTGCCTCTTTCTGGACCCCTCTTGCCTCTTTCTGGACCCCTATTGCCTCTTTCTGGACCTCTGTTGGTTCTTTCTGCACTTCTCTTGCTTCTTTCTGTACCTCTCTTGCTTCTTTCTGCACTCCTCTTGCTTCTTTCTGCACCTCTGTTGGTTCTTTCTGCACTTCTCTTGCTTTTTTCTACACCTCTCTTGCTTTCTGCACCCCTCTTGCCTCTTTCTACACCACTCTTGCTTCCTTCTGCATCCCTCGTTCTGCACCTCTGTTGCTTCTTTCTGCACTTCTCTTGCCTCTTTCTGTACTTCTGTTGCTTCGTTTTGCACTTCTCTTGCCTCTTTCTGCACCCCTCTTGCCTGTTTCTGCACTTCTCTTGTTTCTTTCAGCAACTCTCTTGTCTCTTTCATCACTTCTCTTGCATCTTTCTGCACCTCTGTTGCTTCTTTCAGCACTTCTCTTGCTTCTTTCTGCACTTGTCTTACCTCTTTCTATACCTCTCTTGCCTCTTTCTGCACCCCTCCTGCCTCGTTCTACACCTATGTTGGTTCTTTCTGTACTTCTCTTGCTTCTTTCTGCACCTCTGCTCCTTTTTTCTGCACCCCTCTTCCCTCCTTCTACACCTCTCTTGCCTCTTTCTGCACCTAACTTGCCTCTTTCATCACTTCTATTGGTTCTTTCTGCACCGTTGTTGCTTCTTATAGCACTTCCCTTGGATCTTTCTGCACTTCTCTTACCTGTTTCTGCCCCTCTCTAGCCTCTTTCTGTACCTCTGTTGCCTCTTTCTGCACCCCTCTTGCCTCTTTCTTTACCTCTCTTCCCTCTTTCTGCACCTCTCTTGCCTCTTTCTTCATCCCGTTCCCTCTTTCTGTACCTCTCTTGCCTGTTTCTGCACCTCTCTTGCCTCTTTCTGCACCTCTCTTGCCTCTTCCTGCACTTCTCTTGCTGCTTTCTGCACCTCTGTTGCTTCTTTCTGCACTTCATTTGCCTCTTTCTGCATTTCTGTTCCTTCTTTCTACACTTCTCTTGCCTATTTCAGTACCTGTTGGTTCTTTCTGCACTTATCTTGCTTGTTTCTACACCTCTATTGCTTTTTCTGTACCCCTCCTGCCTCTTTCTGCACCTCTGTTGGTTCTTTCTGCACTTCTTTTGCCTTTACCCCACCTCTTTTGCTTCTGCCTGTACCCCTCTTGCCTCTTTGTGCATTTCTGTTGCTTCTTCCTGCACTTCTCTTTCTTCTTTCTGTGCTTCTCTTGCCTCTTTCTGTGCTTCTCTTGCTGCTTTCTGCACTTCTCTAGCCTCTTTCTATACCTCACTTTCCTCTTTCTGCACCTCACTCTTCTTTCTGCACCTCACTTGCCTCTCTCTGCACTTCTCCTGCCTCTTTCTGTATCTCTCTTGTCTCTTTCTGCACCTCACTTGCCTCTTGCTGTATCTTACTCTCTTCTTTCTGTACTTCTCTTGCTTCTTTCTGCACTTCTGTTCCCTCTTTCTGCATTTCTCTTGCCTACTTCTGCACCTCTGTTGTTTCTTCCTGCACTTCTCTTGCCTCTTTCTGTACACCTCTTGCCTGTTTCTGCACCTCACTTGCCTCTTTCTGCATATTTCTTGGCTCTTTCTGTACCTCTCTTGCCTCTTTCTGCACTTCTCTTGCTTTTTTCTGCACCTCTCTTGTTTCTTTCAGCAACTCTCTTGTCTCTCATCACTTCTCTTGCTTCTTTCTGCACCTCTGTTGCTTCTTTCAGCACTTTTCTTGCTTCTTTCTGCACTTGTCTTGCCTCTTTCTACACCCACCTCTCTTGCCTCTTTATGCACCTCTGTTGCTTCTTTAAGCACTTCTCTTGCCTCTTTCTGCATTTCTGTTGCTTCTTTCTGCACTTCTCTTGCCTCTTTCTGCATTTTTGTTCCTTCCTTCAGCGCTTCTCTTGCCTCTTTCTGCACCTTTGTTTGGTCTTTCAGTTCTTCTCTTGCCTCTTTCTGGACCCCTCTTGCCTCTTTCTGGACCCCTATTGCCTCTTTCTGGACCTCTGTTGGTTCTTTCTGCACTTCTCTTGCTTCTTTCTGTACCTCTCTTGCTTCTTTCTGCACTCCTCTTGCTTCTTTCTGCACCTCTGTTGGTTCTTTCTGCACTTCTCTTGCTTTTTTCTGCACCTCTTGCTTTCTGCACCCCTCTTGCCTCTTTCTACACCACTCTTGCTTCCTTCTGCATCCCTCTTTCTGCACCTCTTTTGCCTCTTTCTTCACTTCTTTTGCCTGATTCTGTACCTCTCTTGCCTCTTCCTACACTCCTCTTGCTGATTTCTGCACCTCTGTTGCTTCTTTCTGCACTTCTCTTGCCTCTTTCTGTACCTCTGTTGCTTTGTTTTGCACTTCTCTTGCCTCTTTCTGCACCCCTCTTGCCTGTTTCTGCACCTCTCTTGTTTCTTTCAGCAACTCTCTTGTCTCTTTCATCACTTCTCTTGCATCTTTCTATACCTCTCTTACCTCTTTCTGCACTTCTCTTGCCTCTTTCTGCACCTCTGTTGCTTCTTTTAGTACTTCTCTTGCCTCTTTCTGCACCCCTCCTGCCTCGTTCTACACCTATGTTGGTTCTTTCTGTACTTCTCTTGCTTCTTTCTGCACCTCTGCTCCTTTTATCTGCACCCCTCTTCCCTCCTTCTACACCTCTCTTGCCTCTTTCTGCACCTAACTTGCCTCTTTCATCACTTCTATTTGTTCTTTCTGCACCTTTGTTGCTTCTTATAGCACTTCCCTTGCCTCTTTCTGCACTTCTCTTACCTGTTTCTGCCCCTCTCTAGCCTCTTTCTGCACCTCTGTTGCCTCTTTCTGCACCCCTCTTGCCTCTTTCTTTACCTCTCTTCCCTCTTTCTGCACCTCTCTTGCCTCTTTCTGCATCCCGTTCCCTCTTTCTGTACGTCTCTTGCCTGTTTCTGCACCTCTCTTGCCTCTTTCTGCACCTCTCTTGCCTCTTCCTGCACTTCTCTTGCTGCTTTCTGCACCTCTGTTGCTTCTTTCTGCACTTCATTTGCCTCTTTCTGTATTTCTGTTCCTTCTTTCTACACTTCTCTTGCCTATTTCAGTACCTGTTGGTTCTTTCTGCACTTATCTTGCTTGTTTCTACACCTCTCTTGCTTTTTTCTGCACCCCTCTTGCCTCTTTCTGCACCTCTGTTGGTTGTTTCTGTACTTCTTTTGCCTTTACCCCACCTCTTTTGCTTCTGCCTGTACCCCTCTTGCCTCCTTGTGCATTTCTGTTGCTTCTTCCTGAACTTCTCTTTCTTCTTTCTGTGCTTCTCTTGCCTCTTTCTGCACTTCCCTTGCTTTTTTCTGCACCTCTCTTGTTTCTTTCAGCAACTCTCTTGTCTCTTTCATCACTTCTCTTGCTTCTTTCTGCACCTCTGTTGCTTCTTTCAGCACTTGTCTTGCTTCTTTCTGCACTTGTCTTGCCTCTTTCTACACCCACCTCTCTTGCCTCTTTATGCACCTCTGTTGCTTCTTTAAGCACTTCTCTTGCCTCTTTCTGCATTTCTGTTGCTTCTTTCTGCACTTCTCTTGCCTCTTTCTGCATTTCTGTTCCTTCCTTCAGCGCTTCTCTTGCCTCTTTCTGCATCTTTGTTTGGTCTTTCAGTTCTTCTCTTGCCTCTTTCTGGACCCCTCTTGCCTCTTTCTGGACCCCTATTGCCTCTTTCTGGACCTCTGTTGGTTCTTTCTGCACTTCTCTTGCTTCTTTCTGTACCTCTCTTGCTTCTTTCTGCACTCCTCTTGCTTCTTTCTGCACCTCTGTTGGTTCTTTCTGCACTTCTCTTGCTTTTTTCTGCACCTCTCTTGCTTTCTGCACCCCTCTTGCCTCTTTCTACACCACTCTTGCTTCCTTCTGCATCCCTCTTTCTGCACCTCTTTTGCCTCTTTCTTCACTTTTTTTGCCTGATTCTGTATCTCTCTTGCCTCTTCCTGCACATCTCTTGCATCTTCCTGCACCTCTGTTGCTTCTTTCTGCACTTCTCTTGCCTCTTTCGGCACCTCTGTTGCTTCGTTTTGCACTTCTCTTGCCTCTTTCTGCACCCCTCTTGCCTGTTTCTGCACCTCTCTTGTTTCTTTCAGCAACTCTCTTGTCTCTTTCATCACTTCTCTTGCATCTTTCTGCACCTCTGTTGCTTCTTTCAGCACTTCTCTTGCTTCTTTCTGCACTTGTCTTACCTCTTTCTATACCTCTCTTGCCTCTTTCTGCACTTCTCTTGCCTCTTTCTGCACCTCTGTTGCTTCTTTTAGTACTTCTCTTGCCTCTTTCTGCACCCCTCCTGCCTCTTTCTGTACCTATGTTGGTTCTTTCTGTACTTCTCTTGCTTCTTTCTGCATTTCTGCTCCTTTTTCTGCACCCTCTTCCCTCCTTCTACACCTCTCTTGCCTCTTTCTGCACCTAACTTGCCTCTTTCATCACTTCTATTGGTTCTTTCTGCACCTTTGTTGCTTCTTATAGCACTTCCCTTGCCTCTTTCTGCACTTCTCTTATCTGTTTCTGCCCCTCTCTAGCCTCATTCTGCACCTCTGTTGCCTCTTTCTGCACCCCTCTTGCCTCTTTCTTTACCTCTCTTCCCTCTTTCTGCACCTCTCTTGCCTCTTTCTGCATCCCGTTCCCTCTTTCTGTACCTCTCTTGCCTCTTTCTGCACCTCTCTTGCCTCTTTCTGTACCTCTCTTGCCTCTTCCTGCACTTCTCTTGCTGCTTTCTGCACCTCTGTTGCTTCTTTCTGCACTTCATTTGCCTCTTTCTGCATTTCTGTTCCTTCTTTCTACACTTCTCTTGCCTATTTCAGTACCTGTTGGTTCTTTCTGCACTTATCTTGCTTGTTTCTACACCTCTCTTGCTTTTTCTGCATCCCTCTTGCCTCTTTCTGCACCTCTGTTGGTTCTTTCTGCACTTCTTTTGCCTTTTCCCCCCACCTCTTTTGCTTCTGCCTGTACCCCTCTTGCCTCTGTGCACTTCTCTTGCTTCTTCCTGCACTTCTCTTGCTTCTTTCTGTGCTTCTCTTGCTGCTTTCTGCACTTCTCTAGCCTCTTTCTATACCTCACTTTCCTCTTTCTGCACCTCACTCTTCTTTCTGTACCTCACTTGCCTCTTTATGCACTTCACTCTCTTCTTTCTGCACCTCACTTGCCTCTCTCTGCACTTCTCCTGCCTCTTTCTGTATCTCTCTTGTCTCTTTCTGCACCTCACTTGCCTCTTGCTGTATCTTACTCTTTTCTTTCTGTACTTCTCTTGCTTCTTTCTGCACTTCTGTTCCCTCTTTCTGCATTTCTCTTGCCTCCTTCTGCACCTCTGTTGTTTCTTCCTGCACTTCTCTTGCCTCTTTCTGTACCCCTCTTGCCTGTTTCTGCACCTCACTTGCCTCTTTCTGCACATTTCTTGGCTCTTTCTGTACCTCTCTTACCTCTTTCTGCACTTCCCTTGCTTTTTTCTGCACCTCTCTTGTTTCTTTCAGCAACTCTCTTGTCTCTTTCATCACTTCTCTTGCTTCTTTCTGCACATCTGTTGCTTCTTTCAGCACTTGTCTTGCTTCTTTCTGCACTTGTCTTGCCTCTTTCTACACCCACCTCTCTTGCCTCTTTATGCACCTCTGTTGCTTCTTTAAGCACTTCTCTTGCCTCTTTCTGTATTTCTGTTCCTTCCTTCAGCGCTTCTCTTGCCTCTTTCTGCATCTTTGTTTGGTCTTTCAGTTCTTCTCTTGCCTCTTTCTGGACCCCTCTTGCCTCTTTCTGGGCCCCTATTGCCTCTTTCTGGACCTCTGTTGGTTCTTTCTGCACTTCTCTTGCTTCTTTCTGTACCTCTCTTGCTTCTTTCTGCACTCCTCTTGCTTCTTTCTGCACCTCTGTTGGTTCTTTCTGCACTTCTCTTGCTTTTTTCTGCACCTCTCATGCTTTCTGCACCCCTCTTGCCTCTTTCTACACCACTCTTGCTTCCTTCTGCATCCCTCTTTCTGCACCTCTTTTGCCTCTTTCTTCACTTCTTTTGCCTGATTCTGTACCTCTCTTGCCTCTTCCTGCACTTCTCTTGCATCTTCCTGCACCTCTGTTGCTTCTTTCTGCACTTCTCTTGCCTCTTTCTGCACCTCTGTTGCTTCGTTTTGCACTTCTCTTGCCTCTTTCTGCACCCCTCTTGCCTGTTTCTGCACCTCTCTTGTTTCTTTCAGCAACTCTCTTGTCTCTTTCATCACTTCTCTTGCATCTTTCTGCACCTCTGTTGCTTCTTTCAGCACTTCTCTTGCTTCTTTCTGCACTTGTCTTACCTCTTTCTATACCTCTCTTGCCTCTTTCTGCACTTCTCTTGCCTCTTTCTGCACCTCTGTTGCTTCTTTTAGTACTTCTCTTGCCTCTTTCTGCACCCCTCCTGCCTCTTTCTGTACCTATGTTGGTTCTTTCTGTACTTCTCTTGCTTCTTTCTGCATTTCTGCTCCTTTTTTCTGCACCCCTCTTCCCTCCTTCTACACCTCTCTTGCCTCTTTCTGCACCTAACTTGCCTCTTTCATCACTTCTATTGGTTCTTTCTGCACCTTTGTTGCTTCTTATAGCACTTCCCTTGCCTCTTTCTGCACTTCTCTTACCTGTTTCTGCCCCTCTCTAGCCTCATTCTGCACCTCTGTTGCCTCTTTCTGCACCCCTCTTGCCTCTTTCTTTACCTCTCTTCCCTCTTTCTGCACCTCTCTTGCCTCTTTCTGCATCCCGTTCCCTCTTTCTGTACCTCTCTTGCCTGTTTCTGCACCTCTCTTGCCTCTTTCTGCACCTCTCTTGCCTCTTTCTGCACTTCTCTTGCTGCTTTCTGCCTCTGTTGCTTCTTTCTGTACTTCATTTGCCTCTTTCTGCATTTCTGTTCCTTCTTTCTACACTTCTCTTGCCTATTTCAGTACCTGTTGGTTCTTTCTGCACTTATCTTGCTTGTTTCTACACCTCTCTTGCTTTTTCTGCATCCCTCTTGCCTCTTTCTGCACCTCTGTTGGTTCTTTCTGCACTTCTTTGCCTTTTCCCCCACCTCTTTTGCTTCTGCCTGTACCCCTCTTGCCTCCTTGTGCACTTCTGTTGCTTCTTCCTGCACTTCTCTTGCTTCTTTCTGTGCTTCTCTTGCCTCTTTCTGTGCTTCTCTTGCTGCTTTCTGCACTTCTCTAGCCTCTTTCTATACCTCACTTTCCTCTTTCTGCACCTCACTCTTCTTTCTGTACCTCACTTGCCTCTTTATGCACTTCACTCTCTTCTTTCTGCACCTCACTTGCCTCTCTCTGCACTTCTCCTGCCTCTTTCTGTATCTCTCTTGTCTCTTTCTGCACCTCACTTGCCTCTTGCTGTATCTTACTCTCTTCTTTCTGTACTTCTCTTGCTTCTTTCTGCACTTCTGTTCCCTCTTTCTGCATTTCTCTTGCCTCCTTCTGCACCTCTGTTGTTTCTTCCTGCACTTCTCTTGCCTCTTTCTGTACCCCTCTTGCCTGTTTCTGCACCTCACTTGCCTCTTTCTGCACATTTCTTGGCTCTTTCTGTACCTCTCTTGCCTCTTTCTGCACTTCCCTTGCTTTTTTCTGCACCTCTCTTGTTTCTTTCAGCAACTCTCTTGTCTCTTTCATCACTTCTCTTGCTTCTTTCTGCACCTCTGTTGCTTCTTTCAGCACTTGTCTTGCTTCTTTCTGCACTTGTCTTGCCTCTTTTTACACCCACCTCTCTTGCCTCTTTATGCACCTCTGTTGCTTCTTTAAGCACTTCTCTTGCCTCTTTCTGCATTTCTGTTGCTTCTTTCTGCACTTCTCTTGCCTCTTTCTGTATTTCTGTTCCTTCCTTCAGCGCTTCTCTTGCCTCTTTCTGCATCTTTGTTTGGTCTTTCAGTTCTTCTCTTGCCTCTTTCTGGACCCCTCTTGCCTCTTTCTGGGCCCCTATTGCCTCTTTCTGGACCTCTGTTGGTTCTTTCTGCACTTCTCTTGCTTCTTTCTGTACCTCTCTTGCTTCTTTCTGCACTCCTCTTGCTTCTTTCTGCACCTCTGTTGGTTCTTTCTGCACTTCTCTTGCTTTTTTCTACACCTCTCTTGCTTTCTGCACCCCTCTTGCCTCTTTCTACACCACTCTTGCTTCCTTCTGCATCCCTCTTTCTGCACCTCTTTTGCCTCTTTCTTCACTTCTTTTGCCTGATTCTGTACCTCTCTTGCCTCTTCCTGCACTTCTCTTGCTGATTTCTGCACCTCTGTTGCTTCTTTCTGCACTTCTCTTGCCTCTTTCTGCACCTCTGTTGCTTCTTTCTGCACTTCTCTTGCCTCTTTCTGCACCCCTCTTGCCTGTTTCTGCGCCTCTCTTGTTTCTTTCAGCAACTCTCTTGTCTCTTTCATCACTTCTCTCGCATCTTTCTGCACCTCTGTTGCTTCTTTCAGCACTTCTCTTGCTTCTTTCTGCACTTGTCTTACCTCTTTCTATACCTCTCTTGCCTCTTTCTGCACTTCTCTTGCCTCTTTCTGCACCTCTGTTGCTTCATTTAGTACTTCTCTTGCCTCTTTCTGCACCCCTCCTGCCTCTTTCTGTACCTATGTTGGTTCTTTCTGTACTTCTCTTGCTTCTTTCTGCATTTCTGCTCTTTTTTTCTGCACCCCTCTTCCCTCCTTCTACACCTCTCTTGCCTCTTTCTGCACCTAACTTGCCTCTTTCATCACTTCTATTGGTTCTTTCTGCACCTTTGTTGCTTCTTATAGCACTTCCCTTGCCTCTTTCTGCACTTCTCTTACCTGTTTCTGCCCCTCTCTAGCCTCATTCTGCACCTCTGTTGCCTCTTTCTGCACCCCTCTTGCCTCTTTCTTTACGTCTCTTCCCTCTTTCTGCACCTCTCTTGCCTCTTTCTGCACCTCTCTTGCCTCTTTCTGCACTTCTCTTGCTGCGTTCTGCCTCTGTTGCTTCTTTCTGCACTTCATTTGCCTCTTTCTGCATTTCTGTTCCTTCTTTCTACACTTCTCTTGCCTATTTCAGTACCTGTTGGTTCTTTCTAGAGTTATCTTGCTTGTTTCTACACCTCTCTTGCTTTTTTCTGCATCCCTCTTGCCTCTTTCTGCACCTCTGTTGGTTCTTTCTGCACTTCTTTTGCCTTTTCCCCCACCTCTTTTGCTTCTGCCTGTACCCCTCTTGCCTCTTTGTGCACTTCTGTTGCTTCTTCCTGCACTTCTCTTGCTTCTTTCTGTGCTTCTCTTGCTTCTTTCTGTGCTTCTCTTGCCTCTTTCTGTGCTTCTCTTTCTGCTTTCTGCACTTCTCTAGCCTCTTTCTATACCTCACTTTCCTCTTTCTGCACCTCACTCTTCTTTCTGTACCTCACTTGCCTCTTTATGCACTTCACTCTCTTCTTTCTGCACCTCACTTGCCTCTCTCTGCACTTCTCCTGCCTCTTTCTGTATCTCTCTTGTCTCTTTCTGCACCTCACTTGCCTCTTTGCTGTATCTTACTCTCTTCTTTCTGCACTTCTGTTCCCTCTTTCTGCATTTTTCTTGCCTCCTTCTGCACCTCTGTTGTTTCTTCCTGCACTTCTCTTGCCTCTTTCTGTACCCCTCTTGCCTGTTTCTGCACCTCACTTGCCTCTTTCTGCACATTTCTTGGCTCTTTCTGTACCTCTCTTGCCTCTTTCTGCACTTCTCTTGCTTTTTTCTGCACCTCTCTTGTTTCTTTCAGCAACTCTCTTGTCTCTTTCATCACTTCTCTTGCTTCTTTCTGCACCTCTGTTGCTTCTTTCAGCACTTCTCTTGCTTCTTTCTGCACTTGTCTTGCCTCTTTCTACACCTCTCTTGCCTCTTTATGCACCTCTGTTGCTTCTTTCAGCACTTCTCTTGCCTCTTTCTGCATTTCTGTTGCTTCTTTCTGCACTTCTCTTGCCTCTTTCTGCATTTCTGTTCCTTCTTTCAGCGCTTCTCTTGCCTCTTTCTGCACCTTTGTTTGGTCTTTCAGTTCTTCTCTTGCCTCTTTCTGGACCCCTCTTGCCTCTTTCTGGACCCCTCTTGCCTCTTTCTGAACCCCTATTGCCTCTTTCTGGACCTCTGATGGTTCTTTCTGCACTTCTCTTGCTTCTTTCTGTACCTCTCTTGCTTCTTTCTGCACCTCTCTTGCTTCTTTCTGCACTCCTCTTGCTTCTTTCTGCACCTCTGTTGGTTCTTTCTGCACTCCTCTTGCTTTTTTCTGCACCTCTCTTGCTTTCTGCACCCCTCTTGCCTCTTTCTACACCACTCTTGCTTCCTTCTGCATCCCTCTTTCTGCACCTCTTTTGCCTCTTTCTGCACTTCTTTTGCCTGATTCTGTACCTCTCTTGCCTCTTCCTGCACTTCTCTTGCTGATTTCTGCACCTCTGTTGCTTCTTTCTGCACTTCTCTTGCCTCTTTCTGCACCTCTGTTGCTTCGTTTTGCACTTCTCTTGCCTCTTTCTGCACCCCTCTTGTCTGTTTCTGCACCTCTCTTGTTTCTTTCAGCAACTCTCTTGTCTCTTTCATCACTTCTTTTGCATCTTTCTGCACCTCTGTTGCTTCTTTCAGCACTTCTCTTGCTTCTTTCTGCACCTCTGCTCCTTTTTTCTGCACCCCTCTTCCCTCCTTCTACACCTCTCTTGCCTCTTTCTGCACCTAACTTTCCTCTTTCATCACTTCTATTGGTTCTTTCTGCACCTTTGTTGATTCTTATAACACTTCCCTTGCCTCTTTCTGCACTTCTCTTACCTGTTTCTGCCGCTTTCTAGCCTCTTTCTGCACCTCTGTTGCCTCTTTCTGCACCCCTCTTGCCTCTTTCTTTACCTCTCTTCCCTCTTTCTGCACCTCTCTTGCCTCTTTCTGCACCCCGTTCCCGCTTTCTGCACCTCTCTTGCCTGTTTCTGCACCTCTCTTGCCTGTTTCTGCACCTCTCTTGCCTGTTTCTGCACCTCTCTTGCCTCTTCCTGCACTTCTCTTGCTGCTTTCTGCATTTCTGTTCCTTCTTTCTACACTTCTCTTGCCTATTTCAGTACCTGTTGGTTCTTTCTGCACTTATCTTGCTTGTTTCTACACCTCTCTTGCTTTTTTCTGCACCCATCTTGCCTCTTTCTGCACCTCTGTTGGTTCTTTCTGCACTTCTTTTGCCTTTTCCCCCACCTCTTTTGCTTCTGCCTGTACCCCTCTTGCCTCTTTGTGCACTTCTCTTGCTTCTTCCTGCACTTCTCTTGCTTCTTTCTGTGCTTCTCTTGCTGCTTTCTGTGCTTCTCTTGCCTCTTTCTATACCTCACTTTCCTCTTTCTGCACCTCACTCTTCTTTCTGTACCTCACTTGCCTCTTTATGCACTTCACTCTCTTCTTTCTGCACCTCACTTGCCTCTCTCTGCACTTCTCCTGCCTCTTTCTGTATCTCTCTTGTCTCTTTCTGCACCTCACTTGCCTCTTGCTGTATCTTACTCTCTTCTTTCTGTACTTCTCTTGCTTCTTTCTGCACTTCTGTTGCCTCTTTCTGTACTTCTCTTGCCTCTTTCTGCACTTCTGTTGCTTCTTCCTGCACTTCTCTTGCTTCTCTCTGCACTTCTCTTGCCTCTTTCTGTACCTCTCTTGTCTCTTTCTGCACCTGACTTGCCTCTTGCTGTACCTCACTCTCTTCCTTCTGTACTTCTCTTGCTTTTTCCTGCACCCCTGTTCCCTCTTTCTGCACCTCTCTTGCCTGTTTCTGCACTTCTCCTGCCTCTTTTTGCACTTCTCTTGCTTCTATCTGCACCCCTCTTGCCTCTTTCTGCACCTTTCTTCCTTTTTCTGCAGTTCTCTTGCATCTTTCTGCACTTCTCTTCCCTCTTTCTGTACTTCTCTTGCCTCTTTCTGCAACTCTGTTGCTTCTTTCTGCACCTCTCTTGCTTCTTTCTGTACCTCTCTTGCTTCTTTCTGCACCTCTCTTGCTTTCTGCACCCCTCTTGCCTCTTTCTACACCACTCTTGCTTCCTTCTGCATCCCTCTTTCTGCACCTCTTTTGCCTCTTTCTGCACTTCTTTTGCCTGATTCTGTACCTCTCTTGCCTCTTCCTGCACTTCTCTTGCTGATTTCTGCACCTCTGTTGCTTCTTTCTGCACTTCTCTTGCCTCTTTCTGCACCTCTGTTGCTTTGTTTTGCACTTCTCTTGCCTCTTTCTGCACCCCTCTTGTCTGTTTCTGCACCTCTCTTGTTTCTTTCAGCAACTCTCTTGTCTCTTTCATCACTTCTCTTGCATCTTGCTGCACCTCTGTTGCTTCTTTCAGCACTTCTCTTGCTTCTTTCTGCACCTCTGCTCCTTTTTTCTGCAACCCTCTTCCCTCCTTCTACACCTCTCTTGCCTCTTTCTGCACCTAACTTGCCTCTTTCATCACTTCTATTGGTTCTTTCTGCACCTTTGTTGATTCTTATAGCACTTCCCTTGCCTCTTTCTGCACTTCTCTTACCTGTTTCTGCCGCTCTCTAGCCTCTTTCTGCACCTCTGTTGCCTCTTTCTGCACCCCTCTTGCCTCTTTCTTTACCTCTCTTCCCTCTTTCTGCACCTCTCTTGCCTCTTTCTGCACCCCGTTCCCGCTTTCTGCACCTCTCTTGCCTGTTTCTGCACCTCTCTTGCCTGTTTCTGCACCTCTCTTGCTTCTTCCTGCACTTCTCTTGCTGCTTTCTGCACCTCTATTGCTTCTTTCTGCACTTCATTTGCCTCTTTCTGCATTTCTGTTCCTTCTTTCTACACTTCTCTTGCCTATTTCAGTACCTGTTGGTTCTTTCTGCACTTCTTTTGCCTTTTCCCCTACCTCCTTTGCTTCTGCCTGTACCCCTCTTGCCTCTTTGTGCACTTCTCTTGCTTCTTCCTGCACTTCTCTTGCTTCTTTCTGTGCTTCTCTTGCTTCTTTCTGTGCTTCTCTTGCCTCTTTCTGTGCTTCTCTTGCTGCTTTCTGCACTTCTCTAGCCTCTTTCTATACCTCACTTTCCTCTTTCTGCACCTCACTCTTCTTTCTGTACCTCACTTGCCTCTTTATGCACTTCACTCTCTTCTTTCTGCACCTCACTTGCCTCTCTCTGCACTTCTCCTGCCTCTTTCTGTATCTCTCTTGTCTCTTTCTGCACCTCACTTGCCTCTTGCTGTATCTTACTCTCTTCTTTATGTACTTCTCTTGCTTCTTTCTGCACTTCTGTTGCCTCTTTCTGTACTTCTCCTGCCTCTTTCTGCACTTCTGTTGCTTCTTCCTGCACTTCTCTTGCTTCTTTCTGTGCTTCTCTTGCCTCTTTCTGTGCTTCTCTTGCTTCTTTCTGCACTTATGTTGCTTCTCTCTGCACTTCTCTTGCCTCTTTCTGTACCTCTCTTGTCTCTTTCTGCACCTGACTTGCCTCTTGCTGTACCTCACTCTCTTCCTTCTGTACTTCTCTTGCTTTTTCCTGCACCCCTGTTCCCTCTTTCTGCACCTCTCTTGCCTGTTTCTGCACTTCTCCTGCCTCTTTCTGCACTTCTCTTGCATCTATCTGCACCCCTCTTGCCTCTTTCTGCACCTTTCTTCCTTTTTCTGCAGTTCTCTTGCATCTTTCTGCACTTCTCTTCCCTCTTCCCTCTTTCTGTCCTTCTCTTGCCTCTTTCTGCAACTCTGTTGCTTCTTTCTGCACCTCTCTTGCCTCTTTCTGTACCTCTCTTGCCTCTTTCTGTACCTCTCTTATCTCTTTATGCACTTCTCTTTTTTTGTGCACTTCTCTTGCCTCTTTCTGTACTTCTCTCGCCTCTTTCTGTACTCAAATGGGAAGTGCAAGCTGTCATTCGGTTGCACAGGCAGAAATGTCTTATGTATGTAAGTGTTATAGAGTCCCTCAAATATTCTATTGAATACCCATGTGCCCTGTATTATGAGCAGAAATAAATACATACACCTTCTTGTGCAGAAATTTACAGAGTATGCTGTTTGAAACACAGGTATTCAAGTATTTGCATGTTTATTTTTATGTAACATGTCACTAGGTAAAAGCACAGACACGCATGCATACCGTCACAAACTTGGTGAGACTAACAACAGTGATATGGTTAGGATTGCTGTTTTACATTTGGTATGCCTAACATTCTGAGCAGTCGATGAATATTGAACCTTCAAGAGAAAAGTGAGGTTTAAGACATCTTGGGAGAAGGATTAGTGATTAGGCTACTTTGTATGAGTCTGTGGACAGGTACACCTCTGTTGCTTCTTTCTACACTTCTCCTGGTTCTTTCTGCACCTTTCTTCCTCTTTCTGGACTTCTGTTGCCTCTTTCTGCATTTTCTGGTTCTTTCTGCACCTTTCTTACTCTTTCTGCTCCCTGTGCCTCTTTCTGCACTTCTCTTGCTTCTTTCTGCACCTTTCTTCCTCTTTCTGTACATGTCCTACCTATGTAGGCATAGTTAGAAATTAGCATTTAAAAATCCTTAGAAATTCACTGAAAAAAACACAGGTTTCAGGCACGTTATAGTTAGTAATTAGCATTTAAAAAACCTAAGAAATTCACTGAAAAAAACACAGCTTTCAGGGACGTTATAGTTAGGAATTAGCATTTAAAAAACCTTAGATATTCACTGAAAAAACACAGGTTTCAGGGACGCTATAGTTACGCTGGACATTTAACTGGTACAAAACCAGAGAAATTCATCCATTATAGTTAGCTGAGCTAACTATAACTCGCGCCCCGCAATGCACTGCTAATGACGTCACATATTACATCACTTATGACATGGTCAGTGACATCACTGATGACATCTCAAATGATATCACTGATTACATCATCCACTTAATATCTGATGCACCTCCTCACACCCTTACATAACCTTTCATACACCCACTCTTAAATACAGACTACCATTTTTTAAACCATAGACACACTAATACCAGTTAGGACATACCCACTCACTGATTCATAAGTCCACACACACATCCACTCACTCATCCATACAGTCACTCATCAATACAGCCTCTGATATATGCACTCATACACCCATACAGACACTTACACACCGCCACTCACCCATAGAGTTACTCACACACCTAGTCAGTCACCCAAAGAATCAATCACTCTGCCATTTACTCACCTATGCAGTTATACACACACCACCTCACTTATTCATACAGATAGTAACACATACTTTCTCTTTTCTACAATCACTGACACAAGCACACACTCACCCATATAGCCACTCTCATACTCACTCACTCACACATACAGTCACTTATATACTCCAACACTCACATATACTGCCTTTCACATATGCAGTTACTCACCCATATACCACTGAGACATCCATACACTCACCGACACAGCAATACGCACACTCACTCAACCATACTGTCCCTCAGAGACGCACTCATGAACCCATACACCCAGGGATTCACCCACTCATACATCCATGCAGGGAGTCACACAGCCCATCACCCACCCACACAGACACTCAGGCACCCATACAGATACTCAGACAACTAATCAATAACCCATATAGACACTCATGTACCTACTCACCAAACCATGCAGACACTTACATACAAACTGACAGACTGATACACACATTTACACAGATTAGTTACTCACCCATACATTCACTAAGACATGTTCAATCACTCACTCATTCAGTCAGTCTCACACCTAACAAATCATCCATACAGACACTCATACTCCCACTCATTCTTTAAATACACCATGGCGTATATATATATAACATTCTTAAACTTTTTAGAAACACTCACACTCACAGGATGATGTCATCGGTGATGTCATTTGAGATGCCACCAGTCATGTCACTGACCATGTCATGAGTGATGTAATATGTGATGTTATCAGAAGTGCATCGCGGGGGCGGGGGTTATAGTTAGCTCAGCTAACTATAACTCATGAATTTCTCTGGTTTTGTACGATTGAAATGTCAGCCTAACTATAACGTCCCTGAAACCTGTTGTTTTTTCAGTGAATATATATATGTGTATATATATATATATATATATATATATATATATATATATATATATACTGAAAAACCATAGGTTTCAGGGACGTTATAGTTAGGAATTAGCATTTAGAAAACCCTAGAAATTCACTGAAAAACCTAAGGTTTGAGGGATGTTATAGTTAGTAATTAGCATTTAAAAACCTTTGAAATTCACTGAAAAACCATAGGTTTCAGGGACGTTATAGCTAGAAATTAGCATTTAAAAACCTTACAAATTCACTGAAAAAACCACAGGTTTCAGGGACGTTATAGTTAGTTGGACATTTCACTCCTACAAAACCAGAGAAATTTGGCCGTTATAGTTAGTTGAGCTAACTATAACTCGCTCCCCGCAATGCACTGCTGATGACGTCACATATAACATCATTCATGACATGGTCAGTGACATCACTGATGACATCTCAAATGACATCACTGATTACATCACTGATGACATCATCCACGTGATAATCTGATGCACCTCCTCACACCCTAATATAACCTTTAATACATCCACTCTAAAATACAGACTACCATTTTCGAAACCATAGACACACCAATACCAGTTACTACATACCCACTCACTGATTCCTAGGTCTACACACACATCCACTCATTCACCCATACAGTCACTCATACATGCAGTCACTCATCAATACAGCACTATCATATGCACTCATACACCTATACAGGCACTCGCACACTGCCACTCATCCATAGAGTTACTCACACACCTAGTCAGTCATGCAAAGAATCAATCACACTCCCATTTACTCACCTATACAGTTATACACACACCACCTCACTTATTCATACAGATACTAACACTTACTCTCTTATACAATCTCTGACACAAGCACACACTCATCCATACAGCCACTCTCACAATCACTCACTCTCACATATAGTCATTTATATACTCCAACACTCACATATACAGCCTTTCACATATGTAGTTACTCACACATGTACCACTGAGACATCCATTCACTCACGAACACAACCATGCACACACTCACCCACCCATACAGCCCTTCACAGATGCACTCTTGAACCCATACACCCAGTGAATCACCCACTCACACATCTATGCACAGAGTCACACCCCCCACCCACCCACACAGACACTCAGGCACCCATACAGGTACTCAGACAACCAATCAATAACCCATATAGACACTAATGTAGCTACTCACCAACCCATGCAGCCGCTTACACACCAACTGACAAACTGATACAGACATTCACACAGTTTAGTCACTAACCCATGCATTCAGTAAGACACATTTAATCACTCACTTATACAGTCACACACCTACTAAATCATCCATTCAGACACTTATATACCCACTCATTCTTCAATACACCTTGGCATAAACACACAGTCACTGGATGATGTCATCAGTGATGTCATCAGTGATGTCATTTGAGATGTTATCAGTGATGTCATCAGTGATGTCACTGACCATGTCATGAATGATGTAATATGTGACGTCATCAGCAGTGCATTGCGGGGGCGGGAGTTATAGTTAGCTCAACTAACTATAACGGCCGAATTTCTCTGGTTTTGTACGAGTGAAATGTCCAACTAACTATAAAGACCCTGAAACCTGTGGTTTTTTCAGTGAATATATATACAAATATATTATAATACTGCCTAAGCTATTGTTCTGCTCTCTTGCTTGGTCTGTCTACCTTCACTAGAGTTTTGGGAGTTTATTTGTAGGCTTGGCCATGAGACAACTTTACCTGTTTGCCCACCTCAAGTAATCAAAAAAGATCGTGAATTCCAAAGTACATACAAATATACGTTCATCTAGGTGCTTTGTGTCAGCCCTCTTCATCCATTAATCTGTTCAGCTGTTTTTGATGTGTTGCTGCCGCCCATCCCAGAGTACATCATGGAGCAACAGGGTATCCCACTTCAGCCATTGGCTCCCTAGCAGTGTGAATGATGGTGTTTTACCTGAGTACATGGGCACATCCACCTAAATATTGCACTGCAGTGCCAGGACAGGTGGGTCAATACTTTGACAATGTGTTTTCATATTTTATCCTTTTTGTGTGCCTAAACTATGTTTAAACTTTGGGGTCAAATGTATAAAGTAGTACTCCAGTAGTAATACGTACTTATTTACTTTAACATGCAATTCATAAACCTACAGTTGTGATCTCCATCTCTGCCCCTCTCATGTTTTGTTTTCAGAGATAGCCGCCCCTGCGGTGGAGAGATCGGCAGCCCTAGGCATACATTTTAGTAGTAAATGTAAGAGGGACCAGAGGGACTGCAGGGAAAATGCAGAAAAATGGCTCAAAAATGGGTGGGGTTAGAGGAAATTTAAGGAGGGTATTGGGACAGACATGCTAATGCAAAATATACACCTACAAAAGAAAAAGACCACTGCAGATCTCAAAATACACTTCTAAAGTTACTGCAGCTCTACTGGTGAAAAAACAAGCTCAATTTAGTCCAGTCCAGTCCTGGAGTTAGTCAAGCAGCATATATGGCCATCAAATGGCACTGCAACACATTCCCATAGAAATCAACAGTCAGGAATCACACTAACACCCCATATGAGTTCATGTTAATTGATATAATTTATAAAAAAGAATTTGATAACCTATTTTTAAAAATGTATAAAGTATTTAAATGTATCAAATACATAACTTTCAACCAAGTTTACAACAGAATAAATAAAAATAAAAATGTTAGTGAGGTTGGGTCATTTTTTAAATTATTGCTCAAAACAAAAGTTATAAATTAAATGAATATATTTATATTATTTTATTATTTAATGCGTAGTTGTATAGAGACGTTAATGTAATGGACATTTTTCCTTTACTAATTTCAGATTAATGCTAATTATACATTTATATTTTACATGAAAATTTATTTAAATATATATTTTAAAAACAAATGAAGTTTTATTAAATTCTTTATATTTTCATGTAGGAGAATAAATATCTTTATTTCTCCTCTTTCTATGTGTACTGCATTCTGCAGCACACATAGAAAAAGGAAAAAGCCTCTTGTGATTGTTTTTGTGCAGGAAGGTTTCCCTTCCTGCACAAAAATAATCATCCCCGCAACGCAGGCACCCTTGCACCATGGTGCAAAGGTGCCTGCGTTGACGTACCGCAGCCCATTGTGCACCGGTGCAGGGGAAAAGAACTGGAATGAGCCGTATCTAATAGGTAGGCCTGGGCGGTAAATTCCGTTCCGCTCGTGGAATTTGCAGAATTTGGGTAATTTCGCGTTCCGCGGAGATCGCGGAATTACCCAAAATTCCGCAATCCGCGGCTTCGCAGAATTTTTTGCTTGTTCGCGCTTTCAAAATGCGTGTTCGCGAGATATTTCTCCCCGAGCACGCAAACAACGTTTGCAAACAGGAAAAAAGCATCGCGAACGGGCGGAACAAGCAATTACGCGTGTTCGCAGAACTTTTGCGTGCTCGCGGAGACTTTTTTACCGTTTCGCGGAGCTTTGCGTAGCGTGACTACGCAAATTCCGCCCACCCCTACTAATAGGGCATTCCTGCCCTTTTCTTTTGCCGTAGGGCAGCGCAGCAGCAAGGCCTGCTGCGCTGCCCTACGGCAAAAAACACATAAATGAGGCCCTGAATGTTTGAGACCAGCTCTATTCCCTAGCCTTTTAATATAACATAACATAACACTTGTATTTGTAAAGCGCACTTTTCACCCATGGGTCTCAAGGCGCTGAATAACAGATGTTTATTGTTACCCAACTCAATGGTGCTCATTTTATCGACCTCAAATGGATGAAAGGCTGAGTGGACCCGCCGGGATTTGAACCTGTGACCATGAGGTCGAACACAGGCCCCTGCAGTGGATGCATTAGTCCACTAAGCCACCAGACCCGGCGTAATATGTAATATTTGTGAAGTGAAAAAAATTGATTCAGAAGAAAATGTATTTTTGTTGCATGATGGTCAGCCAATGAGTGTTGTTTTTTTAGAGCACTTAACCTGATATTTGGTTGTGTTATTTTGATCTTAGGATTATAAAAACCAATGTTGGTTTTGTGGCACATTTTAAAGATAGTTCAGAAGCACATAAGGATTTGGACTACAAGACAAGAAGGTGGTACAATATGCATTTCCTTTTATTACTACTCCCAACAAAGCAGCAATAAGGTGTGATATCACAATGGTTTGAGAAGCCATCAAATCTATAAGACAGACCCTTCACCAAAAATTGTTCAGAAGCACATTAAAAGTAACCCTGGGCGTAGTTCGCGTAGTAGCGCTACGCGTAGCTACGCAAAGTGCACTTCGCACTACGCGAGCTGCGCATAGCACTACGCGAACTGCGTAGTGCGGTAGGAAATGCTGTTTGCAATGATTGCACAGTGCCGGATGCTTGTCCGCACTGTGCAATCATTGCAAACGGCATCTTGCACAGTGCAAGCGGTCGTTTTCTGCCGCTCGAGTAGATTTGTACTCGAGCTGCAGTTTTCTCAACGCGGACTGATAGTTCCTCATCGCGAGCGGTCGCGAGCATACGCGACCACTCGCAATGAGAAACCTGACCTCCCCGCGTTGAGAATCTCGCCGGGAGGTTTATTTTCCACGCTCGCGATCGGCAACTTGATGTTGCTGATCGCGAACGAGGAAAAAGTCTCGCCGGGATGTCATTTTGCTCGCTCGCGGTCGCCAACTTGACGTTGAGGACCGCGAGCAAGCAATGTGCTACGTGCAATTCGCGTAGCGCGTAGTTGCGCACACTACGCAAACTACGCGAGCTTAGCGTAGTTTTCCGCCCAGGCCTAATTAAGAGTTGGACTACAAGACAAGAAGGTGGTACAATATGCATTTACTTTTATTACTACTCTCAACACAGCAGGAATAATGTGTGCTATCACAATGGTTTGAGATGCCATCAGGTCTATAAGACAGACCCCTCACCATTGTGTTTTCATTGTTTCCTAGGGATTTGCCCATTAATTGAGTATTTAGTTGGTTGCACAGCTTTGCCCCGATTTCTGTACCCACTTATTACTAACACAAATTAAAATGGGGGTTTCTAATCTGCCTTGACCTTACATATAATTATAAAAAAACTGAAAAAGGAAAAGAATAGGGCAGCAAAAGACTTAGGGGCCGATTCCGATTCGGGCCGGAAATCACTCCGACCGAGCCGGACCCGGAGAGATTTCCAACCGAATCGGACTCTATCAGCCCGACCGAACGAGTACGATGCGGACGCATGCTATCGGACTCGATTCGGTCGGACTCCCATTGAAGTCAATGGGAGCCGGTCGTACAACGCGTACGCGGGCTCACATTGACCCAATGGGTGCGAGGCGAACAAGGGCGCCCCCTACAGCGGGTACGCGTCGATGCGAATCGCGCCATACATGCACAGGTAGGGGGGACCCATGGGTCCCCCGTGTGCGACTCGCGCGGCTACGCGTACAGGGGGGTCTGACACGGACCCCCAAAGTCCGGCTCCGACTGCTCTTTCGAGTTGGACGGCGCGAGTCGGTTGGACTGCTCGAGGCGCACATCGTACTTGCCCGGCCGGGGAACGTCTCCATTGCGCGGTGCGAACAGTGTCCGTGCGAGTCGGTCGGAGCGGGTCGGACCCGCGTACGAGTCGGTCAGCGATTTCGCGAGCGCTCGCATCGTACTCGCTCGCCCGGACGCACGTACGAATCGGTCGGGAAAGAGGGCTCCGAATCGGATCCGGTTAAGCCGAATCCGATTCGGTGCCCTACCAGCCGAGATCGGAATCGGCCCCTTAGGCTTACAATACCTGAAGTTCGCCTCTTTCCTCACCGGAAGAATGCAAAAAGTCTGCCTTCCCTCCTTCACCTCTGAAACTAAGGAAATCATTTGGGTAGTACCCCAAGGATCCTCGCTCAGCCCCACCTTCTTCAACACTTATATGACACCTCTGGCCAGCATCACCAAAACCCACAGACTCAACGTCATATCCTATGTCAACTAAACTCAACTTATCCTCTTCCTCTCTGAAGACACCAGGAACACCAACTTCCACAACTGCATGACAGGTGTCGCCAACTGGATGAAGGACAACGTTTTTTTTCCCAGAGTTTTTTATTGTGCAAACTTGACCTAAAGATATTAGAGGGCTTTACAAGAGCATCAGTTGCGTTACAGACTGACACATTCATTTTTTGTTGTTGGGCACGGGGAGATTAAGTAATTTGCCCAGAATCACAGGATGTTGAGCGTCCCTGCCAAGACTCGAACCCGGCTCCCCAGCTTCAAGGTCAACCGCTCTAGCCGTATGGCCACACCCTATTGCTCCACACCGACAAGACAGAGGTACTGATTTTAGGAAACAAAAGCTCTCCATGGGATGCATCCTGGTGGCCCTCAGAACTCAGACCTACTCCTACCCCCACTAGGAACCTAGGCATCATTCTGGACAACAAGCTAACCATGACAACTCAGGTCAACTCCCTCTTCTCCTCCTGCTTCTTCATCCTCCACATGCTTCAAATGGCTACCCCAAGGCTCAAGATGAGCCGTCACCTAGGCCTCATCACCAGCTGACTGGACTACAGCAATCCTCTCTACGCAGGGATCGCAGCTCACCTCTGATGACTACAGACCATACAGAATGCTGCAGTCATACTTGTCCTGGATCTCCCTAGATGAACCTACATTACCCCCTACCTCAGGGCACTCCACTGGCTCCCTGTACAGAAAAGATGCCAGTTCAATGTCCTAACCTATGAATACAAAGCAAACACAATAAGATGATGGATGGAGTGAGGAAACTTTTCAGACACACCTCCTTTCACAGATCTGGGTTTAATCCATATCGTTCTTCTGCTCACTAAGCCACACCAGTTTGGACCCATCCATATGCAAATCAGTCTTGACCCTGTTCCTCATGGAAACAGTCCAGCCCGAACTGCCAGCCCAGCTCCTCCCTGGACCGGAAACATGCATCCTGGGACTGGTTTCGGGGTTTCACCCCTCATCAGCCAGGCTAGCTTGAGTCCAGTGGCAAAGTGAGCAAGGGACCCATGTCTGGGCATACCCTGGTCACTTAGGGCGAACATAGCAAACACAATAAGATGATGGATGGAGTGCTGAAACTTTTCAGACACTCACCCCCAGTCACAGATCTGGGTGTAATCCATCATCGTTCTGCTCACTAAGCCACTCCAGTTTCGACCCAGCCATATGCAAATCAGTCTTGACCCTGTTCATAATCTAACAAGGCCCTACACAATTGTGGACCCGCCTACTTGAACCATCGCCTGAACTTCCATCAGCCCACCAGACAACTCTGCTCTGCGTACCTTTCTATAACCCTCAGCTCCTCTGCTCCGACGTAGCAGAAGCGAAGGTCGCTCCGTCTCCTATCTAGCAGCGAAGACATGGAATGAGCTACCCTTTCATCTACAGACCTCCTCGCCCTTCCAGAGTTCCGAAAGTCCCTGAAAGCCTGGCTATTTGCCTAATCAACTGGACCCTGCCTGAGCCTGCCTACCCTCATGTGTGACAAGTAGCGCTCTACAAATCTACTGATTGACACTTCCCTCATGATCAGTTAGCATTTCATATCAAAACATATTGAGCCCATTCTCCACCCTACCAGGGTTTATTCCACGTACACATTTCCCAGGACTCATTCAATGATAACGCCATGTTTCCCAATGCCAGTTACAACAGGCTAATAATGATTCCATATCTCAAATCCAGTCCTCATTTGACAAAGGTTTTTCAAGGTACGTCCCTGCGGCACTCTTCTCTCTGGTGCTTTTTCCTTACCCCCTTCCAACGTGGCTCCAGTACTATCCTTTTCTCACCACAAGACACAGTGCCATCCTAAGCACCCTCACGTAGCCTTCCCTGAGCTAAAGGGGGAATTGCCAACTATTGCACCTCTCAACAAGAAACCCAGCACACCATTTTGATACCTGAGATCCAACCCCAATGCCCAAAATGGAGAAGATTGTGAGGATGCAGCCATTCACAATATGGAGAATGATTTATTGCCTTGGAACTCACATCCACAGATGATATTGTCCTTGAAATTAGTGTTTTACCTCTTGATACACTTGAGGTTCTTGTTCCTTTACCAAACTTCAAAACCTCTGCCACTCCTAAACCTTCCATCCTTGGCCTTCTAGGTCAACCCATGTTTGATCCAACAGATTGTAGACACCCCAATGCCAGATAATGGTCTTCAGCTCGTAATGTGGCTGAGTTCACCACAGGCTGGTTCTCCGGTCCCTGTCCATCCATTTCAAGCAAAGTTTGCTTGACCCATAAAATTGGTCCTAACATAGTAACCTTCATTCAGCACCAGGATCGGAATCCCCATCACAGTGTAGATCATGCCCTAAGACTCTG
The DNA here is from genome assembly GCA_963921515.1 of Calotriton arnoldi. Classification (NCBI taxonomy): domain Eukaryota; kingdom Metazoa; phylum Chordata; class Amphibia; order Caudata; family Salamandridae; genus Calotriton; species Calotriton arnoldi. The sequence goes on from CAWUFW010010334.1 coordinate 627,623, forward strand.
ACACACCTGCATCCTAAATGCCTCCAGCCTTCTTGTTAGCCTTTGAACATGCTTCAGTGTCCCCATTCAAAATAGATCTAGACATTCTCTGGGTTTGCGCATTACACTCTTTGTTCTTCCTGGATGACACTCATGCTTGTATGAGACTTTTCACTAGCCTTCTATGGCTGAACTCCAAGTTGGCAAAGCTAGTACCAATCCCTCTTCAGTTGTTATCGATGGCCTCCCCTTCACAGACAGATTTATTACATCTATCTCCTTCTTTACTTAAATGGACAAGGCCCAATCCAACATGAAAAAGGTCTTATGTAACCCCCACCTTTTTTCTTTGGTGGGTGATCTTTGGGCGTATTCGTCTGGCCAATGCAGAGGTCAACCTCCCACCCAACACCTTTTCCAGGTTTGTTCCAACCTCCGCTTTGGCTCCCGCTTACTAGCTTTCTTCCCATAAGGAGGCTGTCCATCCAGAGGTGGAGCTCATGGATTCAAACTGCCAAATCTGCTTCCTCAAACTATGATATGTTCTCTCCTTCTCACTTATTCTTTCACTCTTTCTCCCATTGGTGGCCATATTGGCCTTTTCCTACCAAACTGAAGCAAGATAACTTCATATCCATGGGTCCTGGAGATCGTACTCACCTACCACATAAATTTCTGTTTCCCCCTTTCCAATCCTGCTGCACCCATCCAATACTTTTACTAGAGTGGATTAATCTTAGGGAAAATCAAGAAATTATAGATATTGCAAAAAAGCAGACTCTAATCATTGCTCCTGCTGAAAGCTGCTACGTAAGTTCTATCTTATCTATAAGCAAAAAGAGAAAGGTGTCAGCCAGTGATAAACCTTTGTTCTCTCATCAGTTGGAACGTTCCTCCCCAATTCAAAATGAAAGGCATTCACCGTCTATGCGATACCTTCGAGTTCGTAAAGCTTAATCTAAAAGATGCATATTTTTCATTTACCATCACCCCCAAACTCAGCATTTTTGTGAAAGTTTAATGGAAGCATCAAACTTGCCAATTCTGTTGCCTCCCATTTGGCCTCTCTTCAACACACATGGTGTTTCACCAAAGTTCTTCTTTTTGTAGTAACCCATCGCACCAGAAGAGTTTGCCTCTTCATTTACCAGGACGGCATCCTAATAATGTACCAGTTCCCGTCAACACTTACTTTTAATCTAGAATGGACAATATGCCTTCTCTATGTCCTGGGTTTTCTTGTAAACTTCGTGAAATCATCCTGCTCTCCATCTCAAATATCAGACATTCTGAGTTTTACAGTAGACACCAACTCCTTTTGTCTGAAATTTCTCCTCAAGAAGATCTCTTGTATCAAAGAGGAATTACACTCAGCCCTAACTGTTTCATCCCTGCCTCTGAGATCTCTTGCTCTCCTAATAGACCTCCAAGCAGCCTCCTCCTTCCTGCTGAATGACAAGTATGTAGGAGGTAATGTTCCTGATTACTTACTGGCAATTTCTTGTACCTCTAGCTTTCTTTATAGTCCTTCCTTTATCTTTTCGCTTGTCTTTCACCTTCTTTAAATACCTCTTCATATAATTTTTTCTCACATACTTTCTATGTGTTTCAAAATTTCTTTATACTCCCACCTATATTTTCACTAGATTCTCTAAATTTCCTTAATTGCTTCTTCAACAATCTTTCTCTGTTCCTCAATTTCAACACAAAACCCTCTCTTCAAATAAACATTTATTATCACTCAAATGCATTTTACATCTGTCTGCTCCTGTCCACCTACATTTCAGTCTTGGATGACTTCCCACTTTCTTCAGACCAATGTTAGCAAAACTAAAATTATTTTAGTTTTGTCTTCCCCATTGTATGCTTGCCCACTTCTTCCTTCTCCCTATTTTTTTCCCTCTCAATTTCCATCCATAACTTGGGTGTCAATATTTAGCTCATGTTTTCTTTCTGTCCATGTTGTTTCAGTTACCCAAACCTGTTGCTGTTGTTGTTACCTATTTATAATATAATAATATAATATAATATATTATATATATATATTCACTGAAAAAACCATAGGTTTTAGGGACAGTTATAGTTAGTTGGACATTTCACTCGTACAAAACCATAGAAATTCCCCCGTTATAGTTAGTTCAGCTAACTATAACTCACGCCCGCAATGCACTGCTGATGACATCACATATTACATCACTCATGACATGGTCAGTGACATCACTGATGACATCACTGATGACATCTCAAATGACATCACTGATGACATCACTGATGACATCATCCAGTGACTGTGTGTTTCTGTAAAGTTTAAATATGTTTAATATATATAGGGAAAGGCGTATTGAAGAATGAGTGTGTGTATAAGTGTCTGAATGGATGATTTAGTACGTGAGTGACTGACTCTACAAGTGAGTGATTAAACGTATCTTACTGAATGCATGGGTTAGTGACTAAACTGTGTGAATGGCTGTATCCGTCTGTTTGTTGGTGTGTAAGTGGATGCATGGATTTGCGAATAGCTACATGAGTGTCTATATGGGTTATTGATTGGTTGTCTGAGTATCTGTATGGCTGCCTGAGTGTTTGTGTGGGTGGGGTGTGTGTGACTCTGTACATAGATGTGTGAGTGGGTGATTCACTGAGTGCATGATTTCAAGAGTGCATCTGTGATGGACTGCTTGGGTGGGTGAGTGTGTGTATGGGTGTGTTAGTGAGTGAATGTATATCTCAGTGGTACATGTGCGAGTAACTACATATGTAAAAGGCAGTATATATGTGTGTTAGAGTATTTAAATGGCTATAAGTGAGAGTGTGTGATTGTGAGAGTGCCTGTATGGATGCGTGTGTGCTTGTATCAGTTATTGTATAAGAGCGTAAGAATGTGCTAGTATTTGTATGAGTAAGTGAGCTGGTGTGTGTATAACTGTATAGGTGAGTAAATGGGTGTGTGATTAATTTTTGCATGACTGACTAGGTGTGTGAGTACCTCTATGGATGAGTGGCAGTGTGTGAGTGTTTATATAGGTGTATGAGTGCATATGATAGTCCTGTACTGAGTGACTGTAAGTATGAGTGACTGTACGGGTGAGTGAGTGGATGTGTGTATAGACCTAAGAATCAGTGAGTGGGTATGTAGTTTTTGGTGTTGGAGTGTCTATGGTCTTGAGAATGGCAGTCTGTAATTTAGAGTGGGTGTATCAAAAGTTATATTAGGGTGTGAGAAGATGCATGAAATTATCACATGGATGATGTCATCAGTGATGTCATTTGAGATGTCATCAGTGATGTCATCAGTGATGTCACTGACCATGTCATGAGTGATGTAATATGTGACGTCATCAGCAGTGCATTGCGGGGCGCGAGTTATAGTTAGCTGAACTAACTATAACTGGGGAATTTCTATGGTTTTGTACGAGTGAAATGTCCAACTAACTATAACTGTCCCTAAAACCTATGGTTTTTTCAGTGAATTTCAAAGGTTTTTTAAATGCTAATTTCTAACTATAACGTGTCTGAAACCTATGGTTTTTTCAGTGAATTTCAAAGGTTTTTAAATGCTAATTTCTAACTATAACGTGCCTGAAACCTATGATTTTTAAGTGAATTTCAAAGGTTTTTTAAATGCTAGTTTCTAACTATGCCTACAGAGGTAGGACATGTGAAGAAAGAAGAAAAAACGCACAGAAAGAAGCAAAAGATGTGCAGAAAGAACCAACAGAGGAGCAGAAAGAGGCCTTGTTGCAAAATCATACTGTGCCCACAACTTTTTCAGACGGGTACTGGTGGTAACTGACTCTGACTAACCAGAGCCAGTGCTATGCTAAAAGACACTTAGAATACAGTGAAAACAACTACATACACTAGGGAACACTATGCGTTGGGGTACCCCTGTGATTAGCATGACCTCCTCTGCAAGTCCCTAGTACATAATAGGGCAGGGGGATTAAAACTACCTCTTAAAACGCGCTACAGGGCGCGTTTGCACAGTGGTGAAGGGAGGGGGGGGCCTGAGGTGACATGTGTGCAAACGCACCCCGTGGTGCGTTTTAAGTTGCGGGATTAAGTACCCTTGAATCCTGAGGGTCCCTGGGGCCCAACAAGCCCCCCAGGTACCTACAGTTAGGACCACAGAGCTGAGTTGCAGAGAGGCGTTCCGAGGCCACGCACCTTTTTCACCTCTCTGCAACGCAACTCTGTTGTGCTTACTGAAGGTACCTGGTGGGCTAGTTGGCCCCCAGGGTCCCTCAGGATTCAAAGGGAATTAATTCCCCAACTTAAAACGCACCATAGGGCGTGTTTGCGCACATGTCACCTGAGGCCCCGCCCCCTCCCTTCACCACTGTGCAAACGCGCCCCGTGGCGCGTTTTAAGTTGGGGGATTAGGTCACCTTGAATCCTGAGGGTCCCTGGGGCCAAACTAGCCCACCAGGTACTTCCAGTAAGCACCACAGGCCTGCGTTGCAACGCCTGTAACAAATTGTGCAGTTGTGTTTAGGTAGTGAAGAGGGTCATGCTGGGGGTAGTGTTGTAGGGTTTAGGGTAGTGCAGTGGTGTTTGTTTAGTGTAGGGGGTCATGCTGGGGTTAGATTTAGGGTTTAGGGTAGCGCAGTGGTGTTTGGGTAGTGTAGGGAGTCGTGCTGGGGGAGTGTTTTAGGGTTTAGGGTAGTGCAGTGGTGTTTGGGTAGTGTAGGGGGTTGTGCTGGGGGTAGTGTTTTAGGGTTTAGGGTAGTGCAGTGGTGTTTGGGTAGTGTAGGGGGTCGTGCTGGGGGTAGTGATTTAGGGTAGTGCAGTGGTGTTTGGGTAGTGTAGGGGATACTGCTGGGGGTAGTGTTTTAGGGTTTAGGGTAGTGCAATGGTGTTTGGGTAGTGTAGGGGGTCGTGCTGGGGGTAGTGTTTTAGGGTTTAGGGTAGTGCAGTGGTGTTTGGGTAGTGTAGGGGTACTGCTGGGGGTAGTGTTTTAGGGTTTAGGGTAGTGCAGTGGTGTTTGGGTAGTGTAGGGGTTCGTGCTGGGGGTAGTTTTTAGGGTTTAGGGTAGTGCAGTGGTGTTTGTGTAGTGTAGGGGGTAGTGTTTTAGGGTTTAGGGTAGTGCAGTGGTGTTTGTGTAGTGTAGGAGGTTGTGTTTTAGGGTTTAGGGTAGTGCAGTGGTCTTTGGGTAGTGTAGGGAGTCGTGCGGGGGGTAGTGTTTTAGGGTTTAGGGTAGTGCAGTGGTCTTTGGGTAGTGTAGGGGGTCGTGCTGGGGGTAGTGTTTTAGGGATTAGGGTAGTGCATTGGTGTTTGGGTAGTGTAGGGGGTCATGCGGGGGGTAGTGTTTTAGGGTTTAGGGCAGTGCAGTGGTGTTTGGGTAGTGTAGGGGGTCGTGCTGGGGGAGGGTTTTAGGGTTTAGGGCAGTGCAGTAGTGTTCGGGTAGTGTAGGGGGTCATGCTGGGGGAGTGTTTTAGGGTTTAGGGCAGTGCAGTGGTGTTCGGGTAGTGTAGGGGGTCATGCTGGGGGAGTGTTTGAGGGTTTAGGGCAGTGCAGTCATGCTCGGGTAGTATAGGGGTCGTGCTGGGGGAGTATTTTAGGGTTTAGGGTAGTGCAGAGGTGTTCGGGTAGTGTAGGGGGTCGTGCTGGGGGTAGTGTTCTAGGGTTTCGGGCAGTGCAGTGGTGTTCGGGCAGTGTAGGGGGTCGTGCTGGGGGTAGTGTTTTAGGGTTTAGGGCAGTGCAGTGCAGTGGTGTTCGGGCAGTGTAGGGGGTCATGCAGGGGGTGGTGTTTCAGGGTTTAGGGCAGTGCAGTGGTGTTCGGGCAGTGTAGGGGTCGTGCAGGGGGTGGTGTTTCAGGGTTTAGGGCAATGGTGTTCGGGCAGTGTAGGGGGTCGTGCTGGGGGTGGTGTTTCAGGGTTTGGGACAGTGCAGTGGTGTTCGAGCAGTAAAGGGGGTCGTGCTGGGGGTGGTGTTTCAGGGTTTAGGGCAGTGCAGTGGTGTTCGGGCAGTGTAGGGGGCGATGCAGGGGGTGGTGTTTCAGGGTTTAGGGCAGTGCAGTGGTGTTCGGGTAGTGTAGGGGGTGGTGCAGGGGGTGGTGTTTCAGGGTTTAGGGCAGTGCAGTTGTGTTCGGGCAGTGTAGGGGTCGTGCAGGGGGTGGTGTTTCAGGGTTTAGGGCAGTGCAGTGGTGTTCGGGCAGTGTAGGGGGTCATGCTGGGGCTGGTGTTTCAGGGTTTAGGGCAGTGCAGTGTTGTTCGGGCAGTGTAGGGGGTCGTGCTGGGGCTGGTGTTTCAGGGTTTAGGGCAGTGTAGTTGTGTTCGGGCAGTGTAGGGGGTTGTGCTGGGGCTGGTGTTTCAGGGTTCAGGGCAGTGCAGTGGTGTTCGGGCAGTGTAGGTGGTCATGCTGGGGCTGGTGTTTCAGGGTTTAGGGCAGTGCAGTGGTGTTCGGGCAGTGTGGGGGGTCATGCTGGGGCTGGTATTTCAGGGTTTAGGGCAGTGCAGTGGTGTTCGGGCAGTGTAGGGGGTCTTGCTGGGGCTGGTGTTTCAGAGTCTAGGGCAGTGCAGTGGTGTTCGGGCAGTGCAGGGGGTCTTGCTGGGGCTGGTGTTTCAGGGTTTAGGGCAGTGCAGTGGTGTTCGGGCAGTGTAGGGGGTCGTGCTGGGGGTGGTGTTTCTGGATTTAGGGCAGTGCAGTGGTGTTCGGGCAGTGTAGGGGGTCGTGCTGGGGCTAGTGTTTCAGGGTTTAGGGCAGAGCAATGGTGTTCAGGCAGTGTAGGGGGTTGTGCTGGAGGTGGTGTTTCAGGGTTTAGGGAAGTGCAGTGGTGTTCGGGCAGTGTAGGGGGTCTTGCTGGGGGTGGTGTTTCAGGGTTTAGGGCAGTGGTGTTCAGGCAGTGTAGGGGGTCTTGCTGGGGGTGATGTTTCAGGGTTTAGGGCAGTGCAGTGGTGTTCGGGCAGTGTAGGGGGTCGTGCTGGGGGTGGTGTTTCAGGGTTTAGGGCAGTGCAGTGGTGTTCCGGCAGTGTAGGGGGTCGTGCAGGGGGTGGTGTTTCAGGGTTTAGGGCAGTGCAATGGTGTTCGGGCAGTGTAGGGGGTCGTGCTGGGGGTGGTGTTTCAGGGTTTAGGGCAGTGCAGTGGTGTTCGGGCAGTGTAGGGTGTTGTGCTGAGGGGTGGTGTTTCAGGGTTTAGGGCAGTGCAGTGGTGTTCGGGCAGTGTAGGGGGTCATGCAGGGGTGGTGTTTCAGGGTTTAGGGCAGTGCAGTGGTGTTTGGGCAGTGTAGGGGGTCGTGCAGGGGGTGGTGTTTCAGGGTTTAGGTCAGTGCAGTGGTGTTCGGCCAGTGTAGGTGGTCTTGCTGGGGGTGGTGTTTCAGGGTTTAGTGCAGTGGTGTTCGGGCAGTGTAGGGGGTCTTGCTGGGGGTGGTGTTTCAGGGTTTAGGGCAGTGCAGTGGTGTTCGGGCAGTGTAGGGGTCTTGCTGGGGCTGGTGTTTCAGGGTTTAGGGCAGTGCAGTGGTGTTCGGGCAGTGTAGGGGTCGTGCTGGGGCTGGTGTTTGAGGGTTTAGGGCAGTGCAGTGGTGTTCGGCCAGTGTAGGGGGTCATGCTGGGGCTGGTGTTTCAGGGTTTAGGGCAGTGCAGTGGTGTTCGGGCAGTGTACGGGGTTGTGCTGGGGCTGGTGTTTCAGAGTTTAGGGCAGTGCAGTGGTGTTCGGGCAGTGTAGGGGGTCGTGCTGGGGCTGGTGTTTCAGGGTTTAGGGCAGTGCAGTGGTGTCCGGGCAGTGTAGGGTGTCGTGCTGGGGCTGGTGTTTCAGGGTTTTGGGCAGAGCAGTGGTGTTCGGGCAGTGTAGGGGGTCGTGCTGGGGGTGGTGTTTCAGGGTTTAGGGCAGTGCAGTGGTGTTCGGGAAGTGTAGGGGGTCTTGCTGGGGGTGATGTTTCAGGGTTTAGGGTAGTGCAGTGGTGTTCGGGCAGTGTAGGGGGTCTTGCTGGGGGTAGTGTTTCAGGGTTTAGGGCAGTGCAGTGGTGTGCGTGAAGTGTAGGGGGTCGTGCTGGGGGTGGTGTTACAGGGTTTAGGGCAGTGCAGTAGTGTTCGGGCAGTGTAGGGGGTCATGCAGGGGGTGGTGTTTCAGGGTTTAGGGCAGTGCAGTGGTGTTCGGGCAGTGTAGGGGGTCGTGCTGGGGGTGGTGTTTCAGGGTTTAGGGCAGTGCAGTTGTGTTCGGGCAGTGTAGGGGGTCATGCAGGGGTGGTGTTTCAGGGTTTAGGGCAGTGCAGTGGTGTTCGGGCAGTGTAGGGGGTCGTGCTGGGGCTGGTATTTCAGGGTTTAGGGCAGTGCAGTGGTGTTCGGGCAGTGTAGGGGGTCTTGCTGGGGGTGGTGTTTCAGGGTTTAGGGCAGTGGTGTTCGGGCAGTGTAGGGGTTCTTGCTGGGGGTGATGTTTCAGGGTTTAGGGCAGTGCAGTGGTGTTCGGGCAGTGTAGGGGGTCTTGCTGGGGGTAGTGTTTCAGTGTTTAGGGCAGTGCAGTGGTGTTTGTGCAGTGTAGGGGGTCGTGCTGGGGATGGTGTTTCAGGGTTTAGGGCAGTGCCGTAGTGTTCGGGCAGTGTAGGGGGTCATGCAGGGGTGGTGTTTCAGGGTTTAGGGCAGTGCAGTGGTCTTCGGGCAGTGTAGGGGGTCATGCAGGGGTGGTGTTTCAGGGTTTAGGGCAGTGCAGTGGTGTTCGGGCAGTGTAGGGGGTCGTGCGGGGTGGTGTTTCAGGGTTTAGGGCAGTGCAGTGGTGTTCGGGCAGTGTAGGCGGTCGTGCTGGGGCTGGTGTTTCAGGGTTTAGGGCAGTGCAGTGGTGTTCGGGCAGTGTAGGGGGTCGTGCTGGGGCTGGTGTTTCAGGGTTTAGGGCAGTGCAGTGGTGCTCGGGCAGTGTAGGGGGTTGTGCTAGGGGTGGTGTTTCAGGGTTTAGGGTAGTGCAGTGGTGTTTGGGCAGTGTAGGGGGTCATGCTGGGGCTGGTGTTTCAAGGTTTAGGGCAGTGCAGTGGTGTTCGGGCAGTGTAGGGCGTCGTGCTGGGGCTGGTGTTTCAGGGTTTTGGGCAGAGCAGTGGTGTTTGGGCAGTGTAGGGGTCGTGCTGGGGGTGGTGTTTCAGGGTTTAGGGCAGTGCAGTGGTGTTCGGGCAGTGTAGGGGGTCATGCTGGGGTGGTGTTTCAGGGTTTAGGGCAGTGGTGTTCGGGCAGTGTAGGGGGTCTTGCTGGGGGTGATGTTTCAGGGTTTAGGGCAGTGCAGTGGTGTTCGGGCAGTGTAGGGGGTCTTGCTGGGGGTAGTGTTTCAGGGTTTAGGGCAGTGCAGTGGTGTTCGGGCAGTGTAGGGGGTCGTGCTGGGGGTGGTGTTTCAGGGTTTAGGGCAGTGCAGTGGTGTTCGGGCAGTGTAGGCGGTCGTGAAGGGGGTGGTGTTTCAGGGTTTAGGGCAGTGCAGTGGTGTTCGGGCAGTGTAGGGGGTCGTGCTAGGGGTGGTGTTTCAGGGTTTAGGGCAGTGCAGTGGTGTTCGGGCAGTGTAGGGGGTCGTGCAGGGGCTGGTGTTTCAGGGTTTAGGGCAGTAGAGTGGTGTTCGGGGAGTGTAGGGGGTCGTGCTGGGGTTAGTGTTTTAGGGTTTAGGGTAGTGCAGTGGTGTTTGTGTAGTGTAGGGGGTCATGTTTTAGGGTAGTGCAGTGGTGTTTGTGTAGTAAGGGGGTCGTGCTGGGGGTAGTGTTTTAGGATTTAGGTTAGTGCAGTGGTGTTTGGGTAGTGTAGGGGTCGTGCTTGGGGTAGTGTTTTAGGGTTTAGGGTAGTGCAGTGGTGTTTGTGTAGTGTAGGGGTCTTGCTGGGGGTAGTGTTTTAGGGTTTAGGGTAGTGCAGTGGTGCTTGTGTAGTGAAGGGGGTCGTGCTGGGGGTAGTGTTTTAGGGTTTAGGGTAGTGCAGTGGTGTTTGTGTAGTGTAGGGGGTCATGTTTTAGGGTAGTGCAGTGGTGTTTGGGTAGTGTAGGGGGTCGTGCTGGGGGTAGTGTTTTAGGATTTAGGTTAGTGCAGTGGTGTTTGTGTAGTGTAGGGGGTCATGCTGGTGATAGTGTTTTAGGGTTTAGGATAGTGCAGTGGTGCTTGTGTAGTGTAGGGGGTCGTGCTGGGGGTAGTGTTTTAGGGTTTAGTGTAGTGCAGTGGTGTTTTTGTAGTGTAGGGGGTCATGTTTTAAGATGCAACGCTCCAATACCTGACCAGTCTGCACTACATAAAACTGCAAAAAAACTAAAAATAAAAAGTGTTTTGCACACTTTTGTCATTGGGCTATATGTGGGCTACATCTGGGTAATATTTGTGCTACATTTGGGCTCTTTTTCACTGGTGGCCATCTTGGAAGACTTCTTTGTCATGAAGTTTCCTAATTTCCTCATTTACTGCAGTCTCCTCAGTAGGAAATGCTTTCAGTTTTTTACTTTGATTCCATCAAGAAGGCATTCAGATGTGTCTCACATTTGCCATAAATTCAGAATGTTAGCACTCTAGTTGCTCATTAGATCACTGTAGTAAAGCTACTGCTCACCAGGGAGTTAACTGGAAGTCTGCTGCTGGTATTGAAAGTGATTGTTTCAGTCTGCATGTCAGAATTTTCTAATGAAATAGAAGAGGATTTGAGATCTCACTTAAAACATGCCCTAATTTTTCTTTCTGCAGCACTAACCATAATTTCTATTTCAAAAAGAACCCCCTCATTTTGTTCCTTTTTAAATTAAATGTTTTAAGTGTTACCGGTTTATTCCAATCAAGATGGCTTCAGGTGTGCCATACTTTTGTCATAAGTAAGGCTGTTAGCGCTCTAGTTGTTCTTTAGAACACTCTGGGAAGCTGCAGTAGAACACAAAGGCATCAACTGGCAGGCTGCTCCTGTTGAAATATAACAGGAAGATATTTGAGATCACACTTGAAACGTCCTAATTTTTCTTTCTACAGCACTAACCATAATTTCTATGACAAAATGAACCCCATCATTTTGTTCCTTTTTAAATTAAATGTTTTAAGTGTTACCAGTTTATTCCAATCAAGATGGCTTCAGGTGTGCCATACTTTTGTCATAAGTAAGGCTGTTAGCACTCTAGTTGTTCTTTAGAACCCTCTGGGAAGCTGCAGTAGAACACAACGGAATCAACTGACAGTCTCTGCCCTTGTTGGATGTACATGTTTTACTGAGAATGTCAGACTTCATTCTCACATGACTGAGAAAGATAATGTGAATTTACAGAAAATATGCTCTCATTTTAGCTTCTGGAGCACCTTCCAAAACTCTATGGGACAAGCATGTGAAAATAGTTTTCTCTCAAACATGGTTCATGATATCCCAGCAGAAGGTTTTTCACAGGGTAAAATCACCTTAGAACACACCACAATTCCTGAAATTAGTATGGTACCATCAACAAATGAATTCTAATGTAACTAAAGTCTGTTATCACCCTTTATAGTTCTCCTTTTGGTAACCCTCAAAATCTTTGATTCACTACAATGCATTTCAATGGGGTACTATCATGTATATTGGTCTCAAGATGGCTGCCAGCAATTCCAGGATGAAGTGCTGACAGCCAATCAGATCTCACAATGACATGTGTGGTTAGGCTCCGCCCAGATATATATGTGATTTTACTTGTGATTTTCTCAGGAACTACTGAACGGATTTACACCATTTAAGCAAAAGGCACGAGTCTGAACCAAGGGCTTCCTCTTTGCCAAATTTGGTGTAATTCTGTTCAGCAGTTCGGGCTGTAGCTGCGACTAAAGGTTCCTATGGAAAAATGAATGGGGAAAACACATTTTGGGACCCCCCTTTATTCTCAGCCCTCGCTTGACGAATCACCCCGAGACTTTCAGGATAGGAGTGGACCGGAGCGCCCCAACAAGTTGGAAACTTTCGCGAAGATTCGTCAACCGGCGCCAACGTTATTTCAAATAGAATGTTGCGGATTTCCTATGGAAAATAGGTCCTAACTATAACTATCTACTGGCGACCGCCAGTAGATAATATATATATATATATATATATATATATATATTCACTGAAAAAACCATAGGTTTCAGGCACGTTATAGTTAGAAATTAGCATTTAAAAAACCTTACAAATTCACTGAAAAAACCATAGGTTTTAGGGACAGTTATAGTTAGTTGGACATTGCACTCGTACAAAACCCGTGAAATTCCCCCGTTATAGTTAGTTCAGCTAACTATAACTCGCGCCCCGCAATGCACTGCTGATGACGTCACATATTACATCACTCATGACATGGTCAGTGACATCACTGATGACATCACTGATGACATCTCAAATGACATCACTGATGACATCATCCACGTGATAATCTGATGCACCTCCTCACACCCTAATATAACCTTTGATACACCCACTCTAAATTACAGACTGCCATTCGCAAAACCATAGACACTCCAACACCAATAACTACATACCCACTCACTGATTCTTAGGTCTACACACACATCCACTCACTCACCCGTACAGTCACTCATACTTACGGTCACTCAGTACAGGACAATCATATGCACTCATACTCCTATATAGACACTCAAACACCGCCACTCATCCATAGAGGTACTCACACACCTAGTCAGTCATGCAAATAATTAAACACACTGCCATTTACTCACCTATACAGTTATCCACACACCAGCTCACTTACTCATACAAATACTAGCACATTCTTTCGCTCTTATACAATCACTGATACAAGCACACACTCATCCATACAGTCACTCTCACAATCACACACTCTAGACTTATAGCTATTTATATACTCCAACACACATATATACTGCCTTTCACATATGTAGTTACTCACACATGTACCACTGGGACATACATTCACTCACTAACACACTCTTACACACACTTACCCACCCATACAGTCTATCACAGATGCACTCTTGAAACCATCCACCCAGTGAATCACCCACTCACACATCTATGCACAGAGTCGCACACACCCCACCCACACAAACACTCAGGCACCCATACAGATACTCAGACAACCAATCAATAACTCATATAGACACTCATGTAGCTATTCACAAACCCATGCAGCCACTTACACAGCAACAGACAGACGGATACAGACATTCACCCAGTTTAGTCACTAACCCATGCCTTCAGTAAGATACATTTAATCACTCACTTATAGAGTTAGTCACGCACCTACTAAATCATCCATACAGACACTTATACACCCACTCATTCTTCAATACGCCTTTCCCTATATATATTAAAAATATTTAAACTTTACAGAAACACACAGTCACTGGATGATGTCATCAGTGATGTCATTTGAGATGTCATCAGTGATGTCATCAGTGATGTCACTGACCATGTCATGAGTGATGTAATATGTTACGTCATCAGCAGTGCATTGCAGGGGCGCGAGTTATAGTTAGCTGAACTAACTATAACGGGGGAATTTCACGGGTTTTGTACGAGTGCAATGTCCAACTAACTATAACTGTCCCTAAAAACTATGTTTTTTTCAGTGAATTTGTAAGGTTTTTTAAATGCTAATTTCTAACTATAACGTGCCTGAAACCTATGGTTTTTTCAGTGAATTTCAAAGGTTTTTTAAATGCTAATTCCTAACTATAACATGTCTGAAACCTATGGTTTTTTTCAGTGAATTTCAAAGGTTTTGTAAATGACAATTTTTAAATGTATTAATTGTTATATTTATTTTTTTGATACTGATTTACTACATTTTTTTAAACTATTTATTTTTACATATTTTATTTTTTAAATTGCATTGTAATTACATTATACATTACATTACAAAATATACTTTCTCAGAATGAATTACTTTAGTTTAAATACTTTGCAAATAGGCAATAGACTTTTAAGTACAGTAGTTACAGTTGTTGCAATGGGCAACACAATTTCAAACACAATGCAACTTTGAGCTCAATGTGAATTTCTAGTTAAATGCAATTAGTTACTTTATGGATTACTTTTCTAACCACCGGCCTGGATCCTAGATTCAGTCCTGGGACATCTCCTGTAAACAGTTGAGTAAAAGCGTTTTGGTTACAGTAGTGATTTTTAAGGAATATTATTGTATTTTAAAAGTTGACACAGAAACTTTTTCACATAGAATCACCAATGTTATCCTATGGGAGGAAATTCACTTAGCAGGTAAGTAGTGTTATCGTTACTTTTTCTTACTCAGTGGTGGATCCTGGATCCAGCACTGGTGCATCTCCTGTAAACAGTTGAAAGAATGCGTTTAAGTCATACAGGCGATTTTTAAGGAATATTTGTAGTTTGTGACAATCGACACTTTCAAACTTTTCTGCTGAAAACCAGACAATGGATTCCAATGGAAGGAAATACAAGTTACTGGTAAGTACGGTTAGAATTACTTTTCAGGGTCAGTGCTGGGCTAAAAGATGCAGCACTGGGTTCTCTCCTGATAACAGGTGAGTAAATCGGAATTCGTAGTTCGGCTGATTTTAGAGGAATATTATAAAGTTCCAAAACTCCACACACAGAAGAATTTCCAAGTGAAACCAGTCAATGTTAGCCTATGGAAGGAAATTCAAGTTACTGGTAAGTACGGTTAAAATTACTTTTCAGGATCAGTACTGGGCTCAAAGATGCAGCACTGAGGTCTCTCCTGATAACCGGTGAGTAAATCGGAATTCATTGTTCGGCTGATTTTAGAGGAATATTTGTATGTTTCAAAAATCGACACTTAGAAACTTTTTCAGCAAAAAGCAGGCAATGATATCCTATGGAAGGAAATTCAAGTTACTGGTAAGTACGGTTAAAATTACTTTTCAGGATCAATACTGGGCTCAAAGATGCAGCACTGAGGTCTCTCCTGATAACAGGTGAGTAAATCGGAATTCGTAGTTCGGCTGATTTTAGAGGAATATTATAAAGTTCCAAAACTCCACACTTAGAAGAATTTCCAAGTGAAACCAGTCAATGTTAGCCTATGGAAGAAAATTCAAGTTACTGGTAAGTACGGTTAAAATTACTTTTCAGGATCAGTACTGGGCTCAAAGATGCAGCACTGAGGTCTCTCCTGATAACAGGTGAGTAAATCGGAATTCGTAGTTCGGCTGATTTTAGAGGAATATTTGCACAATGGTGAAAGAAGGGGGTGGGGCCTGAAGTGACATGTCTGCAAACACCCCTGTGGCGCGTTTTAAGTTGGAGAATTAATTCCTCCTCAATACCGAGGGTCCCTAGGGGCCAACTGGCCCACCAGATACCTCCAGTATGCGCCAGAGAGCTGCGTTGCAGAGAGGTGTTCAGAGGCCACGCCCCTTTTACAACACTCTGCAACGCAGCTCTGTGGCACTTACTGGAGGTACCTGGTGGGCTAGTTGGCCCCCAGGGACCCTCAGGATTGAAGAGGATTTAATTCCCCATCTTAAAACGCGCCACGGGGCCTGTTTGCACACATGTCACCTGAAGCCACGCCCCTCCCTTCACCACTGTGCAAACGCACCCGTGGTGCGTTTTAAGTTGGGGGATTAAGTCCCCTTGAATACTGAGGGTCCCTGGAGTCCAACTAGCCCACCATGTACCTCCAAAAGCGCCACAGAGCTGCGTTGCAGAGAGGTGTAAAAAGGGGCGTGGCCTCTGTACACCTCTCTGCAACGCAGCCCCCTGGCGCATACCGGAGGTTCCTGGTGGGCTAGTTGGCCCCCAGGGACCCCCAGTATTCAAGGGGAATTATTTCCCCTTCTTAAAACGCGCCAGGGGGCCCGTTTGCAGACTGCTGCAGGGAGGGGGCGGGGCCTCCGGCACGATGCCAGTCTTTTTTTTTGTGCTTTTTTCTGCCCAGGGGGTCCTTGTGGGACCCCCTGAGCAGACCTAGGGGGTCAGGGTGTTTCTACCCTGCCCCCTTTGTGCATTTTGCGCACTTGTTTCTTGTGTTTTTTTCTTTAATCGGCGGGATCCGCGCACCCTAAGCGCATCCCGCCGATTTTTTTTAAAAAAATGCTTTTTCGGCCCAGGGGTCCTTGTGGGACCCCCTGAGCAGACCTAGGGGTCAGGGTGTTTCTACCCTGCCCCCTTTGCGTTTTGCGCACTTGTTTTACTGCTTTCTTGTTCCTTGGTTCTACCGAGGAACAAGATGGCTGCCAACACTTCCTGGTTTGGAGTGTTGACAGCCAATTAGCATGCAGCTCGTGGTCGGGAGGGTGCGCGGATCCACCGCGGCCATAGATATCGAAACTTTTATTTTGGACTTTCTCAGCAACTACTGAACGGATTTACACCATTTAAAAAAAGGTCGCTTTCTGAACCAAGCGCTACCTTTTTGCCAAATTTGGTGTAATTCCATTCAGCAGTTCGGGCTGTAGCCGTGGCTAAAATTTCCTATGGGAATTAACATGGAGAAAACACGTTTTGGGTGCAATCATTCACCCAATTTATAAAAGTGGGAAGAGAAACGAGCCAAAAATTATCGAATGGTTGCACTTCTCGACGTGGAGTCCAAGTATTATGCAAATATTCTATTGGAGGAGCTACAGGCCTGGGCCGAAACAACTGCGCGCCTTCCTTTTAATCAGACGGGCTTTGTGGCTAACACCGGTACTACAACCAATCTGTTAACGCTAACAGTCCTGATGGAGAAAGCGACAGTCCAACAAATCCAGTTGCACTGTTGCTTTGTAGACTTCAAAGCAGCCTTTGACTGTGTGCCCAGGGGTCTGTTATGGCAGAAACTAAAATCGTGGGGCATACCCCAGCCCCTTCTCCAAGCAATAATCCAACTCCATATGGAAACATGGATAAGAATTAAGCTGGGTGAAGGTTCCCACGTTTCCAGAAAGATTCGAACTGAAACAGGCGTCAAACAACGTTGTGTATTGCCCCACTCCTTTTTAACTTGTTTATATCTGACCTTTCTCCAGCTCTCGACAGTGTAAACTGCCACCCTCCTCAACTAGATGGGACCCGTATTACCAACTTGCTTTACGCCGATGACTTGGTGATGCTAAGCCACACAAAGCGGGTCTCCAGAGGCTACTGGATGAATTACTACCTTATACGATAAGAAACCATCTAGAGCTTAACATGTTAAAAACCAAAACTATGGGGCATATTAGCAAGACCGGCGATAAAATTATCGCCGTTTTAGCGGCAGGAAACTGCCGCTAAAACGGCGATAATGGGCTTGCTAATATGCGTTATGGGAATTCAATAGAAGCCCAGGTTAGATGTCCTGCACATCTAACCTGGGCTTTATTGGAATTCCATAACGCATATTAGCAAGCCCATTATCGCCGTTTTAGCGGCAGTTTCCTGCCGCTAAAGCGGCGATAATTTTATCGCCGGTCTTGCTAATATGCCCCTATCTTTTGGGAAGCAAAAAAGGTCAATAGAAAAGTGGTTTTTTAACAAAACAAAGCTAGAATCAACCCCCAGTTATAAATACCTGGGCATCTTTCTTGACACAAGAGGGACCTTTATTAAACATAAAGAAGCATTGAAAACCAAAGCCCTGTCATTAGAAGTGGCCGCTGCAAAATTAGCAAAATTGCTATTAGGTCCCAGCCTAACCCCCATGCTGAAAGTAATGAAGGCTAAAGTAATCAACTCCCTGACGTATGGGCACAAGATCACTAAGGGCACAACCAGTACATTAATAAATAAGTTAACAACAAAAATTTTTAAAAGAGCTTTTCGGTTGTCAAAATCTGCCTCGCCAGCCCAAGTGAGACTCGAACTGGGACTTCAAGATCATCATGGAGTGGAGACAGGCGCATTTATCAAACTGTGTCACAGACTGCGCCGTGCCCGGGAGGGTTCCTTGGAGGCCCGACTATGGCAGGAAATACAGAAAAATTAGACCAGCCATAAGCATCGGCAACTCCTGGATCGCAGTTTACACTACTAGGTGTAAAAGACTTCTGGGAAACAAACCCCTCACACCCGGTACTAAAGACCGCCATTAAAAAAAAACGTTAGATTGTGGTCTTTTCACTCGGACAGGGCAATACTGTCAAAGAGGAGACACGCTTGGGCTGTGATTGCTAATTTTAAAGTGGGTGTCCAGCCGCTCTACCTATCAAGCACATATGCACTTTTTTGGAAACATAAGTTTTTAGCCTTGAGGATGGGTGACTGGCCCTTTCTGAAGAACCTTCCTGAATGGCACCAGCCAGGCAGTAGCACTGAATGCAGGTTGTGTGGCTATCATTCTGAAAAAATGGAACACATCATCTGTGCATGCCCTGCATTGCTCAAAGCAAGACGGTCACTGCTGCGAGGCCAATGTATTACGTTGGGAGTTCGATCTTGTCGCCAAGCAATAATGGCCGCTCTTAACCCTGACAACACCAAGCTAAACATTGGGCTCACGAAACTTGTTTACAAAGCGTCAAAACTATTAGAAGCCACAATCACACCCAAATCCTCCTCATCACAGCATGGCGGCTGAGTTAATAGACTCAAGTATTAAATCAGAGACTATAAGAAATCCAGAGCAAAGTCCTTTATCAGAACATTATTAGCCCATAATGGCCCCCTAATTTTAAGTAATTTTATATCCACAGTTTTTAACATTTATGACATTTTTATTGTTCAATTTAGTCATGTTTCAAATTGTAAATGTTTTTTTTTTTTAAACCAATCAATAAAGAGTGTATTATTGTTATTATATGTATATATATATATATATATATATATATATATATATATATATATATATATAGTTTCAAATATTAAATCCTAAATATTTTATTATATAATGAAGTGAATACAAAAAACTTGGACAGTGGACCAATTTGCAAAAAGAGGGCACCACCTCCCGAAAATCACCAATCTTATTTAAACTACAACCAAATTCTTTGTGCAAGCTTCAAAGGTGCCCTCTGTCCAAAGGCACCACCCTTAGCCTCAGGGTAAATTGGAAACTTCAAACCATATCAAAGCTGCACCAGATGTCCAGTTACAATCAATTATATCATTTGTCAAAAAATGTCCAATCCGAATTGTAAAGTGTGAACTTGCTTCTTTATTAATCTTTAAAAAGCCACAGCCAACGCGTTTCGTTCTGTACGCAGAACTTCTTCAGGGCTGTAATTTAAAAACACATACAAAACACATATATCAACATAACACATTTACAAATAATAATATAGACAATATATACAACATATGACAAGACACATATATACAACAAAACGGATTGTATACAGCACATCCATAGACTTTCTCATTGGTACACTTATTTTGGACAAGTAAAAACCTCCAAACATATTCAGTAAAATGGACAACATCACATAAATGTGTATGACCACACCTACAGTAAATTACCATATACAGGGACACGCTACCACAATTACTGATACCAAAAGACCATATATAAAAATACTTCACCTAGATACTTCATGGGCCATTAAACAGCCCAATAATATATAAGTACAAACAATCACCTCCATTATTGCAGGGAAACAAAAAAGGGAAATTGCAATTTTAGAAAGCAAACAACAAACAACACATAACAAAACAGCATATATACACATACCGATAAGAGTGTTCATCAAAATCTTAGTTTATAAGTGCGTAGAGCCGTATTTCTCCGTAATATAATCTCTAGAGATGGTACTCGTATGTCTATATAATAGAAGAGCAATATAAAACGCCCAAGATTAGGGTAATGATTATAGAATTATGCATGAAAAAACATAATGTCTTGCCATTGTAGATTAAACATAGGCAAACAAATAAATCACAAAACGCGCAAAAAAAACACAAATGGGCCTACCTCATCCGTGTGTCACCGTCGCTATTCATTAGGAATCGGCGTATTGCGCTTGGTTTCTCTACTGCCATAAGTATATATCAGTCATTTCTAAAGACGAGTGCTGCTTAATGATATGATAATCATTTGGGTTAATGCCAGCGACGATATATATAAGACACAGCATACACCGTACCTGAAAAAACCAAACAATGTCAAACCAAGTGTACTCCACAGGGATGACCGGTTTCTCATCTCTCTGTGTCATTACCAACACTTGTGGGCAACCTCGAAGTATATCAAAGGGGATTGGCCACCCACACAAACAATCTTTCTATATGGATATGAAGTCCCGAAACAAAGCCCCTAAAAGTGTCTGCCATCGGAGACATTCAATCCAACTATGGGAAAAATACCAGTTCCATGATATGATTACTGCCGATCAAAGCGAATTTGAAAACCCTCTCGGTCCACCTATAGAACCCCGTTTATATAACGTCACTTTAAAGGTCACAGTCTAACCTAATATACAATAACGTCCGAAGGTAACTGTATTTAGACTAAAACATTCGGGAAGCAGTTAATCCTGAGGGGTTTGGAAAGCATTGACTCTAAAAAGTGGCAATCGATAAGGTTAATTCAAACAAATACGAAAAGATACTTTAGACTTTAGATTTCATCCTAGCCCAGCTTGACCGCGTTCAAAAGGGCCAAACAAAAAGTTCCCCCAAACCATAAACAAATAATCAAATCATTTTAAATTTACCTTAAACGAAGGACAATCAGCCTGATTCGTGCTCCGGCGTTCTTGTTCCCGCCCGTAGTTCGAAACCCGGGACGCGGAACTAGTCATTCTAAATACATTTGTACGCGTCATCCATGTGCGCGTGCGACATATTCAATGATTGAGGTGTAGTTGAAATAACATAGCGGCCATATTGTAGTGTATTAAATGATCTGGCCAAATCTATATATCTATACGGTGTTTTCTCCAAATGTATTCGGAAACTATATCGAGACAAGCGTTTTATATAATTGAAATTTCATGAAAGTAAACAGCCACTATATTTTGCTGCGTGAAATTGTCAAAACATCGATATATGTATTCAGTAAAGGACTATCTAAAGCAGGAAGATTGATATAATTATAATATTATAATTCAAACAGAAAACCACTCTATTTTACTACATTTGAATACCAAAAATATCGGTACGTGTATTATACTATGTTTCAGTTAGCTATATTAAAATCAATATAAGACAAATAATATTAACAAGATAACAAAAAGTCAAACATATACTTGAAACAGCCAAAAAATAACAAACCGAAAAGTGTAATCGGTAACACCTCAAAGGGAAGGTAACCGCAACAGAAGTGAAGCTAACCTTCAGAACCCTAAAACGCTATCGGATCATTTCAGAAAATGTGTACCTCTCATTAGCGTGAATTCCATTCAAAAAGCCAGATGTAATGGGAATTCATAGACATTGGTAACAGTATGAACAATAAAAAAATAATATAAAAGATGAAAGAACTGTCAAAAAAACCACTGTAGTTGGAACATAACAATAACACTAAACGCCAACCACAGGACATAAAGAACATAATCCCTAGGCCATTTGTATGCCATCACCCGATTCACAGGGAGGTAAGATGACGAAGATGGGAATACTTTATCTTTCACAAACTGAGATTGGCAAATGTGGCAACATACCTGAGGCCACAAATAGAGATGAATTGAAAAAATATATACATTGAAAAAATATATACATTAAAGAGATACATATACCAAGATCCTGTTCATAAATGATAATGCATCTCATCATCGGTATTATGCCCCATTTCTATACATCTTAGGCGGCATATCCACATGGCCTCCCTTTGCGTAAAGTAAGTTTTCTATTGCCCCCCGAGGGTGGGCTGGTACAAAATCAATGCCATGGAACCATATTTTGGCATTATCTCCATGGTGTTCCCTCATGTGATACGTCATGGGGTATTTTAGATCATAGTTTCTGAGAGCACGTACATGTTCCTATATACGGAATTTCAATGATCTTACAGTGCTGCCTACATAGATCTTATTGCATTCGCAGCTAATTATATACACCACATAATTGGTCTTGCAATTTATGAAATGTCTTATTTCATATTCCTTTGGTGTATTGTAACAGAAATTCCTGATTTTGTTAATCCCATAGGGACACATATTACAGTTTAGGCATGTGAAAAAACCTTTCGGAGCAGCAGGTAACCATGTTTTTGCAATCACAGGTCTGGGGTAACTTGGACATAATAGCTGACGAAGTGTCTTCCCTCTACGGAATGTGATTCTAGGTGTAGCCGTTACTAATTCCCTTAGGTTTGGTATCTCGTATAGTAGCCCCCAATGTTTCTTGAGGACATTGAACAAACTCGCACTGTTGTTCGTATACTGTGTGATAAAGGGCACATGTGACCTCTGGGTATACTTATTACTCACTTGTTTCCGTTTATGTAACGTACTAGCTCTAGTAATCCCCTTAATTCTATGATCTGCTTTGTTCAAAATGTCCTCATTATAACCCCTTGATCTGAATCTGTGTTTTACCTCTTTAATATTGTCCCTGAAAGTTATATCAGTGCTGCAATTGCGGCGTACACGAACCATCTCTCCAAAGGGTATGTTTTTGATCACTGATTTAGGGTGTGCGCTAGAGGCGTGTAATGTACTGTTGCACGATGTAGCTTTGCGAAAGATGGTACTCTGTATCACATTATTATCAATGTAGAAAAGAATATCCAAAAATTCAATGCTACTTGTACTGTATTTCATGGTCAATTTAACATTGTGGGGATTATCATTCAAGAATGCATGGTATTCAATGAGTTGACCAGTGGTCCCCTTCCAAAGCAAGATGATATTGTCAATATACCTCCCCCAGAAGACAATCATGTCAATCCAAGGGAGGCATATTTACCCCAAGCATGCTCCCTCTCCCACCAGCACATGAAAAGGCCGGCGTACGAGGGAGCAAACCGGCTCCCCATCGCAGTTCCCTGCGTCTGGTGAAATTTCTTTCACAATATGTGGACAGATTCCTACAGCCTCTTGTAACAAATCTACCTGCATATATACAGGACTCTAGGGATATCTTGGAGAAATTTGATGGCTTATCATGGTCTGAAGATCTATTATTTGTCACGATGGATGTGACTGGATTATATACCTGTATCCAGAAACATTTTGGGATGATACCCGTACAATCTTTTCTGGCAACACGTACAGCCGATCATGTTGACCACAACCAAATGTTGATGGACATGATCGACATTATTTTATCGCGAATTTCTTTCTACATGAGGGGAACTGGTTTCACCAGACGCAGGGAACTGCGATGGGGAGCTGGTTTGCTCCCTCGTACGCCGGCCTTTTCATGGGCTGGTGGGAGAGGGAGCATGCTTGGGGTAAATATGCCTCCCCTTGGATTGACATGATTGTCTTCTGGGAATACCATGCATTCTTGAATGATAATCCCCACAATGTTAAATTGACCATGAAATACAGTACAAGTAGCATTGAATTTTTGGATATTCTTTTCTACATTGATAATAATGTGATACAGAGTACCATCTTTCGCAAAGCTACATCATGCAACAGTACATTACACGCCTCTAGCGCACACCCTAAATC
The DNA here is from genome assembly GCA_963921515.1 of Calotriton arnoldi. Classification (NCBI taxonomy): domain Eukaryota; kingdom Metazoa; phylum Chordata; class Amphibia; order Caudata; family Salamandridae; genus Calotriton; species Calotriton arnoldi. The sequence goes on from CAWUFW010010334.1 coordinate 650,961, forward strand.
AGTGATCAAAAACATACCCTTTGGAGAGATGGTTCGTGTACGCCGCAATTGCAGCACTGATATAACTTTCAGGGACAATATTAAAGAGGTAAAACACAGATTCAGATCAAAGGGTTATAATGAGGACATCTTGAACAAAGCAGATCATAGAATTAAGGGGATTACTAGAGCTAGTACGTTACATAAACGGAAACAAGTGAGTAATAAGTATACCCAGAGGTCACATGTGCCCTTTATCACACAGTATACGAACAACAGTGCGAGTTTGTTCAATGTCCTCAAGAAACATTGGGGGCTACTATACGAGATACCAAACCTAAGGGAATTAGTAACGGCTACACCTAGAGTCACATTCCGTAGAAGGAAGACACTTTGTCAGCTATTATGTCCAAGTTACCCCAGACCTGTGATTGCAAAAACATGGTTACCTGCTGCTCCGAAAGGTTTTTTCACATGCCTAAACTGTAATATGTGTCCCTATGGGATTAACAAAATCAGGAATTTCTGTTACAATACACCAAAGGAATATGAAATAAGACATTTCATAAATTGCAAGACCAATTATGTGGTGTATATAATTAGCTGCGAATGCAATAAGATCTATGTAGGCAGCACTGTAAGATCATTGAAATTCCGTATACAGGAACATGTACGTGCTCTCAGAAACTATGATCTAAAATACCCCATGACGTATCACATGAGGGAACACCATGGAGATAATGGCAAAATATGGTTCCATGGTATTGATTTTGTACCAGCCCACCCTCGGGGGCAATAGAGAACTTACTTTACGCAAAAGGGAGGCCATGTGGATATGCCGCCTAAGATGTATAGAAATGGGGCATAATACCGATGATGAGATGCATTATCATTTATGAACAGGATCTGGGTATATGTATCTCTTTAATGTATATATTTTTTCAATGTATATATTTTTTCAATTCATCTCTATTTGTGGCCTCAGGTATGTTGCCACATTTGCCAATCTCAGTTTGTGAAAGATAAAGTATTCCCATCTTCGTCATCTTACCTCCCTGTGAATCGGGTGATGGCATACAAATGGCCTAGGGATTATGTTCTTTATGTCCTGTGGTTGGCGTTTAGTGTTATTGTTATGTTCCAACTACAGTGGGTTTTTTGACAGTTCTTTCTTCTTTTATATTATTTTTTTATTTTTTTATTGTTTATACTGTTACCAATGTCTATGAATTCCCATTACATCTGGCTTTTGGATGGAATTCACGCTAATGAGAAGTACACATTTTCTGAAATGATCCGATAGCGTTTTAGGGTTCTGAAGGTTAGCTTCACTTCTGTTGCGGTTACCTTCCCTTTGAGGTGTTACCGATTACACTTTTTGGTTTGTTATTTTTTGGCTGTTTCAAGTATATGTTTGACTTTTTGTTTTCTTGTTAATATTATTTGTCTTATATTTATTTTAATATAGCTAACTGAAACATAGTATAATACACGTACCGATATTTTTGGTATTCAAATGTAGTAAAATACAGTGGTTTTCTGTTTGAATTATAATATTATAATTATATCAATCTTCCTGCTTTAGATAGTCCTTTACTGAATACATATATCGATGTTTTGACAATTTCACGCAGCAAAATATAGTGGCTGTTTACTTTCATGAAATTTCAATTATATAAAACGCTCGTCTCGATATAGTTCCCGAATACATTTGGAGAAAACACCGTATAGATATATAGATTTGGCCAGATCATTTAATACACTACAATATGGCCGCTATGTTATTTCAACTACACCTCAATCATTGAATATGTCGCACGCGCACATGGATGACGCGTACAAATGTATTTAGAATGACTAGTTCCGCGTCCCGGGTTTCGAACTACGGGCGGGAACAAGAACGCCGGAGCACGAATCGGGCTGATTGGCCCTCGTTTAAGGTAAATTTAAAATGATTTGATTATTTGTTTATGGTTTGGGGGAACTTTTTGTTTGACCCTTTTGAACGCGGTCAAGCTGGGCTAGGATGAAATCTAAAGTCTAAAGTATCTTTTCGTATTTGTTTGAATTAACCTTATCGATTGCCACTTTTTAGAGTCAATGCTTTCCAAACCCCTCAGGATTAACGGCTTCCCGAATGTTTTAGTCTAAATACAGTTACCTTCGGACATTATTGTATATTAGGTTAGACTGTGGCCTTTAAAGTTACGTTATATAAACAGGGTTCTATAGGTGGACCGAGAGGGTTTTCAAATTCGCTTTGATCGGCAGTAATCATATCATGGAACTGGTATTTTTCCCATAGTTGAATTGAATGGCTCCGATGGCAGACACTTTTAGGGGCTTTGTTTCGGGCTTCATATCCATATAGAAAGATTGTTTGTGTGGGTGGCCAATCCCTTTTGATATACTTCGAGGTTGCCCACAAGTGTTGGTAATGACACAGAGAGATGAGAAAACCGGTCATCCCTGTGGAGTACACTTGGTTTGACATTGTTTGGTTTTTTCAGGTACGGTGTATGCTGTGTCTTATTTATATCGTCGCTGGCATTACCCCAAATGATTATCATATCATTAAGCAGCACTCGTCTTTAGAAATGACTGATATATACTTATGGCAGTAGAGAAACCAAGCGCAATACGCCGATTCCTAATGAATAGCGACGGTGACACACGGATGAGGTAGGCCCATTTGTGGTTTTTTTGCGCGTTTTGTGATTTATTTGTTTGCCTATGTTTAATCTACAATGGCAAGACATTATGTTTTTTCGTGCATAATTCTATAATCATTACCCTAAACTTGGGCGTTTTATATTGCTCTTCTATTATATAGACATACGAGTACCATCTCTAGAGATTATATTACGGAGAAATACGGCTCTACGCACTTATAAACTAAGATTTTGACGGACACTCTTATCGGTATGTGTATATACGCTGTTTTGTTATGTGTTGTTTGTTGTTTGCTTTCTAAAATTGCAATTTCCCTTTTTTGTTTCCCTGCAATAATGGAGGTGATTGTTTGTACTTGTATATTATTGGGCTGTTTAATGGCCCATGAAGTATCTAGGTCCAGTATTTTTATATATGGTCTTTCGGTATCAGTAATTGTGGTAGCGTGTCCCTGTATATGGTAATTTTCTGTAGGTGTGGTCATACACATTTATGTGATGTTGTCCATTTTACTGAATATGTTTGGAGGTTTTTACTTGTCCAAAATAAGTGTACCAATGAGAAAGTCTATGGATGTGCTGTATACAATCCGTTTTGTTGTATATATGTGTCTTGTCATATGTTGTATATATTGTCTGCATTATTATTTGTAAATGTGTTATGTTGATATATGTGTTTTGTATGTGTTTTTAAATTACAGCCCTGAAGAAGTTCTGCGTACAGAACGAAACGCGTTGGCTGTGGCTTTTTAAAGATTAATAAAGAAGCAAGTTCACACTTTACAATTCGGATTGGACATTTTTTGACAAATTATATAATTGATTGTAACTGCACATCTGGTGCAGCTTTGATATGGTTTGAAATTTTATTATATAACTTTAATATAATATAAATTAAATAAATGTAAATAATATTTAATACTCAATATACATATATACTCGCCAGTAGGTAGTTATAGTTTGGACCTAGGGCCTGATTTAGATCTTGAAGGATGGTTACTCCGTCACAACAGTGATGGATATCCTGTCCACCGAAATATAAATCCCATTATATCCTATGGGATTTATATTTCCGCGGATGGGATATCTATCACTGTAATGACAGAGTAACCCGTCAGCAAGATTTAATTCAGGACCCTAGTGTCCATAGACAATTTAAATTCAATTCAATTCAATCTTTATTCTTTGCTCAGGTAAAGAAGTATCCATGAAAGTGCATACAAAATGAAATAAATAATTCTTTAAAAACATTAATAGACAAATATTTTTTCGGTTTTGTTAATAACTATGGCACTGTTTGGCAAATTTTCACTAAATTTTCAAAACTACAACACAACTCACTTCAGCTGCTGTTTGGAAAGTTTCGGGATGATTCGTCAAGTAGGGCGTCGAACAAAAGGGAAGGGTCCCAAAATGCTTTTTCTCCATGCAATTTCCCATATGGATTTTAGACACGACTACTGCCCGAACTGCTGAACAGAGTTCCACCAAATTAGGCAGAAAATAGGTCTTAGTGCAGAAAGCGACATTTTTGTAATTTTTGTAAATTTGTTTCCATCCTTTTGGAGTTATTAAAGAAAAACATTTATAGATATCTAGGGACATGAATCCTCCGCAGATTCGACAGATCTCATGCTGAAATCTGGTTGGCGGCCAACACTTTAACCAGGAAGTGTTGACAGCCATCTTGGGACTTGGACTCAGCTGAGTCCAAAGAAAGAGGTGAAAAAAGCCATACGTTTGCAGGGTAGGAATACCCTGAACCCCTAGGCCTGATGGTGGGATACCACAGGAACACGACAAGGGGCCAGAAATGTTTTTTTTTTAAATGTTGCTGCAAAATTATGGTGGATCCATGAATTTGCGGCAAAATTGAAAAAAAAACAAGATCAGTCTCCCTTTGTTGTTTTCTAGATGCCCCCGGGTTGGCCAGGTCCCGGCGGGTGGAGTTTAAATTATAAAAGGAGGAGGGGGCATGTGGCCCCCTTCCCCAGGCCGAGTTTGGCCCATGGACAACCACCCTGGGGCCTGGCTGAGTGAATTAAGGGGCCAGGACAATTTTCAAAATGGGGAGAGTTGCTGTACAGCTCTTTTCCTGGGCCTTCTCGGCCAAGGGGACCACCACCATGGTGCCAGGCCGACCACCCTCCCTCCCAGGCTGCAATCGGACCCGGGGATCACTATCCCCCAGGGCACGGATGTGCATTTTTAAAAAGTCAGGGGCCGTGCAGGCCCCTCCCGGAGCCAATAATGGCCATTGGGACCCCATCCCTAAGGGTAAACTCTGTTTTCTCTCACTTGGCGGGAGCAATTTAAAGCTCCTGCCAAGTGAGAGAAAAAGTAAGTCTGCTCCCAGCAGGCAGGAAAAATGTTGGTATGGACTTTTCATCTATTTCCCTGCCCACAGGGAAGTGGGCATGGAAGCAGATGAAAAAATTGCTCCTTCACGCAGGGAGCAGCATTGTTTTGCTGATCTAGGCTTGGGGAAATATTCTGGCTCCTGCAGGAGGCGGGGAGCCAGCTAGACCCACGGGTGGATTGGGACTCCCTCCACAGCCACCAACAAAGAGGCTGTGGATGCCCTGTATGGTCTCCAGGGCATTCACCATTGACTGCCTGGGGTCTGAGAGATGGCCTCCCTCCCCTATTATTAATTGTCTAGGCCCAGGAAGATATGATCCCTGGGGCCAATATTGGCCCAGGGAGAGCAGGCTGCATGCCCCCTGTCCCATTAATGATTGGCCAGGCCCTGAGGGATGGGGTCCCTGGGGCCGATATTGGCCTGGGGAGGAGAGCTGTGCTGCTCCCTGCCCTATTAATAATTGTCTAGACCCCGGGATGGGGTCCCCAATGCCAAATTGGCCTGGGGAGGGAGGCCACATATCCCCTTATTTTTTATGGGTGGCCCCAGGATATGGGGTCCCTGGGGCGGACATCTGCACATGGAAGGGAGGGGGTACACCCATTCCCATTTACTATATGAATGGGCTCTGGGGAATGGATACCTGGGGCCGTATTCGACCCAGGAGGAGGGCTGTGTGCCCCCTTCCAGGCTGCCTGCATGTGGGAGGGTGATCGCAGGGCACAGAGTTAGGCTGGGTTGGGTGCCTGCTGGGTGTTGGCTGCAGACCCTGTGGCTGACCCCCTACAGAGCACTGCCTCAGTCCATGCGCAAACAAATAAATAATAGGGGTAAGATTTACTATTCCATCTCCTGTCTATGCAACAGTATGGAAAGCATTGGGCTTCAGAGGAGGGGTAGGATTTGCTATTCCCACTCCAGTCTGTGCAACAGTAGGGAAAGTGTTGGACTTTGGAAGTGTTACATTTACTATTGCCACTTCAGAATAAGCAACAGTAGGGAAAGTACTTCACTTCAAACACATTACTTATTTGAATAACTCTATTAATTTAGAACACATATAAAAATTCTATTTAGAGCACTATAAACTAACCCCCCAAAAAATATATATATATATCAACTACAATTGGATCCTGTATGCAGTGTGCACAGCAACAGGTGCAAACGCGATGGGCTGAATCCAAGCCCTTCACTTAATTTCGAAACAAATTTGCGCTGCACTCTGAGAATTCTGATTATGCAAGCTTTATTTAGCTATATTGGTTCCACCAACGCGTTTCAGCCCTCCTAGGCCTTAATCACGGTAGGTGAGTCTTTTTTCAGCACAATTTATACAGTTCACATTAGCCTTCAATGTGGCATTGTGGGAGATGTAGTGCTCTTAACAATTTATCTATATTACATTATTTACATGTTGCTTTTCAGACTGTTTTGGTGACATTGTTATGCAATTATATTTATAGAAACAGTTTCACATTATTATCCTTTTGTTAATGTATAATCATCTTCACAGTGAATGTGTGTCATTAAGTTAGGCTTTCTTTTATGTCCATTAGTATGTTCCATCATTGTTTTGTTTGGCTACAGCCATAAAGTTTTTCAAAATTCTTTCATTCCATATGTATGGTTTTTAAATTCTTTAACTTTATTGTCGGGATTAGTGCCCACACAATCCAATATGAATCCAACGGGCATTTTTGTTGTTCCTGTCTTATAATTTCATTTCAGTCTTGTTTTCAGCATATCACTCCATTTATTGTTCCAAATGTACATACAATTCCTCGTTATTGTTAATTCCCAGCAGGGTCTTCGTTCTTAGACTGATTATGTATCTTGATTCCATCTGGCGCAGTTTTCGAATTCTGTCACCACCTCGCTCGTGGCTTGGTATTGCATGGATGCCAAAAAGCTCATCGATTTCCAGTCACCATTTTGACATGCCATCATGTGTTTTGCTGTAGCATATGTTATGTCTCTGTTTTTCACCGCTCGTATATGTTCAAGTATTCTCTTTTTAACATGCAGATGGTACTTCCGATGTATTGCATGCCACATTTACAGTTGATGACATATATAACAAATTTGGTAGTGCACATAATTTTATGATTGATTTCTATTGTTTTTCCTTCAAAGTCCTGTACACTTTTCCGATTCGCACCAATTTTGCAGGCTTTGCATGTATTGCATTTTACAAAGCCTCGCTGTTGTTCTTGCAGCCAATTTGTTAGTGTCTCTTCCTGGAAATGACTTTTTACAACCAAATCTTTTATTGATTTCGTTCTCCTGTATGTAACTAATGATCGTGATCCTAGTAGGGAGCCAATGTCTGGGTCATTTGCGATCAAATGCCAATACTTTTGAATCTTTTTATGATGATCCCACTCTCTTTGCTATAAGTAATAATACATCTAGGTGCTTATTGGTCTTTGGAGCTTCCTGCTAGTTTTTCTTTTTCGTAATCAAAGTTTCAGTTCGTGTTTTTATACGAACCTTCTGTCTGCCTCTTTGAAGTGTGGTTTCTTTATAGCCTCTAGATTTCAATCTTAAACTTGTCTCTCTGATTTTTTCTTCCACATCATCTTCTTTGGAGCAATTCCTTTTCATCCTTACAAATTCCCCATATGGGATACTTTCTAAGAGTGATCTTGGATGAAAACTTGTACCATGCAAAATGCTATTGGTTGACGTCTCTTTGCTGTATAATGTTGAGTGAATTTGATCTCCTTCAATGTATATCCAAGTGTCCAAAAATGAGATTCCTTTAGTACTTGTTGTGCAGGTAAAAGTCAGACCTACATCATTCACATTGAGTGTGTGGAAATATTCTATGAATTCACTCTCTGTTCCGTTCCAGATTATGAATAAATCGTCAATAAATCTGACCCATAAAATTAACTTCTCAATTTCTGCTTGATTCCGCATATTCCAGGCTATTTCCTTCTCCCACCACCCCATTGTAATATTGGCGTAGTTGGGCGAAAAGAAATGCCCATGGCAGTCCCACAGTCTTGTCTATATAGAACATGATTAAAAAGGAAGATGTTATTGGTCAGACATGTTTCTATCATGGATAATAGCATTTTGGCATGTTCTAATTCAGTTATGTTCCTCTGTTGACAAAAAAATTCACACGCTCTTAGGCCTACTTGATGTTCAATCGACGTGTATAGAGAGACCACATCTATAGTTGCTAGTATATAATCTTTATTCCAGCTGATTCCGGTCAATATCCTTAGGAAATCTCCTGTATCCCGGATGTATGAGCTCAGGCTCTGTGCAATGGGAGCTAGGAAGTGGTCTACATATTCTGACATCTTCTCGTAAAGTGAATCACAAGAGGAGACGATTGGTCGGCCCGGTGGGTTGATGAGTGACTTATGTATTTTTGGCAGGAAATAAATTGTTGGGATAGTTGGTAAATCCTTTGTCAAAAATTGTAGTTCACTATAATCAATTACATTTCTTTCATGCCAGTCTTTCAAATTCATATTTAAGCTTATTGTCATATCATTGATAGGATTTTTTGAAGCTTGGTGTATTTAGTGACAGCATTTAATTGTCTATACGCTTCTTTCTTGTAGTCATTTAACAACAACGAGGAATTGTATGTACATTTGGAACAATAAATGGAGTGATATGCTGAAAACAAGACTGAATTGAAATTATAAGACAGGAACAACAAAAATGCCCATTGGATTCATATTGGATTGTGTGGGCACTAATCCTGACAAAGAAATTAAAAACCATACATATGGAATGAAAGAATTTTGAAAAACTTTATGGCCGTAGCCAAACAAAACAACGATGAAACATACTAATGGACATAAAAGAAAGCCTAACTTAATGACACACATTCACTGTGAAGATGATTATACATTAACAAAAGGATAATAATGTGAAACTGTTTCTATAAATATAATTGCATAACAATGTCAACAAAACAGTCTGAAAAGCAACATGTAAATAATGTAATATAGATAAATTGTAAAGAGCACTACATCTCCCACAATGCCACATTGAAGGCTAATGTGAACAGAGTGCAGCGCAAATTTGTTTAGAAAATATATATATATATGAAATATAAAAAACAATGAAACATTTTACATGATTATTACACAATTTAATAATTTATTACTATTTAGTTTTTAATTTGTTTATTTATTTATTAAATTCCCACGCTATAACCCTACAAACCTAGCGGCCCACACTTAGAATATAAATAAAATAAATAAGTATAACACAATTTACATATTTGATGATCAATTCACTAATTAATTAACAATTAGTAAATATTTGTTAATTAATTATTACTTAATTAACGTCCCACCCCATACTCCTGCAAACCTATCAACATGCAACTAAAATATAACTAAAATAAACTAAAATAAATCTGTATTACATATTCATTATTAAACATTTAATTGATTAATTATCAATTAAATGTTTAATAATGAATAAATATTTAATTGTTAATTATTACTTAACTTCCCACTATACATCCCTACAAACCCAACACCACACACCTACAATATAACTAAATATAAAGTTATTACCCTATTTATATAATGAATAATTAATTAAAAAATGTATAATGAATTAACAATTGCTTGTTAATTAATTATAACTTAATTAACTTCCCACACTATACCCCTTCCAACCCAGCAGTCTGCACCTAAAATATAACTAAGAAAAAGAATTATTACTCAATATACATAATTAATAATCAATTAAATAATTAATAACAATATTAATTAATTGTTAAATAATTATTACTTAAATAACTTCCCAACTTATACCCTTACAAATCCACCAGCCTGCACCGAAAATATAAGTAAAATACATAACCATTACACAATTTACATCATCAATAAACAATTAAATTATGCACAGACTGCCCACCTTATGTAGAGCGGACAGTCTGATGTCTTTTGTTTTGTCCAAGAATGGTAGTCAAGCACAGAAAAAAATAATGACCCAACACCCTGGAATAATACTGCCAGGTTTTGGGATTCTTAAGTCATTTATTTTTCAGAAACACACTTTGACTTTGAGAGCTTGTTTATGAAAAACTAAAATGTTTGGTACACGGACACCTAAAAGACAGTGACAGTGCACCAAACTTGGACCTGCTTCTCTGAAAACAGAAAAATCTCCCCAGAGCAGCCATAATCTCGTAAACTGGCTGGTAGGGCAGGAGATAATCTCCACAGACATCGGGCAACTCAAAAGGTTTAAAATACGGCCCATCGTCTCTTCTCGTGTAAGGCTCAAAAGAGCTGAGCTGTCACCAAATGTATTTAACATTTATGTGAAGATGTCAATAGAGAAGCAATGCTAGTGGGGTGAGAGGAGACATTTTAACCCTCTACTTTATAGCCACACAAGTAGAGATCCTTCTGAAAGACAGTTAATGTTGTATGCAATTTTGTGTGTATGCGATTTCCAGTTCTCTCTTGCTCCTGAAAACACAGCTGATACTTCTTTCCATTTCAACTATCTAAGGTTACTGTCACTATTATCCTGACTTGCCTGATCTGATTTATGGAGGACACTTTGGGGCTTTATTGGTTCATACAAGAAAATGGAAACCCTCTGTAGTTTGTTGTGTCTAAAGGAGCACCTTTCTGCATTTAAGTTATACAAAATATGGTGTCAATGCTCTTGTGACACACTTTACAATCTGTCTTGTCTGCTCCATCTCTGAAGGAATTTCACTGGGCGCCTATCTGTTCCATTTGTCTAACTGCTTCAAATCCAATCCCTCTGCATGTACGGGTAGGGCAGACATTACTTTTTTATCCCCGGCTCCAGGGACGTTATATTTAGGCTCCGATTTCACTTGTGCAAAACCAGGGAAATTCTGTAGTTACAGTTACCTGAGCTGACTATAACCTACACCCCGCAATGCAATGCTTATGACCTCACACATTACATCACTCATGGCATGGTGAGTGACATCATTTATTACAACACTGATGACATCTCAAATGACAACACTGATGTTTTGTATGAATGAAATCTGAGCATAACTATTACGTCCCTGTAACCTTTGTTTTTTTCTGTGAATTTCTAAGTTTTTTTAAATTCTATTCACTAACTATAATGTGCCTATAACCTTTGTTTTTTTCAGTGAATTTCCAAGTTTTTTAAATTCTATTTCCTAACTATAATATCCCTGTAACATTTGTTTGTTTAGTGAATTTCTACGTTTTTTTCAATTCTATTTCCTAACTATAATGTCCCTGTAACCTTTGGTTTCTTAAGTAAATTTGTAAGGTTTTTTAAATTTTATTTCCTAACTGTAACCACTAACCTTTGACACTTAGGGCTTGATTACAACTTTGGCGGTGTAGTGCTGGGTCCGCCTCGTTGCCGCACAGCCAAAGCTGTGAGTCAGGCCACCCGCCAGATTAGGAGTTGCCTCCTGTCTGCCGGGCTTTGTTTTTGACGTTCCCACGGTGGTGCCCTGAAAATGGGCGCTGCAATGGGAATGCCAAAACAGTTCCTGCACAGCATGGACTGAAAAGCCCATGCTGTGCAGGAACTGGGGTGCATGCATACAAGATGACACATGTTGTGACCCCTGTATTTATCAGAGCCCCTTTATTTCCTCTCTGCCATGGTGTTCATGGAGTAGGAACCTCTATGACACCGCTGGTGGAGAGGATACTCTTAATATGTTTGGCAAGACTGCAGCGGTACCACCATGAATATTGATGCCTCATGACCATCGCAACACCACCAGGGAATGGTGGTTCCCTGGCGGCTGCGGCGGGGCAATGGTGGTCCGACCGTCCTAATTGTAATAGGTCGGTCGGGAGACCAGCCTCATCATGCTCGCCCGAGTCTGGCGGTCCGTGGACTGCCAGACTCGTAATTAAGCCCTAAGTGTGTGAGTGAGTACATTAGACTCTCAGTGGGTGAATAGTGTCTGAATAGGTTTGTAAGTGAGTGTGAGAGAGTATGAGTGGGGCTGTAAGTGGGTATATGAGTGTCTGAGTGGATCTGTGAGTGGGTGTGTGAGTCTCTGATAGGGGTGGGCTCTAAACCCTGCTCCAACGGTGGAGTTTGTGGAGTTTTGCCACTCTGCAATCCACTTGAAACGCAAAGTTCGGCAAAAACTCTGTCAACCACCAACAGAGCGGAGTTTACTGGTGTGCTCACCCCTAGACTTCATCTCCCAGCCAGTACGCCAGAAGGACCCTTTCAAGAGTGGTTGAGAAACGGGGTGGGCCTCCGACAAGTTCTGAGCAATCCTGCTGTGGGGGATTTACTTGTGGCAACAATAGGAGTTTTTGGTCCCCAATGACCCTCAGCAGCCAAGGGGACCTCATCCCCAACCAGTAGTGTGCCTGGAGGCCCCTTTGCAGAGTGGTTAAGAAAGTGGGTGGGGCCTTCAATGAGGTCTGAGCAATCCTGCTGTGGGGGATTTACTTGTGTCGAAAATAGGAGTTTTGGGCCCCCAATGATCCGCAGCAGCCAAGGGGACTCATCCCCCAACCAGTAGTGCGACAAGAGGCCCCTGTGCAGAGTGATTGAGAAAGGGGGCGTTGCCTCAGACGAGGTCTGAGTAATCCCGCTGTGGGGAACTTATTTGTGGCAACAATAGGGGTTCTTGGTCCCTGATGGCCCTCAGCAGCCAAGGGTACTTTATCCCCCAACCAGTAGTGCCTATTTCGTCCAGCTGAACACCGCCTTGTAGGTAACTTTCCATGAAGCAATAGTACGTCCAGGTTCTTGCTTGACGACCTTTGTTCCTGGCCTTTCCAGACACGAAAGACATCCACCCTTGTTATCAGCTCCGCTTGTTCAAAGGCATCCTCTCCTCCCGATGTCTGACTAACTCCTAAAACAAAGACGTTATTCTAACTAACAAGGATGAATTCTTGAACCTGCAGCAGAGAAGTGAGAAGAAAAAATTATATATTCCACAGACACATAAACTCCAATTAACAGTTTCACTTAGAGCAAACAAGGAAAAATGAAAGTTAGGCCTATCAAGTTTAGCTAACATAAGAAAAGTGCCCACTTTCAAAATACAAACATATATCAATCATTAATATGCACACATTATATGAGCCTTTATATGAAAAATCCATTAGTCATGAATACACTTCACACGTATATAATTCACCTAAAAACGTACATTTACTACTTTAATTCTTTGATTACATGAAGAAAATATCTAGCACTTCACTTACATGTTATTACAATTCACGTTCTAATACCTTAATGTTAATACAACAATAGATTATATGTGGATGCGGACTAACCATGAATATAATGCACCCCTACAAAATAAAGAGCAACGTTGCGCTCTATCACCATTAAAGGGGCCCCTGATGGTAGACTATTTCATATATACAAAAAGTAAAATGTGCATTTGCAGTGAAAACAATGCACCCTGCTTCTTCCTATATACCCACACTGTATGAAGGTATCTACTGATTCCAAATACCCCAACCTGGCTGGTGTCCTATCTCAAAATGTGGTAAGCCACCCGATATTGTCTCACACCCCAGAGAGTAAACAGTAGTTTAATCTATCTCCTCCTTAGTCTAGCATATTTGGAACAGGAAAAAAGAATATGTTCTACATCCTCAGAGGCGTATTTACAGAATTCACAAACTGGGGAGATGGATTGGAGAAGCTTCCATCTATACGTAAGATTGTTGACTTGAAGTGTACCCAGTCTGAATTTCATGTAAAGCGTGTGCGCCAGGGGTGGGTGGATCCGATCAATGTATGCCTACTTAGCAGGTGAGTCTTTGCGCGCTAGGAAAGATTCTACCAACCCCCAGAGCTCACTTTTTGGTGATATTCATTTATTTTCTTGTCCCAGTAAGCCGCTTTGACTCTACACTTTGTGCCTGCCCCCGTTGAAGAAGGGTTGTTCCAAAGGTCGCTTAGGCCTAGGTTCATAAGATAAGATTTAACATGCTTACATGTGTGTGTATATATATATATATATATATATATATATATATATATATATATATATATATATATATATATTCACTGAAAAAACCATAGGTTTTAGGGACAGTTATAGTTAGTTGGACATTGCACTCGTACAAAACCCGTGAAATTCCCCGTTATAGTTAGTTCAGCTAACTATAGCTCGCGCCACCGCAATGCACTGCTGATGACATCACATATTACATCACTCATGACATGGTCAGTGACATCACTGATGACATCACTGATGACATCTCAAATGACATCACTGATGACATCATCCAGTGACTGTGTGTTTCTGTAAAGTTTAAATATGTTTAATATATATAGGGAAAGGCGTATTGAAGAATGAGTGGGTGTATAAGTGTCTGAATGGATGATTTACTAGGTGCGTGACTAACTCTATAAGTGAGTGATTAAACGTATCTTACTGAATGCATGGGGTAGTGACTAAACTGTGTGAATGTCTGTATCCGTCTGGCTGTTGCTGTGTAAGTGGCTGCATGGGTTTGTGAATAGCTACATGAATGTCTATATGACTTATTGATTGGTTGTCTGAGTATCTGTATGGGTGCCTGAGTGTTTGTGTGGGTGGGGTGTGTGCGACTATGTGCATAGATGTGTGAGTGGGTGATTCACTGGGTGCATGGTTTCAAGAGTGCATCTGTGATGGACTGTATGGGTGGGTGAGTGTGTGTATGGGTGTGTTAGTGAGTGAATGTATATCTCAGTGGTACATGTGTGAGTAACTACATATGTGAAAGGCAGTATATATGTGTGTTGGAGTATATAAATGGGTATAAGTGAGAGTGTGTGATTGTGAGAGTGGCTGTATGGATGAGTGTGTACTTGTATTAGTGATTGTATAAGAGCGTAAGAATGTGCTAGTATTTGTATGAGTAAGTGAGCTGGTGTGTGGATAACTGTATAGGTGAGTAAATGGCAGTGTGATTAATTATTTGCATGACTGACTAGGTGTGTGAGTACCTCTATGGATGAGTGGCGGTGTGTGAGTGTCTATGTAGGTGTATGAGTGCATATGATAGTCCTGTACTGAGTGACCGTAAGTATGAGTGACTGTACAGGTGAGCGAGTGGATGTGTGTGTAGACCTAAGAATCAGAGAGTGGGTATATAGTTATTGGTGTTGGAGTGTCTATGGTTTTGAGAATGGCAGTCTGTAATTTAGAGTGGGTGTATCAAAAGTTATATTAGGTGTGAGAAGATGCATGAAATTATCACATGGATGATGCCATCAGTGATGTCATCAGTGATGTCATCAGTGATGTCATTTGAGATGTCATCAGTGATGTCATCAGTGGTGTCACTGACCATGTCATGAGTGATGTAATATGTGATGTCATCAGCAGTGCATTGTGGGCGCAAGTTATAGTTAGCTGAACTAACTATAACGGGGAATTTCACGGGTTTTGTACGAGTGCAATGTCCAACTAACTATAACTGTCCCTAAAACCTATGGTTTTTTCAGTGAATTTCTAAGGTTTTTTAAATGCTAATTTCTAACTATAACGTGCCTGAAACCTATGGTATTTTCAGTGAATTTCAAAGGTTTTTTAAATGCTAATTTCTAACTATAACATGTCTGAAACCTATGGTTTTTTCCAGTGAATTTCAAAGGTTTTGTAAATGACAATTTTTAAATGTATTAATTGTTATATTTATTTTTTTGATACTGATTTACTACATTTTTTTAAACTATTTATTTTTAGATATTTTATTTTTTAAATTACATTGTAATTACATTATACATTACATTACAAAATATACTTTCTCAGAATGAATTACTTTAGTTTAAATACTTTGCAAATAGGCAATAGACTTTTAAGTACAGTAGTTACAGTTGTTGCAATGGGCAACACAATTTCAAACACAATGCAACATTGAGCTCAATGTGAATTTCTAGTTAAATGCAATTAGTTACTTTATGGATTACTTTTCTAACCACAGGACTGGATCCTAGATTCAGTCCTGGGACATCTCCTGTAAACAGTTGAGTAAAAGCGTTTTGGTTACAGTAGTGATTATTAAGGAATATTATTGTATTTTAAAAGTTGACACTTAGAAACTTTTTCACATAGAATCACCAATGTTATCCTACGGGAGGAAATTCACTTAGCAGGTAAGTAGTGTTATCGTTACTTTTTCTTACTCAGTGGTGGATCCTGGATCCAGCATTGGTGCATCTCCTGTAAGCAGTTGAAAGAATGCGTTTAAGTCATACAGGCGATTTTTAAGGAATATTTGTAGTTTGTGAACATCGACACTGAAACTTTTCTGCTGAAAACCAGAGAATGGATTCCTATGGAAGGAAATACAAGTTACTGGTAAGTACGGTAAGAATTACTTTTCAGGGTCAGTGCTGGGCTAAAAGATGCAGCACTAGGTTCTTTCCTGATAACAGGTGAGTAAATCGGAATTCGTAGTTCGGCTGATTTTAGAGGAATATTATAAAGTTCCAAAACTCCACACACAAGAATTTCCAAGTGAAACCAGTCAATGTTAGCCTATGGAAGGAAATTCAAGTTACTGGTAAGTACGGTTAGAATTACTTTTCAGGATCTGTACTGGGCTCAAAGATGCAGCACTGAGATCTCTCCTGATAACAGGTGAGTAAATTGGAATTCGTAGTTCGGCTGATTTTAGAGGAATATTATAAAGTTCCAAAACTCCACACTTAGAAGAATTTCCAAGTGAAACCAGTCAATGTTAGCCTATGGAAGGAAATTCAAGTTACTGGTAAGTACAGTTAGAATTACTTTTCAGGATCAGTACTGGGCTCAAAGATGCAGCACTGAGGTCTCTCCTGATAACAGGTGAGTAAATCGGAATTCGTATTTCGGCTGATTTTATAGGAATATTTGCACAATGGTGAAGGAAGGGGGTGGGACCTGAGGTGACATGTCTGCAAACATGCCCTGTGGCGCGTGTTAAGTTGGAGAATTAATTCCTCCTCAATCCCGAGGGTCCCTAGGGGCCAACTAGCCCACCAGATACCTCCAGTATGCGCCAGAGAGCTGCGTTGCAGAGAGGTGTTCAGAGGCCATGTCCCTTTTGCACCTCTCTGCAACGCAGCTCTGTGGCGCTTTCTGGATGGACCTGGTGGGCTAGTTGGCCCCCAGGGACCCTCAGGATTGAAGGGGATTTAATTCCCCATCTTAAAACGCGCCACGGGGCCTGTTTGCATACATGTCACCTGAAGCCCCGCCCCTCCCTTCACCACTGTGCAAACGCGCCTCGTGGCGCGTTTGAAGTTGGGGTATTAAGTCCCCTTGAATCATGAGGGTCCCTGGGGTCCAACTAGGCCACCCTGTACCTCCAGTATGCACCAGGGAGCTGCGTTGCAGAGAGGTGTTCATAGGCCACGCCCCTTTTACACCTCTCTGCAACGCAGCTCTGTGGTGCTTTCTGGACGTACCTGGTGGGCTAGTTGGCCCTCAGGGACCCTCAGGATTGAAGGGATTTAATTCCCCATCTTAAAATGCGCCACGGGGCTGTTTGCACACATGTCATCTTTAGCCCTGCCCCTCCCATCACCACTGTGCAAACGCGCCCCGTGGTGCGTTTTAAGTTGGGGGATTAAGTCCACTTGAATCCTGAGGGTCCCTGGGGTCCAACTATCCCACCAGGTACCTCCAGTAAGCGCCACAGAGCTGCGTTGCAGAGAGGTGTAAAGGGGCGTGGCCTCTGTACACCTCTCTGCAACGCAGCCCGCTGGCGCATTCTGGAGGTTCCTGGTGGGCTAGTTGGCCCCCAGGGACCCCCAGTATTCAAGGGGAATTACTTCCCTTCTTAAAACGCGCCAGGGGCGCGTTTGCAGAGTGGTTAAGGGAGGGGCGGGCCTCCGGCACAATGCCGGTCTTTTTTTTGTATGGGAGGGGGCTGCGTGGCCCCCTTCCCTCTGCCACTTTTGGCCCCGGGGACCCCATCCCCGGGGCCTGAGGATTTTCTTTTTTTTTTTTTAATTTAAAAAACGGGAAGGGGGCCGCGTGGCCCCCTTCCCTGGGCCTCTATTGTCCCCGGGGACCTTATCCCCGGGGCATGCCCTCTTCTTTTTATAATTAATTATTTGGAGGGAGGCTGCGTAGCCCCCATCTCAGGCCATTTAAGGCCCCCGGGACCCCATCCCCGGGCCGGCCTTTGTGTCCTTTTTAAAAAATAAAAAAATCCTTTATTTGGGAGGGAGGCTGCGTGGCCCCCTCCCTGGCCACTAATGGCCCCGGGGACCCCATCCCCGGGGCCTGGCCATACGTTGGGGACAGTGGGGGTCCCCAATCCCCGCACGGTCCCGCCGGCACCCCGCGTCCTGCGGGAGCCGGCATTGCTTTTCCATAAGGGAGCTGCTGACATGCAGCTCCCCTTATGGAAAAGCAATTCTGCTTGCTTCATTGAAGCGAGAGCAGGCTTCCTGCTCTCGCTTCAATGAGGCAAAGCAAGTTTGCAATGGCAGGACGGGAGCCGCGAGGCTCCCGTCCTGCCATTGCAAACAGCAGTGTCCCGGGGTAGGCACCCCGGGACACTGCAGGAGCCGGCCTTGGGGGTGGCGGTCCCCAGGGCCACCACAGGCTCCAGGAGAGGGGCCGCGCGGCCCCCTCCCCACTTCTACATAGCCCCGGGAGGTGGTGGTCCCCGGGCTTCGAGGTCCGAAACGGACCCCAACATGTATTTTCTTAGTGCCCCGGGAGGTGGCGGTACTCGGGGCATGTGGGGGCAGGAGCCCCCACACAGGTCATTCTTTTTAAAAGAAGGCCCGGGAGGTGGCGGTCCCCGGGGCTGCGGGAGGGTGGAGATCCCTCCCGCACCATTTTTGTTTAAAGCCCCGGGGGGCGGTCCCCGGGGCTTGGGGGGCCTTAGAGGCCCCCCACATAAAATTAAAACCAACCCCCACATGCCCCCGGGACTTGGCCCACCCGGGGGCAAATTAGCATCGAGCGCGGGAGACCAGCGCTTCGATTTTTTATCGGCAGGATCCGCGCACCCAGCGCGTTTTTTTGCCGATTTAAAAAAAAATAAAAAAAATAAATTGGCATGGGGGTCCTTGTAGGACCCCTGAGCAGGTCTAGGGGGTCAGGGTTCTACCGAGGGATAAGATGGCTGCCAACACTTCCTGGTTTGGAGTGTTGACAGCCAATTAGCATGCAGCTCGTGGTCGGGAGGGTGCGCGGATCCACCGCTGCCATAGATATCGAAACTTTTATTTTGGATTTTCTCAGCAACAACTGAACGGATTTACACCATTTTTAAAAAGGGTGCTTTCTGAACCAAGCACTACCTTTTTGCCAAATGTGGTGTAATTCCGTTCAGCAGTTTTTGCTGTAGCCTTGCATAAAGTTTCCTATGGGAAATTGATTTTTTCACTCTTATTTTTTGAATTTCTCCACAACTACTGAACGGATTTACACCATTTAAAAAAAGGTCGCTTTCTGAACCAAGCGCTACCTTTTGCAAAATTTGGTGTAATTCCGTTCAGCAGTTCGGGCTGTAGCCGTGGCTAAAATTTCCTATGGGAATTAACATGGAGAAAACACGTTTTGGGACCCCCTTTTTCTCGGCCCTCGCTTGATGAATCACCCCGAAACTTTCAAGACAGGAGCGGACCGGAGCGCCCCACTAGTTTTGAAAATTTCGCGATGATTCGTCAAACGACGCCAAACTTATTGGGAATAGAATGTTACGGATTTCCTATGGATAAAGGTCCTAACTATAACTATCTACTGGCGACCGCCAGTAGATAATATATATATATATATATATGTATATTACCTACTGGCGGTTGCCAGTAGGTAGTTATAGTTAGGACCTAGTTACCATAGGAAAAGCATTTTTGATTTGCCAATATCTTTGGCACCGTTTGACGAATCTTCGTAAAAGTTTCCAAAAACAGGGTTGGACCGCTCAGTTTGTGTGTTGAAAGTTTTGGGGTGATTCGTCAAGTGGGAGTAGAGAAAAAGGGGTGTCCCAAAGAGCGTTTTCCCCATGTTAATTTCCATAGGAATTTTATTACAGGCTACAGCCCAAACTGCTGAACGGAATTACACCAAATTTGGCAAAAGGTAGGTCTTGGTTTAGACTGCGCCCTTTTTGTTAAATGGTGTAAATCTGTTCAGTAGTTCCTGAGAAATTTAAAAAGAAAAAATATCGATATCTGAGCACCGAGGAGGGTTTGCGAACCCTCCGGAGCATGAGCTCAATTAAGATTGGCTGCCAACATTACAAACCAGGAAGTGTTGGCAGCCATCTTGTGACTCAGTAACTGAGTCACAAGAAAAAGGGGAAAAAAGGTTGAAAAACAACAAAAGGGGGCAGGGTAGAAACACCCTGACCTCCTAGGCCTGCTCAGGGGGTCCCACAAGGACCCCCAGGGCCCAAAATGGCAGAATTCGCACTGGGAGCGCGAATCCTGCTGAGAAAATAAAAAAAACGAAGCGCGGACTCCCGCGCTCGTTTCAAAAGCCCCTGGGTGGGCCAGGTCCCGGGGGCAATCAGTTATTTAATTGTGGGGGCCCGTGCGGGCCCCTCATCCCCGGGGACCGCCACCTCCCTGGGGCTTCTTTTATAAATGCGTGGGGGATACCAACCCCCCACGCTGCCCAGGGGACCGCCACCTCCCCGGGCATTCATGCAAATGTGCGGGGGAGTCATGGGCCCCCCGAGCCCAAGGGACCGCCACCTCCCCGAGGCACATCATTTTTTTAAAAGTGTTTGGGAGGGCTCCTGCTCCTCCCCACACTGCCCCAGGGACCACCACCTCCCTGGGGCATTAAATATTTAAATGCGGGGTCTGTTGCAGACCCCCGGCCCTGGGGACCACCACCCCCCAGGGCCGGCTCCTGCAGAGTCCCGGAGTGCCCACCCCAGGACACTGCTGTTTTCTATGGCAGGGTGGGAGCACGGCTCCCGCCCTGCCATAGCAAACTCTGCTCTCGCTTCAATGAAGCAAAACAGAATTGCTTTTGAGCAAGGGGAGCTGCATGTCAGGAGCTTCTCTTGCTCAAAAGCAATGCCGGCTCCCGCAGGAGGTGGGGAGCCGGCGGGACCATGGGGGCATTGGGGCTCGCCCTTCGGTCCCCAACCATGAGGCCAGGCCCTGGGGGATGGGGTCCCCGGGGCCAGAAGTGGCCTGGGAGGGGGCCACGTGGTCCCCTCCCCTGAAATTATAATTTATTTTTTTTAAACGGAAAGGCCGGCCCCGGGGATGGGGTCCCGGGGCCATAATTGGCCTAAGGAGGGGGACATGTGGCCCCCCTCCAAAAAATAAAAAATAAGAAAGAAGGTTGGCAAGGCCCCGGGGGATGGGGTCTCCGGGGCCATAATTGGCCTCTGGAGGTGGGCCACGCCTCCCCCTCCACAAACCTTCAATTAAAAAAAGAAGGCTGCCAGGCCCCGGGGGATGGGGTCCCCGGGGCCAAAAGTGGCCCAGGGAAGGGAGGCCACGCAACCCCCCTCCCATAAAAAAATTAATTAAAAAAAATAAAACATAAGCCGGAATCTCGCCGGAGGCCCCGCACCACTGTGCAAATGCGGCCCCTGGCGCGTTGTAAATTGGGGATTTAGTCCCCTTCAATCCTGAGGGTCCCTGGGGGCCAACTAGCCCACCAAGTACCTCCAGTAAGCGCCACAGAGCTGCCGTGCAGAGAGTTGGTCCGAGGCTATGCCCCTTTTTACACCTCTCTGCAATGCAGCTCTGTGGCGGTTACTGGAGGTACCTGGTGGGCTAGTTGGCCCCCAGGGACCCTCAGGATTGAAAGGGACCTAATCCCCCAACTTACAATGCACCAGGGGGCGCGTTTGCACAGTGGTGTAGCGTGGGGCGGGCCTGAAACAAGTGTGCAAACGTGTCCCTGGCGCGTTGTAAATTGGGGGATTTAGTCCCCTTCAATCCTAAGGGTCCTGAGGCCAACTAGCCCACCAAGTACCTCCAGTAAGCGCCACAGAGCTGTGTTGCAGGGAGGTGGTCCGAGGCCGTGCCCCTTTTACACCACTATGCAAATGAGGCTTCTGGTGCACTGCTGGTGGGGCGATGAGGTCCTCTTGTGTCCTGAGGACCTCAGGATACAAGTGGACTTCATCCTACGAGCAGCAGTGTGCCACAAGCCGCGTTTGTAGCGTGGTGTAAAAAGGGGCGTGACCTCGGAATACCTCTCCACAATGCAGCTCTGTGGCGCTTACTGGAGGTACCTGGTGGGCTAGTTGGCCCCCACGGACCCTCAGGATTCAAGGGGATTTAATAGAGACGTTATAGTTAGAAACATTTTCTGGAAAACCAGGTTCACCTGAGCATAATTATTATGGGGATTTACTGGCGGCTGCCACACGCCGGCACGTCACATGGTCTGCCACTGAAGAGGGCGTTGGCCCAAAACACGTCTGGCAGGAAAACCAGAAAAGGACTTTGTTCATGGCGTGTGCCCTTGCTTTGGTGTAATTTCCACCTGGGAGTGCATCGCACCTAGAGGCAACTCTTTTTGTATTTTGTACAGCGGCCTGCCTGGTCGCGGGATTGCACCACCGCAAAACACTTGCGGGTCCGCGGCTGCTTTATTGGGGCAGCTAACTGTGGAACAGGAGGTGCCTGTTATATGCAGGGGTGCCGGCGCGAACATCGGCAATCCTTTTAAAGACATTTTTGAATGTGAGTGCCGGCGGCGACCCACTTGGGTTTTACTGAACCACCAGTCCCAGGAAGCATTGCTTCAGGTGGTCCACCTGGGCATAATTATTATGGGGATTTACTGGTGGCTGCCGCACGCCGGCACGTCACATGGTCTGCCACTGAAGAGGGCGTTGGTCCGAAACGCGTCTGGCAGGAAAACCAGAAAAGGACTTTGTTCATGGCGTGTGCCCTTGCTTTGGTGTAATTTCCACCTGGGAGTGCATCCCACCTTGAGGCAACTCTTTTTGTATATATATATATGTATATATATATACGCACATTGATAGCTTTGTAGGGGATTTGGTTAGATTTGACCATGCTGCGGCTAGCAAAGGTAGCCTGCAGAGTTCCATCATGGAGGGGGTGGTGTAGTCAAATTCCTTAACATTGTAGTGAGGAGTGCTGCAGCATATAGGGTGACTAGCATGTATTTTCATACTCAGTGCAGAAATATTGCATTTTAACAAGGTGGCAATACAACCTTTCCCTAAAATTAAGTTGTCAAATGTGCTGCAAAAGTTATTACTGTGCAATTTATTTTTTAAAGCGCGTTATACATATTCCCAGTAGTTGATAAGAATGAAACTTAAACCAAGGGGAAGAATTTCAAGCAAGCCGGCCTGTTTCTAAAGACAGGGATCAACCTTTTAATCACATTCGTCCGACCAATAGTTCAATCACCAGACGGACATCGCGCTTACGGTGAACAGCAGAGCAATGCACCGGGGAACACAGAAGAACCGATGACTTTAATTCGTGGCGCCAGAATCAACAAAGAGCATAAACAAGACTTCTTTCGCCCACTCGACTTGCACCTCCACGGCAGACGGCAGATCAGATGTGACAAACTGCCTCCGCTATCCATCACGCATTGTCCTCTAAACTAGCGTTGCAGAAAATGAAGTTGGCTGGGTAAAGCTTTTCCTTTGCTTAACTTCATAAAACAAGACGCAGGAATCTCCAGCAACAAAAATCAATCTCTCCTGGTAATATTTATGCGTGGCGACGTGGAGAGGTCCATAAAATGTGATTAGCTGAAGCCATTACACATTTCAAATTTAGACAAACTGCACATTCCGCAAAGGAGATGTGTACATATATTGAATATATGCACAGTAGTGTAATGCAGTTCGTGGCCACATTATTTGACTTCACAAATGTGAATGAACTTCCTTTAAGTTCGAACACAAGGCATAGTATAAAACTGTCTTTACACTTCTTTGATACAGGAGAGTATTTTGAAAAACATGAATGCATGTATGAGGTATTTGCATAGCGCAAAACTAGCAGAAAGGAAATGGAGCTCTATACAGGATCAAAGGCACCAATTCAGTCAACGAGTGTTTGGAGGGATAGTTGGATTCTGAAAGGGAAAGTGGACTATTAATGCATCCTAATGTAATTAATGTCTTTAAGATGTATGCCATCCGCTCTTTAATAAGATGGATCCGGCTTGTGCAGTCGTGACCGGCATGACTCGCGGGTGGGGGAGTCGGTGGGACGCGCGGGGAGCGGGTCGCGCAGGGAGGGGGAGTTGATTTAAAAAAAAAACATTTAACTTACCTTCGCCTTTGGTCCCGCGTCACATCTCCTCTCTCTGCTCATCACAGGAGTCAGGCAGCCTCCCTCTCCTCCCCTAAGCCAATTACAACACTGCAATGGCAGCGTTGTGATTGGTCGGGACGCCGACCAGCCTGGCGTCTATGGGGAGGCCATTTTCTCCATGTAGGCTGCATGCAGCCTACATGGAGAAAAGGCAGAGTGCGCATGACTGGTTTGGTCGTCCCTGGGGCCGACCAAACAGTCAGCGCCCACAACAGTGGGCAAGCCACTCCTCCCTGCCTGGAGCAGGATTGCCCGCCCGCCCACCCCAAACCAAACCCTTCTGCTTTCTCACCGTGCGAGAAGCAGAAACATAAAATGGTATTCATAATACCATTTTATGTTTTTGCTTCTTCTTGCACTGCGAGAAAGCAGTGAGGCGACGCTTCTCCGCCCATGTGGTGGAGCTGCCCCTCGGCTTGTGGAATTTCTGGTGAATCTATTTAAGCATGTTAAACTACATACTAGTTGATGGAGAAAGTCTTTACCTTGTTTTTTTCTTTTTAACACTGTGAGAGCAAATCGAGGGTACCCCTAAATTGAGATCCCTCAAAATTAGGCTCAACTGGACCTCCAGTGTTCTACTGTATTGAGGCAGTGGTGAACCTCAATTTCATGATGGAATGTGCCCTGGCATTAAGGCGCCTCCCAAGGCATCAAAATACAGCCCATTCAATAATTGAGTTTTAGATAATTGAAAAGTTAAAGCATTTTATTACAAAATTAAAAAATAAGCAGTACATAGTCAACACCATAAAGGGTCTCAAAGACAAAGTTATATAGAGTATGCAAAAATCTGAAAATATTCTAAGCCCCTAAGGAAAGCAAAGTCATTAGAAAGATGAGGGGCATCTCTAGCAGAACAGGAAAGTCTTCTGGCTTAACCCCAAAAGCAAGTTTTTTTTTATACAGAATTCTTGCATATTAAATCAACATTTCTACAGATTCATCCGTGGCATTCATCAGGACCTATGTTACTCAGTCGGGCCCAGCGAGGAGGTGAGGAACACGGACGTAGGTGCAGAGGCAGGAGATTTCCCTCAAACACGCTTGACCAAAGGGGTCTCTCTCCCTCACCCTCCTATGGGGCTAGTAGGTCCCATTTGATAGGGCTTGAATTAATTAGCCGCTCATCGGTGGAGTGTGATAGTGATCACCCCACCCAGTGGAACCCTGCCAACATAGCACGGTAAGGGTGGAGCCCGACTGAGTAACATAGGTCCTGATGAATGCCACGGACCCTTCTGGGCCAATTGGCAGAAACATGTCGACCACTTACATCACGGTGGGGGACAATAGAATCCCCAACACACCGATCATTCATTTTAACCACCATACAGATGCCAATTACATTAAAAAGTTTGACATCTGCAATGGCTTTTTAAACCTCACTTTTTTTGTAAAGGGCCCCCACTTAGCTTTAGAAGTGCAACCCTGTCATCAGGTGTATGCCCGCCCTCTACCAAACCAAGTTTTTAGAGGGCGAGGACTGGTCAATGATGAAGCATGACACCAGGTGGTGTGTGAGACCAGTCTTTTACTTTTGTGAGATGCCTGCACTCACAAAATAACACTGTAGCACTCAGGTCACCATACAGGGAGCGGCTCTTTTTGTGTTAAACACTTTTTATTATGTCCCATCTCTCAAAGGAGCACTTGCAGTGGCAAAATCTCATATGTACCTAGAACAATAGCTGGCTATGCCAAGGAATGAACGTAACATGGAAACATCTTGTGGGGGACTGGCAGTTGACAACACTTTTACTTTAGCTGGATCGGGTATCATACCCTCATCAGACTAATATGGCCAAAGAATCATAGCTTTGTCTTATGGAACTCTCAGCATTCAAAGTAAAACCTGCATCAGCAAGTAAACAAAACATTGGCATGAGAGTTTTATCATTCTCCTTTTAGGTAGCTACGAAGACCACTATGTCATCATTATAATTGAACGCATTCATGACAGGCTGTATAATATGTCTAATGACATCTTGAAAACGCTCCGCAGCTGATGACACACCAAAACTTAGTCTTTTATAATGGAACAGACCAATATGTGTAGAAAAGGTTGTAATGTACCTGCAATTCTATTTTTCTAAAATTTTTAGTCCTCATATCATCTCCAGATATTGGAATTAGCACCATTACGGTATCTGGGGTCCATGTGCTCCAAAATTTGGATTTTCTTCTTTAAGCATGTTAGGTGGGCTATCTCGAATCTATCTTACTGCCATTGCCCAATTGCTTTAAGAAGATGTAATCATTGGCCGAATACATTTGCTTAGAGGCTCAGCATATCCCAAAAGTTGGCACCCTCCTTTTGCTTGCTGTGTAATCTATCTATCTTCTCAAAAAAGGCCACAGAATTTCTCCATGCTTGCCAGGAGGGTGGAGAGGCTTGAGTCCATAATTTGCATATTTCTCTTCTCGCAATTAAGATTAAATCGAATGTTAAATTTCTTTGCTTTGTGTTTAAAAATAAGCCCCCCATCCTGTTGCCTTATCCCAAACAAGATTAAGATTGTGCTTACCTCCATGGTAGTGCCCACTAAGAGGGAGATCGTCTTACCCACGGAAAGTCAGAAATCTTCTAATTTAGGACAGGTAGCGAACATGTGCATATTGTCTGACTCGTTGTTTCCACAACGTTTGCATTTAGGAGCACCATTACCCCTTATTTTCGCCAGCCTTTCCGGAGTCCAGTATATTCTATAAAGAGTAAAAAAGTGGTTCTTCCTTAATGCAGGAGGCTCGACAATAAAGTGTAGATAAAGATACTTGCCAAAATTCTTCCAGCTCGGCGTCCGTCAAGTATCCATCCCATACCGAAAATGGGGCCCTCATCTTGTCATTAGCCGCTGTGAGCAGATTTTGATACCACTGCGCCTCTTCCCTTTTTTTTTTGACTGGCACTCCTGAAGGTCCCTCTCCATTTGGCTTGGTTGCATTACTGTCCAATCTTGGCTCTTCAGCCATGAGTTCACTTGATAGATTTTGAACCTAGAGATTCTCCCCTCAGTCCTGTTACTCCAATATTCCCAGGTTAGGTGCTGCCCCTTGTCTAACAACTACTCCCATCTGCTTATCCCACATGGTTTAAAGGGGACCGAAAGGGAATCCAGCAGGCACTCCGGAGTACCAAGGGTGTCCCATATGGGAGCCAACTTACTATAATATGCACTACCCAGAAGTGATCTAACTTCAAACCAAATTTTTGCTGCTGCTTGAAGACATTTTAGTTTGACCTTCTTAAAGTACTTGGGAGCCACAAACTTATATGTAAAGCCGTCCTTGGGCAAGCCATAAAGCATTTCTCTGTACATGTCGACTATTAAGGTCTTGTCTGGGATGAAAAGTAACATTCTGTTATTCTTGAGCTGAAAGTCCGAGCAATAAAGTTGGAGGTCTGGAAGCCCCAGGCCCCCGCTCCGGCCTTCATGCTTAATTTCTTCCAGGAGAGACGTATACCTTTGCTGCCCCAAATAAAGGATGTAATTTTCCCCTGCAGGGCTTGAATGCCCCTTTTCTCAAAGTTTAGAGGGATATTGTCAAACAGAAAAGTGACTTTGGGAGGATGAACATCTTTACCAAATTGATCCGCCCATATATAGATAACGGTAAATTCTGTCATCTCTTTAGCAATTTTCCCATCTCCTGACTCACTTTTTCTAAGTTAGCTGCAGCAATGTTCCCAATATCTTTAATTATTCTTAGCCCCAGATACCTCATCGCTGTAACATTTACAACATCCTGTTCAGAATGATTCCATATCATAACTTCTGTTTTATCTTCATAAATCTTATATCCTGAGAGTTCCCTGAATATCCTTGCCTCTGCCATCAGTTGTGGTAAAGCTGAGTGTATGTCTGAAGTGAAGACCATCAAATCGTCGGTGTATAATGCTATCTTTCTTGAAAAGGACTCTACCCCAAAAGCCTTCATTTCGACTTTCAATCTTAAAGTTTGAGCGAATAGCTCAATATAAAGGTCGAAGAGAATGGGAGAGAGAGGACAGCCCTGTGTAGTCCCCCTTTCTATTTTCACTGGTGCTGACAAGGAATAGTTCACTAAGACTCGAGTAGTAGGAGTATAATAAATCTTGCCAAATGTAGTTAACAAAGACTTGCTCTTGCCAAAATGCTCTAAAACTGCCATAAGATAACGCGATCGAATGCTTTGGTTGCTTCTATGGTAACAACTGCTAACAGGGTGCCTAAGGTTGGAGCTAGGTCTATCGAGCCTATCAGCAAATGGTTCAGCTCTCTCAGGTTTCTGTCTGTGAGGTCTTGTCTGGGGCATTACTCTGCTCAGCTTCATCCCTCCCCATATCAACATTTGCCTCTGTGGAAGTTAAACAGGAGAACCTGTTCTTCATGGAGATAGCTGGGGAGTCTCCTCCTTGACCTCCCAAATCCGAGTCCATTACCCCTGCCATATTCGTGAGGATCCCCATGGCCGGAGACCTACCATCCTCTTCTTCACCCTCTTCTATCCTTAAATCTGATCTAACCTTAAAATATGATTTCAACGAGGGGTAATCTTAGGGGGTCTTACAGCTAGCGAGTCCTGCTTCACCTGCTTCTCCTTTAACTGGGGTGCTAGCCCTAACTTGGATGGGGGTATCCTAGTAACTGACTTTCTTTGGGTCTTTATTTGTTTGGCTGGCACCTTCACTGGGACTAGGGCACACCTATATCTGCATTTGGGCTTGTCTGCTCTCGGTGCCCACATAGAACTGTGGGACCTCAATGTGCATCTAGTAACAGACACCTGTTGCTTTTCCCCTCTGGCTTGTTTCTTCCTACTTAGGTGGTTGTGCCCCCAGAATCACTTTGCTGGAGTGGCTGGCTGTCCAAACTGGCCACCAACTGGAAACATACTGCTTCGACAGACTTACCATCTATACCTGCATCCATTGAGGCATGTCTGCAGGCTCCATTTTCTTGCTACTTGCCCTGCTGTCCCTAGCATAACGTAGTGTCGCGGGCGTTTTAATTTCCTCTGGGCCCCTTGCCAACTTCTCCACAGGCTGGTTGCTGCCTCCGTGCAGCTGACTTGTGCTGATGCTGCCCCCAGCCGCGTTGCTACCTCGCAGCGGGAGAACGCGCTGGACCACGTGAAGCTGCCGAAAGGGACCCGCCGCGATATGGCAGAGCGGCGTGCCTTGAGCAACCATCCGGCGACTGGCAGCATATAAAGGAGGGGGGACAAAATGCCTTCAATTCACGCTGAGCTGTCTGTGCTCATTCTGCGCTCCCTCCGGGTGGCTCCCGACCGGCGCTTAGCCGGCCGCCATGTTCCCTCTTCCGAAACCGTTTAGATGTACCTGCAATTCTACTAAAGTTCCAACTGATGATATCCTTTGTTCAAATCAAGGCGAGTGAAGAACTTTGCACCATTCAATTGAGTTATCATGTAGACAATGCGCGGACCTGGATGTGGTTCTCTTTCGATTGCCTTGTTCGATTGACGCATATCAACACAGATGTGTACATCTCTTTCATTGTCCCTTTTGGGTACTACCACTATGGGAGAAACCCATGGCGTTAGACCAGTGGAACGCTCAATAATATCATATTTGAGTAATGATTTAGGTTCTTTTTCAACAGCTTCTTGTAAATGAAATGCAATTCGTCTGTGTCTTTGAGCAACATAATAGACGTCCTCATTAATGTGTAATTGTAATTTCATAGTCTTGAGTTTTTCTAACCCATGAAACAAAGAAGGGAACTTACTTATTGTTTTGTGATGAGCACTCATGTTATAGTTCACTGATATCAGTCCCATATCAGCAGCTGTGCTGAAGTCGAGTAAACAGGCTCTTTTTTTTTTTTTTATTAAAGATTTGTTTATTGGTTTCAACATTCAAACAAAAGAAAAAAATTGAATATAATCATTGGTAGGCATACATTCCATTTGATTTACAACTGGTTCATACATTATAGCGGTATATGATATATCACACATTGAGTTCAGATAAATGTCTGGTTGATCTGGACATTTCCATTTCAACAGTTGGGGATATACACAGGCCCCCTCTGTATGCATTCCAACTGCCCCACTTCCTATCCCATTTCTTGGGACATCCCCTAGCTTTAAAGACTTCCTTCTCTGAGACCATACATTTGTCAAGTGCAGCTGCCCACGTGGTAGTTGTAGGTATTTCTGCCGCCCCCATTTCAGGGCGATTGCTCTCTTCACTAACGTATAGCCCAGGGTGGCCAATTGCTGCTCCACTTCTGTGAGGTCTGTGGCCTCCCAAATGTTAAGAAGCCCCAACAGTGGCGTTAACACTATCTGTTTTCCTATTGCTTCCTGCATTTGTACCGTAGCTCGGTCCCATATGTGCCGTATGTGTGGGCATTCCCAGATTATATGATAAAAGGTTGCCACTTGTTGACACCCACGCAGACATAGTGTATCTTGTCTAATTCCTATTTTCGCTAACGTGGTCCCCGTGAGGTATGTTCTGTGCAGGAATTTTAGCCGTATTAGCCGGAAGCGTAGAGTTATTGCTGCTTCCCGGGGGACATCAATGCTGTTTGTCAGTCCTCGTCTTCAATTTGTCCGAGGTCGGTTTGCCACCTCTCTCGGAGCGTCCAAAACGGATCTGGCAGGTTGTTGCATAGCTTGCGATATGTTAGGGAAATGGCTTTATCCGGAATTGGTTCGGATAATAGCCGGTCTACCAAAGGGGAGGACTCCGGCAGTTTACTCATGTCGGGCAGCGCTGTTTTGAGTGCGTGACGGATCTGCATGTATCGGAAAATCTCTCCCTGAGCCAGTTCATATTGTTTCTGTAGGTCACTGAATGTGAGGAGTTTACCCTTTCCTACTAGTTGGCCCACGGTGGTGATCCCGGTCGTGTCCCATTTGTCAAAGCCTGAGTGGTAACACAGGAGCCCAAGTTTCTGTGAGGCCCATAGGGGCGTAGCCTGGGTCAGCGCTCCAGTCCATCCTAGACGTCTTGTGGCCTGATGCCATATTTCCACTGTTTGGGCCATTGGTCCCACATATCTCCCCTTCCGGGGTCTAGTGTATAGGGCTCCCATGTACCCCTCCCTTCCCACCTGATTTTTGTCAAGCATGTATGCCGGATCTGATGGGGAACGGTATAACCAATGATTTGTTGCCACTAATTGCGAGGCCTAGTAGTAAAGTCATATGTCCGGAAGCGCGATCCCTCCATCGTACCATCCTTTGGTCAGTTTGGACAGTGCTATACGGGGCGTTCCTCCACTCCATAGTAGTGAACGGACCTCGCTTTCTATATTTTTGAAGTATGATTCAGGTATCCTATAAGGGCAGTTTTGGAGGATATGCAAAAACCTCGGAAGAGCAAGCATCTTAAACAAGGCGGCTTGGCCTAACAACGAGAGCGGTAGCGTTCTCCAGTGTCTGACATCACTGCGTAGCCGGTCTAAGCGGACAGCTAGATTTTTCTCATAGAAAAGTTGAGAATCAGGAGTAATAAAGACTCCTAGATAACGAAATCCGTCGTTAGCTATCATAATTTCACAGCCCGGCGGAAGCCTGGGGGTGAGGCCCCGAAGAACAAACAGCACCGATTTAGCCCAGTTAATGGAATAACCGGCATACTTGCCGAAGTTAGTGAAGATATTTAGAAGCCTATTTATGGAGGTGGAGGGGATGCTAAGTATACCAAGATGTCGTCCGCATATAGCGATATCCTGTCTTCTGTTTCTGTCTCCCATTTCAGCCCCCTGAGCACGGCATCGCCTCTCACCCACGATGCCAGATGTTCCAGCATCAAGGCGAAAAGCAGGGGGACAGGGGGCAGCCTTGCCTAGTGCCTCTACCCAGTGGAAAAATCCGGGAGATGCGGTTATTAACCTTTACTTGACCCCGCAGCTCCGTATAGAGAAGCCTTACCCACCCTAGGAATCTAGGCCCGAACCCCATGCGTATCAGCACTTCGAACAAGTATGTCCATTCGATGGAGTCAAATGCCATAGAGGCATCGAGGGAAAGCACCACTGTTTCTTCGTCTATATATGGTTGACGCCCTAGGACATTGTGAATACGTCGGATGTTTAGGGCTGTGTTCCGTCCTGGCATAAAGCCTGACTGATCAGCGTGAACCAAGGATGGGAGCATTGCCACTAAACGAGAGGCCAGAAGCTTCGCTAACACTTTAGCCTCAACATTGATTAATGAGATTGGTCGGTATGAACCGCAGCTATCAGCGGGTTTTCCAGGCTTCCGGATAACTACTATGGAAGCCAAACGTTGGTCAGCAGGGAGGATTCCTTTCTCAAGGCTTTCATTATACATATTTCGGAGGTGGGGAGCGACCCGTGGGGCCATGGATTTAAGGAATTCAATAGGGACACCGTTGGGGCCCATCGCTTTCCCAGACTGAATGCTATAGATTGCCTTGCCGATCTCCTCATCTGTAATGTCTGTTTCTAGGACATTTCTGTCCTCCTCTGATAATGTCGGGAGGCATATTTCTGCTAACAGTTGCTGAGAGTCTTCAGCCGTATATGTGGTTGAGGAGGTATATACCGCCTCCAGATGATCTGCGAATGCCTCCGCTATCTCTTGTGGATCTAAGATCTGCGCCCCCCTGCTAGGGACAGTCTGGGTACCCATCGCTCTCCCTGTTCCCTCTTCTCTAACCATGCTAGCATTTTCCCTGCTCTGTCTCCTAGCTCGTATATTTTATGCAGGGTGTGTAACAGTCGAGCCCGAGTTTTTTCCCTTGCCAACATTTTATATTCCAGCTGCTTAATAGATAGTTGATGTGTGGTGGACTCGTTGGGTGAGGAAGATTGCTGCGCCTCCAATTGCTGGAGTTCCCCTTCTAAGTGTGTCAGCTGTTCATTCTGCTTTTTGACATATCCCACTTTCAACGCTAAAGCTTGCCCTTTCAATACTACCTTATATGCCTCCCATACTACCTGCGCTGAGTTCACGGATCCCACATTTTCAGTAAAGTAATGATCTGTTTGTGTAACCAAGGACTCCCTTATATCCGGAACCTTGAGTAGCCAAGGATTAATGACAATGGTATTCTGCTGTCGTTTGCTATGATAAGTTAGTTCAATCCACACTGGGGAGTGATCCGAAATACCTCTGGGTAAGCCCCGTGGGTGTTGAAACCGTGCAACATCTGCTGTATGTGTAAGGAAATAATCTATTCGGGACATACTCTTATGTGCATTGTAGGAGAGTAGGATCTGCTTCACATGGGTACCCCCACTTTTTGCTGATGATTCACTGTTTTTCGACTTTAGTCTGGCTGGGGCCCTGCTAATCAGAACCCCAGCCTAGCTGCTTCCTCTCTAAAATGGTTTCCATGTGCCCTAGGCACATCTCTGATTGGAATCTGAGTGCCCTTATAAGTCCCTAGTATATGGTATACTATGAACCCAGGGCATAGGTACCTCAGAGGTCTACCAGGGGCTGCAGCATGTATTGTGCCACCCCTGGAAGGCCATCCAAAATGACACCACAGGTCTGCTACTGCAGCCTGGGTAAGGTGGTGCATGCACTCCTTACAGTGATATAGGCTACCTATATCACTACCATTGCACACACATATAAACCTATAAGTCACTCCTATGGCAGCCCTTACCAATCCTGAAGGCAGAGTGCTTGGTTTTTATGTGAGAGGGTGCCCCTGCATGAGCAGAGCCCCCTACAGCATTCGGAGTCCCTCCTCCTCTGATGCTGTTTGTGGTACAGCCTGACCATATACTCTTAAGTGCATTATATCCTCGCGGTACAATGCTAACTTTGGACTGGCTGCACCAAAACATGTCGTGTTTGGTGTCAAACATCTTGGAATACTACCCCCCCGCCAGTCCTGGCAGCGGGGGTAGCATTCCACCCTTCTAGAGGGAGAGACATGTACACACCGGGCTACCCGGTAACTTCGTTCCAGAGCCCTGGCATCACAAAATGGATGCCGCTGCCACAGACACGGGTCTGGCCTCCTGCTGCTGACTGAAACTCCGGCAGGGGAGGCCTGGACAATAGGTTTCCTGTCGAAGGGAGGTGTAACCACTTCCCCAGACAGGATAGTGTGTATTGGGGCTGGGCGGGAGCACCCTCTGGTGCTTTGAAGTCCTGCACTGGGGGCACATTTGGTGTCTCTGTGCATATGCCAGTTCAAACCGGTTGCAGGGGCTACCTGCCCCTGCTCTGGCACGAAACTGGACAAAGGGAATGGGTGTA
Organism: Calotriton arnoldi; assembly: GCA_963921515.1. Lineage (NCBI taxonomy): Eukaryota > Metazoa > Chordata > Amphibia > Caudata > Salamandridae > Calotriton > Calotriton arnoldi. Next base: position 685,407 of record CAWUFW010010334.1, read on the forward strand.
ACCACCCCTCTTCCCTGACCCTCCCATAGGTGGGTCCCCAGAGTATGTCCAACCCCCTAACTTAGTATAAGTATGGGACCCCAGTCCTTAGGACTTTAGATTACCCTGGTTGAAACTCTGACACTGAATCCTGGACCTTCGACGCTCTACCTGAAGATTAGAGGACTGAAGAATCTCCCTTGGGGTCAAGGAGTGACTCCCCTGCTTGGCAGGCACCTAAGAAGCAATTGTCCGGTCTGTATCGCTGAAGCTCCCACCGGACACTGAAGTCTTTGCATCACCAGAGATAGATTTCCAGACTTCCCCGAGGCTGTCCTGAGTCCCCAGCAAAGCTGAGGCCCATAGCTGTCGTGGGTAACGTGGAACCATGACCCCTGGACACCGAGTATTTTTGCAAGTGCATCCTCTTCTTGGTCTCCCATGAAGTTGTGCTTTGGGCTTCAAGTAGCCCCTGCCTTCAGCACCGACTGCACCGAAGATCACTGCCCTCCACTCCACGAGTGTCCTGTGAGCCAGCTCCAAGTGCGTCCACTCGAGGCTCCTTCGTGGTCGCTAGTCTGTTGGCTAGTGGGCCCTCCTGAAGGCAACTCTTCTTCTGCTTGGGCTTTCCTGGTTGCTCCAGACGTGCCCTGACTTACCCTCGCTGGGTGAGTCCCCCAGACCTTGCTGGTCTGCATCAACGTCCTTTCTTTGTTTCTACAAGACTTGCTGTTGCCAAGGATTGTTGGGTCCAATCCGGTCGCCGACACCCCTACAATCGACAGTCGTTGTGGGACAGCTCGAATCCAGCTCCTGGTTGTCGTCGACGCCTCCTGGACCTCGTGGCTGAAGAGTCAAGACAAACATCAACCTACCTGAAGCACCCGACATCGGTGGGCATCTGCTCATCGCCTTCCTGGTCACTGGCTAGTGACCCAGACTCTGTCCCCTCTGCTTTCAGGTTCTTCAGATCTTTGATCCACCCTTGGATCCACCCGAACACTTTCGACTTGGTCGCCAGCAGCACTTTGCAGCAGATCGCCATTGAAAACGACAACGAAACCCGACCCCGAAAGACACCTATGCACCCGGCTTCCCTGGGTGAGGTAACTCGAGTACTCCGGTAGCTTCCGTGGGTATAGACTCTAGAACAACCTAGTTCTAAAGGGGTTTGCTCCAAGTCCTCCTCTAAGTGTCCTTTTCTTTAAAACTCCAACCGCGACATTCCCCATAGAAGTCAACGGCGGCTCGCGGCTGTGTTCTCACACTGCACGCGTCCCCCGTGGGTCCCCTGTGTCACTACCTTGGGTGGTTCCTTGAGGGCCAAGCACTTCTACAGGCTCTAGGCCTTGTGTCTAGCTCAGTCGTGGTTCTTATACCACTTTATTGGTATATGGTTTGGTACGCCCCTAGGGCTCAAACGTGTATTTGTGCTATTACTGTTGATAACTGACTTGTAACTTATGTACTTCGAACTCTAGCCTCATAAAGAGACTAGAGGGGTGTGTTTAAGACTAAATACATATATTTTATATATATACCTGGTGTGGTCCTCTTTCATTTGGTCACTCAAGAGATTATAGACTGGTAAAACAAGCTGCTTTACATTCCTTCAAGACTTAGCCTGAAGGCTGCTCTCCATAGCTACTACTAGGATAGCTTTCAATAAAGGTTGTCTTTAACCTATCTCCAATAAGGGGTTGTTTGGACTGGTGCAAGGTGCCCACTATAATTAGTGGACAGCATATACCAGGCCAACTTCTCACATGCATTAGAATAATAAGTGTAATATGATATGTTTGGCTGTAAAGCCTGCCACACGTCTGTCAAAGCCAGGGCCCTTGTGAAATCCTCCATCTGGGTGTTGGAACGTGCCATAGGTCGCTGTGGGTGCCTATCTTTTCGGTCATCCATGTCATATTGAAATCCCCCCTACAATTAGGGTACCTACCAGGAGATTAAGAAGGACTTTACCTAAGTCGCTAAGTGCCTCTCTACCCAGCGCAGGAGGAAGGTACACTGAGACCACATTGATCGGCCTGCCCTCCCAACTGGCTTCCAAGACTGCGAACCGCCCCTGCGGATCTGCCCAGGTACAGACTGGGTGAGTGCAAGACTCCGTCTAATCAGGATACCGGTGCCCTCGAACCTGATGTAAACCCCGCGTGTACCAGGAGCTTATATCCCCAGCGATTTAGTGCCATGCATTTGTTACCCACCAAGTGGGTTTCTTGTATCAATACCAAACCCAGGGCATGTCTTTTAAGATACTGGAGCACCACTCCTCTCTTTATTTTATCTCCCAGTCCATTGACATTCCATGTTAAGATGGATAACGATGTTTCTTTTGTACTCTCCATTGGAGGCTATGGTGAAAAAATATGCGGGGACCTGTATGAATAAAGGGAAGTGAAGCTGCAACCTCCCCCATCCCAGTTGACAAATATTTGGATCTGAACCTGCATCTGCGTACGTATTGTGGTATCAACGTTTGAGCTACAATGTCTACCATTGGATTCTGAACTAGGCTAGTCGAAACTAATACTCGACACTTGAGGACTTGAGAACTAATGAATGAAACACTCTTTACAACCCTGCTTCCCCCAAACTCCCCCCTCCCTGCCCCCTGCCAGTGGATTTCAAACTACCCACACCCCAACAAGGCAGAGTGCCTGTCGCCCCCTACTATGTGAGAGGAACTTGGTTCACAGCTATACCCCCTCCGCCCTAATTTAAGGATACTTTCACAGTATACTGGATTGTAGGGAGATACCCCTTCAATGTCTCGTGGCCTTACCACATCTTGTCATATCGACAGTCTTTTATCTTCCTTTACATTACAACCAAGTCTCATTTGTCCACTCCATTGTGTCAGAGAATACCCTTCCATGGGTTACTTATGCCACTGTCCTACCTCATGTTCCTCGGAGGTGGTTATTTGTATCTATTAGTTATTACCATCGTTGTTGTCTCTGCTGCGTGATGTGGACTCCATCTCTCTTCGGTTGGTTTTGTTGCGTTGCCGAGCATTGTTGCCTGATCTCCCAGACCTATGTCCCCCAGTCCGGTGTTTGTGTGGCTTCTCTACCTGGCGCCAGCCCTCCAACCACTCCCATGCTTCCTCTGGGGAGGAGAAGAACCATGTTTTGCCCTACCATTCAATACGGAGTTTCGCTGGGAAGAGCATGGCGTATTTTATTTCTTTGTCCCGTAGTGCACGTTTGACTGCCATAAAGCTACGTCTTTGAGCCTGTACTTTGGTGGTGAAGTCGCGGAAAAAGTTTTCTGACTGTCCTCAAATTTAAGCGGTGGGTTTGCTCGCGCTGTCTGGAAAATAATGTCGCGATCCCTGAAGTTGAAGACTCGGGCTATAATTGGTCTCGGGGGCCCCCAGCCGGGACCTACCACCGGGGACTCGATGGGCGCGCTCTATAGAAATGTAGCTTGACAGTCTTGTGGGCTGGAGCTGATTCAAAACTAAGGGGCATATTTACAAGCCCCTTGCGCCACTTTTGCACCGCCGTTGCGTCACGCATGTGACGCAGCGGCGACGCAAACTCATGCGCCGCGTTGCGCTATATTTACAACGTGACGCATCTAGGGAGATGCGTCACGTAGTAAACCCTGCGCCACATGAAACCTGCGTCAGGTTTCATGTGGGCGTACCGGCGCAGGGGGCGTTCCGGCGCAGGAACGCCTCGGAAAAGTGACGTAGTGAAATCTACAAGATTTCACGCAGTCACTTTTCCGACGCTGGTGCGTCAAATCCTTACGCCTGCTTCAAGCAGGCGTAAGGATTGACGCACCATGTTAGGGATAGGGAAGGTTGGAACAGGGCTGAGTCTTCCGCAAAAAAGTCTACTGTAGGGCCTTCTGCCCGTTGTGGAACTCCCAAAATGTGTATGTTATTTCTCCACGCCCTGCCTTCATAGTCGTCAAGTAGTCCTTCCATACGTGACTGCCTGTCTTGTAGCTGGCTTACCTGCTTTTTAGCAAGGCGGTATCCGAATTCAGAACAGTTGTTACTTCCTCTATGTCTTTCACCCTAGAATCCATTTTCCGTAGGTCGGCTCTTATCAAGGATACCTCTACATTTACGGTGTCAATACGGGTCTCTAGGGAGGTTCGCACTCCCGTAATAGCCGCCATGCTGTCTTGGAGTGTCAGGTCCTTTTGCTGTGGTGGTTGTTCTTGGTTGTCCTGCGACCCTTGCATGTCTGCGCTTTCACCTTCCCCTGTTTTTGACCAGGCAAATTTAGCTAGTTTGGCTTGCGCAGGTGTTTTATTTCCTTTCTCACTTGCCATCGCGAGCTGTAGTATATAGTGTTAAATAGTGTTTCTCTAGTGGGTCAGCCCCAGTACTCGCCGCCGCCTGCCCTGGGATTACTACCCACTCCTGACGGCCTGTCGGGTTTCCTGGCTTACCGACCCTTCGTGCGAGCCCAGATGAGGACCCGGACCTGCTGTGTTCCCAGCAAGATTTTACAGGACGCTTCTGCCCTAATCTACCGTGCTGTCTAGTCCCTTTCTCCACTCCAGGCCGGGGCAGTGCCGTGTGTGCAGTATGAGCGCACTGATATTGTGCACTACGTTTGGCTGTTGTCCTCCGGGAAGCCAAATCAATTAGGGTCCTATCTCAGCCCCATGTGGGTGCGGGCCGCGCAGGCAGTTCGGGGTGTTGCTGCCCTCTTCCTTTTTCCCTGCCGATATTTAGGAGATAGTCACTCCCCTGCCCGTATTTCCTCCCCGGTCCGCTGGTTTCGCCTGGTGGGTGCTGCGCAGGCCCTTGCTCCCTCCCATCTACAGGCCTCCGCGTTCTTCTTCCACCCCTGGTCCGTCGGGGGAGTCGTGTGGGGGCCCCAGGCCAAGGTGCAGTGTCCAGGGGTGGAGTGGTGTGTACTCAGCCCCTCCTGCCCCTCCCTGATGTGAAGACGGCGTTTAGGCCTAGTGCACTCTGGGAAGCCGGGGCCTCAATTAGTCTCTTCTCGCTGTCAATTGCACCTTTCAGCCCCCGACATGAGCAGGCCACCGCCGCGGCACAACACTCACCGCCGATAGGCTCTAGGTCCCTTCTCCGATGTGTGATGACGGTGGACTTGTATCACCTGGCCTGGGTCCCTGATACTGTAGCGGCCGATCACCGCTTCGCACTCCCTGCGGTCCACGTCCGCCAGCTTCAGGCCCCGCACCGAGCCCCCACAGAGGCCGATCAAACTTGCACTCCAGTTGCTTCTTTGCTCACGAGGCTCCGGTTGTTTCGGGTGAGCCCGCTGCCGCTTTTGTTCCGCCGGACCTTCTACGCGGTCCCCGGGTCAGTCCCCGAGGTGCGGGCGCGCCGCCATCTTTGAGCCGGGCGCCGGCCGCGCTCGGGGTTAATGGCCACTTTCTTGCCTCTACAAGCGGAGTCGCTCGATCCGCTTGCTCCTCGGAGCTCTGGGTTGGAATCTCTTCCGCTTCGGTTGAAATTCGCTATATTTTGGGTCAGATTAGTGGCCAGATAGGCGGTTGGGGCTTCTGAGCCACGTTAGCATGCGGCCATCTCCATTAGCTGCTGGCCACGACCCCTCGAGTAAACAGGCTCTTGACGCAGTACCTTGAAGTGCTGGTGGGTGCTTGTACTCTCATTTTCTTGTGTTTCATCATTGCTACAAATGAACCTTGACTTTTTAATGGTTTAGATGCAGCCCATGTATACACTTTAGTTTTTGATGTTGTAAGTTGTGGTTATGGAGATAGTTCATTGTATTTCTCCTCAGGCATAATGTTTATCGACGCACCGCTGTCAATAATAAAAGGGTATTGAGCAACTGTTTACTTTTAGTGTAATCTTCAAACAATGTTTGAATGACTTTGGTAGTTTTCATCTCGACTTTTCTTTGACTTATATTTTTCTTCACATGCGGCCAGTCCAACATGCACACGTTTTTCTGAGGTAAACATCGACATTGCACAACCATCTTCTTCACTTTCACTTGATATTGATACTGAAGAACTTTTTGACAATGATTTAGATGATGATTGACTTTGTTTGGTATCGATTTGCCTCAACTGGTGGTATTGCTTGGCCTTGTGGGCGTGCATCGAATGTTGCTCCTGGAACGTTAGGATGGCCATTTTGTCTTTGCGCCATGATGTACTTACTTTTTTATTTGCCTTTCAAACCATTACAAAATGGTTCTCCATCCCACAGCCTTTGCAAATCTGTCCAATGGAGAGACATTTTCCTTTTGTGGAAAAGAAAATCCGCACCTGAAGCATAACTATTTTTTCCGCACAGGCAGCCCTTTGTGCCCTTCTGCCTTGTGCTTTTGCTTACTTTTCATGTTCATGACTGACTCATTCTGGGCACCCCGGCGCCATGTCAGCAGCTTGTCAATCGGCACACTCTTCAGCTCGGGCAGCCATGAGGATTTGCTCCAGACTAAGAGTTTCTCTCAGCATTCGTCATCTGAATGTATCCGTCAATAACTCTGAGATGTATAGCTTCCTCATCATTAAATTCATTGAACTTACAGTGTTTGCTGAGTGGATCAAGTCTCTCAACAAATTTGTCGATGGTTTCACCAACTTTCTGTCATGCTTGACTGAAAATGTACCTTTCGTAATCTACATTCGGCATTGGATTGAACTTGAGATTCAGGGCTCCCTTGATTTGATGGTATGTAACTTCGTCTGCTTGCAGGATTTTCTTTATGACTTCTTTTACACCTTCAACAGCAAGATTCTTAAGGTATTTGATCCTTTCCTTGTTATTTGTTCCTTCTAGCACATCAATTAAATCATAAAATGTCTCTATCTAAGCAGTTCATCTGTCATCAATATTCAGCTTTTTGGTGGTATCGAATGGTGGTGGTGGTTTCAGGAAGGCAGTGGCATTATAAACATTTATGGGATTGGCTGACACTGAGAGTGGAGTTCTCTCTGATGCTGTCTGCTGTCAGCTAGGACCCACATAATTCATTCCATCTCTAAGGCCCTACGATGAGCTGGCCTCTGTGTGATCTGGGATAGTCTGCGGAACCGTCACCTCACTCTTGGTTTCCAGTGGAGCCTTTCACTTTTTCTGGAGACCTTTGGAGTTGTTCTAAGCCACCACCCAGCAGCTTTGGTGATGTGCTGCTTCAGGTATGGATGGCTCCATAAGCACAACCCTGACACTTCTTGTTGGGTCACTTCCCCCAACGCTGTGATATGATGACTCTCTTTAATTGGTTCTAGTAAGAAGATGACCGTTTCTTGTATCTGAATAGCTTTGCATTTAAACATCTCTTCTGATCGCAGGTTTATTTTGCAATTTGCTGCTCTTTCAAAACCTGGTTTATACCCGCCTTTAACGTTATCAGTCCGTATGATGTATAGCTTTAGGTTACGTAGTAGCGTGGTACCTCTCTTTACGGCCTTACCAGCAGGTTCTTAGCCAATGATGTGTAGACTTCTCAGTGAGGCTTTCGTTATCTTCAAATGCTTCACACCGGCTGGAGTTGCACTTTGACTCCACAACATCCTGTGATTCTGGGCAAATCACGTAATCTCCCTGTGCCTAACAAAATGAATGTGTCCTTGTATAACAAAACTGGTGCTATGTAAAGTGCTCTGATACCCGATATCTTCAAGTCTAGTTCGCGCTATATAAAACTCTAAAAAAAAAAACATACGCCAAACGTCGATTCTACACTTTGACTGGGGCACATGTGGCACGCACAAGCAGTTTGCTGGACCACAGGAAACCATTTGGGAGAGCACTGTCAGACTTTCGGGTACTTATCCCCTATCTCGTCACCAGTTGTAGCGTCCTCCCCAGCCTGGGTACCTGCTAATGACTATGCTGCACACGGAGCTTAGTATTACATTTCTTTATTCATTTGCGTGTAACCACAAACTCAACATTCTAAACCAGCATTCACTTTACTATGCTCTAACACTTACATCACAGACAGTTCTAGGGAGTCCATCAGGAGCCAAAAGGGATCTGTCACTGCCAACTCACACGACACTACAGGAACCAACAAAAATGCCCTTACTCACCTTGCTTCATATGAGGCAAAAAAATTAGCACTGTATGGATGCAAGATAGATAGATGTTTATCAAGTATTATTTATATTAGAAACATCATTTAAAAATATGTTATATACCTAAATAATGGGATAAAGTGATGGTGCAGTCCTCAGTGAATCACACATATCAGTCCTAAATACTAAAATCTGACTCCTGAAAAGAAATTATATATACATTATTTTTACACATTAACACAACTAAAAATACAAATCTCAAAATTGTAATAATTAATTAATTATCTTACTAAACACAAATAATACAATATTAAACATAAAATCAAGCACACTACAGTAAAATACATGCAAAAACAATACAATTCAAATGATATTATATACAACGAAATGTTCTAATTCCATATTTTTTACAATATTAAAAACACCACTTAAAACGATATTCTTACCTTTGATATTCCTGTTGACAATATGTTTTACATCCCTATGTTCTTGACATGATATATTTGTATCACGCTAATATTTATTCAATATTTTGTCCAAACACTGCTATTTGGTTTCTGGGGTTTATTGAAATATTGGGTGGGTAGAGTTTTATTACAAGCATGCATTTTTTTAAATTGTTTTAATCATAGTAATTCCTAAATAATGCATCTAATTTATTAATTAATTTGTAACTAATTTGTTAATAATGTTTTTCGGGTTAGGGAGTTTTATCTGGAAATTATATTGGGTCGTATTGCTAAATAAGAGTATTTATGAAAATATGTGCTATTACATATGGTTTTTGATTTTTAAATTGATTAGGCAAATTTTTAATTACTTAATTAGTTTAGTTATTGCATTCATTTCTAATTAATGTGTTAATAATTTTGTCTTTGATTTTGGGTGTATTGGACGAGTTGGTTGGGTGATATATAAATAAAATGTATGCAGATATTATTAAATCAGTAGATAATTTTGAGAAAATTATTTGGTTTATACATATTTGTTCATATTAATTTAAAACATTAAAACAAATGTTTTATTGGTGTATATTAGCTTTAAAATAATTGATTTAATAAAGCATATAATTAATTTTGGAAATATGTTTCTGATTTCTAACATAAGTAGTAAAGCTATTTTACATATCTTTTGTATTAATATTTTAAATTTATAAAGGTTAAGAAATATATTTTAAAATGTAAAAATATTGAATAGAATGTCTATTTTAATGCATTTAAAATGTAATATTACACAATGTAAAACCCAGTGTATAATAAATGTGCTACAATTTAAAGTTAAAAACATTTATCTCTCTGTGTAGTTTTGGGTTTAGAATTTTAAATTAAATATTTCAAATCATTTTTGGGGGAGTATTGTTGGAATATGAAGATCTAATGACTGTCTTTGACTTACCAGCAGGTCATTTTCTTTTGCATGTTCTTTTTTACTGTTACAGCTATAAAACACACATGGAAGACAGGGTTCAAAGAACACCAGATCAACCAAGTGCTTCACACGATCTGTACTACTGCGGGCAATTCTAAGCGCACAATATTATATCGTGCGCTGAATTCTCTCATGAACTTTTCCTTGTTAGCTCTAAGTGGGTGATTGATCTAAATAAACCAATCAGAGACAATGAACAGAGAAGAGCATTGGAGAATGAGTATAAAATTTCCTGCAATGTGCACTTTAAACTGGTTAATTTTTATTACATTCGCAAGGCTTATCTTACACCTAGTAAAATTAATAACTACTTACCTGGAGCACTAGCTGAATGTCCAAGATGTTGAGAAGTTGGCGCAGACCTATATCATATGGTCTGGACATGCCCCAATATTAGTGCATATTGGTCTTTTGTTCTAAAAATATATTTATAAAATATTAATGGTAAATATTTTTTATAGATTCTGTAAAAAATATTAAGGGCCTGATTACGATGACGGTCAGAAACTAAACCGCCCGACTCCTTGACGGATCCGGTTCCAAGCCGACTCGCGGTCGGCGGCTCCGCACGACCGATTATAATGCTTCCAAACACCATTCGAAAGGACTCCCATTGATTTCAATGTGAGCCTGTGGTCCGACCAACAACACATGCTCATATGGGGAAAATGAGTGACTGTGGAAAACCTTGCACCCTGTCGTGGGCTCCCCATGGTGCCTGCCACACTGTGCATGGTTTTACATGGGGTCCCTTGGGTACTCCTCGACCTCAAACCGGAGGACTCATGATGAAGGGGGCCTGCTAGGGGCCGCCAAAGTCAGTTTCCGACAGCCTTTTCGTGTCGGACTGACCGAGTCGGAAAGGCTGTTGGAATCCGACATCGTAATCAGTCGGTCGGAAACACTGTTTGTTGAGCTGCACGAATTGGCTCCGATCGACTCGGATTCTCCGAATGCTGTCTGAACCGCTTCGGAATGACCGATTCCCCTTCCAACCACGAGCATTGTAATCGGTTGTTCAGAATTGTTTCTGACCAAGTTGGGCGGATGGGTTCCGACACGGTCTAGGGGAATCCGACTGTTGGTTGGAGGCTTTCCGACCGACATCGTAATCAGGCCCTAAGTATTATTTTTTAATTAAAATATATGTACTTTATTTTTACGGATATTTAATTGTATTTTTTTGTTAGATGAATAAAAGTGTTAAAATGTAATTAATTATTTTTATATATATTATATATTTATATATTCACTGAAAAAACCACAGGTTTCAGGGACGTTATAGGGAGTTGGACATTTCACTCATACAAAACTAGAGAAATTCGGCCGTTATAGTTAGTTGAGCTAACTATAACTCGCGCCCCGCAATGCACTGCTGATGACGTCACATATTACATCACTCATGACATGGTCAGTGACATCATTGATGACATCACTGATGACATCTCAAATGACATCACTGATGACATCATCCAGTGACTGTGTGTTTCTGTAAAGTTTAAATGTTTTTATATAATATATATATATATATATATATATATATATATATATATATATATATATATATATATATATATATATATGCCAAGGTGTATTGAAGAATGAGTGGGTGTATGAGTGTCTGAATGGATGATTTAGTAGGTGTGTGACTGACTGTATAAGTGAGTAATTGAACGTGTCTTACTGAATGCATGGGTTAGTGACTAAACTGTGTGAATGTCTGTATCAGTCTGTCAGTTGGTGTGTAAGTGGCTGCATGGGTTGGTGAGTAGCTACATGAGTGTCTATATGATTGGTGGTCTGAGTATCTGTGTCGGTCAGTGGGGATGTGTGACTCTGTGCATAGATGTGTGAGTGGGTGATTCACTGGGTGTACGGGTTCAAGAGTACATCTGTGAAGGGCTATATGGGTGGGTGAATGTGTGTATGAGTGTGTTGGTGAGTGAATGGATGTCTCAGTGGTACATGTGTGAGTAACTACATATGTGAAAGGCAGTATATGTGAGTTTTGGACTATATAAATGACTATATGTGAGAGTGAGTGATTGTGAGAGTGGCTGTATGGATGAGTGTGTGCTTGTATCAGTTATTGTATAAGAGAGTAAGTATGTGTTAGTATCTGTATGAATAAGTGAGGTGGTATGTGTATAACTGTATAGGTGAGTAAATGGGAGTGTGATTGATTCTTTGCATGACTAACTAGGTGTGTGAGTAACTCTATGGGTGAGTGGCGTTGTGTGAGTATCTGTATAGGTGTATGAGTGCATATTTCAGTGGCTATATTGATGAGTAACTGCGTGTATGAGTGACTGTATGGGTGAGTGAATGTGTGTGTAGACCTATGAATCAGTGAGTGGGTATGTACTAACTGGTATTGGAGTGTCTATGGTTTCGAGAATGGTAGTCTGTATTTTAGAGGGGGTGTACCAAAGGTTATATTAGGGTGTGAGGAGGTGCATCAGATTATCACGTGGATGATGTCAATAGTGATGTCATCAGTGTTGTCATTTGAGATGTCATCAGTGATGTCATCAGTGAAGTCACTGACCATGTCATGAGACGTCATCAGCAGTGCATTGCGGGACGCGAGTTACAGTTAGCTCAACTAACTATAACGGCCGAATTTCTCTGGTTTTGTACGAGTGAAGTGTCCAACTAACTATAACGTCCCTGAAACCTGTGTTTTTTTCAGGGAATTTCTGAGGTTTTTTTAATGCTAATTTCTAACTACAACGTTCCTGAAAACTCTGTTTTTTTCAGTGAATTTCAAAGGTTTTTTAACTGCTAATTCCTAACTATAACGTCCATGAAAGGTCTGGTATTTTCAGTGAATTTGTAAGGTTTTTTAAATGCTAATTTCTAAATATGCCTACATAGGTAGGACATGTGCAGAAAGATGAAGAAAGGCGCAGAAAGAAGCAAGAGAAGTGCAGAAAGAGGCAACAGAAGTCCAGAAAGAGGAAGAAAGGTGCAGAAAGAACCAAGAGATGTGCAGAAAGAACCAACAGAGGTGCAGAAAGAGGCCTACTTTGACTGTACCTTACAACAGACTCATACAAAGTACCCTAATCACTAATCCTTCTCCGAAGATGTCTTAAACCTCACTTTTCTCTTGAAGGTTCACTATTAATCGACTGCTCAGAATGTTAGGCCTACCAAATATAAAACAGCAATCCTAAGCATATCACTGTTGTAAGTCTGACCAAGTTTGTGAAGGTATGCATACATGTCTATGCTTTTACCTAGTGACATGTTAAATTAAAATAAACATACAAACACTTGAATACCTGTGTTTCAAACAGCATACTCTGTAATTTTGTGTAAAAGAAGGTGTATGCATTTCTTTCTGCTCACAATACAGGGCACATGGGTATTCAATAGTATATTTGAGGGGCTCTATAACACATATATACATAAGCCATGTCTGCCTGTGCAACCGAATGACAGAGCAGAACTGAGAAGATTTGACCACCTATAGAAGTTACCCGCTTTTTAAGCTACCATCTTCAGATGCATAACACATGTAAGAATACATATACAAGTAGACATATACCTCAGTCACGAGAGCATGCAGACCTTTAAACTTGACAGCTTGCACTTCCCATTTGAGTACAGAAGGAGGCAAGAGAAGTACAGAAACAGGCAAAAGAGGTGCAGAAAGAAGCAAGAGCAGTGCAGAAAGAACCAACAGAGGTGCAGAAAGAGGCAAGAGGGGTGCAGAAAGAGGCAAGAGGGATCCAGAATTTGGAACAGAGGTGCAGAAAGAAGCAAGAGCAGTGCATAAAGAACCAACAGAGGTCAAAAAAGAGGCAAGATGGGTGCAGAAAGGGGTAGGAGAGGTACACAAAGAGGCAAGAGGGATACAGAAAGAGGCAGGAGGGGTGCAAAATGAAGGAAGAGAAGTGCAGAAAGAAGCAACAGAGGTGCTGAAAGAGGCACGAAGGGTGCAGAAAGAGGCAAGAGAAGTGAAGAAAGAAGCAACAGAGGTACAGAAAAAGGCAAGAGTGGTGCAGAAAGAGGGAAGAGAGGTGTAGAAAGAGGCAAGAGAGTTGCACAAAGAGGGAAGAGGGGTGCAGAAAAAGGCAAGAGGGGTGCAGAAAGAAGCAAGAGAAGTGCAGAAAAAGGCAAGAGAATAGCTGAAAGAAGCAACAGAGGTGTAGAAAGAAGCAAGAGAAGTGCAGAAAGAGGTAAGTGAGGTGGAGACGAGTGCAGAAAGAGTCAACAGGGGTGCAGAAAGAAGCAAGACAGGTGCAGAAAGAAGCATGAGAAGTGCCGAATGAAGCAACAGAGGTGCAGAAGGAGGCAAGAGAACTGCATAAAGAGGCAAGAGACTTGCAGAAACAGGCAAAAGAGGTACAGAAAGAGGGAACAGGGGTGCAGATAGAGGCAAGAGAGGTGCAGAAAGAGGTAAGTGGGGTGCAGAAAGAAGCAACAGAGGTGCAGAAGGAGGCAAGAGAACTGCAGAAAGAGGCAAGAGACTTGCAGAAACAGACAAAAGAGGTACAGAAAGAGGGAACAGGGGTGCAGATAGAGGCAAGAAAGGTGCAGAAAGAGGTAAGAGGGGTGCAGAAAGAGGCAAGACGGGTGCAGAAATTTGCAAGAGAGGTGCAGAAAGAAGCAAGAGCAGTGCAAAAGAACCAACAGAGGTGCAGAAAGAGGCAAGCGAGGTGCAGAAGGAGGCAAGAGAACTGCAGGAAGAGGCAAGCGTTGCAGAAATAGGCAAAAGGGGTGCAGAAAGAGAGAACAGGTGGGCAGACTGAGGCAAGAGAGGTGCAGAACGAGGAAAGAGGGGTGCAGAAAGAGGCAAGAGGGATGCAGACATTTGGGACAGAGGTGCAGAAAGAAGCAAGAGCAGTGCAGAAAGAACCAACAGAGGTGCAGAAAGAGGCAAGAGGGGTACAGAAAGAGGCAAGTGAAGTGCAGAACGAAGTAAAAGAGGTGCAGAAAGAGGCAAGAGAACTGCAGAAAAAGGCAAGAGAGGTACAGAATGAGGCAGGAGAGGTGCACAAAGAGGCAAGAGGGGTATAGAAAGAGGCAAGAGGGATGCAGAAAGAAGCAAGAGAAGTGCAGAAAGAAGCAACAGAGGTGCTGAAAGAGGCAAGAGGGGTGCAGAAAGAGGCAAGAGAAGTACAGAAAGAAGCAACAGAGGTGCAGAAAGAGTCAAGACAAGTGCAGAAGCAGGCAAGAAAGGTGCAGAAAGAGGGAACAGGGGTGCATGGGTGCAGAAAGAGGCAAGAGGGATACATAAATTTGCAAGAGAGGTGCAGAAAGAAGCAAGAGCAGTGCAGAAAGAAGCAAGAGAAGTGCAGAAAGAAGCAAGAGTGGTGGACAAAAAGGGAAGAGGGGTGCAGAAATAGGCAAGAGGGATGCAGGAATTTGCAAAAGAGGTACAGTGCAGAAAGAACCAACAGAGGTGCAACAAGAGGCTTATGACATATTGATCCACGCAGTACCATTTGCTTCTCTAGAATCTTAGGGTCCACCACTGGCATGCTTGCTGTAGGGAGTGGAGAGGTACGCTGTGTGGGCACATATGCGCTGTGAAATGCCGGTCTGTCTTCAGGTCCCTCTGACCCATGACTTGAGCCTTGTAAACGATTGCAGAAGCCTGTCCTGTGGTACTGTCACTTGCTAAGCATCAACATGCATTGTACCAAAGAGCTCAGGGACAAGATGGCATGACTTCACAAATGTTTAGAGTTAGGTACAAAACAAGCGGGAGAATTAGAAAAAAATATATATATAATGAGAATAAAACAGGAACATATAGAAAAGGCAAGGGGGCGTGAGGAGGCTGACAGGTAGAGTGTTCGAAAAAGGCAAGTAAAGTAGAAAACAGAGAAGATGAACACATAGAAAATGGGAAAAGATGGGCAGAGGGGCAGGAGGGGAAAAGAGACAGAGTGGTCAACTGTCACAAAAGGCAGGCAGAAAAGATTAAGATAGATAGAAAATGAGAAAAGACAGACAGAAACAAAGGTAACAAGGGAAACACGCAGATTAAAAAATTTAAATCACAACAAAGAGACAGTTACAGTGAGCTATGGCTAAAGCGGAGGCAGGCAGATAGAAAAAAGGCAAAAGGATAAAAGAATATTCAGACGAACAGGTGCAACGCAGCAAAGAGACACAGGAAGGCAGATAAAAGGCGGAGAAAAGATAGCTATGGAAAAAGTAAAAGCAAACAGAGAATGACAACAAGGCAGGCAGCCAGTTAAAGAAGGGATACACACAAGTAAACCAAGAGGGGAAAATGAAGAAAGGCAGGATAAGGGACATATATAATAATATTTAAAAACAGGCAGTTAAATAAAGCCAAAAATAGATTTAACCAGGCAGATAGACGAATAAAAAAATGACGAAAGACAGACTGAAAAGTAAAACAACCATTAAGCAGTAGGACAGAGAATGGGCAAACGGCACACAGACACAAAAGGGTAAAAAGAAATTCCACAAAAGACAAATGGAATGACAAGCGAATGGGAACTCAGACAGAAAATGTCAACCACACATTCGGGCAGCCATGCACAGCTTGAACATAGGAGAGTCGGGCAGACGGAGAGAAAACAAGAAAAGCAGATAGAAAATGTTAAAAAGACAAGCGCTACTGATGTGCAGCGGATGATAAAAGGGGGAAAGATAGGTCGGTTGAAAGACTTAAAAAGCAGAAAACAGGCTTCTAGATAGAGGGGAGGGCAAATAGAAAAATACATAGATTGAAAAACGTTTGCAGCTAGTGGATGGCCGAAGGACAGATACTAGCATAATAGGGAAATGGAGTGAAACCAGACTGAGATGATAACAGAAAGACTGGTGGGAAGCGAATAGCAAAAACACTCTTAGAAATAAAGAAAAAGACAGGCAGAAAGGCAAGCAACCGAAAGCTAGAAGAAACACAAGTACATTTTGCAAAGCATGAACGAGTTGTGTGTAAAACACCAAATGCACACCCTACTCCCAATTCACTATGGAGGCAGAAAATTAGAAAACAAAACTTTATCGGAAATAATTAAAAGCCCCTGTTGAAAATAATGTTCTACGGCAAAAAATGTGGGTGTTTTTTTCGCCTTCTGCTTCTTTGATGCAGGCATTGTGTGCCTTCTGTTACCCTATACATGCTGACAGCGGGATATTTTTTTGCTTCAGCCACGAAAAGAATGCAGCAGTTCTTAATGTGCGTAATATCTATATAGTTACACATATATGTAGGCCATGGTTTCTTTGAAATGATTAACAATCTTAGCATATGAAGGGTTTTATGGAACTGTATGGTATACTAGGTGATGTAATGTCCCTCCGAGCAGCTGCTAGAGTGCAGCGTGAGGCGATGCGCCGATAATGCAGGTGTATTGCCATGTGACACGTATCACATGGTGCGTGCCAATGAAGGGGGCAGCTCGCGGAAAATCAGTGAGTTTAGGTGCGGTCGAAACTACCGCGAGTTTGGGGGAAAATAAAGTTAAAAAAGTAAACACTTTAAATGAAGAACAACATCCACAGAATAGTGAAAGCAGTATCCACAGAGTAGTACAAGGGGTCGGAAATACAGGGGAAATAAAAATTGGATAGCCGCTCCGTAAGTTAAAGAGGGAGTTTGTGCCTAACATGTCAATAAATTATTGCACAAAACATGGGGTAGAGTCAACTTCTTCGTCACATATAACATTTAGCTAAACCATGGGCTGTCTTCATTTAATATTGACATTTTTTATGTATTGAGCCATAAAAGGGGCATTCTATATATAATAAATGCCCTTTAAGGCTTAGTGTGCGACATAAATTATTTAAAAAGAAAAAAAGAAGAAAAGAGGAGGCAACCCGGGCTAGTTCCCATGTTTCAGATGAAGAGCAGTATATATATAAATATATATAACTCACGCCCCGTAATGCACTGCTGATGACATCACATATTACATCACTCATGACATGGTCAGTGACATCACTGATGACATCCCAAATGACATCACTGATGACATCACTGATAGCATCATCCACTTAATCTCTGATGCACCTACTCACACCCTAATATAACCTTTCATACACCCACTCTAAAATACAGACTACCATTCTCGAAACCATAGACACAACTATACCAGTCAGTACATACCCACTCACTGATTCATAGGTCTACACACACATCCACTCACTCACCCATACAGTCACTCATACATGCAGTCACTCATCAATACAGCCACTATTATATGCACTCATACACCCATACAGACACTCACACATCGCCACTCACCCATAGAGTTACTCACACACCTAGTCAGTCACCCAGAGAGTCAATCACAATGCCATTTACTCACCTAAACAGTTATACACACACTACCTCACTTATTCACAGATACTAACACATACTTACTCTCTTATACAATCACTGACACAAGCACACACTCATCCATACATCCACTCTCACAATCACTCACTTTCACATACAGTCACTTATATACTCCAACACTCACATATACTGCCATTCACATATGCAGTTACTCACACATATACCACTAAACATCCATTCACTCACCAACACAGCCATATGCACACTCACTCACCTATACAGCCCCTTACAGACGCACTCATGAACCCATACACCCAGTGAATCACCCACTCACACATCCATGCAGGTAGTCACACAACACACAGACACTCAGGCACCCATGCAGTTACTCAGACAACCAATCAATAACCCATATAGACACTCATGTACCTATTCACCAACCCATGCAGCCACTTACACACCAACTGACAGACTGATACAGACATTCACACAGATTAGTCACTCACCCATAAATTCACCCAGACACGTATAATCACTCACTTATACAGTCAGTCACACACTGACTAAATCATCATATATATATCACATTCTTAAACCTTTTAGAAACACTCACAGTCACTGGATGATGTCATCAGTGATATCATCAGTAATGTCATTTGAGATGTCATGAGTGATGTCATCAGTGATGTCACTGACCATGTCATGAGTGATGTAATATGTGACGTCATCAGCAGTGCATTGTGGGCGTGAGTTACAGTTAGCTCAGCTAACTATAACGGCTGAATTTCTCTGGTTTTGTACTAGTGAAATGTCAGACTAACTATAACATCCCTGAAACCTTTGGTTTTTTCAGTGAATATCTAAGGTTTTTAAATGCTAATTTTTAACTATAACGTCCCTGAAACCTGTGGTTTTTTCAGTGAATTTTATATATATGTATTCATTCTCCTCTCACTCTTACAAGGAAGGAATCAGCACTCGGGTTGTAGTTTGGAAGTATTTAATCTGGAAAGGACGTGATCCACGCGTTTCGGCTCGTACGAAACTTGATAACGATACAAGATATCATTGTAGCTTCCTTATTTAAATGTACAAATGCCTCCAGTTGCCAACATTAACAAAGGACTACATATTACTTTAATCCAAAAAGCTGGTAGCCATATTGGCCTGGTCACGATGTGAAAATTCAGGAATTGATACAATAAAGAAAAGAAAACAAGTGTTAATATGCACACAATGTCATTTCAGCATATCTTGCCCCGTGACCGCCGTACCTGTATGTTCATCAACGTGACTTGTTCATAATAAACATACTTAGGATTGCAAACATCAACATAAACAATGGACTACACACTACTTTAAAGTGAAAGGCTATCGGCCATATTGATCTGGGCACGTTGCATATTATAATGGTTCTTACACAAATGAAAAGAAAAAAAAAGGGGTGTTAATATACACACACTATCCCTAAATAAAGTTCTAGCGATTATAGTTCCATTCCATTCACAGCTCATTTGAGATGTCATGAGATGTCATGAGTGATGTCATGAGTGATGTCCCTGACCCTTTGGTTTTGCTTTGTTCGCCCTAAGTTGGCAGTGTATGCCCAGACGTGGGTCCCTTGCTCACTTTGCCACTGGATTCAAGATAGCCTGGCTGATGAGGGCTGTGAGCCCGAAACCGGTCCCAGGATGCTTGTTTCCGGTCCAGGGAAGACATGGCTTGGCAGTTCGGGCTGGACTGTTCCCATGAGGCACAGGGTCAGACTGATTTGCATATGGCCATGTCTGAACTGGGGTGGCGGAGTGAGCTAAAGAATGATGATGGATTAAACCCAGATCAGTTGACTGGGGGTGAGTGCTTGT